>CM062810.1:533001310-534201310 GCA_031772625.1 Pinus tabuliformis | reverse complement strand
TTCCCTCTATTTGCTGATTGATCCACTTAGTGTATTTTTTATGTTTTTTAGGTGCCAGAGTGTTATCATTGAGAATTTCATAAACATCACAATAAAATTTACTGATAAAAATTATCAGTCACCATGGCTACATCCAACCCTCATCATCAATCTAGACAACTGTTAGGAATTCCTCCACTCATTGTCAAAGATCCGCCGAGCTCCAGTGAACCAGATTCCCCATCTTCGGGAAATCAGTCTCCGAGATCTCACATAGAATCATTTTGGAAAACTGACAATTCAAGCTTACCGGAGGATTTCTTCACTGCAGGATTTCTTCCTCCCTATAACCCTCCAATCACAAATCTGTTGGACCCACTCTTGGTTCACGTTACAACTTTAACTCCTTTTTCTTCAGTTGGAACACTTCCACCCATCCCATCGACGACTAACGGGTCATGGAACGTTTTGGACACTTTTGGTCCTCCACCACTTCCCTAGTCGACAATCACTACCACATATTTGATGGCGAACCGTGTTATCCCATTTGTCGCAGGTACAAACCCTCACATGACACCCTCCACGAGTGGAAGCCGACCTATGCCGGGTTCCACCCCTTTAGTGTCAAACTGTATACCTTTGACAAGTGCTAGAGACAACGCTCATTATAATGCGCACAGTTAGTGGGGGTCCCTTCAACCAACAATATGGTTGGCATCCATTGTATAGTTCTAACCCTAGATTCAAATATCTGGGGGCACTCCCAATATGCATATACCGGCCAGGAACGTAATAGTTCCCCCTCCATTTTCAGGCATGCATGGTCAGTCACTGATTGACATGAACATCCCTTATGCCAGTAAAGGACATATGGTTAATTTTGTGGTAGGAGGGAATCCTTAAGGAGGTCCCAACCAACCCATGGGGGCACCCTACTCACAACTTCATATGAGTCAAGGGGGCACTACTTATCCTGGGGGCAATTCTATACCCCAGCATCACAATCCCCATGGAAATCCACATTATAATGCCATACCCCAAGGCAACTACTATACCACGTGACCTATGTATAAAACAATGTAAACTTTGAAACGGGAACTATAAACTCAAAATGGGAACTCTGGCCAAAAAGCTTCGAAAAAACATCAAAAGCAGTGCTAAAAATGAGAAGTGTTGATACTGGAATAACACCTTTTTTTTTTCTTCAGTAAAATTTTCAACATGTTTTAAACATATTGGTGAAAACCAATTTTTTGTGCAAAAATTGTCGAGAAAACACCCTCAAAACCAAAAGTGTTAATGCTGGGAAAACACTTTTTTTTTTTCAAAAGTAAAATTTCAACATTTCGAAACAATGGCATAAAATATTTTATCATCACCCCGAAAAACATTAAAATTTAAAAAAAATAATAATGAAAACATAAAATAAAATAAAAATAAAAATAAATTAAAACAATGAAAAAACACAAAACAAAAAAAGGTTAAAAAAATAACAAAACATAAATTAAAATATATACTGAAAACAAAACATAAAAAATAAAATAAAAAATGCAAAAAAAAAAAATCAAATAAAAAAAAAACAAATTCAATCATAAAAATGTGAAAAAAAAACAAAACAAAATTAATGATAAGAATTAAAAAACTAAAAAAAATTAAACATTGTAAACAAATAAATAGTAAAAAAAAAACATATTTAAAAAAAATGGAAAAAAATAAAAAATTATCTTGTAAACCATAAAAAAAAAAAATTGGCAAAAGAAAAAAAAAAAAAAACAAAAATATGGAAAAGAAAAAAAAAACATTTAAAATAAACTAAAAATTAAGTAGGTAAAAATAGAAAAATTAAAAAAATTAAGAAAAAATTAAAAACAAACTAGATTTTAAAAAAAATAGAAAATTAACAAAAAAAATTAAAAACTACTAAAATTAAGATTAAAATGTTGATTACTTAAAAAAACAAATATAAAAATATATATAAAAAAGACAAAAATAAAAAATAAAAAATGTTAAAAAAAAATTATCTCATAAACCATAAAAGAATTTGGAAAAAAAAAACCAAGATTAAATATATATATAATTAATTAATTAAATGAGTAAAAATAGAGAAATTAAAAAAAAACATTAGCAAAAACTAGGAAAAAAAAAATTAAAAACAAACTAGTTTAAAAAAAAAAAAATAGCTAAAAAAAATAAAAAAACTAATAAAATTAATATTAAAAAAAATAAACTTAAATTATAAATAAAAAACAAAAAAAATGAAAATTATTAAAAAAAACCAAAAAAATATGAAAATATTAAAAAAAATAATAATAATAATTTTTTTTTTTAAAGAAATTTTTTTTTTATTTAAAAAAATTATTATTACTATTTTTTTAAAAACAATATTTTTTTATTTAAAAAAAAAAAATTATTTATCTTTTTAAAAGAATTTCATATTTGCATATCGAAAGGCTGGTTGCTGACCTTGTGATTCGCCCCCCTAAAGGGGCACTTCGATCCACAACATACAATACATCTTCACGTGCCGCCCAAAACTACAGCATTGTAGAAGACTTGGCGCAAGTGTAGACGGCTACGTCGGCACTCGAAGTATTACAAACATTTCTAGCACAATGGAAAGCTTTGCTTTTGGCTATTGATGGTATCGACCCATAGGATTCCATGCTTGCAATTTTCGACATGGAAAAGTGTAAACCTCCCCTTTCCCACCAGCTTGCATTTCAAGTGAAAATCTTTTCGAAAGGTAAAGGTATACATAAAACTATCATCGATGAAGGTGCTTCTACCTCCGTCATGTCGGCTTCATGTTGGCTCGCTTTGGGTTCTCCAACCCTATTCCCACTATAGAATTCCCTTAAAGCTTTCGACGGCAACACTTTCATCCCAAAAGGTTACCTAGCTAGCTACCCCATCACCTGGTATGGGAAAACATTAACGGTGGACATAGAAGTCGTAGACAAAAAACTCGACTATAATCTCTTGCTAGGTTGCATTTGGATGTATGCCATGATGTCCATTGTGTCTAATATCTTTTGCATCATCCTATTTCCATTGAATGGAAAGGTAGTCACAGTGGACCAGCTGTCCTTTTGCACCCCTGATTATTCCCTATTACCAAGTGGCTTTGTACCCTTAATAGGTGGTGTACCTGAATCTTACATTAGTATCAGGACCGGTCTACTGAAGGCTTCTTCCCTGATGGGTTGTTTCCCTCTTCAGCTGCCGAAGGTTTCACAAATGGTTAATATGTTTCATCCATTCCTCATGAATATACTGATCCATGGATCTTACCGGCTCCTTCAGACATTCACACTTACGGAGAAAAAATTCCGCTGTCACTAGCTGAATTTGCCTACCAAGCCATTCAATCTGCATCTAAATCTCTAGTCACTTTGGTTACGACCAACAGTACCACTGCCCCTCCCATAATCGCTCCTTCTTTTGATCCACTCAATCAAGTGATACCTATGGACAAAGCTATTAGAGAAATCGATAGTTTAGAAGAGCTACCTTTGGAGGACTCGCAGCATCGTGTTTCGATATCTAATTTAGAGTTGATTCCTATTTAAATCCTATCACCTGACATACCAGAAATCGTTTCCTCACCCTATACGATGATCCAAACTTTCGATGCAGAAAGAAACATGGGCAATATTTCAAAGACACTGCTCATCAATATTTCTGTCACGATAGGCATCGTGGAAAACATCCAGATTGGAGCAGATTGCAATCTTTGAGGAAATTGCAAGCTTTACCTGCCTTTCTAAGGAATTCCGCAATGTATTCGCCCGATTTTACGAGGAAATGTCCAGCATAGATCCATTTATTGTCGTGCATGAGATCAAGCTTTAAGACAATGATAAACCTGTCCATCAAATGCTTCGATCGGCCCATCCCTGCAAAATGGCAGCCATCAAAAACGAGGTGGAAAAGTTGTTACATGCTAGTTTCTTCTATCCTATTCCTTTAACGGAATGGGTTTCCAATCTAGTTCATGTCGATAAGAAATAAGGAACCATCCGCATATGTGTCGACTATCGAGACTTGAAATCTGCGTGTCCCAAGGATAATTATCCAACACCGTTCATCGAAGAAATGATCGATGACTGCGCTGGTTGTGAATCATTTTCATCCATGGATGGATTCTCAAGTTACAACCAGATTGCTATAAAGCCTAAGGACCAGCACAAAACTGCCTTTGTTTGCCCATGGGGCATCTTTGCCTATCAAAAACTCCCATTTAGTTTAA
Source organism: Pinus tabuliformis (assembly GCA_031772625.1). Taxonomy (NCBI): domain Eukaryota; kingdom Viridiplantae; phylum Streptophyta; class Pinopsida; order Pinales; family Pinaceae; genus Pinus; species Pinus tabuliformis. The sequence goes on along the minus strand of CM062810.1, from coordinate 534,197,082 downwards.
AGAATGTTGGAGAAACTTTTCAAAGAGCCATGGACTACGCATTTCACGATATTAGGCATATCGTTCAGGCTTACTTGGATGACCTTCCAACCCATTCCAAGAAACGAACGCAACACCTAAACCATTTAAGAGCCATCTTCCTTAGGTTTCGGTTTTATAACATATGTCTAAATCCACATAAATGCATTTTCTTTTTCGAGTTTGGAAGCTTACTTGGATTGATTGTCTCCAAGTACGGGATTAGGATTTTGATCCCATAAGGTAAAGGAAACTACTTAATTGCCCGAACCACAATTCATTCTGTAGCTCCAATGTTTGCAAGGGAAAGAAAATTTTTTACGATGGTTCATTGTAAACTATGTTGAGTTGACGAAAGGCTTTATGCACCTACTTAAGAAGGGAGTGTCGTATCTGTGGGATGATCAAGCTGAATGACCATTTGATTACTTGAAAAAGGAACTTATATTAGCCCCACTACTTAGCACTCCCAACTATGGCCGTAAATTTCCTCTATACCTGGAAGCCTTGCCATCCTCTCTCAGAATGGTCTTGGTTCAAACTCATGATGACCGTAGTGAACATGTAATCTGTTATCTGTCGAAAGGCCTGGCTGGGCCCGAACTCAGATATTCACATGTGGTAAAGTTTTCATTGGCAGTCGTCTTTGACATCAACCAATTTCGACACTACATACTGCTGCAACAGACTACTATCATCGCCTTGGAGAATCCCATGAGACACATTTTGTCTCATCAAGTAATTGGAGGAAAATATTCGAAATGGATCGTGATCCTCCAACAATTTGATTTGGTTTTCACTGCTGCCAAGGCAAATAACTCCTTAGTCTTCGCTAAGCTTTTGTCGAATCTTCCCATTGTCAATCCTCTTCCAGATAAAGCTGTCTATCTTATCGACACTACCAACCCTTGGTATGGTGACATTCTTGTCTACCTCCAAGCACAACGTTTTCACCCCGAACTATCATCAGGTGACCATTGTCACATCTTCCACCAAGCACTACACTATCTAGTGATTAACGATACGTTATATCATCATGGTGCAGATACATTTGTTCGATGTTGCCTCACTCATGAAGAGGCGGAACACATTTTAAATGACTGCCATGTTGGGGCATGTGGCGGTCATCTTTCTGGCATATCTACTGCATAGAAAATCTTGTGTGCGGGCTATTACTGGCCAACCTTGTTCAAAGATTGTGTGAAGGCCATCTGGGGGCATCTGTTATACAACAAAATGAACTCCTCATCAGCTCAGAGGAGAAATACATGATGGCTAAAGCAATATCCAAAATCACAAGCCTTGTTTCCACACTAACGTTGTCTATACATTGACAACATGCTTTATAAAGCTTCTCTGTAAGCCTAAGGGAGCGTTAGTGAACCTACTGACTCTACTTTTTGGTTCAAGGACAACAATAGTGGATCATAATGAGAATCTAGAGGTCAAAGGAGCGAAATGACTCATAAATATCTCTATATTCCCTCCTAAATCTAATCAGAAAGGCAAGGAAACATCTAGAGTTCGACCTATTTGAGGGATTTCTAATCCTAATGAAGGAGACAAATGGGAAAGACCTCAAAAGCATGGCAACATCATTGCTTTTACCTAAAGAAACTCATGGAGGAACTTGGAAACCCTATCTCGAATGCTACAGGATAGCTTACTTGATTGTCGAGCATAGTCTCAAATCTAAGCATAAGAAGTTGTAAGAAGGGAGAGAGAGAGAGAGAGGAGCTAGAGGGGTAAGGGAAGGCTGATGCAACAGATGGTTTTAATCACTCTTCTGACATTAATATAGAACTGCATTTGTACTGCCTACTCCGTGGTGTTGCTACTATCATTCATTCATTTTTTGTCCAATACATTTTAGCATGAGTAGCTTAGTTATGTGTAACTAGATGTCTTTTCTATATTCATGTATTAATTATCAAGGTTGTATGTTGTGATTATGCTTGTCTCTTCTATGTGCAAGACTTGATCTGGAGTAGGCTCAGGGGACTTCCACCTAGCTGCATTGTGCTATCGAGCAAACCTATAAGGAGGCTTGAGGTAATGAACATGTCTTGCTTTGATAGTTAGTTATTGTTTATGTACATGCATGTAGCTTTGTGATGGCTGCAGATAATCTTACACTCTGCCACAGGTCCTAGGAAGACCTTTGAGGGTATCTCCATTCTCCATACATCATGCATTTTATCCTATAGCATGGGTTCTTAGGGCCCAACTATTCAAAAATTCTCCTCACCCAGGGCATCGCAGAGAAAGGTATGTGGCCCATATCCTCTGTGTTTTGACTTGATAGCTAGGAAAGAGAAAAAGGAAAAGCAATCTTCATTTTTTCTACTAGTTTCAGTGTGCATGGGGATAGACAGAATTGTGTGGAGAAATTGTGTGGGGATAAAGAGAGAATTGCAATCATCACCCTCCTAAACTCTAAACCCATAGTTACCTTGGAAATATCTAGAGCTAAGCCACCAAAATACCTACATTTATGTTGACAAAGAGGAGAAAATGACAGGAGGTTTCAATAGAAGGGAACCCAGAGGGACATCCAAAATACACCTCCATTCCCTTGTGGTAGAGATATTTAGAAGGCATCAATGGTTGGGATTCGTCGAGCTACTTAGAGGATATGATGATGATGTATCTTGGGAATTTTCTATGTCAATCAAACCTTAGGCTAGAGTCAGTTCTACTTCTTTGGTGAGAGGATCGTCAGTAACAATTACCCCTAAAATTATTAGCATAATCACTACACTTCCTCTAGGCATGCAATAGAGAAAGGAGAATAAATCTAGCAACAATTATGCTAAGAAGAATTTTTTCTTGAGAGATTAAGAGCCAATTGAGGAAAAAACTGGGATTGGAAGGGAGAGCCTTCCCTATCGTTGGGATGAAGTAAGATATCACATTCTCAAGTATATTTCTTGTGAGGGAAGGCTTAGTATAGTCTATGGTTACCAATTTAGACTCCTCCATGAGTTGAGATTTCGAGAAGAGTTACCCGTTAACAGAAGACTTAGTGTGCCCTACTTCTTGTTGCAATTAATAATAAACATGACCATAAAGGTACACGAAGGAAAAAATTAGCAACTGGCACATCATGGACTAATCAAGCTCATACAAGAATATGCCTTAAGCCAAATAAGAGTCTTTATTCTATGGTCCACATTTAGAGACTAATTCGAATTGGATCTATGAAAAATAATCAAGATGCCATGACTGTATCAAAACAGGAAAGCCTTCGAACTTGTGAACAAAGAGCGATCAGGAAGACCTATGACAGTGGCATTTTGCAGCGAGCAAGGAACGACGACAACCTCCGTCAAAGGGCACTGACCGAGGCCCATGGAGACCGCCCAGGAGGCAAAACTGGCACTTGGGAAGCCCAAATCAGGAAACAGAGGGCATTTCTAATGCGTGATTAGAGATTAGCGCTAATCGCGCATCACTGGGAAAAACCCCTCGAGAAGGAAAGAACCCCAAACCGTTTGGTCGCATGGAAGCCGAGAAACCGTGGGGAAAGCGCTAAGGCGAAAGGCGGGACCCACGCTACACAACTGGTGGTATATCGGGGGCACCGTTGGGTGGTAATCGGATTTGGAGAAAAACGAGCGATTCCATTCAGCGCTCGACACATGGCAGGCGGATGAGAGAGAAAACCACCGCTCATTGCGCGCTAATGGTCGAGTAGGTCAACCACGTAAAATGAGCGAATGGTGTAAGATCTGGAGGCTCCAGATCTGATGGCGGAGATCGCGCTCGATGGAGAAACAAGATTTGATAGGGGATTAAGCCACGACACATAAGAGTTTGAGGTGATTCATTGCATAATGTAACCGAAAAAACCAAACCGTTGAGGAAGAGTTGGCGTAGTTCGCGAGAGGACAAGTGGCCACTCCGTGTGAACCGTTGATGATGATGCAGAGATAGGGAACTCCAAGCGAGCAGCAGCAAGCGATCCGACGGGGGCGGAAGAGGAATCGAACAGTCATGAGACAAATTGGCTTTAAGCCATGAACAGACAGAACAGAAGACACCGAGAGGAGAAGAGAGTGAAGACAGAGAAAAGAAGAGACAGTGAAGCAAGAAGCAGAAAGACAGAGGGCCGAGCTGACCTGCAGCCTAAGGCAGCATCGAGAAGACAGAAAGCTTGAGAGGTTCAAGCAATCCCCGAGAGGATCTGTCGGGAATTGAGCACCACATTGGGCTCCTCCCATTAAAGACCAGAGAAGTCAAGACTTGGAGAGGAAAAGAGTCTGTGCACTCTAGTGGCTTGGGGAATCCAAGAACCACCCTGCCAAGCATCATTTCTATTTCAAGAGACTCAAGTTGAGCTCCTCATTGTAAATCTCTGTTTTAAAGACACAATAAAAGAAGGCCACCATTGAAAGCTGGACCGGAGGCGTAGTGCTGGAGGATAGGGTGAACTCCTTATTAATTTGTTGTGTTCTTGTATTTGCTTACTGTGTTTCTCTTACTGTTTTCCATTTTCCAGTGTCTGTGTATTTTGCAATCTGATTGATCCATTGCCTAAAATAACATAGACACACACCAGCACATGAGTCTGTAATACCTTCATTCAATAATTCTTTAACTGAGATCACTCAAGAGTGATTTTCAAATCAAGTGGTATCAGAGCTTTAGGCTGTCAAGGTTAGACAAGCTTATGTTGGTTTAGCTGTTGAATGCTCACTAGGTCAAAGCTCAAATTAGGAGAAGGAGAGTTGGTCGAAACTAATCCTGAAATTGGGAGTGTCTATCGTTGGAAGACAATGTTAGAGGAAGGTTCTATGGGGCCAAACCCTCAATTCATAGAAAGTTTCCTAGCCATAAAGTCCATGGTAGAAGAAATGCATAGGGACTTTAGAAAACATAAGGATGAAGATTCATCAAGCTCTAAGCAAGACAAAGGAGAAGATGAGTCTCACTTCCATGACCACTCCAAAGGAAAAGGGAAAGAGGAAAGCTTTCTCACACCTCCTAATAGCCCTGAAAACAAAAAGAAAGCATCTTTGATCAAACTAGATGTCAAATTTGATTTACCTATATATGATGGAGAGTTGAATGCAGAAAAGTTGGACAATTGGAATAGACAAATTGGCGTGTATTGCAGAGTGCAGAATATCAACTCAGACAAGAGCAAGATTCAGCTGGGAAGCCTACGCCTTGGAGGCGCTGCATTGGTTTGGTGGGAATGCAGAACCCAAGCTGACATGAAAATACATGGTAAGACTATCTCTGTCTGGAGTGAATTTGTTTCTACAATCAAAAAAGTTCTATCCATTGGCCTACATGCAACAAGCCATGATGATTTGGAAAACTCTTCGACAGTTGAAAGGGAAAAGTGTGTAAGGGTACACTGAAGAATTTAGAAAGAGAGCATTGATCCTAGGAATATCATTAGACTCACCAGAGACTCTGTTGAAGTACATTGGTGGTCTACACAGCTACATGAGGCATACCATCCTCATGTTTAATCCCACTAGTATAGATGAAGTATCTGTACAAGCTACTCATCTAGAAGCTAGAGGAAAGAATGGAAATCCAGAACTTGGGGGATCATCCCAACCCACTTCAAGCAAGAGCAAGGACAAAAGGAAGCAAAAATGGAAAGCAAGGAGGACTAACACTACACAGAAGAGCAAAGCTTCATGCACTCACTATAAAAATGATGGGCATGATGATGAGCATTGTTGGATTCTGCATCCATAGTTGAGACCTAAGAAGTTCAAGGTCAAGAAGAAGAAGACTGTTGCAGCTATTCAGAAATATTTGGGGTTAGACTCGGGAGATGAAACAACCATTGCAGCTACAGGTATACAAGGTAAGAATTCTAAAGCATCTACTAGTAATTTTTCACAATCTATTATTGATGAAGAGAATGAGGGAAAAATACATGGACTTTTTCATATTCAAGTTATTTCCAAACATCAAAAGATTGATACTTTGTTTGATAGTGGCTCACAAGTAAATTTAATTTCTAAAGCAATTGTAAAGAAATTGGGATTAACAACTACACCTCACAAGAAACCATACCCATTAGGATGGTTGAATGATAAAGCACAACTACAAGTGACAAGACAGTGCAAACTCAAGTTTTCTTTTGGGTCAGCATTTGTAGATGAGGTTGAGTTAGACATAATTCCTTTGGATATATGTGGAATTGTTTTAGGAAGTCCTTACTTGTATGATAGAAAAGCTATTTTCTATACAGCTGAGAACAAGTATCTACTTGTTAAAGATGGAATCGAATACTTTGTAAGAGCTCATAAGCTCAAGAATAATTATACTCTCATAAACTCAGGGCAGATGAAAAGAATGACAAATTCATGCGAACAATTCTTACTGATGGTTGTAAAGGAAAAGAAACCTGAAAAAACCAATGTATTTGAGGGCTGTAATGCTAAACAACAAGTTGATTTAGAAAAGGTTGTTTCAGAGTATGATATCTTATTTCAAGAAACTAAAGGTCTGCCACCCAAAAAGGAAATAGTACATGATATTATTTTGCAACAAAATGCTCCATTGCCTAACATTAGAATGTACAAGTTGTCTGCTTTAGAGAATGTTGAAATCAAGAAGAAGGTGTAGGAGTTGCTCAAGAAAGGGTTCATCGGGCCTAGCACATCGCCATGTGGGTCACCAATCGTTTTGGTGAGAAAGAAAGATGGCTCGTGGAGAATGTGCATTGATTACTGAGCAATGAATAAGATAACAATAAAAAATCGTTATCCCCTTCCTCGCATAGATGATCTTTTAGATCAATTGAAGGAAGCTGTTTATTTCTCCAAGCTAGACTTGCGCAGTGGATACCATCAAGTCAGAGTTGCAGAACAAGATGCATGGAAGACTTCTTTCAAAACAAAGCAGGGATTGAATGAGTGGCTAGTTATGCCTTTTGGCTTAACTAATGCTCCTACTACTTTCATGAGATTAATGAATGATGTACTCAGACCTTTTCTTGATGATTTTGTTATTGTGTATCTAGATGACATTCTAATTTTTAGAAAAACGTGGGAAGAACACTTAAAGCATGTTAAGTAGACATTAGATGTTTTGAAAAGAGAAAAACTTCATGTCAAACTCTCAAAATGTGAATTTGGCAAAACATCTCTAAATTTTTTGGGTCATATAGTAGGGGGTGGTGAATTGAAGATAGATCCCTCTAAGGTGGCAGTCATTGTAAACTGGCCTAAACCCAAATTTGCTACAGAAGTTAGAATCTTCTTAGGAGTCGCAAAATATTGGAGGAAGTTCATTTCTAACTTTTCCTCAATTGCAGCTCCCTTACATGCTTTAACCGGATTGAACAAGGTGTTTCAGTGGGGAGGAAAACAGTAGAAAGCCTTCGACACCTTGAAAGAAAAGATTAGTACAACACCTGTACTAGGACTGCCTGATCTTCAAAGACCATTTGAGAACCAAATAGATGCCAGTGATTATTCCATGGGAGCAGTGTTGACACAGCACAGTAAACCCATATGTTATCATTCTGAGACTTTTAATCCTGTAGTAGTTAACTATCCTACATATGATAAAGAATTGTATGCATTAGTACAGAGTGTGAAAAAGTGGAAACATTACTTAATGAGCAAAGAGACAGTAATACATACTGATCATCAACCACTTTAATATCCACACTCCCAAACTAAGTTGCAGCAATCAAGACACTATAGATGGATGGGTTTTCTATAACAGTTTCATTTAGTCATTAGATATAAAAAGGGCATACACAATAAAGTTGTAGATATGTTATCTAGACCCATTATAAATGCATCTACTATACTTAAGCATGATTCTGTGTTGCATGAAAGCTACATTGAACAATATGCTCAGGATATAGACTTTAAATATGTATATTCAACTTTAAGTCAAGCCAAACGAGTAGAAGAATTGGATTATCATGTAAAGGACCAACTCTTATACCATTGTGGGAAGTTATGAATTCCACAAACTGAGAGAGTAAAGATAATTAGAGGAGCGCACACTTCTCTGATATCAAGTCACTTTGGGGTAAGTAAAATAGTTGCACAGTTGCAAAGAATTTGTTATTGGAAAAAAATGAATGAGACAGTTTCTAGATATGTAAGAGGGTGTACTATGTGTGCCAAAAGCAAGCCCAGCAATAGAAAACTAGGCTTGTACACTCCATTACCAGTTCCTTCTCACCCTTGGGAAAGTGTTTCCATGGATTTTGTTGGATGACTGCCCAAATCTAGGAAAGGTCATGATTATCTATATGTTGTTGTGGATAGGTTCAACAAAATGTGTATTTTGATACCTTGTAATAAATATATTACAGCTGAGCAAACTGCAAAACTGTTCTTTGAACATGTATGGGTTCATTTTGGACTACCCACTTCCATTGTATCTGATCGAGACACCTAATTTGTGGGGAAGTTTTGGTAAAGTCTGTCAGAACTGATGGATGCCAAACTAAAGTAAAGCACATCTTTTCATCCACAAACTAATGGCCAGACAGAGGTAGTTAACAGGACAGTGATCCAATTACTCAGAGGATATTGCAGCAAACATCCTAAGCTTTGGGATGAACATTTGTGTTATATGCAGCATGCTTACAATAGAGCAAAACATTCTTCTACACAGAGATCTCCTTTTGAGACCTGTTATGGTTTCACACCAAGGTCTCCTTTGGATTTTGTCTTTGGTAAAGATACCACAGTTGATGGACATAGTGATGTGGACAGGGCAACTAGGTTCATTGAAAAAATCCAAGAGATCCACCAGGAAGTACAGGAATAGCTGGAAAAGAGCCAAGCCAAATACAAGGCAAGGCATGACAAGCATCCGAAGGAGCATAGTTTCCAAGTTGGTGACCAAGTCTGGCTGTACATCAGCAAGGACAGGATGCAAGGTGAAGGTAAAAAGCTAAAGCCTATCAGGTATGGACCTTTCAAAATACTTGAGAAGATTGGTGAAAATGCTTTTTTCCTTGATCTACCAGCTTACATACACATCTACTCAGTCATGAATGCAAACTGCTTGAGATTGTTTTAACCTTCACTAATTGAGGATCCCGAAGAGTAGAGTCAATTGCCTTCTATTGATGACATACTACCTGAATACCTTAATGAATTGCAGGAGGACACAATTCTGGACAGGAAGGTGAGGAAAACGTGCAGAGGAGATGTTGAGTACCTCAGAATTGGGCTCAAGGGTTCAAAGTCGAGCAACGCAAAGTGGATAGAGATTGGACAAGTGAGACAATTGTACCCTCACTTAGTCGATGCTTGAAACCCAACTTTTTGTGGTCCAAAATATTTTTTAGTGGGAAGGTCGTGATCCAAATTGGATCCATGAAAAATAATCAAGATGCCATGACTATACCAAAATAGGACATACTTCAAACTTGTGAACAAAAAGTGATCAGGAAGACCTCTAACAGTGGAAGTTTGCAGCCAGCAAGGAACGACGAAGACCTCAGTCAAAGGGCACTGACCAAGGCCCATGGAGACCGCGCAGGAGGCAAAATTGGCACTTGGGAAGCGCAGATCGGGAAATGGAGGACACTTCTGATGCGCGAAGGAAACCCCTCAAGAAGGAAAGAGCCCCGAAGCGGTTGGTTTCATGGAAGCCGGGAAACCGTGGGGAAAGCGCTAAGCCGAAAGGTGGGACCCGCACTCCAAAACTGGTGGTATATTGAGGGCACCCTTGGGCGGTAAGTGGATTTGGAGAAAAATGAGCGATTCCATTCAGCGCCTGATGCGTGGCAGGCAGATGAGAGAGAAAACCACCACTCATCACGCGCTAATGGTCGAGCAGGTCAACCGCGCGAAATGAGCGAATGGCGTAGGATCTGGAGGCTCTAGATCTGATGACGGAGATCACGCCCAATGGAGAAAATGGATTTGACAAGGGATTAAGCCACGACACATAAGATTTTGAGGTCCGATTTGACCACTGAGTTGGCGGGTGAGTCGTTGCATAATGTAACCGAAAAAACCGAATTATTGAGGAAGAGCTGGCGTAGTTCGCGAGAGGACAAGTGGCCACTCCCTGTGAGCTGTTGACGATGATGCAGAGACAGGGAACTCCAAGCGAGTAGCAGCAGGCAATCCGATGGGGGCAGAAGAGGAATCGAACAGTCATGAGACAAATTGGCTTTAAGCCATGAACAGACAGAACAAAAGACACCGAGAGGAGAAGAGAGTGAAGACAGAGAAAAGAAGAGACATTGAAGGAAGAAGCAGAGACATTGAAGGAAGAAGCAGAAAAACAGAGGGCCGAGCTGGCTTGCAGCCTAAGGCAGCGTCGAGAAGACATAAATCTTGAGAGGTTCAAGCAATCCCTGAGAGGATCTGTCGGGAGTTGAGCACCACATTGGGCTCCTCCCATTACAGACCATAGAAGTCAAGATTTGGAGAGGAAAAGATTCTGTGCACTCTAGTGGCTTGGGGAATCCAATAACCACCCTGCCAAGCATCATTTCTATTTCAGGAGACTCAAGTTGAGCTCCTCATTGTAAATCTATGTTTTAAAGACACAATAAAAGAAGGCCACCATTGAAAGCTGGACTGGAGATGTAGTGCTCGAGGATAGGGTGAACTCCTTATTAATTTGTTGTGTTCTTGTATTTGCTTATTGTGTTTCTCTTACTGTTTTCCATTTCCAGTGTCTGTGTATTTTGCAATCTAATCGATCTGTTGCCTAAAATAACATAGGCATACACTAGCACATGAGTCTGTAATACCTTCATTCAATAATTCTTTAACTGAGATTGCTCAAGAGTGATTTTCAGATCAGGGACATGGACAGGGAGGCTGTAATTCAAGCAATTGAATATGAGAGGAACCCAACCTCTAGTGTTGAGGAGGAAGAAGAAGAACCTGAGGAGGAAGAAGAAGAACCTAAGGAGGAAGAAGAAGGGGAAGAACCTAAAGAAGAAGAGGAGGAACATGAAGATGAAAGGGAGGAACCTGAATAAGAAGAGGAAGAACCAAAGGAAGAAGAGGGAGAAGAAGAGAAAAATGGAAAAACATACCAAGGAAGGGGAGGAATCTCCAAGAGTGTCTCCTAAACCCACAAAGAAGGAGGTAGTTGCTGCCCTAACTACCCTAAGCACACCCATAAAGTCAACAGGAAAAAGGTAGAGATAGACGCCCCTATATTTCAAAAAAGGAGGAGAACTAGGATTAAATAGGGGATACCATAAACACCTACCATGACTCCTATGATAATTGAAGACTCACCAAAAGGAAAAGAAAAACTAGTCTCCCCATAAATGAAAGGTGAAGAGGTCACATCAAAACAGGCTTCCTCAATGTCGCCAATCACCTATGTTAGGAGGCCTGTCACGAGGCTAGCCTCAAAAAAGAAAATCAAAGAACCTTTGACCCCATTTCAGAAATGGAAAATCGTCCTACAGGAAACACAAACAGTCCTACAGGAAACTCTGGCAGCACTACAAGAAACACAGAAAAAGTAACATGAAGGAAAACAAGGACAAATGAAACGAAAGGAAGCAGCAACACAAGTACAATAGAATGCAGATGCTCCAAAGAAATTAAAGGGAGAATCCAAAGAGCTACGGGAACCTATCCCACAGCCCAATCTCAGCTCCTATTAAAGATTCATTGAGGGAGGCAGAGTAATACCATAGAAATTTTCCATCCCTCTCTTATTTGAGCTTGAGAAGGAGAGAGAAAGGAGAGATTATTGGATGACAATTTCTAAATCAAAGAATGTAGAGGATGTGGGCCATATGAAAGAGAAGCTACTAGAGATGGGTGGAGAGTTGAGTAGGATAAGAGACAGGGAAAGAGTTATGAAATCTCAACTAGAGGTTGAAAACACAAGGCTTAGGAGGCAGGTACAGGAAAAAGATAGAAAATTTTCCACTATGGCAAGCCTCTTTGTGGTGGCACTCCAGTGCAGGATGCCACCAAATTCATATGCCTTGTACCTAAAAGATCAATGGCTATAATTTAAGATAAATACCCTAGCACAATAAGGGACTATGCCTTTCCAAGACTATAGGAATTTTATTGAGCTTTGTGACCAAAGCACCTTGGAGGATAAGGCCAAGATATCTGAATTCTACTTACACAATCTGGCTTTAACAGACTTGAATGTGTGGGACCCCAATGCAAAGTTGGGGGACTTACAACTAATGGCCTTTTCATCATGGATGAGTCATGAGGAGGTCAGGGGTAAGGAAATAAAGAGGGAGTTGGAAAGAGAAGAAAAAGAGCCCCATTTACATCAGAGAAGAACATATCAATTCCATCACTATCATTAGCACCCAGAACATCATTTCCAATGATCCCAAGCTTGCACCAAGATACCTAGCTGCACAAGAGAAAACAGTCACTCATTTTGAAGACACCTTGATATTTCTAGGGGATGAAAGCAATCAATCATGCCAAAGGAGATGGGGCGCCCTACCATACAGCCTAAGGATCAGGGATTATCATTCCCCTGAAATAATGAGAGATTCACTAGAAAGGACCCCACTGTATAAGAAGTCACTACAGAGACTCAAAATAAACTAGATTGGCTTGAAACTCAGTCCACCATTGCTCTAGGGTATGTTAGAATGAAGAAAGGAGGAAAAGGAAAGAAAGCAATGGGAGGAAGTATAGAAGCATGCAGGATTTTATCCACAAGAGGAGAATTCATCAACAGAAGCATGGGTTTTCAGAGAGGCCACAACAGAAATGAAAGGCATCAACATAGATTAAGTTGCTCAGAGGATGAGAAACACTTTTAGTATGGGGGTGATGATGAGGCTCACCAGTAGGTAGATTATATGGATGTTAATGCCACTCTCGAGCTTATTAAAATCAACTTTTCTCACATTTATTTACGTATTTTATTATATTTTTCTTAGTGAGAAGGGAAAAGATGAGATGTTATGTCATGTGGCCTAATGTGCATTAATTGAAAGATTTGGAGCAATTTTGGCTAATGTAAGTGCAGGAACTTGAAGTAGACAAGTAAGAGGGATTTTAGGAGATTGGATGTCCCACCTTCACTCGTCAATCACTCGAAGATTCCTCCACCATATCTCACCAGCTCGGAGTGAGAAGCAGCCAATTCTATCAAGGTCATTGGTAGCCAAGCCAGTGATAATTGAAGACAAGTTAATCTCGAGTTTGGGAGCTAAGCCTCCCTAATTTTAAGGAAGTTGTTGTTAGCTTTAGTTGTATAAATAAGAATTCTTAGGGCCTCAATAGGGTTTGACATTTTTTGTTGTATTCAAGAGGCATTTTCGAGCTAAGACATTATGATTGATTACTCTTATGTATTTCTGACATTTTGATGAGAATGAGAAGCATTCCCTTGATCTAGCATTGAGTTGACTAAGAGGGCTAAAGCTCTTGGGTTAGGTCCCAACCCTAGCAGCAAAGTTTCCTCTTTTTGTATATGTATGCTTAGATTACATTCATAGTTAGTTGCTGAAGTGACTTATGTTTTGTTTAATCTACAAGTATTTGGATGATTACTTAGTTTTCTTCCATTTGTGGATAGATAAATTAGTGGTACAATAGTGAAAGTAAATACTTCAGAAAATATTTTGGTAGTGGCCTCTACCTCATCTCCATTATGGGATCATGGTTTGAGGGTTCCATTCTCACTGCCCAAAAATAGATTTATTGTTTGATCACTGCATAACATACGATTTATTATCGCATATATCATTGTTTCTCAATTCCTTAGAAGTACCTGCAATTTTCATTTTGGTTTCTTAAGTTTGTTATGGTTTAGAAGCACTTCCATTCATATACTTAGCCATTAGCTATTAATAACTCTGTTTTTCCTAAATTCAACTCATCTTTTCCATATATAAATGAAGTTGTCCATAAATGAAGAAAATAATGTATGTTCTTGGAGGAGTTTTTGATCTGCAAGGGGACCTCATCTCACCAGCCTCATCTAATTCCTCTCCACCTACGCTTCCAAATTCCAACAAACCCTAATCCAAATTTCTGTTTTGTAGCAAAGTGGACATTTTCCTTGAACATGGTTGGGTTGAGACTTGGGTAGTGTGCACCTCCTCTGTGCCTTATTCCCCCATTAGACAACTTTTCCATACTTCATTCTACCTTTCCTACCTCTCTATGAGCTTTCGACACATTTCCTGTAGTAAAACAGGGCATCCTGTAGTAGAACCAGGACATCCTATAGGACAATAGGAAACCGTGTAGTAACATGTTTTAAAGCTGAATTGAGAAGAAATGGTCATTTGAGATTAGGTTAGACCTCCACTTGGATTCCATACCCTAAACACCATTCTAGGCATGTTTCCCCATACTTGTCTCCCATGCCAAGGATTAAATTGGTTGAATTAGCATTTACATTCATAAAATTGAAAACCATAAAGTCTTTCCTACAATTTCTAGTTAGTATATGCATGCAACAGTCACAAGATTTTTAGGATGATTTCCATGCTTATTTAGTCCATATAAATATATCTTAGATGCAAGGTTAAGTTACACCTCCCTTGCAAGAAATATGTGTAGATACTTAGCTAGGTGATTTCATGTCACTTTCTAGCATTTTCCAATTCAACACTTTCATTTCCTAGAGTAGGCAACATTTCCTTTCTACATTAAGAATAGTTTTCCCTTTGCTATCTCGTAGCCAGACTCCTTCTAGTCAATAGAAGACTGGTTTGAAAAACCCTAGTGGTCTATCACCTCAGTTGAAAAGTGGCAAGAGTAGACCATTACATCTACTCTATATATGGCACTGTCACCTCCAAGTTTGTACGAACCCCGGGTTCATGAAGTAAAGTTGGTAGCCCTAGGAGTTGCAACATCTTTGTTGCAATATTGGAGCTCATCACATTCAACATAAATCTATTGACATAAACTATTAATTCATGGTTTTTGTGAGAAATCATGAATGCAAAAGACAATTGTCACTTCAACAATTACAATTATTTCTTTCGTATGTTGTGAGTAGTCATATAAAATATACACATAAACTAAAGTTTTCATTGAAGAAAAATTAATAAGAAAAATTGGATAACAAATTGATTGATATGTAGCATTGTGTAGTAGGGAGGTATGCATAAGAAATGTGTGAGGGGAATGTATGGAGATGTACATAACATTCTAAAATAGAGCTTTGTTCCTTGCTATGTACAACCAACTTGAACGAGTTGTGATAGATAGCTTTGCACCGTAGTCTTCAAAACTATGTGTCAGGTTATTCATAAGTCAAATTTGATTCAACCTTTTTTGCAATCCGATATCATATAAATCGAATCAACATCAACATAGTGGTGGGGACTAGTTTAGCCATCAAGTCGATTTGTGGTAGAGGTATTTGAGCATGCCTCTGCATAATATTTATGTTCAATTGTCCTTATATCATTTTCTATTTATAGTTATTATTGACAATATCTAAGTTAATTCTCATAATCACAAATAATTCATATTTATTTTATATATTAAAAATGTATCTTATAACACATATATCAATGATATTAAAGAAAGAGGAAATGTAGAGTAAATGGACAAGATGGTTTTGGAATTTCAATATTTATTTCCATTACTTCCCGTAAGCGTTGGATTATGTATCTTCAATTGTTATTTATTGAGAATGTCATGTGTAACCATTTCCACGTGAGAAATAATAATAGTTGGTGATTGTGAAGGGAGCCAAGAATTGCAATGTTAAATGGGATTGACAATGTTATTCATTGACATCATATTTTTAGTACAAAGTGAAAATGGTTAGCAGAGGACGGAAAGAAGTTGGTTGCACTGATATGATTAACTCACTTGCTCATATAGATGAGAACTTTTACTAGTGGATTGCGTATGAGCGGTATGTGAATATCTCAATGGAAGAGAAAAAAAGAAACAAGCTTTGGAGTAGAGGATTAGTGAATGTTGCATGTGTTACATAAATATTTGATTTCAGAAAAATTTCTTATATTTACAAAAATAATTTTGATTCAAGAATAATAAAAAAATATGCTAGTAGAGAATAAGTGCTTAAAATTTTATGAAGCAAATAGATCCCTGAACTTAGAGGGAGGTGAGGTTCACATTATTTGACAAATCATTTCCCTAACTTCTCAGGTTCCTTCCCTGTTTTCTCTCCTACATATTTATTTTCTTACATGGTCATATAGGGATTTATATTGCCTCTTTGCTTGCCTAATGGGCCCAGGAACTACAATGAATATCCCCAATTTTGGGTGTCTATTATATTCTTTCCACGCATCATGAGGTTTGGGGTAGCGCCCCAATTTTATTTTATTTTATGCGGATCCAATAATAGTTGGGCAGACCCAAGGATGGGGTTAAGACATAAAGATGGTGGGAAAACCTACCCATGGTTTTGTGCATGGTTCTCACATATGGTTTTTGGCCACGATGTTTTTTTCCCATGGTATTTTTAGATCCAGTTAAGGGAAGAATGGTTATGTTCTAATCCAAGCTTAGTGGATTGGGTTTTATGAATGCTTCCAGATATATATATATATATGTGTGTGTGTGTGTGTGTGTGTGTGTGTGTGTGTGTGTGTGTGTGTGTGTGTGTGTGTGTTGTAACATTGAAAGGAATATACTAAAAAATCAATATGGTATTCCCGATTTTTGGATCTAAGGGAAATATCTATGTATATTTATTTTATGTTCTCGCAATTATAATTTTTTTCTGTTTTAAGAATTCATTTGTAGGAAATTTATATACAGGGCAAAATCCCTCACCAAAATACTATCGTTGTTTTATTTATCACTTGTACAAAATAGATTGTATATTTGACTGAGCGAATCTGATTTCCAATGAATTAGCTTTTCAGGTAGTCAATTTTTCCAACAACAATAGATTCTTTACCATGCCATGGGTTTCATGACTTACCCTATTAACCTAAATTTAATTGCAATGAAGAAACAATGCAATTCTTATATCCCATAATGTCAAAGAAAATAGTTCCTTTAAATTTTTGTGTAATTTAAGATTTCTTTGTAAAGAAAATCATTTATGTGATAACTGGATGAAAGCCAAATCAGATATCTATGCAAGCCTAATTTTTCCTATGGGACAAAAGAATTCATGAAGATAAAGAAAATATTGTGGTTATTTGAAAGTATTTATGTAAAGGTAAGTGATTGTTGCAACCAAAATATGTTATAGATAGGTATTTTGTTGCTCAAGTCTATAGGCAATACCATAATAGGAAAGTTATACTTTAACGTAAAAAGAAAAAAAAAATATTCTTGCAATTTACTACTCAATAAGTCACTATGAAGAATGTTGTTTACATTACAAAGTTTACAAAGTCTTTGGATACTTTTAACTTAAGATAAGATGACTTTCATCAATTCTTTAACCCAACAAGCTTATTTACAATACCACTACGTACTATTAAATAAAGAAACTTGTTTAGAAGAGTTACAAATAAAAGTGATGATACTCAACGTGTTCAAACCAAAAATCAAGAAATGGTAGTGGACACTGAAAAAATTAATGGAGAAGAAAAATAAAAACATAGGCATAAACCCTACACAAAAATTTGTAACCTCCACACCTTGTACAAGTGAAACTTTATCCTCCATTCAAAGGAAGAGAAAGGATAATGTGATTAGAAAACTACTTCATGGTGAGCTATCAAGTGGTGGAGATGATGAAGATTCTGCTCAAATATTTACTTCAAATAGAGCATATACAATTCAAACATCCAAATCCAACAATATCACCAAAAGAGAAATCATTAGACAAGCTATAGAAGTGGAAGATGATAGTGTTATACCACCTAATTGCATCAATTATTTTTTAGAAGAAAATCATAAAATAATGGAGAAAATTGTAGAAGAAGTCATTATTTTTGATGAGTCACATTGCAAAATGCAAGTTATGGCAAGTGCAATAAAAAATTGAAAATTGAAAATGTAAAAGTTCATAATGAAAAATGTATTGATCAAGAGAAAATGGATATTCATGTGTCTCACATTGGATCCAAGAGGCTCATGATATTGCATCAATCTACTAGTGATTCACTTGCATAGTCTATTGGCGAACTGGAAGTAGAGAACCTGGGACTAAAAAAATAATAAAAAAGATATAAGACACTATAAATTTGTGTCTTTTGTTAATGACTGCACTAGTAATACAGGCACCACCATTTCCAATTTCTACTCCCTCTACACTGCATAGATCTAATAAAGTTATGATTCTCCTTTATTCAATGAAATCATATATCATCAATAACATATGTAAAAGAGTGGAAAATATTTATCATGCATGGCAAGACTCTTTCGATTTATTGCATTTAGCATAGGAAATTAAGACATTTGTTGATTTGGTTGAGTAACCTTAAGCTAGATAGGAAATTCGCTGACAATGATTTGCTTACTTTTAGTTAGAAGCATGAATTACTCTCTGATATAAAGAAAGAATAAGGACTCTCATATGCTAATTGAATAAAGCAAGTTGAAGGTGGATGGTCAAAGAGAATCATGGCAATAGATAACATCATTTCTGAATGTGAAAACATAAATATTATAAGAGGTGATGATTTTCTCAAGGTGTTAAAGATTGTTTAGAACATAAACGGTTCGCACGTCATACATTATTCAGAATTAATTAAAAGATACATGCTAAAATATGAATTTGACAAGCTAAAACAATCAAAGGAAATAGAGTTTGATGACATAACTGATTTTAATCAATAGAAATTAGCAAATGGAAAATTACTTTTGTCAGTATAAATGAACAAAATTATGTCTTGATTGTGCAATTGCAGAAGAGGCTAGATGAATTGAAAAAGAGATATTCAATGAAAATGTCAAAATGGAAATTAGAATTGGTCCAATCAAATATTTCATTAAAATTACAGTGGAATTTTTTCTTGAATAAATCATGAACTGATAGACAACTAACAAATAGACAATTACGGTGTATTCTTTTACATATTGTGAGTGTTCTCAAATCCTCCAACATTCGCTTTTCTATTTACTAGTATTAAATTATTCAACTTTGTTATTTATGTTATCATGACCTAAGTTAATTCCTATATACAAATTCTTGATTTTCCTTGCAGATTCATTTTTCATATTACGATTCATAGGAATCCAATCTTAGTCCCCATTGGGGAAAACACATTTACTTTTATGATCAAGTATCGATATTTTTAATTCTGGTTGTTCTAGTTTTGACCCTGTTCACTAATTTTGTCAAGAATCCTGACATAATGTCTTGAATATGGTCTTTTATATATCTAAATTGTGGTTCAGTTAAATAATCAGGAAGATTTTTGCGAGCTATATATTTTGGGGGGAAGAACTCATTTCAATTTGATCAAGTCAAAATGCATAATGACATATATAATAGCATATTGTCTGCTAAAGCGTAATGAAATATGCCCATAGTGATTGTCATTTGAATCTACAAATAGTTCTTGTTACTTTAACTGTATTTCTTACTCTTTAATGCTTGTCAAGCACAACAATCGATTATTATCTTCTAATTTTGAGTATATTCTAATTCTTTTATAATTTTTTGTATAAGTTTTCGAGAAAATTATTTGAGAATTTTTATTATATCTAATGTTTTGTTATTGATTAAAATTAAAATGAACATTTGACAATAATTTTCATCTCAAACATACATCTCTCAAGAATACAAGACTAACATGATAAATACTAATCTCTTGAAGATGGAAATATGTTATGTGTTTAGTATTGAGTCAATTTCATCGTGAGGAGTTTGGAAATGTAAATGAAGCTTTCATTGTGCTTCCTCCACACTCCTCTCCACACAATCAAAGCTTCTTCCACTATACATGATGCTAATTTGAAATATCATGCGTCAACATTTCTCTTTTCAATTTAATATGTACATTAGTCAAGCTTGAAATTCATATATTTCAAATCGAGTTTTTTATTTTAAAAATGTATATGGGATTTATCACATATATTATTATTACATTATGACATTGGATCATAGGCCTATTTGGCTCTTTGCAAAGATTTTCCACGAATTAATATTGTAGTCCCTTTTTGACTTTTAGAAACAATAGGAATGTATTCTCCAAGAAAAAAATTCCTCAATTTCATAATAAATAAAGCATTTAATTTTTATAAAGTATCTGTGCCATTGATGAAAACAATCCATGATCACATTCTGAATCTTTTTGTTCCAACAAGCAATATACATCTACTAATGGCGTTTCACTTGTGACAATTACTAGTCGTACTCTTGTTTAGTAACAGATAAATCTAGTAAATGATGTTATGGAATAAATGACAGATCAATAACTTGATAGAGTAATAGTGGAAGTGAGACAACAATACTATAGTTCATAATACACTAATATGTGTTCTTGCGACAACTTTATGGTTAGAATACACCCTGCAGAGAAATTGCATAAATGAAGCACAATAGATCTATTGAAAAGCATATGTATTTTATATTCCATGTCGATGTTTATAGATATTTCTCTTATAACTCTGGTTAGGACTCTATAAAACATGTTTCATAAGAAATACAAAATATTATTCATCGGAATTCAAAGGCGTGGAGTAAGCTTTCATTGTCCATCTTGCACACTTGTGCACTTTCACATCTCCACACTTCGGACAATGAAATCTTCTTCCATATGTGAGAGTGAAATCAATTTATTATTTTTTTTCGTTGCCAACATCCAATTGCTATGTATACATCATTGCTAAGTGTTTTCTTAGCTTGCGGAAAATTTGAACATTGTGAAAATGAAACCTTGTTAAATACCAACAATAATAATATTGCTTAATGTTTGTCTCGCTTCCATTATTTAAATTAATTTAAGATAATGAAATAAATATGTTTTTAAAACTATTTGTGTTTTTTTTCTTCATTTCAGCATTCCTTTCAGGGGTGCACAAGCAACTTTATATCGAATATGCAATTTTCAAGATGATGTTTAATGACTTGGATCATTTAAAAACTTGAAAAAATCAATCTTGGTATTCAAGGTTTCAAAGTACTATGTGTATTTGTGATTCATATTTTTTAATTAAATACTTATTATCATGCAATATTAAATCAAGTGTTTTTTTAATACATTTCAGGAAGAATTGTTATGTGGGAGAACGGGTCTGCAGTGCAAGGAACATAAATTTTCTTCCGCAATGTTCCAGTTCTCCACATGAATTTCCCATTCAAAAACTCACAGAAATCCATATTAATTGATTAATGAGAAGTTTTGGTTTAAAAAGGGTAGGCGATTAACTTTTGGTATTACTAGGTTTGAAGCATGTGATCATTTAAAAATGATATCAAAATAAAAATAGCCCATGGTTGTATTCACAACTTTCTAATTCTATTTGCATTTGTGATCTTACATTTGAGAATTAAATATTTATTATTAAATATTTATCGTCTTTATAATCCGTGTGAGGAAGAGGTGTTATATGAGAGAATGGGCCGCAACCATACACATTTGCACAGTTTTGTGTGCATTCTTCATACAATAATGAAATTTCTTCATTTTGCACACTCTACAAGGCATTTGTTCGTTTAAAAATCAACTATGTGCATTACAATGTCAACATCCACGAATTTTATTTGATATCAAGATGTAAACAAGAACTGACAAAATTACTTTGCAAGCAGTTCTAAGTGAAAAGGTGTGATTGTGTGCAGATACAAACGCAACACAATTAAAGCTTATCAAAACTATGTTCGGTGGTTGTAAGTGCAAAAGTGTGGATTAAGCACAATTAAAAATCTATATAATCCACATAACTTTAAGCGATTAAAAAATTTAACATCTTTCAAACTTTATAGTAAAAATAACTACAAAATATGGGTTGCATATATATTGGGTCTGAATCAAGGCTGGGCAAATGCACGTGAGAAATAAATTTTGTGTGGGAGAGATCTAGGTCCAATTTTTCACACATACAGAACAAGCATAATGAAATATTTAAATGATTAGAACATATAATATATGAATCTCTTTGAGACTATATATGTGAAATGTGGTAGTCCAACTACAACTACTAGAACTATGGGTGAAACTATTTTTTATTGTACTATTTGCAAAGAAAAATGTCACTTGATTTATTTCCATCCATTACAATGTATCATAGTTGCAAACAAAAGGACTACAACATAACGTGTTCTAAGAGGCATGGATCTCAAAAAGTTATTACTTGATTTGGAAAAAAAAAATCCTCTCAGCAATACTATGCAGACACATTACCTGATCTGCAAAATAATTCCTATCAACAATATTTTGCAGAAAAATAAGATCCATGGCACATTAACAATAAGCATCAAAACATGTTTATGCATATATAATGACGATTTTTTTCTCACAACGTTCGGAGCTATGAAATTGTTCAGAATAAGGCATGTGCAAAAAAGTGAAATCTGGGAACATTCAATTTTTTGTTTACTAGTGTTTGATTGCTCACACATGTTGGATACATTATTATTAAAGTTATGTAAATTAAATTTATTAAAAAAATATACTTAAAGAAAACAATGCTTATAGAGAGGTGGACTTTGAAGATGTGGACTGTGGAGATGCAGATAAAGCTTTATTACAGGGGAGGCTTTCATTGTGTGAAGTTTGGATGTATGAAGGAAGCTTTCATTGTGTTAAAATATGCAAAAGAAGCTTTCATTGGGTGGAATGTGGATATGCAAATGTAGCTTTCATTATTTTGATTGCAGAGGTGTGGAGATAACTTTTATTGTGGGTACAAAGTTTTCATTGTGAAAAATGTAGAGATGTAAAAGAAACTAATATTTAATATTTCTCAGTACAATATTTATGTGTGAAGGTTTATGTCACTTTCTCTGCACACCCGCTTCAAACATAGATATTGGAATTTTTTTGTATGTATATGTGTAAATCAAACTTTCAAGTTTTATATGTAAAATCCTTTAGGTTTGACTTGGAAATTCTCTTCGGAAGTATGGTAGTTAACATCTCATATCACTACTTAATTATAGTTATGATTGCTTCTAGAATGGTATGCACCTGCTTTCCACAATTTATTTATCATGTCTGAGAGTTAAAATTTCATTATGCCTAATGCAAAGTTAGGCAGAAATCTTCCATTGTGCATAGGAAGATTTCATTTTGGAATAAAGTTTTTGAGGCTTAGTATTGCTCAGTATATGCTCAATATCAAATTTTGGGCTATTTCCATTATAATTCTAAGATGAATTTTTGAGTAGTGACATGTGCAGAGATTTCAAATTTCATCTTTCATTGTACCATATGTAGAGGTACAAAGAAACCTTTCATTATGCAAAGTGTGTATAAGAAAAGGAAGCTTTTATTTTGTGGAAGATTTTATTATGGAAACAAAATGTCATTATGCAGAGTGCGAACATGCATGAGTATGGATGTGTGAAAATATTGTTCAGTATTTTCTCAATATGAATTTATGGGCTCCACACAATGTGCAAATTTGCACCTCTGTACCTTGCACAATGAATCTAATTCTAAGGCAAATTGTTGGTTGGCCACATATGCGGAGTTGAGAGGTGTAAAGGAATTTATGTGGATTTTTCTTTCATTATGTGCATTGTGGAGGTACAAAGGTGATAATAACAACATATAGCGAAAACTATTCGTGAAACAAAGAATTCATTGTGGACATGAAATTTCAAATGCAAAGTGTGGGCATGCACGAGTACAGAAGTGAGAAAAATTTTCTCAGTGTTTGCTCAATATGAATTTTTGGGCTTACTGCAAAGGTGTTGAGGTGATAATAACAACATATAGTAGAAACGGTTGCCAGAAATGAAGAATTCATTGTGGACATGAAATTTCATTATGTGGAGTTTGGACAAGCATGAGTATGGAGATGAAAAAATATTGCTCATTGTTTTCTCAATATGAATTTTTGGGCTTCACACACTATATGAATCCACACTTCACACAATGTATCAAAAAATATTAATATTTCACTATAATTCGAAGATATATTGTTGGGTACTTACGTATGGGAAGTGTGGAGGTGCAGAGAAAACTTGTATGAGTGAACTTTCAATTGTGTGCACTACAGAGGTGTGGAGGTGATAACAACATCAAATAGTAAAAACACTTAACGAAATTAAGAATTCTTGAATAATGACAAAACATGTACCTAAATTGCCTTAATCAATTAATTAGGAGTAGATATAAGGACATGCATAAGTACGAAGGTGATAAAATATTGCTCAATATTTTCTCAATATAAATTCTTGGGCTTCACACAATGTATGAATCTGCACCTCTGCCGTTCACACAAAGTATAAGAAAATCTTAATATTCCATTATAATTCTAAGATAACTTGTTAGGAAGTTACATGTGTATAATTTGGAGGTGCAAGGGAGATAATAACAACAAATAGTGGAAACTATTTCCTAAACAAAGAATTCTCATATAATAACAAAACGCATACCTGGCTTTGCATTAATTAATTAACTAGTCTTAGAGGGAGGGACTATAGTCTTGTATTAATATATGTTGTGACCATTTAAAATTAATATTATGTATTTATAGAGAAAAAAAGAGAAAATATTCACTAAAAATACAAGCAAATCATATAAAAAAATTTTATTTTATTTTATTTATAATGGAAAAAAATAATAATCAAAATCAAAATAAATATATTTTATTTTATTTCTATATTTTTTTTAAATTGCAATGACCCAAAGGCCCTTGGGCAAGGATGGCATGCAAAAATTGAGAAATAGTCCAATTTTTTAACTTTTTAAATATATTTCTTATTTTTATAATATTTTTTTAAATAAACTTTAAAAATTTAATTTGTAAATATGTTACACATCATATGAATAGTATTAAGCAATCTAAATTTAGTATTTAATGAATTATATAATAATATTTATGACTTTTAAATTTATATTAATAAAAAATATTTATTAAATTAATAATTTAAAGTAATGTGATTTTTTCCATATTAGTAAAAATAATTTTCTAATCAAATCCTAGTGATGTGATTAACCCAAAAGACTAATATCAACATTATGGATCACAGAAGTCTTAGATCTAACTTTTTAATATTTAGAAAAAAAAAATTGAGAGGGGCATTGTATAGCTTAGGATGAAGGACATGTGTCATTTATTTTGTGTTCAATTGTTTCGTAAAATAAAAATAAAAAGTTAATTCTCTAAATAAAAAAACAATGTTGGCTATAATAAAAATAAAAATTAGAAACATTATAAAATATTAATAATTTAATCTCGCTCATCACTGAGTTTTTTATATATATGGTTGCATGTTTTAATTAAAGGCATTATAAAATAATAATAATAATAATTCTGACATCTTTTACCTTGATGGGGGTGGATAGCTTGAGGACATCAGGGTCATTCCTGGCCTCCTGCTAGACTCCCCATGCGAATGAAGGCATGCAAAAGGAAACATGTGTGAAACCTTCTAGCCGTGCTTAAGTGCATTTATGTGAAGGCAAGTGGGAGATGGGTATCATTTGAAACTCAATAGGTATTGTAATGTTATTATGGTGATGGAAGCTCGGGGTGTGAAACTCAGAATGGCACCTTGCTTATGAGTATTGGAGGTTGGAAGAGGAAACCTACCATCCCTTGGATTATGACAAGGGTGGAATTTGGTTCCAGCAGGGAGTCTTTGGCCCTTGGCTATTTGATCTATTCCTCTTCTCTTTGTGGCACCCACCAAAACGAAAAATCTTTCGAACGCCAACTTACCAATGTCTTTCATCTGGCGACTTGAAAGAATTTTGGTTTCTTGCAAGGTTTCTTGCAGGGCCCATTCCTAGAAGCGTTGGGGTGTTGAGTGGAGTATTAGAGGGGAATTAGGGAGGAATATATCACAATTTCCTCTCATTGCATTGGGTTTGTGTTACTTTGTCGCTCCTCGACCTATGGGTGCAAAAGTGTGTGATCCTTTCTGTTCTATTTATGAACGTATCAGTTGGTGGTGGTGTGCTCTCTCGGGGATCAAACTAGTTTTGGGTGGCTCAAATTGGGCACGAAAAGTTTCTAGTGGTGTAGTTCGTGGGGCTTGGTGGATGGTTTTTGCTTCTGCCCTGGCCGAGTGTCAATATGGTGAATTTAACGGGGGTTAAGGGGGTTCTGGTGGTTTAGAAGAGTAGTGCAAGTGACAAAGGAGTCAAGTGGGTGTCAAGGTGTGGTGTGTGTATGGAACCACATCAAAGTTCTCGATTGAAAGGTGATGGTAGTGAACTCAGAGAAGAGCCTAAACCTCATCGTCGGTACAGGAAAAGCGAGAAAGCAGGTTCAAGCATTGTTGTAATGGGAGGCTCATCAAGCCCCCATCGAGGATGCCATCGAGTATAGCAAAAGAAGAACAATTCCTCTCGCACCACCATTGTCCCACCAAGGAAGTTAGTGAAAATGCAATTAGAAGTGTATGAGAAAATTTGACATTAAACATGAGGCAATAATGGTAGCCCTGGCACAACTTCAATATTTCTAGTGTCAATTACAGGAACAGGTGGTGGTGGTATGGCATAGCCATATGGGAATTCTGAAGAAGTTGGAGTAGTTGGAGGCCTGGTTGGCTCACCTGAAGCAACACATCAATTGTTTGTTCCCTCTTCAACCTGAATGATTGAGTATGTGTTTCAATGTTTCACTCATTCTTATAAGTCTTTTGGCATATCTTGCCCTTACGATTATGGTCAGTTAGCCTTTATCTTGATTATTTGAAGACATTTTCGGAAGAAATCACATTGGTAGAATGATGTCGACACGTTTCGATCCAACCAGTGTGGTTCATCGTCAAGACAAGATGAACAATAAGATCATAGATTCAAGTTAAATAAGGAGTTAGGACCATGCAACAACTATAGGGAAAACAACTAAAAATGGCTATTTTTTTTAACGGCTATAGGGGAAACAGCTAAAAAATGGCTATTTTTGACTCGATAGGAAAAATGGGACAAATTATTATTATTTGTTAATAATTAATAATAAAATAATAAATCAAATATAGTGTATAATTATAAACATATAAACAACAACTTGACACTTATAAGTAATTTTTTTTTTTAAAGTCAAATGAATTAATGAATTAAATGTAAAAAAATAATAATATTGAGATAATCGAGTCAAATAATATTAAATAGATATATTATTTAGTTATAAATTAATTATCTTGGTATAAATGAAACATGTTTATGTCCTAAGCTTATTTTCAATTATATGTTTATAATTATAAGAATAACCAATATGACCCTTATAAGTCATTTTTTTAAATGAAACACTAATTAAGCTAAATGAATAATATTAAATTATTTAAGTCAAATAGATATACTATTATAAATTAATTATCTTGGTCTAGTTATCTAGGTATAAATGAAATTTGTATTAAAAATAAATAAATAAAAATATATTAATTAATAATTTTTTGAATAATTATGAATTAAATTTGAATGTATTCTAATTATTTTTTGTTCCTAGATTGTAGTTGTCTATTTTTTGTTTCATAGATAGTAGATATAAATGTACTTTTATAAACTAATTAAAAATATAAAAATAAAAAGATAAATAAATAAATGAATTAATGATTTTTATTCTTAATTAATTTTCATTTCCTTTGCTCTTGAAAAAAAAAACCTCAGGGGAAGAGAAACCGAAAAAAGAGACAAGAAAGGGAAGGAACTAAGAGGAAAGGGCTGGAATCCAGCAACTGTTGATTTTCCAACCATCGTCTCTATTAAGATTACTTGGCCTCCTCTCAATTTCAATGGCTTCCCTAAATTTATGGTGATGAAATTGAGAAATCTTAGCAATGACCTTAGCCTCTTCAATGCATATCTGATGCTTGGTTTTCTCAGCATGCTCTGTTAAGGTTGAAGAGCGGGTCCTTCCATGCTTAATATTGGTCGCGTGTTCCTTAATCCTTTGATTAATAGAACGACCAGTTTCACCAATGTATGAAGTTCCATAGGAGCATGGGATGACATAAACACCCTTCATATCCTTGGGGTCCATAGGGTCTTTTGTTGATTTCAAGGAACTTTTGATGGTGTTAAGGGGTCGAAAGGTAGAGGGAATGTTGTGCTTTCTCAAGATTCTCGCAATCATGTCAGTCATCCCTTGGATGAAAGGGAGGTTAACCCCAGAACTACGATCCTTAGGGTTTGTCTTAACCTTAGGACTTTTGCTGGCTTTGAGGAAGGCTTTAAGGCCTTGTTTCTTACTGTAACCATTATTAGCAAAAACCTTCAAGAGATGGGATTTATCTTTGGAAAAATGGTCAACATCAGAAACCCTCATAGCACGGGTAGCTAGAGTGCAGAGAACACCCAATTTTTGAGCAGGGAAATGATGGGACCTCGCATGAAGATATTGCTCCGTATGAGTTTTCTTCCGAAATACCTGATGGGAAAACAAGCCATCCTCTTTCTTAGAAATGAGGACATCAAGGAAAGGGAGGCAACCATTGATTTCTTTCTCCATGGTAAACTTAATGGAGCTAGATTGATTATTAAGATGTTGAAAGAAGAGATCTAACTTATCTAGACCATGCTGCCAAATAGAGCAGGTATCGTCTACAAATCTTTTCCAAAGCTTCGGTTTAAAAATAGTTGAGGCCAAATCTCTGGATTCAAAATCGTCTATAAATAGGTTAGCAACAATAGGGGATAGGGGTGAGCCCATGGCTACACCACAGGTTTTTTCATAGAACTCACCTTCGAAATAGAATAAAGTGGAAGTAAGGCAGATCTTGACTAGTTTAGCAGTGTCGGGATCGGTAAGACAAAAGATGACATCTAAGGCTTCTTTGATGGGAATATTAGTATATAAGGAAACCACATCGAAGCTAACTAGAATGTCATCTGGATCAAAACTCACATCCTTTAACTCATTGACAAATGATGAGGAGTCTTTTACAAACGATTCTGTTTGGCCAACTAGGGGCTTAAGTTTTGAGGCTAGATACTTAGCTAAAAGGTAGGTTGGTCCACCTATGGTGTTGACAACGGGCCTAAGGGGGGCTCCCTCCTTATGGCTTTTCGGAAGCCCTTAGATCCTGGGAGTGATGGATTTCATAGCGAGAGCCACCAATATAGAGATCCTTTTAAAGGGATTCTTTTTAGGAATGTTTATTTTGGACTGATGGCAATGGTCAACAAAATTGGTCAGGGCATATTTTAAGTAATAACTCTACAAATATTTACTGTTGAAGCTAATATAAAGCTCTAACATACCAAAAAAAAATAAAAAATTCTAACCTCCTTTTTTTTATATTACAAAACAAGTGAAGAGATGGTAAAATATGTTGATATTACAACATAGATGAAGAGATGATAAAAATATTTCTCTTACTCAACCAAAAATAAAATATTTGGATGTCTATATAAAATAATATAATTTTATATTAACTTTAAATAGAGTTATAGCAATTAAATGTTAGAAAAAAAATCCAAAATTATATTTTCCTTTTGAATTAATAATAAATTATTTGAATTTTCATGTTAACTATACTTTAACATCAACTTTATATTTATGGGAAAAAAATTTATTTTAATATTAACCATAATAAAATATTTGAATATCCAAAGAGAAAAAATAATAGAAAATAAAAAATTATTCAAATACTTTCTAACCACGGTAAGTAGGGAAAAATATGTAATTCATTCAATTAATAATATAAAAATAATATGGTATCTAAAAAAATATTAATAATAATTATTTCAATATAAATTACAATTAAAATATTTTAATATATAAATTATTTAAAATTATATCGATAAAAAATATAAAATAATTTGAAAAGAAACTTATGATTAAAGCATTTAAAGAAATTTTATTATTCTATATTTTGATTCTTTTAAAACATATTTTGTGGATCAAATTTAATTAAAATACAACACATATAAATTAGAAATCTATCCCATTTAAATGATTAAAAAATTTTCAAAATATTTAAATTTATTTATACATGTAAAAATATAATTTAATATATATAAAATCGTAAATCTTTACGTTCTAAATTCATTTAACCTTTAACCCTTAAAAACTTGCCAAATTCATGATTAAGATACATTTATCATACAATGGACTTATTAAAGCCCAACATCAACTTTGAAGTTAAATTCTGAGATAATTGCGCAACACCTTTAAAGTTACGCATCTCAAAATGAAGAGCATTGACTTTGAAGTTAAATCATGTTTGTGAAGATGAATTTTTATATATTAAGCAATATAGGTTGGAGGGTTATTTATTTGGATTCAATTTGATTAATTATAGTAAAATATGAACGAATCCAGAAGCTTGAAAATTCGATATTTGGATGGGGGACTTTTGATACAAGTTCTAAAATGTCCTTACACGTGACAGCGTATTTCACTTTCTTGTTCACGCGTTAAGGAGACAACTCAATACACGCACTCCACAATTTGGAGTTAAAGAACACTTCCCGTGACCAGTCAAGTCAATGCACGTAGTCAACAACTCTCGGAGTTATATAGTAGACAATATAATAGGCGAGGTAACCAACTCTTATATGGTTCTTGTATTTTCTTGTAGGACCTCTTGCGGAAAAATCCAATCTAAATTGGAAGACAAGGCTTAAAATAGCTTTAGATGCAGCGCAAGGTATCTGCTCCTTTAAATTATTTTTTATGTACGGCCGTATTTTTATGATCTAAACGCTAGTTGTTTTAAGAATAGATCACAGGAAAATACGAGTTGACCTTTATTTTCTTAGAGATGACAAATTATGGATAACAAGATAGGATTAACCTGTAATTTGTATCTGTAGGACTGGAATATCTGCATGTTGGTTCCACTCCAAAAATAATTCACAGGGACATCAAAACTGCCAACATACTTTTAGACAGCAGGATGAATGGAAAACTAGCCGATTTCGGTCTTTCAAGGGTGACAGTTGATGGTGAGGCTACCCATGTCACCACTGCAGTGAAAGGAACGGCAGGCTCACTATAACATAAAACATTCAGTTTCATTTGACATCAATTATATTGCAAAGTTGTAACTCAAATTATAGGTATATCATATACCTATAATTTGAGTTACAACTTTGCAATATAATTGATGTCAAATGAAACTGAATGTTTTATGTTACAGTGAGTTTATTCGATTGTTGTTATATTTATAGAAATAAAATGTATTTTAATTTAGGATTATCAATTTCATTGATTTATTTTTCTTTAATGTTGATGGTATTTTTTATAGATTTAATATAATATTTGATATAAAATAAAATAAAAAATATAATAAGAAATTAGTTTAAATAATAATAATTGAAATATAAGATAATTTTTTTTTCCTTTTTCTAGTTTAGACTAACCTAAGTACTCATGGGGGATTTGAACCGGTGACCTATCGCAATGAGTGCCTTGACAGTGCAGCCATTCACTGTCAATCCAAAGCCTCGTAGGCAATATATATATATATATATATATATATATATATATATATATGAATTAAGAAATCTTAGCTATTATAAGGAAGTGATCAACCTCACACCTAAGAACCAGAATTATCTTTCTATTCTGACTAATTTGAAGAAAAGATGAATATGGATAAGATTAGAACTAATTCAAGATTAGAACTAATTCTCATGAAATCCTATGTGAAACATCCCTAAGATTAAACCTAATTCTCATGAACTAAGTGAAAGGGAAGTAGTCTACTCCCAAGTCTCCATGGGACCATAGAATTTGTGAGCTTTATTATACTAAGAGTGTGGATCATGAAAAGAACTTTCTTTTAGACTGTCCAACAGCTCTCATTTCCCTAATATTTGTCATACTTCCAATCTTCTTGGCTTCTTAAGTCAGATTCTAAAGAATTACAACTCGATTCTTCTTCTTCTTAAGGTCTACACCCCATTGGTCTTAATGGACGTTAATCATCCTCATTATATATATATATATATATATATATATATATAAGGTGTATTGTTAAGCTATTTGGTGATGTGTAGGTCTTAGTGTTGTGATATTAATGGGTTAGATGCTCTTGGATCTAGTTTCTCAAACCAAAAGTTAAATCTATAGCTATCTTTAAAAAATGTGCATATGAATAAATAATCTATTTTTTGTAAATAGTTTAAGACTAAAATAATTTTATTAAAATTATATATATATGGTAAGATAATTTTATTAAATATTATTAGAATTTATAATTTATTTTTTTAAATAGTTTAAGATTAAAAATTATGTATTAATTAATTTTATTTAGAAAAAATTTAAATTAAAAAATATAAGAACAGAATCATTTTTATCTTTTATTTATTTATACCATGCTTGTTCCAAATGTATGTGGACTCAGGTATTACAGCACTCAAATGTTAACAGAGAAGAGTGATGTGTACAGCTTTGGAGTGGTTTTGTTGGAAATCATATGCGGCAGACCACCTATAGATCTAAAACTCCCTGTACATGAACTAAACATCGTCAGATGGGTAAGAAATCCTACCATCAATCTCCCAAAATATAAATATTTAGTGGTGCATGTTCCCCTAATGGCTAACTTGGGATAATTACAGGTGACACCGTATGTAATGGAGATGGATCAAAATGGTGGAAAAATAAAAGAAATCATAGACAAGAGGTTGGGCGGAAGTTACAGCATGAAATCGATGGCTGGAGTTATGAAAGTAGGTATGAGATGTGTTCAGCTTGAACCGTCTTGTAGGCC
Organism: Pinus tabuliformis; assembly: GCA_031772625.1. Lineage (NCBI taxonomy): Eukaryota > Viridiplantae > Streptophyta > Pinopsida > Pinales > Pinaceae > Pinus > Pinus tabuliformis. The sequence goes on along the minus strand of CM062810.1, from coordinate 534,164,451 downwards.
CAGCGTGAGTGAGGTAGTGGCAGAGCTTAAAGAGGCGATTAATCATGAGGATATTTCTGGTATTTCAATTTCAGAGGAGACTGGTATTGAAAGTGATGCTTCGTTGGCCGCCCGTGTCAGTTCATCGTTGGAATGGAGTGAACCCAAAGCAATGGAGTGGAGCGATACCAGCTCCAACATTCCAAAAATAGGAAGATAAGCTCGCACAACTCCAACATTTCAAAAGTAGGAAGATAAGCTGGCACATTGTGGATATCGATTGAATGGAGAATTGCCAGCATGTTAGACTACATGTCGTAATGATGTCAGCATAATGGCATAGCTGACATCATGGCAATATATTGCGTGGTTTATGTGTTGTTAATGTCAACAGAATAGTTGGAAGGCACCGGTTGTTAGAATGAAACTTACCGTTTTGTATTATTTTTTATTTTCCGGAGTTATGAACCATTTTTCTTTCCAAAGCTAGTAGAATATGTTACCATTTAATTTGTATAAATATTTTGATTTTTTTAATTTAATATATAAATGGGGATTATGTGTCGTTAATATTTACAGAATAGTTGGAAGGCACTGGTTGTTAGAATGAAACTTACCGTTTTGTATTATTTTTTATTTTCAGGAGTTATTAACCATTTTTATTTCTAAAGCCAGTAGAATATGTTGCCATTTAATTTATATAAATATTTTGATTTTTTTAATTTAATATTTCTTTTCTCAAAGAAAAATTGTAACTTTTCATTAATTTTGAAAAATTACATAAAGTAGATGCAGTGGGTATATGCATCACTATTGGTCGTAGCCATTCAAGTAGTGTTCAGAATAAGTTATGGCTGAAACCATTTCCAAAAAAGGGCTGTACATAATTCACCTCATAGGGTGTACTCGAAATGTCTAGCATAAAACAAAGAAAAACATAAATATATACATATCTAGATACTATGTATCGACTGATAATAAACCAAAATATTTAGGGCCTGTCCGCCCTCGGATATGCCCTATCAATGTAGGGCCGGTGATAATATTGATATTGTTCTGCACCAAGTTGTTCCTGTATCATCCACAAGCCTTGGGGGAGTGTCGTGGCCTCCTTGGATAATTTGTCAGTAGCCTCGTTACGTTCCCTGTAAATATGTTGACAGGTGATAGAGTTAAATTGTGCCTTGAATTCCAAAATTTCATCCAAGATGTTTCTAAGTGTGTGTGCATGAAAAATGTTGATGTTACTGAACCAGTTTATGATGATTTTGGAGTCTCCAAAGATCTGTAGATCTATGCATGAATGTGCCAATGCAAAATGCAGTAGATGCTTGAGCGAGATCAATTCTGCATAGTTATTGGTTCCCTCTCCCAATCCCAGTTGGATTTTGTAATGGTGTTGCTCAAATAGGTGAAGGATAATTTCCCCCCCACACCCTTGAGCTTGTGCAGCTCCATCAAAATAAACCCACGGTTTGGTATGATCTATTATCTCAGTGGTACAAGTGTGATTTGATGGAGGGTGAGATTCATCGGGTATCTCATGGAAGGCTGCAATGATTTTTGCTGTTGTGTGTGGCCATCGGGCCTCTGTTTCTTTAAAAATGACGTCGTTTCTAGTTAGCCAGATGGACTAGTAGATGAGTAGTGGAAGCCATTGATTTTTTGAATTATTGTTTGCAGTAACCTAGGAGTCTCATGCCTCACGTATCAATTGTCCCTACTAGCGACCCAGAATGGAGAGAAGAGTTGTGACATGTTGTCATAGCTGTGCACACAGCGGGCAATGCAGGAACAAATGGTCATTTGTCTCCTCAGCTTGTTTGCAGAGAACAGCCAAAGTGTGATCAGTGCATAAGATTAGCACCAGTTGGAGTTTTGTTCCTGAGTACATTCCACATGAAGAGTCTAGTTCTTGGTGGCGCTTTGAGTTTCCAGATCTTGCTCCACTGGCCCAGAAGAACAAGAGGTTTGCGCATTCTTAGTTGTGGATAACCTGTTTTCGGGGATACATACCATGATCATTCGGGGTCCATATAAGTTCATCGAGCCCTTCTTTGATGCATACATGGGCTTCCTTCAATGCAGTGATGTACCCCTCCCAAGTCTGCTGCCAATGTTCTGGAATGCCCAAGAGAGGAGTCGATATCTAGGCTTGTTTGAAGATGGAGCTGTTCTCCCGGTCAAAAATCTGTGCAATCACATTGATATTCCTTTGGTTGAGATATTGGATGAGGCTAGGTGGTAGTTGGTACATATTCCCCCTGCCTGTCCATGGATCCATGCCAATTCATGTCGAGGCACCATCATTTATTCTCCATGCTAGACCCTCTCTGATGAAAGGCAAGGTGTGCAACAATGCTCTCCAAACCATGGATACCCCTGATCGAGGCCAGGTGGGCCAACGAATCCATTCCATGAGATGGTGAGGCCAGATATATTTGTGGTAGGAGACTTCAGTCCAGATATTTGTGTAGTGAGCAAGATCCATCCCATCTTGGCTGCTAAAGCCTGTGCAAAAACGGTTAGATCCTTTAGGCCCCAACCTCCCCATTTCTTGGGGATGGCAATGTGCTTCCATCCTACCCGGGCAAAAGATTTTCACTCTTTGTATCCATTCCAGGGGAATCTGTAGTAGATCTTGTGTATGCATCCAAGGATTCCCTTAGGTATCCAAGCCAATGACATTCAATAAACATGAGTGCCCTCCAAAACAGACTTGATGAGGACTAGCTGCTCGGCTCTTGAAAGGAATCTATGGTTGCAATTTTTAATATGCTTCTCAATTTTGATAACAAGCCAAATGCAATCTGCAATTCTGTAACAGTGGGGTTTGATCCAAAACCCTAGATACTTGAGACAATCCTCCAAGTGATGATTCAGAAAATGGAATTTTAGATGAGCATATCTAGCTTCCAGGGGAGATGTATTAGAGAGGGTGATGGTGGGCTTGGAGTGATTTACTTCCATGCCGGTGGCCAGGGTAAAAAGAGTGAGAATGTCATGGAAGGTGGATGTGTCCCTATGGCTTCCATTTAGGAATATAAGTAAATCATTTATGAAGAGTAAGTGGGTGAGGAAGCATTGGTCACTCATTTTCAGCCCTTGTAATCTCCCTTCCCTCTTGGCCAATGCAATAAGTCTGCTGAGACCTTCCATGAAAATTAGAAATAGAAATGGGGAGGGTGCACATCCTTGCCAAAGGCCTCTCTTAGCATGGAATAATTTAGATGTAGAGCCATTGATGAGAATATTGAAGGTTGACGAGGTGATACAACACATGATCCAATCTATGAAAGGAGGAGGAACGCCTAGGTGGGTGAGGATCATCTTGATATAGAGCCAGCTGACCTAATCGAATGCTTTAACAAGATCAATTTTGAGGATAGCCCCTTTGAGATTTTTTGATTTGATGGAATGGAGGGCTTCTTGGCCAGTTCCTATAGCTTCGTGAATTTGTTTGTTTTGAAGGAAAGCAAATTGCCCTGGGGAGATGTGATGGAATAGGATGGGTCGAGGACAATTTGCAAGAATCTTGGCAATGATTTTATATAGGAAATTGCAAAGGGAGATGGGGCAGAAATCATTGAAGGATATGGGGGAGTCAGCTTTTGGGATCAGAGAAATGAAAGTGGTGTTAATGGCCTCATACATACATCTAGAAGTCCTGCATTCCTCCACCACCTTCAGTAAATCCTGTCCAATGAGCTCGTAGAAGGAAATTTAGAATTCTATAGTCTAGCCATCCAACCCTGGACTTCTGTCTTTTTTGAACCATTTTAGAGTGCCTTCTAGCTTTGTCGGAGTGACAAGGGTTGAGAGTTCCTCTGCCATGTCATTGTTGGGGAAATGTCCCACAATTCTGACAATTTCAGCAAGGTGGTTCCACGGGGAGCCTTGGAAAGGTTCCTAAAATGTGTGTTCCTAAGGCAAAAGAGCTAATGGAAGGTTTTCGTTGTACCCCCATCTTCCATGGGAATTTCCCAGATAGTATTGGTGAATTTCCTTCCCTTTGCATAATTTTGGAAGAATTTAGTGTTTTCATCTCTAGCCTTTAGCTAGATTGCATAGCTCCGGAGCCTCCGGTTTCTTACCTCTCCTTTAAGATTTTTGATCTCTTGTTTTCCAAATTTATGAGATGAGACTTTGCTTCAGCTGATGTAAAACCTCGACCTTGCTCATCCAGAAGGGTAGCCAATGATAGTTCAATATCTTCCAGGGTTTGGTCATCCCTCTTGGTTTTTTCTTTTTCCGAGTTAATGGAGAGTCTCTTGAGCTTGGTGAGGTTGTTACAAAAACCCTCTACTAGGGATCTCCCTGTGTCTAGTGGATTAGATAGTCAGCAGTCAGAGACCAATTGTATGTAGGATGGATCTGCAAGCCAAGTGGAGTTGAATTTATGTGGTTCCATAGGCTTTTGTGAGGGACCCTTCATCTCCATGTAGAATGGGGAATGGTCTGATATACCTCCACAATGCACCCATTGTCTATAGAGGGAGATTTTTTGTATCAGAGAGTCCTTTATCAAAAATAGATCTAGTCTCCCAGTCAGGGCTGCCTCACCCACTCTCTGGTTCCTCCAGGTGGGAAGAATTTTTATCATAGGGATATCCATCAGATGATGTTGTTCTAGTAGTAATTCCATGGTCTCTGTGAGTGAATCCACCTATGCATTTGTCCCCCAAGATTCCCCAAAACCTATGGAGAAATTCAGGTCACCGCCAAGAATGAGATTATCTGGGGCGGTGAGGGAAAGTTTGAGCAAGTGGTTCCAGAAGGCCTCTCTGTGTTGACATGGGTCATATACATTGATCAAGCAAAGATCCATCCCCAATTCAGATTAGAAGATGTCCATGCCAATAAATCTAGCTCCGTCCTAGGAGGCTTTAAGTTAAATGGTGTGGGGATTATATCCCAAGGCTAATCCTCCAGATCTCCCTATGACATCAAGGGATTAGAAGATCCAACCATGCTTTATTGAGCAGGGGGTGCAGGAAGTGTGGTTAGCCACTGCCAAAGTTTCTTGTAGGAATATGATGTCGACAGGCTCGGACTCGAAGAGCCTTCTGAGGGCTAGCTTTTTATGCACACTAGCCATGCCCTTGTAGTTAAAGGAGAGCCACTTCATGGGGGTGGACAGTGATGGGTGTTCATGGCTCTAAGTACCCAGTCGAGAGAAGATTGTCTGCTCGAGGCTACTTCTACCCTAACAATAAGGATGGATTTAGAAAGGTGGGATTTGTGCCCTTTGATCGATTTGGGAGGTTGGGAGGAGGGGGTTAGACCCAAGCCAGAGGATGTAGTGCATTCCCCAAAGAGGGGGGGGTGAGGCCTGAGATTGTAAGGGTGACGGGGACTAGAGAGGGATGAGGTGGAGGAGGGGGGGTGTGGAAGGAAGGATGGTGGGGTGGTCGAGAAGACAAACTGAGGAGCTTCAAGAGGGCAAGGGATGGAGGGGGAGTAGTGAACCTAGACCGATGCAGATGTCGTAGGTACATGTAGTACAAAACATGCAGGAGAAGAAATAAAAATAGAGTCTAGGGGAGGAGGACTACCTAAGGAGTGATCAACCTCCACAACATCCCGCGATAATGTCATTGGTGGAGAAGGAGGACGAGGCATTCTAGTAGATGCCCGGGAAGATGGGGAGCCCATCCTATTCATAGTTTTGTCAACCAGAGGAGATGACCCAGGGGTGGTTGCAAGAGCCTTAGTCGCCTTCCCTTATGGCCCCTATGCAGAGTCTGGATCCCTTTGCACCAATGGGAATTCCTTGTATAAATGTCCCACTTTTTGGCACATGTGGCAGCTGAAGGGGACTTCCTCGTAGTCTAGGATCTATATACTATTGAAGTTATTGCACTGCAGGGTAATTCTCTCTTCGAGCCCTTCCCTTGTGTCAAGATGCACCAAAATTTGTGCTAAGGATCTATTACTAGATTGAATATAGGATCTGTCGTAATCCAAGTAGGTTCCCAATGCATTCCCGATTTGGACAAACACATCTTCGGACCAGTACTGCAAGGGGACACCAGGTAGCCTGACCCATATTAGCCTAGCCCCAATCCATTCTCTTTCTGGGTTGAGGAGTGAGCTCCATCACTTTAGCATGACCAGGACCATTTTGATGTGCCAGTGATCCAGGTGGATATTGGTGGCCACCTGCCAGGTCCACCTGGACCCCCACCATTGTCTTTCTCAGCATTTTTCAGTTTCCTTAATTGTAGCACAGTTTACTATTTTTAGCAATTTTTTGGGTCCTGAACTTCCGAAGCCGTTTTGAGGCCCTAAACGACCTTTTTTTGGAATTCTGGGGCGACCGAGCCCTATGTTGCCTCCCAAAGTGGTAGTACTCGGATAGATCTTTCTAACGAGCTATCGTACGCGTCAAACGGAGATCGTATGCCAAAGTTACGACCCCGGGAAATTGATGTACCAATTTACCCAAACGGGGCCCACAATTTGGCGTTTCATCTTCTAGGGTTAGGTTTCGGTATGTGAAGGGTTTTCCATTGTTTCTCAACAATAAATAGGCCTTCGAGCCTCATTGTAATACAGTTCAGAGGCATGTAGCCATCACATCTCTTCTCAGAGATAAGCTACCATTGCCCTAGCTAGTTTATTGCCATTTCTGTTTGTAAGCATATGTCAGTATTTTCCATTAATGAAATGAAGTATTATTTCCGCTGCATCTTTGTGTATATGGTTATCTCTGTAATTTGTTGCGTTCCTGCTTAAATCTGGATCAGTGGTATCAGAGCGGTCTGCTTTTTCTCTGTTTTTCTTTGCATGTCCCCAACAAGGTCGGGATATAAGGATTTAGGGCTTGAACTGGTTGAACCTTTGCAAGACCAGCCTCGCAAATCCCGACGGCCTCCCATGGCGGACGAGAAGAAAGACGAGGGGGCAGGAGATCCCATCAAAATCTTGCTCGAAGAAGCGCTCGAGCGACAACGGAACGCGATGATGGACAGCTTTGCGCAGATCCTTCAGCGGCTACCCAGAAGCGGCGCATCGGCTTCCAGCAGCTCCTCTGGAAACGCCACACCCTTTAAGGTACAAGTTAATTTTGAAATCCCCATATTCGAGGGTCAAATAGACGCCGATGCCGTAGATAAATGGTTAAATCTGCTAGAGGGTTATTTTTCTGTTCATGAATTTTCGAGTCGGGAAAAGATTGTTTTTGCTCTTCTCAAAGCAGGCCCCCACGTCAAGGACTGGTGGGAAACCTACTGCGAGCAGAAGGATGAAAGTACTGGCTCACTATTTTCAGCCGCACCCACCTGGGATTCGTTCCGGGATGCCATCAAGTAGCAGTACTACCCTGTCGGAAGCTATGAGGATGAATACATAAAGTGGACCACGCTGCGGCAGGGAAGGGACCAAGATGTGCCGGAGTTCACCAATCTTTTCCATACCCTTCGCACAAAGTTGGGTATCAAGGATTCGGAGCAACATTTGATACTCAAATACCATGGCTGCCTGCACAAGTACATCCAGGAAGAAATACAGTTCCTAAACATCCCCTCGCTCGGCGCAGCATACCGGTATGCCGTCAAAGTCGAGCAGAAGTTTAAACAAAAGAAGCGAGACTTTGGATCTGCGAATCCAAAGCAGGGGAAAGGTGCCCCTAAACCACAGAACAAAGGACAAAGCCAAGGCGGGACAGCCCAAGACAACCAGCTGAAGCTGCAAGCAAAGAGCAACGCCGCGAAGCCGAGAAAGGACACTGGAAAATGGTGCGAGTTCCATAAGAGCTCCACTCACAACACAAGTGAGTGTCGGGCCAAACAGTCACTGGTGGCTGAGCTAAAGGTTTCAGAATCAGATGCATGTTCCGACTCTGAGTCAGAACCCGATAAGGGGTATGAAAAAGGGAAGCAGATCATTGATGCGGATCCCAGCACCACTGTTGCTACTGCAAAGATCCAGAAAAATGAACCCGAAGATCCAGAGGAGGAGGAGCGTCTCTTCCACTCCCAGATGTGGGTCAAGGGCTCCCCGATACAGTTCATTGTTGATAGCGGGAGTCAAAAGAACCTCATTTCGGCAGAGGTCGTGAAGCGGTTGGGCTTACCGACCACAGCACATCCACAACCATACACCATTGGGTGGCTTTACCAAGGGCGAGATCTTCGCGTGAGCCAGCAGTGTCGCCTTCCATACAACATCAAGCCCTTCACGGATGAGGTATTGTGTGACATTGCTCCCCTTGAAGTTTGTGATGTATTACTAGGACAACCATACTTGTGGAAGCGACATGCTGTGTATGAATCAAGGCCCCGTGCTGTTATTATTACATTGGGAAATAAGTTGTTCAGGATACCAGAGGTACCACCACCTGCCGCCATCTCTTTGATTACTGCAAAACAATGCAGTAAGATCATTTCCAAAACCAGGAAATTTGTTTTCCTGATGATACGCCCTCAAGGGAAGAAGAAGACAGTGGCCGCGGCCTCCAAACCAGGTCCCTCTGCACGGCAGCTACAAATGGACAAGATTGTGGAGGAGTACAAAGACATCTTCACCTCCCCGGCAGGGGTTCCTCTGCACTGTCAAGTCAAGCACTCCATTGATCTGACCCCAGGTGCGCCGCTACCCAATGGACCAATTTATCGGCGCTCCGTTCTGGAGAACAATGAAATCAAGAGGCAGATTCAGGAGCTCCTACAGAAAGGTCACATCCGTCCGAGTTCTTCGCCCTGTGGGAGCCCGATAGTGTTGGTACAGAAGAAGGATGGGACGTGGAGACTCTGTATTGACTATCGGGCGCTGAACAAGATCACTGTCCGTAATAGGTACCCGATCCCGCGGATTGATGACCTCCTAGACCAACTAAAGGGGGCGAAATATTTCAGCAAGATCGATCTGAAGTCAGGATATCACCAGGTACCAATTGAACCCTCAGATGTGTGGAAGACTGCCTTCAAATCCAAGGAGGGCCTCTTCGAATGGTTGGTCATGCCTTTCGGATTGACGAATGCTCCTGCAACCTTTATGAGGCTAATGGATGACATCTTGCGGCCATTCACCAACTCCTTTGTAGTAGTATACTTGGATGACATTCTGATCTTCAGCCAGAGTTGGGAAGAGCACCTCCACCACATCCGACAGGTTCTCCAAACACTGCGGCAACACAAGCTATGTGCCAATTTGGAGAAATGCACTTTTGGCATGACCGAGGTCCAGTATCTGGGATACATCATTGATGAACAGGGGGTGCATGTCGATCCAGCCAAGGTCCAAGTCATTCGGGATTGGCCCTCTCCAACCACTCTAACAGAGCTCCGCAGCTTTCTAGGTCTTGCCAACTTCTACCGCAGGTTTGTGTTGGGATTTTCTCATATTTCTTGGCCCTTGAGTCAAGTCACCAAGGGCGGGGCGAAAGCAAAATTCTTTTGGTCTGAATCTCAACAGAAGGCATTCAGGGAGTTGAAGGATCGCCTCTGCACGGCACCAGTGCTCGCGTTACCAGATTTACAACAACCATTTGAGGTCGAGACAGATGCCTCTGACTATGCTATTGGGGCAGTCCTTACTCAACATGGACATCCAGTGGCATATCACAGTGAAACACTTTCAGACACAGTCCAGAAGTACCCCACTTATGATAAAGAGATGTATTCCATTGTACAGGCCTGCCGACAATGGAAGCATTACATTTTGGGGAAGGAAACGGTCATCCACACAGACCACCGACCTCTGCAATTCATACAGACCCAAGGGAAATTGCAGAATGATCGCCATCAGAAGTGGTCTACATACCTGCAACAGTTTCACTTGAATATCAAGTATAAAAAGGGCAGCACCAATAATGTTGCAGATTGCCTCAGTCGACCACCGATCATGGCGCTAACCACCGTGCTCAACTCTTGCGGGCACGAGACTTCTGATTGGCCACTTCTCTACAAAAGCGACCCAGAATTCGGCCACACATACCAGACACTCTTGGAGGGTCGGCAGGTTGCAGATTTTCACCTCCAGGATGCCCTATTATGCCACCTCGGTCACCTTTGTGTTCCTTCAAGCGAGCGTGCCAAGATGATTTGGGAAGCACACTACAGTCGGGCTGCTGGGCATTTCGGGGTCGAGAAAACAGTGGCAGTACTGCAAAACTATTTCTATTGGCCGAATCTTCGACAGGATGTTGGGAAGTACATCCGATCATGTACTGCCTGTGCCATTGCCAAACCGACCATTAAGAAGCAAGGCCTCTATACCCCGTTGCCTACCCCTAGTCGACCTTGGGAATCCATCTCCATGGATTACATGTCAGGCCTTCCTTCCACTAAGCATGGAAATGACTGTGTTTTTGTGGTCGTCGACAGGTTCTCAAAGATGGCCATTATGATGGCCTGCAAGAAGAATATCACAGCAGAAGCCACTGCTAAACTCTTCTTTGAATGAGTGTGGGTGCACTTTGGGATCCCACAGTCTATCATCTCAGATCGGGACAGTCGGTTTCTCAGCAAATTTTGGTCCAGTCTCTGGTCAATGCTGGACACCAAACTCACGAAGTCCACAGCCTTCCATCCTCAAACTGATGGCCAGACAGAGGTTGTCAACAGGATGATTGTGCACATTCTGCGCATGTATAACTCAAAGCATCCACGCACATGGGACGAGAGCCTCCCCTATGTTCAGCACAGCTACAACCGAGCTCTTCACAACTCCACTGGCCATAGCCCTTTTCAGGTGGGTTTAGGATTCCAGCCACTATGCCCCATTGATGTGGCCATGCCACTTGCAGCTACTCACATGAATTCAGCTCATGTCCAGTCCGAAACAGATAAGGCCACCAGCTTCATTGAGCGCATCCAACATATTCGCCAGCAGGTCCATGACATTCTTGAGAAATCAAATGCCAAGTACAAGCAGCGACATGATCAACACCGGGTGCCACACAAGTTTCATGTGGGCGACAAAGTCTGGTTGCATTTGCAAAAGGAACACCTTACTGGAGCCTATCGGAAATTGAGACCACTTCGATATGGTCCTTACACCATTACTAAGGCTATGGGAGACAATGCATTTGAGCTCAGCATTCCCCCATTCCTTGGCCTGCACCCAGTGTTCAATGTGGACCGCCTTCAGCCATACTTTCCACCATTGCTAGACACATCCGACATTGCAGAACAGCTCAAACCCACAGAATTAAATCCAGATTGCATGGAACAAGCTGCAACTGATCAGATCATGGACACACAGATCAAGAACACTCGCCAACAGCATATCCAACTGTATCGAGTTGTCAAAGCAGGCCAACTCCTTCAGCAGGGCAAGTGGCTCACCAGGGAACAAGTTCAGCAGAGGTTTCCTCATCTCATGGAGGAGCTCAACGCAATGGGGACCATTGCTTCCTAAGGGGGGAGGAATGATCCAGGTGGATATTGGTGGCCACCTGCCAGGTCCACCTGGACCCCCACCATTGTCTTTCTCAGCATTTTTCAGTTTCCTTAATTGTAGCACAGTTTACTATTTTTAGCAGTTTTTCGGGTCCTGAACTTCCGGAGCCGTTTTGAGGCCCTAAACGACCTTTTTTTGGAATTCTGGGGCGACCGAGCCCTGTGTTGCCTCCCAAAGTGGTAGTACTTGGATAGATCTTTCTAACAAGCTATCGTACGCGTCAAACGGAGATCGTATGCCAAAGTTACGACCCCGAGAAATTGATGTACCAATTTACCCAAACGGGGCCCACAATTTGGCGTTTCATCTTCTAGGGTTAGGTTTCGGTATGTGAAGGGTTTTCCATTGTTTCTCAACAATAAATAGGCCTTCGAGCCTCATTGTAATACAGTTCAGAACAGTTCAGAGGCATGTAGCCATCACATCTCTTCTCAGAGATAAGCTACCATCGCCCTAGCTAGTTTATTGCCATTTCTGTTTGTAAGCATATGTCAGTATTTTCCATTAATGAAATGAAGTATTATTTCCGCTGCATCTTTGTGTATATGGTTATCTCTGTAATTTGTTGCGTTCCTACTTAAATCTGGATCAGCCAGTATCGAGCTAGAGCCCAGTTGGCATATTCTTCTTGAGAGAAATGTAATGCAAACCAGCTGCGACGTAGGGTTTCCACTCTAGGTAGGTCTTTGAAGATGTTGCCCCATATTCCCTTGGCCCGTAAGCTGAGTTGCTCCGCCAAGTAGGCATGACCTCTAAACCTGTCCACCAGGACTTTGCCAGCCATGGTAATCACCTCTCCCATATTCAATCCTTCCTCGAATTTGAGATTGAGGTCCTTCCCTGAGGCCTTTATGCACTTTATCTTTCGCTTACCTAATTTGGGCACTGTCGGGTGGTCTTGTAGAGGATCAAAGAGCCTTGATTCTCTTGACGGTTTTGCATTGAGTTTCGTACCTTGAGGAAGATACTATTGTAGTGGAGGAGGGTACACTTGGTACAGATGTTACCTGCTCGAGCCCAACAAATTGTTATGAAACCATCTCAAGAAAAGATAGAAAAGATAGATCAACGCCTTAGAATTCAGCCTCTTCGAGGGGGCAACCTCCTTTACATTACATAAATGAACAAATCTTGGATGATACAAATGACAAAACCTCCTTTCTATATATAGGAGTCTAAGGAGTCACAATATAACCCAGCCGACCTAACAATAATAATATAAAGCCACAAAAATAACAATAGAGGGTTTCTATGGAGCACAATAATAACAATATGGGGACAATAGGGGCACAACAATATTAATAAGGGATACAACTACAATAGAAATGGGGTAATCACTAATATTATAGGGATCTAACATGCCCTGCTCCTTCAAAAAAATGTTGTCCTCAACGCTTGAGTAGTTCTGGATGCTTCTGTATAAAATTCTCATCCTCCCATGTGGAATCTTCAGCGGATAAGTTCTTCCACTTAATGAGATACTCTGAAATTGATCGATTTCGTAGCTGTCTAGTTCTTGTCTCTATGACTACTTTCAGTTCCAATATAATTTTTCCCTCCTCGTCAAGTTCTGGCAATATTGTTTGAACTGGGAGCTTGTCGCCTATAACCTTCTTTAAACATGAAACATGGAAAACTGGGTGCACTTGAGAAGCTGCTAGAAGCTCCAATTTGTATGCCATAGTACCAATCTTTTGAAACACGTTGCACGGACTATAATACTTTGGTGATAATTTATTATCCTTCTTAGCTTGCTTCAAGGACATTTTTTTATATGGTTGTAGCCGTAGGAATACCCAATCACCTGCATCAAAACTTCTTTCGCTACGATGTTGATCTTCCTGTTGTTTCATTCTATTCTGTGCCAACACGAGGTTATCCTTTAAGAGTTGGAGGACTTGTTGTGGATGTTCGATGTGATGTTCCACTGCTTGAACCTTAGAATTTTCTCTTAAATATGATGTGATGGATGGTGGCTGATATCCATAAAGTGCCGTAAATGGGGTCATTTTTGTTGCTGTATGGAAGGATGTGTTATACCACCATTCAGCTAGAGGCAACCATTTGACCCATTGTGTCTGTTTATCAGAGACAAAGCAACGAAGATATCCTTCCAGACATTTGTTTACTATCTTAGTTTGCCCATCAGATTGAGGATGATAAGATGAGCTATGAGCTAGCTGAGTACCAAGACAAGAAAATAATTCTGTCCAAAAATTTCCAGTGAAGATGGGATCTCTGTCACTTACAATAATCTTTGGATTTCCATGTAGCTTTCGAATTGTTTCCATAAATGTAGTAGAAACTGTACTGGCTTTAAACTGATGTGATAATGCACAAAAGTGTGCATACATGGTAAGTCTGTCAACTACCACCATGATGACATTCTTTCCCTCAGACTTGGGTAAACCTGTGATAAAATCCATTGAAACCTCCTCCCAACGTTGGCTTGGAATGGATAAAGGTTGTAATAGACCCAGGGTCTTAATTGTTTCAACTTTATTTTGTTGGCAAACCAAACATTCCGCCACAAACTTTTGAATATCCAATTTAAGGCCATCCCAAAAAAAATCCTTCTTAACCCTGTGGTAAGTTTTTAAAAATCCTGAGTGCCCTCCTAAGGGAGAAGTGTGCAATTCCACAATAATCTTTTGTTTCAGTTGGGAATTCTTACAGAGGTATAAGCGATCTTTGTACCATAACAAATCATTTTGCCAGCTAAATGTATCAGATGTACTGGAATCTTGTTGTAACTTTCGAATAAGTGCCCACACTTCTTCATCATTCTTCCATTCCTCCCTTGCTTCGTTTATCCAATCGAGTTGGATAATAGAAATGGCGCACAACAATGCTTCCACATCCTCATCCTTTCTTGAGAGTGCATATGCCACCACCTTTTGCTTCCCTTTTTTGCATATGATTTCAAAGTCATAACCCAACATCTTTGTGACCCACTTTTGTTGCTCTTTAGAGGATAATCTTTGTTCTAAAAAGTATTTAAGGCTATCATGATCTTTTTTACCTTGAAGTGTCTTCCCATTAGGTAGGGTCACTATTTCTTAAGTGCATGTAGTATTTTGAACATTTCCTTCTCATAAATAGCTTTGTGTAAAAACTTTCCCTTGATTGGACGACTTTCAAAAGAAATGGGTCTTTCATCTTGCATTAAAACAGCACCAATTCCATTTCCTGAAGCATCACATTCCACAATAAAGGTTTTTTTGAAGTCCGGTGTAGCTAAGACCGGTGCTTGGCACATTGCCTCTTTAAGATGTTCGGAGGCCTTTGTTGCTTCTGGAGTCCATGAAAATGCATCTTTCTTCAATAATGTTGTTAGAGGTGCTATTATTCTCCCATAATTCTTAACAAACTTGCGATAATACTCTATCAACCCGAGAAATCCTCAGAAATTCTTTATGGATTCGGGGATTTTCCATTCCTTAATGGCTTTAATTTTGCTAGGGTCTACCTTAACTCCTTCATGAGATACAATATGACAATGATATTCCACCTCTTGTACTCCAAAGAAACATTTGGATCTTTTTGCATATAATTGTTTCTCCTCCAATACTTGTAGCACCCTGTCAACATGTTCAACATGATCCTTCCAAGACTTGCTGTAGATTAGTATATCATCAAAAAATACTAACACAAATTTTCTAAGGAAGGGTTTGAAAATGGAATTCATCAAACCTTGAAATGTAGAAGGAGCATTGGTAAGTGTTATAGACATTTTTGTGCCTAACATCATGGAGCATGAAATGTCAATAATATGAGGGATCCAAAGTCCCTAAACATGTTGTTCTTACCCTTAGAGGAACAAGGTCTGCAAACCACAGCACTGAGAATCAGTTCTCCACTCAAAAACACTCAAAAACAGGCTATTTGTGGATCATGTCAGCTGCTCCATTGAGCATCTGCGCTGAATGTCAACTGCTCCTCCTTGTACCTGCGCTGAAGGTCAGAACTAATGAAGGCTACCTGCGCTGGGCGAGATTGGCCAAGTGGCACAGTCATTCTGCAAGGTGTCAACTACCCAGGAAGCTTCCAAACTGATACTTGGGTCAAGGAATTCGCCTAGTGATGAGTAAGAGGGTCTTGATCTCCAAGTGGAAGCAAGATTCTCCAAGTGGACTCAAGAACTGAAGATTAACTAAAGTGGGAGAGGACACAAGTCAGCTTCAGGCCAGTCTCAAGATGACTCATCCTTTCTCCAAAACCCTATATATAGAGCTCTCTCATGAGGTCTAAGGAGGCTGGAATTTTGTGCAAGTAAGGAAGTGCTGTTGGTTTGTGATTAGAGCTATTGGGTGTTTGCTTGAAGGAGGTGAAGAGGAGATTTCTTTCAGCTGGGAGGTGTTGCTGGATTGGACCCATTGTGGTTGTAACTCTCTCAGAACTTTACTTCTATTATCAATAAAGTATTCGAGATTCTTCTATGTGCATGTGTCTTTATGATGAATAGATGTTTGTACATTTGATTTATGCTAATCCTATAATCGATTATGGATGTATGCCTCTTGTAGTTTCCTTTTCTTGTGCTTTTACAGGATCTGTGTGTAGCTGGGCCGGTGAAAGGGCAAGGAGCTAGGAGCAAGCAGCAAGGAGTGAAGACTGGATCGACTATAAGCGCAAGATAATGGTTAGTAGATCATCCTTTTCTTCCCTCTCTCATCTCATAAAGAAGAAACTTTGAATAGCTTTGCATTCAGTTGTTGCTGGAGTACTATTACCTTCAGAGTGGGATAGAGGCATTCTGCATTAGATACTTTTCCCCCCAACAAAATGGCGACTCCACTGGGGAGCGTATCTTGTTAGTTTGTTGTGTTTATTGCTATTCATTTCATAAACAAGGAGAGTACCGAATCTAACTGTGTTTGAATCTATCAAACACAAAATAGAGGGCAGCTACTCTGGCTCAGTTTCTGAGCAAGTTTATGATTTGAAGAGCTGATCCACAAGGACTCTAATAAGCTCTTAGTGTTATAGACAATTTTGTGCCTTGCAACATCAGGCATGAATTGTCAATAATCCAAGGGATCCAAAGTCCCTAAACATGATGTTCCTACCCCTAGAGGAACAAGATCAGCAAACCAACAGCTCTCAGATCAATTCTCCACCTGAAAACACTAAAAAACAAGCAATCCTGAAATCAAAGCAGGTGCTCCACTAGGCTTCTGCGTTGAAACTCAACTCCTCCATGGTGTACCTGCATTGCAAAGCAGGTAGAACAAAGACCACCTGCGCTGAGCGAGATGGGACAAGTGGCACACTGAGTCATTGCTTTGGAATCTTCCAAAAATGACACTTGGATCAGGGATTTCGCCTTGTGATGAGTCAGAGGCTCTGTTTCTCCAAGTGGAAGCAAGGTTCTCCAAGTGGACTCAAGAACTGAAGATCAACTGAAGAGAGAGAGGACACAAGGCAGCTACACATCAGTTGCAAGCTGACTCATCCTTTCTCAATTCATCTATATATTGAGCTCTCTCCTATGAGCTCAAGAGGCTGGAATTTTGTGCAAAGTAATGATATGCTGTTGGTTTCACTATAGAACTATTGGGTGATTGCTTGAAGGAGGTGAAGAGGAGAAATTCTTTCTGCTGGGAGGTGTTGCTGGATTGGGGCCTTCAATGGTTGTAACACTCTCAGAACTTTACTTCTTCCATTAATAAAAGCTATTGAGGTTCTTCTATATGCACTTGTTTCAATGATGTATTGTGATAATTGTATATTTGATTTATGCTAATCCTTGAATCAGTTATGATTGCATGCTTCTTGTAGTTTCCTTCTTTGTTATTTTTGCAGGATCTCATTGTAGCTGGGCCAGCAAAAGAGCAAGGAGCTAGGAGCAAGCAGCAAAGAGAAGAGTTTGGATTCGACATTAAGCGCAAGGCAACGGTTAGTGCATTTCTTCATTCTCTCTTGCTTTCGTAAAGAAGTAAACCTTAAGTAGTTTTCTTTACAGTTGTTGCTGAGGTACTATCACCCTTAGAGTGGGATAGGGTCATCCGAGTCGGATACTTTTCCCTACAACAAACTGGCGACTTCGCTGGGGATCGTATCTGTTTGATTGTTTGTAGTATTTTGCTATTCATTTCCAGAACAAAAGAGTACCAAATCGAAAAGCTTTTGACTATATCAAAAGCGAAGTAGAGGGCAGCTACTCTAGCTCATTTCTGAGCATGTTCATGATTTGAAGAGCTGATCTACAAGGATCCTTGTAAGCTCTTAGTGATAGCTTTTCATCTTCCTTGTCATCCCTTAGTGTGTGCTTGACTGATAGCTTCTGATTTGAGCAAAAACGGTGAATTTTTGAGAAAATTGTGACCCGGAAACTGAGAAAACGCAACTTTCGTTTTCCAAAGCAGGTAGTACACAGGCTACCTGCTTTGCAACGCAGGTCCCGAAGGGGCTACCTGCGCTGAGAGCCAGACTGGCTGTGCAGCACCTGCGTTGGCCCAAATTTTGCCTTGTGCATTTGGGGTTTCCTCCCTTTTTCTTGCCTGTTTTCACTATAGATTTTTGCAGCCAGTTACCAGTCTTGTACCTGTTCTGAAACCAACCTTACTTGCCATCATTCCGCCTCTGTTATATAACGAAATTGTACTTGTTCTTTTGTATTTCTTACATCATTTACAATTTCCCATAACGAAAGTGAACTAGTCTTGCTTTGGCCTCTTAGATCTGAACCTGTGTTAGGCATTTTGCTGGTCTAAAGAGTTAGCTTGTTTGTTGTCCATAGCTGATTAGTCTTTTTACTTTCGTCATTATGGTTTGATTTCATGCATTTCCAGTGTTTAAATGAGTAAATCTTAAGGTGTCTTTTGATTTTGGACTAGCTTGTTTACTTTCGCTTGAAATCGAAATCAAAGTTATATAACAACTTTCTTTTTGTAATACATCAACATTAAGAAAGGGAAAAGAAAATACATGCATTGTGCATTTTGCATTTGACTGTTTGCATACTGATTTAGGAAAAATTGCATTAGTGTGTGCTCTATGATCTGTGTGAAAAGATTTGTCTTTCTTTTCCCTCAGTAGTTAAGATTTTCAAAGTTGAAAGATTGAAAAGTTTGCTTCTCATGTTAGACTGCATTCAGGAATTTGTTACATACATCTCATGGTGATCCTTAAAGGCAAACTACTAAACAAGATCAACATTAAAATAAATTCAATTTACATAACAACGCTTTGTAACATAACGCAAACACATAGAGGTCTAGGTAGAGACGTGTTCCAGCGTCGTTAAACATAGTGACTGTCGATCTCTACGAAGGTGGGTGATTCCTCCTGAGAGTCGGTGGCACTAATACATACTTGTGCTCCCACGTACCGTCGCGTATATATTGGGAGACCCCTATAGGAACAAAGCCTTTATCCATAGGAAGCTGTGTCGGCCGCCCTACTGATCGCGATGCAGTGAACACAGCATTCACGAAGATCGACCACCCGTACCGTAAAACGTATTTTGTGGTTTCGCGAAAAGTTTGGCACACCCTCTGCCTAGAACTCCAGAGAAGTTTCTTTTGGCCTTTTTCAAACTCTATAACTGAAAAAGTCCATCCGAGCATTTGTCACTTCGGGCTCGTTAAAACATCGAAGGAGACTAGAGTCATCTTTAGCTTTTTCTCGACTCTTAAAACATGAAAAAGCAAAGTTGTGTCTAAAGCGTCGTTAATAAAATTTATTTTAATCGGAACATAATCACCTGTTATTCCCACGTTGATCTTTCAGTTGAAAAGTATGGAGCCCACCAACCAAGGAAGTCACCTTGGTGGAAGTCCCAATCCCTTCTCCTCTTGGGGAGATGTTGGTGCGCCTCATATGGCCACATTGTCACTTCCAGGATTGACAATTGGCCTACCTGTATGGCTCTTTTCAACTAATGTAGTTCAGATCACCACTAATCCTGAGCAGTCGAATCAACAGTCAGACCAGTCTAGAGCTACCCACCAGCCTTCCACTTCTTACAATTCTTCCTCTGATCCTTCATCTTCGCAAGGTAGAGCCGGCAAAAGTCAGCCTCCCATGGAGAAGAAGGAGAAGAAGAAGAAAGAAAAGAAGCAGAAGGAGCCTAAGGCGAAGGCGACTGGGGGCAAGCAAAAGACATCTGACAAAAATCCACACACTGCACCGACCGGGCCTAAATCGCCATGTGTCATTTGCAAAGGGACCCACTTCCACCGTGACTGTCCTTGTATTCCCCGGATACTAAGGGACTGGTCCCCCACGTTGCACAATCCGGTAGCATCAACCTCTGATAGACATGTTGATTGCATTCCGTCAACTAGCAAGAGTGAAGGACAAAGAGGGAGACCAAGATCACCCTGCAGACTGTGTGAAGGCGATCACGCCATCCACCGTTGTCCATTCTTAGATGAGGCGAAGAGAGTTTTGGAAGATCGTCCGGTTTCACCATTACGACTTCCTCCTGGATACCAAAAACTCGTGCCAAGTCCCTCGATAGTTGAAAATCCAGCTGGCCCGATCAAGTGGCCAGCTGAAGTGTCGGTCATTGAGAATGAACCTACTGAATCCAGACCAGACGAAAGTCTAAAGGTCGAAACGACAGTTGACCCGGTTCTTCCTTCAGAGGTTTCATCCTCAAATCACACCGTCGTTGAAGATTCATCTTCAAATGACACCCTCACTGAAGAGAACAAGGATGACACCATCCAGATTCTTTTCATCAACACAGACTCTGATGAGCATCAGGGCAACGCGCCCATTCCTTTATCGCAGGAAGTAACATCGTCAGGGTCATATCCGGCCGTGTATTCGGTCCCACCACCAAGCAACCTGGTTGTGTCCTTTGATTGGAATCAACTAGGCAGACCCCGGTTACCAGCCAGTATCCCATTGAGAATCATCGTCCAAATCTACAGAATGGTGATGGCTGGAACTATCATTGATGAAGGGGCATCTGTGAGTATCCTTTCCTCTATTGCTTGGAAAGCACTGGGTTCCCCGACACTTTTACCTGAGATGAGAAATCTATCAGGTTTTGATAAAGGAACCAGTCGCCCGTTAGGGATTCTCCCCAATGTTCCCGTTACATTGAAGGGGAAGACAGTTCATATGAACGTCATGGTCGTCCAGGGACCCTTGGTGTATAACTTACTCCTTGGACGAGACTATATATATTGCATGGAGGCGATAGTGTCCTCACTCTTCAGAGTTATGTGTTTTCCGCACGAAGGAAGAATGGTCAAGCTCGTAGACCAACTTTCATTTCCAGGATCACGCATCGCAAATAGTCAAATACCATCCCTTAACGGTTTATTCACTCAAGGAATGCCTCCACCCCCGGTTCTACTTCCCGATGAATGCGAGTGATTCGGAAGAAAGAACTGGGACCCAGGGGGCATGCACCCTGGCCTGCCTTGGGCAGAGAAAACCTTGGGTATAAAGTTAATTTCCGCAGAAGAATATGACTAGTCCGTACCCCGTCCGGCATGGAAGAGAGGGTTGTTCTAGGATAAAGTTCTTTTGTCAAAGTTATGTGAGTGAGATAATCAGCTTCTCGCTCCCCTTGTCTAGGTAAGTAGGATGCCGAGGGAGGAGATCCATTTGTGGCGGCAAGTAGCCACCATCTTTGAAGGAAAGCCTCACCCATTAAAACATATGTTTTGAAGGATAAGTAGGGGCAGCCTTCAAAGAAAGAGATGAAATTGCTGCAACAAGTGGTCACCATCTTTAGTAACCTAGTAATAGACATCGCCGGAAAAAAGAGTTTAGTTTGCGGCAGCGAACAAAACCATTTTTCGGATAATAAGTAAGAGGCAAACCTCCATCCGTAACGCCAATGTTTTATCTGTTGCGATCTTGCAAAAATCAAAAAGTGAACTGATGGGAAGACAAGTACCGTCGGCACCGAAAAATAACGAGAAGACAAGTATCGTTAAAAATATAGCAAGACGACAAGTAGAAAAACAGAGGTGGGACAGAGGAGGGGTAGCCTTGAAATTATACTTTATACCTGGGGGCATGCGAACCTTTTGGAGTGCAAGCATGGGACAACTATTTATTTTTTAAATTTTTAGGTCCTCCCTTTAAACCTGTAGGTCTAACCCGTTAAACTCGTAGGATTAGTCGTTTCCAGCTTGCATAAAGAAAGGATGTGGGGCAAAAGTTAAAACTTTCCAAATTGGAGTAACTAGTGAGGTATAGCTCCTTAAATATGACTACCTCACCTGAGGTGCTCCTTATATTAAGACTGGTATAATCGAGCAGTTTTAGCACACAGTTCATGCTCGTTAAAAAATAAACGCAAGATTCGAGCAGTTTTAGCACACAGTTCATGCTCGTTAAAAAATAAACGCAAGATCCGAGCAGTTTTAGCACATAGTTCATGCTCGTTAAAAAATAAACATAAGTTGTGAGCAATCTTCCCCTAGAGTTCAAGCTCACCCAGAAAAAATGAACCGGTAAATAAGCTTGGTAAATGTAACCTTTGACAGCCATATTAAAGCCCTTGGTCGTGTTCTTGCAGTCTCACCTCCATCCGTTCATTTGGCCAATCGTTCATCTCCATATGTTTGTTTACCCATTTTGAGGAACAACTGCGAAGAGTGATTTCACTTAGCCATCCTTGTGACACTGCCGTGATTGGAAAATTCCAACCTGTACCTGGAATCTGCTGCTATCCCTGTTTATCACTCGTTCCTCAAAAGACGAGTCTTCTTTGAGCTCTTTTCTCCTGACTCGTAAAATATGAAAAGTTTGCCGAGTTTTGGCCTTCCAGCTCGTTAAACGACCGGAAGAGCTATCCCTCCTCTAGATTTTAATCTTTTTGGACCTGAGGGATTATTGCACAAAAAGATCGAGCGCTTGTTTTGTTCGGCTCGTTAAAGCAATCGAAAATTCATCCCTTCTGTATTGTTTTATACTTTTTCGGACTTAAGGGATTAGATGACGAAAAAGGAATTATGGAGTTGACTTTATGTACCTTTTCAGACTCTCTAAAAATGAAAAGGATCGAGTTATCCTTGTCGTTAGACTCGTTAAATTCATTAAATAGCGACAAACTTGTCTTTAGACGAGAACGAGTTTCCCTATCGCTAGGCTCGTTAAAACATAACGATGGGATTTCCCGAAGGGCAGGTTATAGAACAAGCATATGTTATCCTCCTCAAGCTTGATAAAAATAAAGAGGTACTGGTCAGCAATGACTGGGGAAAAATTGGGAGAACCTCACAGCTTTAATGGTAGCAAGTCGCTCTTGAACATGACACTTTGTCCTCCGTATCACATCGGGTTGGGTTGTTTCATTCACCGGTCTCATCACCATGGTCCTCGCCACACCATCCACATTTGGGGTAATGCTACCAATCCATCACATCAATGTCGTTATATGTTCAAGAGATGTTGTTCTGCAAAGAGTCAACCATGTCCCATCCACTGCCATACATTGTCCTTCATCCATTTCATGACCGCCACCCTGAATCATACATCACAGTTTGTTTTCACCTCATCACAATCACTAGCTCCGTTCCGTGTCACTGATGTGGGATTCATTAAGGCCCTCCTTTGACGGATCGCTCCTTGTCGACATCAGCTCATTATCGAAGGAGTTGATCTAGGAACAACCCCTTCAGTACTTTGAAGCTTGCATGCCTCAATGGCAAGTTTCTCACTTCCGGTGACAGGTATACATCAATGACCTTCGACCAGAAGATTTTGCATGGTGGTCGACGTCACGTCCTTTATTCCCACCATGTGAATTGTATTGCCGTACCTTGAGGGTCATCATCCTTATCGGTGATTCCTCTCGCACTTGTTAACGGTTTACATCATTGACCGGCAATCAAGCGATGTCTTTTCATGTTCGACTTCAAGAAATTCTCACATGGATCGACTTGTACATCGAGTGAAGATCAGAAGAGATTGAAGACCCCGGATCTAGTTTCATCCATCCGGGCTGCGATATATATTCAGGATATAAAGACATTTGATATGTACATCATTGCAGCAGATGATCATCCTTCTCAAAGGATGATAATTTCAGCAGAGAATTATCAGTCTATCATCAGACGATCGTCTGTGCTATGTACCAAAATGAATTTATAAAGCTGAGCATGGGAATGCCTGCCTCAGCTAGATCATGGAAAAAGTATGAAAAATAATGTATTGTATTGTATCTTATTACAGGACACTTCTCAGCAGATTGAATGAACTTCGGATCCTCCTAATAAAGCATTTCACCCGATAAACGACCTCATACTTTAGGGGGCATCTGTTATAGACAATTTTGTGCCTTGCAGCATCAGGCATGAATTGTCAATAATACAAGGGATCCAAAGTCCCTAAACATGATGTTCCTACCCCTAGAGGAACAAGATCAGCAAACCAACAGCTCTCAGATCATTTCTCCACCTGAAAACACTAAAAAACAAGCAATCCTGAAATCAAAGCAGGTGCTCCACTAGGCTTCTACGCTGAAACTCAACTCCTCCATGGTGTACCTGCGTTGCAAAGCAGGTAGAACAAAGACCACCTGCGCTGAGCGAGATGGGACGAGTGGCACACTGAGTCATTGCTCTGGAATCTTCCAAAAATGACACTTGGATCAGGGATTTCGCCTTGTGATGAGTCGGAGGCTCTGTTTCTCCAAGTGGAAGCAAGGTTCTCCAAGTGGACTCAAGAACTGAAGATCAACTGAAGAGAGAGAGGACACAAGGCAGCTACACATCAGTTGCAAGCTGACTCATCCTTTCTCAATTCATCTATATATTGAGCTCTCTCCTATGAGCTCAAGAGGCTGGAATTTTGTGCAAAGTAATGATATGCTGTTGGTTTCACTATAGAACTATTGGGTGATTGCTTGAAGGAGGTGAAGAGGATAAATTCTTTCTGCTGGGAGGTGTTGCTGGATTGGGGCCTTCAATGGTTGTAACACTCTCAGGACTTTACTTCTTCCATTAATAAAAGCTATTGAGGTTCTTCTATATGCACTTGTTTCAATGATGTATTGTGATAATTGTATATTTGATTTATGCTAATCCTTGAATCAGTTATGATTGCATGCTTCTTGTAGTTTCCTTCTTTGTTATTTTTGCAGGATCTCATTGTAGCTGGGCCAGCAAAAGAGCAAGGAGCTGCGAGCAAGCAGAAAAGAGAAGAGTTTGGATTCGACATTAAGCGCATGGCAACGGTTAGTGCATTTCTTCATTCTCTCTTGCTTTCGTAAAGAAGTAAACCTTAAGTAGTTTTCTTTACAGTTGTTGCTGAGGTACTATCACCCTTAGAGTGGGATAGGGTCATCCGAGTCGGATAATTTTCCCTACAACACTTAGTGATAGCTTTTTATCCTCCTTTACATCCCTTAGTGTGTCCTTGACTGATAGCTTCTGATTTGAGCAAAAACTGTGAATTTTTGAGCAATCTGTGACCCAGAAACCAAGACGGACGAAAGTCTCGTTCTTCCTTGCAGGCTGTACACTAGCAGTCTGCATTTCAGCGCAGTTCCTGAAGGGGCTACCTGCACTGAAGGTCAAACAGGCAGTGTTACACCTGCGCTGGACCAGTGTTGGCTTGAGTTCCCGGGGTTTCCTGCTGTGTCTTGATTTGTTTTCACTGTTGTTTTTTGCTGTTTGCTGCCAGTCACTAGGCCTATATGAAACCATCTTCCTTTGTCATTATTCCGCCTCAGTTGTATAAAGAAACTTTATTTGTTCTTTTGTATTTCTTGTTTCATTTACAGTTTCCCATAACGAAAGTGAACCAGTCTTGCATTGACCTCTTAGATCTAGACCTGTGATTAAGTGTCGTTTCTGATCTTAAGAGTTAGCTTATTTGCTGTTCATAGCTGATTGAGTTTGTCGCTTTCGTTATATGGTTTGAATTTACATATTTCTAAGTGTCGAAACAATTAAATCGTAAGGTGTCTTTCGATTTTGGACGAACTTGTTTGCTTTCGCTTGAAATTGAATTCAAAGTTATACAACATCTTTCTTTTTGCATTTCATCAACATTAAGAAAGAGAAAAGAAATACTTGCATTGTGCATGTACATTATGATAGTTTGCATGTTGATTTAGGAAAGTGCATTAGTGTGTGCTCTATGATCTGTGTGAAAAGGTGTTATCTTCCTTCTCCCTCAGTAGTTAAGGTTTTCAAAGTTGAAAGATTGAAAAGCTTGCTTATCATCTTAGATTGCATTTAGGAGTGTTTCTATACATCTCGTGGTGATCCATAAAGGCAAACTGCTAAACAAGATCAACCTTAAAATAAATTGAATTTACATAACAACGCATTGAAACATAACGCAAACATCTAGAGGTCTAAGCTAGAGACGTGTTCCGGCGTCGTTAAACGTGATATCTTAGCGTTGAGTGGTTGGGTGATTCCTCCATGGTGAAGCGATAAGTATCAATACGGACTTGTGCTCCCACGTACCGTCACGTATATATTAGGAGACCCCTATAGGATCAAAGCCTTTATCCATAGGAAACCGTGTCGGCCGCCCTACTGATCGCAATGCAATGAACACAGCATTCACGAAGATCGACCACTCATACCGTAAAACGTATTCTGTGGTTTTGCGAAAAGTTTGGCACACCCTCTGCCTAGAACTCCAGAGCAGTTTCTTTTGGCCTTTTTCAAACTCTATAACTGAAAAAGTCCATCCGAGCATTTGTCACTTCGGGCTCGTTAAAACATCGAAGGAGACTAGAGTCATCTTTAGCTTTTTCTCGACTCTTAAAAAGTGAAAAAGCAAGTTGTGTCTAAGCGTCGTTATAAAATTTATTTTAAACGGAACATAATCACCTCCTATTCTCGCGTTGATCTTAAAGTTGAGAACATGGAACGCCCCAACCAAGGAACTCCACATGATGGAAGTCCTAGTCCATTATTCTCTTGGGGAGAGGTTGGTGCGCCCCACATGGCCACATTGTCGCTTCCAAGACTGACAATTGGCCTGCCTGTTTGGCTATTCTCAACTAGTGTAGTTCAGAACACCATGGTTCCTGAGCAGTCGAGTCAACAGTTAGATGAGTCTAGAGCATCCCACCAGCCTTCTACTTCTTCTAACCCTTCCTCCAATCCTTCATCTTCGAAAGGTAGGGCTGGAAAAAGCCAAGCTCCCACGGAGAAAAAGGAAAAGAAGAAGAAAGAGAAGAAGAAGAAGGAGCCTAAGGCGACTGGGGGCAAGCAAAAGACATTTGACAAAAACCCACACACAGCACAGACCGGGCCTAAATCTCCATGTGTCATATGTAGAGGAGACCACTTCCATAGAGATTGTCCCTGTATTCCCCGGATACTAAGGGACTGGTCCCCTCGTCTGCACAATTCGGGAGCATCAACCTCTGATAGCCATGTTGATTGCTTACCGTCAACCAGCGAAAGTGAAGGTTCAAGAAAAAGAGGGGGGGCAAGATTCCCCTGCAGACTATGTGAAGGCGGTCACGCCATCCACCGTTGTCCCTTCTTAGACGAAGCGAAGAGAGTTTTGGAAGATCGTCCGGTTTCTCCGGTAATACTTCCTCCTGGATACAAAAGACTCGTGCCAAGTCCTTCGTTGGTTGAAAATACAGCTGGCCCGCTCAAGTGGTCAACTGAAGCGTCAGTCATTGAAAATGAACCTACTGAATCCAGACCAGACGAAAGTCTAAAGGTCGATACGGCAGTTGACCCAGTTCTTCCTTCAGAGGTTTCATCCTCAAATGACACCGTCACTGAAGATTCATCTTCAAATGAAACCCTCACTGAAGAGAATAAGGATGACACCATCCAGATTCTTTTTGTCAACACAGATTCTAATGAGCATCAGGGAAATGCACCCATTCCTTTATCGCAGGAAGGAACATCGTCAGGATCGTATCCGGCCGTGTATTCGGTCCCACCACCAAGCAACCTGGTTGTGTCCTTTGATTGGAACCAACTGGGCAAACCCCGGTTACCAGCCAGTATACCATTCAGAATCATAGTCCAAATTTATAGAATGGTGATGGCTGGAACTATCATTGATGAAGGGGCATCTGTGAGTATCCTTTCCTCTGTTGCTTGGAAAGCACTGGGTTCCCCGGCGCTTTTGCCTGAGATGAGAAATCTCTCGGGCTTTGATAAAGGAACCAGTCGACCATTAGGGATCCTCCCCAATGTGCCTGTTACATTGAAAGGGAAGACCGTTAATATGAACGTGATGGTCGTTCAAGGACCCTTGGATTATAACCTACTCCTTGGACGTGACTATATATATTGCATGGGAGCTATAGTCTCCTCACTCTTTAGAGTAATGTGTTTTCCACATGAAGGAAGGATGGTCAAGCTCGTAGACCAACTTTCATTTCTGGGATCACGCATCGCAAATAGTCAAATACCAATCCTCAATGGTCTATTCACCCAAGAAATGTCTCCACCCCCAGTCCTCCTTCCCGATGAATGCGAGTGATTCGGAAAGATAGAACTGGAACCCAGGGGGCATGCATCCTGGTCTGTTTCGGGCAGAGGAAACCTTGGGTATAAGGTAGAATTTCCGCGAAAAAGTATGACTAGTCCGTACCCCGTCCGTGGATGGAAGAGGGGTTGTTCTAGAACAGGACTCTTTTGTCAAGGTTATGTGTTTGATGATTTCTAGTCATTCACCTTTGTCTAAACAGGTAGGCTACCAAAGAAAGAGATTCTATTGTGGCAGCAAAGGGTAACCGTCTTTGGGTAAAAGGCAAGCCTCACCCATTAAAACTAATGTTTTAGAGGATAAGTAGGGGCAGCCTCCAAAGAAGGGGAGCCCTTTGCTGCAACAAGTAGTAACCATCTTTGAGTAACCTAATGATAGACATCGCCGAAGAAAGAGTTTCATTTGCGGCAGCAAATGAAACCATTCTCTGGGTAACCAGAAAGAGGCAAGCCTCACCCTTTAAAACAAATGTTTTATCGAATAAGTAGGGGCAGCCTTGAAATTTTACTTTATACCTGGGGGCATGCAAACCTTTTGGAGTGCAAGCAAAGAGCGGTTACTTATCTGCTTTTTGGATTGGTCGTTTCCGAACTTGCATAAAGAAAGGATGAGGGGCAAAGGTCAAAATTTGCCAAAGGGCATAGCTTTGGTAAGGCGCAAGCTCTATAAAAAATGGGATCTTTCAGGAGACATTCTTATCTTATGACTGGTATATCGAGCAGTTTTAGCATAAAGTTCATGCTCGTTAAAAAATAAACGCAAGATCCGAGCAGTTTTAACGCGGTCTTCATGCTCGTTAAAAAATAAATATAAGCAGTGAGCAATGTTTCCTCCAGATTTTAAGCTCATTTTTAAATAAAAAATGAACCTATTCCGGTAAATAACCATTGTGATCATAAATTTAATTAGCCATAAAAACCTTGGTCGTGTTTGCACCTGCCACCTCCATTCCATTTGGCCGATCGTTCACCTCCATATGATTGTTTACCCATTTTGAGGAACAGCTGCGAAGAGTGATTTCACTTAGCCATCCTTGTGACACTGCCGTGATTGGAAAATTCCAACCTGTACCTGGAATCTGCTGCTATCCCTGTTTATCACTCGTTCCTCAAAAGACGAGTCTTCTTTGAGCTCTTTTCATCTGACTCGTAAAATATGAAAAGTTTGCCGAGTTTTGGCCTTCCAGCTCGTTAAAAGGACCGGAAGAGCTATCCCTCCTTTAGATTTTAATATTTTTGGACCTGAGGGATTATTGCACAAAAAGGTCGAGCGCTTGTTTTATTCGGCTCGTTAAAGTTATCGAAAATTCATCCCTTCTGTATTGTTTTATACTTTTTCGGACTTAAGGGATTAGATGACGAAAAAGGAATTTTGGAGTTAACTTTCTGTACCTTTTTAGACTCTCTAGAAATGAAAAGGACCGAGTTTTCCTTGTCGTTAGACTCGTTAAAATGATTAAATAGCGACAAACTTGTCTTTAGACAAGAACGAGTTTCCCTATCGCTAGGCTCGTTAAAACATAGCGATGGGCTTGCCCGAAGGGCAGGTTATAGAACAAGCATATGTTATCCTCCTCAAGCTTGACAAAAATAAAGAGGTACTGGTCAGAAATGACTGGGGAAAAATTGGGAGAACCTCGAAGCTTTGATGGTAGCAAGTCACTCTTGAACATGACACATTGTCCTCCGTACCACATCGGGTTGGGTTGTTTCATTCACCGGTCTCATCACCATGGTCCTCGCCAAACCATCTGTATTTGGGGTAATGCTACCGATCCATCACATTAGTGTCGTTATATGTTCAAGAGATGCGTTCAGAAAGAGTCAAACGTGTCCCATCCACTGCCATACATTATCCTTCATCCACCCATGATCACCACCCTGAATCATATCTCACAGTTTGTTTTCACCTCCACTAAAGTCATTAGCTCCGTTCCGTGTCACTGATGTGGGATTCATTAAGGCCCTCCTTTGACAGATCGCTTCTTGTCGACTTCAGCTCATTATCCAAGAAGTTGATCTAGGAACACCCCCCAGTACTTTGAAGCTTGCATGCCTCAATGGCAAGTTTCTCACTTCCGGCGATGGTATACATCAATGACCTTCAACCAGGAGATTTTGCGTGGTGTTCGACGCCAAGTCCTTTATTCACACCACGTGAATTGTACTGTAGTACCTTGAGGGTCGTTGTCATTATTGGTGATTCCTCTCGCGCTTGTTAACGGTTTACATTATTGACCGGTAATCAAGCGATGTCTTTCCATGTTCGACTTCAGCGTAATTCTCACATGGATCGACTTGTACTTAGAGTGAAGATCGAACGAGATTGAAGACCCCGGATCTAGTTTCATCCATCCGGGCTGCGATATATATTCAGGAAATATAAAGACATTTGATATGTACATCATTACAGCAAATGATCATCCTACTCAAAGGATGATAATTTCAGCAGAGAATTATCAGTCTATCATCAGACGGTCGTCTGTTATATGTACCAAAATGAATTTATAAAGCTGAGCATGGGAATGCCCGCCTCAGCTAGATCATGAAAGCAGAATGAAAAATAATGTATTGTATTGTATTTTATTGCAGGGCACCTCTCAGCCGATTGAATGAACTTCGGATCCTCCTAATAAAGCATTTCACCCAATAAACGACTTCATACTTTAGGGGGCAACTGTTATAGACATTTTTGTGCCTAACATCATGGAGCATGAAATGTCAATAATCTGAGGGATCCAAAGTCCCTAAACATGTTGTTCTTACCCTTAGAGGAACAAGGTCTGCAAACCACAGCACTGAGAATCAGTTCTCCACTCAAAAACAGGCTATTTCTGGATCATGTCAGCTGCTCCACTGAGCATCTGCGCTGAATGTCAACTGCTCCTCCTTGTACCTGCGCTGAAGGTCAAAACTAATGAAGGCTACCTGCGCTGGGCGAGATTGGCCAAGTGGCACAGTCATTCTGCAAGGTGTCAACTACCCAGGAAGCTTCCAAACTGACACTTGGGTCAAGGAATTCGCCTAGTGATGAGTAAGAGGGTCTTGATCTCCAAGTGGAAGCAAGATTCTCCAAGTGGACTCAAGAACTGAAGATTAACTAAAGTGGGAGAGGACACAAGTCAGCTTCAGGCCAGTCTCAAGATGACTCATCCTTTCTCCAAAACCCTATATATAGAGCTCTCTCATGAGGTCTAAGGAGGCTGGAATTTTGTGCAAGTAAGGAAGTGCTATTGGTTTGTGATTAGAGCTATTGGGTGTTTGCTTGAAGGAGGTGAAGAGGAGATTTCTTTCAGCTGGGAGGTGTTGCTGGATTGGGCCCATTGTGGTTGTAACTCTCTCAGAACTTTACTTCTATTATCAATAAAGTATTCGAGATTCTTCTATGTGCATGTGTCTTTATGATGAATAGATGTTTGTACATTTGATTTATGCTAATCCTATAATCGATTATGGATGTATGCTTCTTGTAGTTTCCTTTTCTTGTGCTTTTACAGGATCTGTGTGTAGCTGGGCCGGTGAAAGGGCAAGGAGCTAGGAGCAAGCAGCAAGGAGTGAAGACTGGATCGACTATAAGTGCAAGATAACAGTTAGTAGATCATCCTTTTCTTCCCTCTCTCATCTCATAAAGAAGAAACTTTGAATAGCTTTGCATTCAGTTGTTGCTGGAGTACTATCACCTTCAGAGTGGGATAGAGGCATTCTGCATTAGATACTTTTCCCCCCAACAGTGAGGCCAAAAGGCATGACCAAAAATTCATAATGACCCTCATGAGTTCTAAATGTTTTTTTCAAAATGTCTTCAGTCTTCATTCTGATTTGATGATATCCTGAATGAAGATCCAACTTGGTGAAGTAAATTGATCCATGCAATTCATCTAGTAATTCATAAATGACAGGAATGGGAAACTTATCTTTAATAGTGAGCTTTTTGAGCTCCCTATAATCTGGACACATGCACCATGATCCATCCTTCTTGTGCACCAATACTACTGAAGTAGAGAAAGAACTTTGACTAGGTTGAATTATACTAGCCTCTAGCATTTCTGCAACCATACGTTCAATTTCGCTCTTTTGGGCATAGGGATATTTGTACAGCCTGATGTTTGGAGGAACACTTCCTGGAATCAGATGAATAGCATGATCATGATCACGAATAGGTGGGAGACCTTTGGGAGTCTCCGATACCTTGGAATGATTGTCCAAGACTTTTTGGAGATCTGGAGAAATATATGATTCCAATGTGGAAACATCTAGCGAACATAATTGTGAAATTACACCTCTTTGTTCCTTTTTTAGAAGCTTTGTCATACCGTTAGAGCTGATTATCTTTCTCGGTTTCCCTGCAATACCCCTTAATTCAACTTCCTTTCCTTCTGCATAAAATTTCATGAAAAGTTCTTGAAAATTAAAAGATATTGTACCCAAGGATTGTAGCCATTGGACTCCTAGTACAACATCAACACCTCCCATTGGAATGGAAAGCATTGGGCTAGTCAATACATATTCTCCCATGGATAGCTTGACATTATGGCACTTTCCAGAGCAATTTATTGTTCCTCCATTTGCAACCATCACTTGACACTCTGGTGCTGGATATAAGAAGCAATTCAATTCTTTTGCCACCTTACAATGAATAAAATTGTGGGTACTTCCTGAATCAATCAACACTATTACCTTTTTCTTCTTGATTTGTCCTTCTATATTAATAGTTTGAGGAGTGACAATTCCTGCCAATGCATTACAAGATATGGTCGGATTCATTTCTTCTTTATCTAGGCTTTGTTCCTGGAGTATATCCTCTTCTTTTAACCTTTCTTGCTCCTTTTCTTCTTCCTCTTCACAATCTATGTAGAATAATTTCTTCTTAGCACACTTATGACCTTTAGTGTATTTGCTATCACATCTGTAATAAAGCCCTTTTGCTCTTTTTTCTTCCAATGTTTGTGGTGTCAACCTTATAGGTTGTTGAAGACTAGGCGCAACAACACTTCCATCTTTATAGTTGTGAGTGGTATGCTTCCTGGTTGCCATAATTTTGCTTTCCATTTTTCTTGCTAACCTAAATGCCTTGTCTAATGAAACAAGTTCCCAAAGGCGAACATCATGTTGGATATTATCCTTTAAAGTACCTATGAACACATCAATCCTATGCTCCTCTGGAATATTTTTTACCCTTATGTTCAATTTTTGGAACTCCTCAATGTGCTCCATTATTGAACCCTTTTGTTTGAGACTTATCAATTGGCTAAAAAAAGTGTTGCTTTTTGTATCCTCATAATGTGCTGTCAATTCTTCCGTAAAAATTGCCCAAGTGATAATTTGTTTATGATAGCAAAGCCATTGATACCATACAAACTGATTTGGTTCCAAATATAAAGTTGCAATACATACCTTTTGTGTGTTTTGCACATTATTGAGATCGAAAAATTGCTCCATCTGTAATATCCATGTTGCGGGATCCTTGCCATCAAACTTCCTCATATCGATTTTTGGAATATGGTGGGCCTTCGATCGAAGATTAGAGTCTATGAAATCATGATTAACATTTATTTTGTTCTCATCGTGAGTTTCCTTTACTACCCTTTCACGATTAGTAAGCATTTCTTGTAGAAACTTTGTCAAATCCGTCTTCAAATCTGTCTTCAAATCTTCCATGCCTGTCTTCAAATCTTCCATTCTTGTTTTTAAAAAAACCATCTTAGCTTCTACACCTTTTGTTAAACCATCCATATTAGCTTCTACATCTTTCTTTAAACCATCCACCTTAGATTCTGTTGCTTTTTCTGCAAGTGACACTTGTTGCACTTGGTCTCGTAATTTTGATATATCATGTTGCATTTCTTCCTCTTCTTCATGAGTCATGCTAAAGCTTTCAGGTTGCCTACTAGGTGTTTGCATTTTCTTCCCTCGGGGCATCAATTACCGATAATAATTCTTTACTATGCCCTTTGAATTCCTTCAAACTAATTTTTCACACCAAGCTTATGCAAAAATTTAAAAAAACTACACACCTTTTTTCACTTTGTAGGAGCTTGATATTGAATCTGATGTATCTCTGTAATTTTGAATCATCTAGTTCTGAAATTGCAACCTACGATAGCCCTATGCGTCCTCTTTCAATGCCACCAGTCTGATCCAAATTGGATTCTCCAGGGAAGAGTTATGCCAACTCTCCCACAGTGACCTGATTATAGATTAGTTCAGGAGAGCGAAGTTGTACTACGTGCCACGAGTCACTGTTTCGGCCTTTGGCTCTAAAAAATATATACAAGAAAGCTACAGTCTGTCTTCTTTCTGTACCATATTACAAAATTTCAATCCGATGGTTAGAGAGAAAGTTATGACGATTTTCCCCAAGTCACCTGTTTGGAATGTAATTCAGGAGTCTACAAAAAGACCAACTTCCTCAGATCATATCTCCACAAATATAGCGCAGAAAACTATGAAATTTGGACCCGAGATTTAGCGCGATGTCTTTTCAATTGGGTTTTTTTTTAGCTTCTGAAACATTGTAGGAAAAAAGTTATAGCGAAAATGCCACAATGACCTGTTTGGAGCAGTGAAACCCTAGAATCCAAAGCTCTAATACCAAATGTTATGAAACTAGCTCAAGAAAAGATAGAAAAGATAGATCAATGCATTAGAATTCAGCCTCTTCGAGGGGGCAACCTCCTTTACATTACATAAATGAACAAATCTTGGATGATACAAATGACAAAACCTCCTTTATATATATAGGAGTCTAAGGAGTCCCAATATAACCCAGCCGACTTAACAATAATAATATAAAGCCACAAAAATAACAATAAAGGGTTTCTATGGGGCACAATAATAACAATATGGGGACAATAGGGGCACAACAATATTAATAATGGATACAACTACAATAGTAATGGGGTAATCACTAGTATTATAGGGATCTAACACAAATTGTTAAGCCCCGAAAGTGGGAGCAATGTGCGGCAAGTGGATTAACTCTTCAAAGGGCGAGGGTTCAAAGGGCAGGGTTGATGGAAAGAATGCGGCAAGAATATGGAGGGTTTTTGGGGAGAGCGGAGGGCAGTTAAGCTGTGGGGAGTCGATGGAGATGGCAACAAAAGGGAGGTTGGATGTATAAAGTCCCGACAAAGTGACCATGGGAGGTGGGACGGAGTGTAATGAAATAGTCGGTTCTTGGAGGGAGGTTGAAACCAGTGTAGGGTTAGGGCTTCTAAAAATAGGGGCATCAGGATAGGGGTCGATGGAATAATCAACTTCCTCATAGTCCATGTCCTACATCCTGTAACTAATATGGGCAAGACAGTAACCGATGATGCCAAAACAGGAGGCACGGGGACAAACCAACAAGTAGTGGAGGTGGTCAGCAAGTCTGCAGTAGATCCAATGTTTACTAAGGGTTTAGGCATTGATTATCCATAATCATTGTTTAGAACAGTCACCATCAAGAGCTCCTCCAAGATTTTATTTTTTTTTTAATTTAATATATATATATATATATATATATATATA
The DNA here is from genome assembly GCA_031772625.1 of Pinus tabuliformis. Lineage (NCBI taxonomy): Eukaryota > Viridiplantae > Streptophyta > Pinopsida > Pinales > Pinaceae > Pinus > Pinus tabuliformis. The sequence continues at coordinate 534,129,154 of CM062810.1, read as the reverse complement.
TAGCTTCTGCCATTTTTTAAATTTGTATTTTTTTATCAAAGTTGTTCTATCATTATAGAATTTTAAAATTTAATGCTAAAAGGTTAGGTTTTTTTTGTTTTAGTTTTTTTTTTATTATAATAAATATCTATGAGTAATTTGAATTGGTAATTTTTTTGCAAAGTGTAACTATTCATTCATCATTAATCTAAAGCTTTGTGGGCAAAATTTACTTAAATTTGATTACAGTCAATAATATGATAAAAACAAAAAAATCATAATTTTGAATACCCCTACAATAGCTTTCAAAATTGTTATGGGGGATCTTCTAAGGTAGTTTTAAAACAATCTATGAGTTAAAACTAACCTTGAAAATTCAAAATTGTTATGGGGGATTTTCTAAGCATGTTTTAAAATGATCTATGAGCTATAAGTAGGTTTGGAATTTCAAATTTGTTCTAACTATCGAGTTAAAATTTGATAGCCGTTATTTTTATGTAGGTTTTAGATAACGTCATTTTATATTAACCTAAGTTATTGATCTTATACATGTGATTAAGTCAAATATGTTTGGAGATTTACCATGATTTTGACCTTAAAAATTACCTAAGTTGGAATCCTATAATAACAATAAGAAACTACCTTCAATAACATTAAGAAATTATGTTGATAATAAAAAATAAGAAACAAAATAAATATATCAATATCTATGTGATTGAGAAATTTAGATATATAATTAAAAGAGATTTGTAATTATCATTATCATTATTATTATTTTTTTTTAAAGAAAAAACGGAGCTTCTTCATTAAAGAAAGAGAAGTTACGTAGATCAGGAGCAAGGCATAAAATTCTCAACCACAAGGGAAATTCATCTTATAACAAGACAAGAAGAAGAAAGAGCAATATCAAAGAGAACCAAACAAGACCATATAACACCAGAAAAACAACATGCAACAACTAAGCAAAACTTACTCAGGTTACAAAAGGATCCATGAGTCCGATCAGCCGTGAAATCAGAGTTCAAAGGAGAACGCATGAAGGATAGACCCATCAACCAAGAGGTCAAAAATCATTCTTCCAGGAGGAGGAGTAATCCCATGCTTAGACAGAGCATCCACTTCCACATTTTTCTCCCTGTAAACATGGATGAGTGAAGAAGAGAAATGTGTGGCATCCAATGATCAAGCAGTGGCACATCTAGAGAATTCCGCTCCAATAGCCAATCAATTACAAATTTTGAATCACCAAAATAATTTATGGAGTTAATGGCTAGTGAGACAATGCTCTGAAGTAATCCCCATGGTGTCATGACCTCTGCCCAATAGTTTGTGTCGCCACCACCGTTCCAAAAGAAACAAAATTCCCTACTATGATAGATCTCGTTGAGGGCCTCGGATCTACAATAACCATCAACAAAGGCCCCATCAAAGAATCCAAAATGATAATAAGACCCCAACTCCTGAAATTTGAAAAAACACTAAGGAGACCTTGGAGACCAGGGGCCAATCTCAAGGAAATAGCCGACACTTTTAACGTAAGTAGAATGGCAATCAGGAATCCAATTCTCAAAAACAGGGGTGTTCCTGGAATGCCAGATCCCCCAAAGAAGATATAAGGGGAGCATGTTGTAGGGTTTATGGCTCAAGGACCAATACATAAGGAAATCAAAGATGGAGGACCAACACCTGTCAATCCTAAGATTCAACAATTCCACCACATGATCCCATATGGCCTTAGTAGAGGAGCAACCCCGGAATAGACAAAAATTATTTTCAAAGGCCTACTAACAAAAATGGCAGTGACCCAGACCCTAAAAACCCCTTTCCATTAGATTCTCCCGAGTCAATATTTGGTTGAAAAGGGTTATCCAAGAGAAGCACTCAATCTTCAAAGGAGCATCCCATTTCCACATAGGCACCATCTAGTTCTGAGAGGGACATATAGGAGGAGAACCATAAATGTAAGAGTGAATTTATTTGATAGCAATATTACCTCCTACAACTTGGCCTCCCTAAACAAGAGAATTTTCCCTTTCATTTAAAACAATTCCAGCCTCCATGAGTTTGAGTCTATATGACTCCCATTCAGGTTCAAACTCAACTTTAAGTCCCACATCCCAAGAATAGGGCCAAGAAAGTACAAAACACTCTTGTGGAAGTGCATTCTTCTTGTCTACTAAGTGACTAAACCCCAACTGGTACACAGTTGACATGATTCTAGGAGAGAGGATGTGCTCACCCATCATACCCTTGATTATGTCCAACCTAATTAAGATTTTGTCACCACTGTCTCCTTGCCATCTTAGATAACTACATAGTCAGCATTTGGCATGCATCAAACTACTCCATATCACATATTTCCCACACTTAGAAAGAGCACCATCAACAACCCAATCCTCCAAAATTTGATGATGGAGATATTTACCTATGATAATTTCATTCCAAAACCTTGAACATTAAAATCCCTCCAAATATTTCGGGAGAGAAAGGCAAAATTAAAGCACTTCATATCCCTTAGATCTCAATCTCCCAATTCTTGAGGGCAAGAGAAAGAGTCAATGTTGATAAGGTGGAAGTTTTTCAACTTGTCATGTTCCTGACCAAAAGGTTTTGGAAAAGATGGCATTGATTTTATGGATGACCATCATGTAAAAGCATGTTAATGTGTATCACTTTTTCCCTTTTTGTGGCAAAGAAGTTTTATAAAAATAAATGGAGTTGGAATGTTTACTCTTAAATTTACAAAATCATCAAAAACTAGGTGGCCATAAAAGAAGACAAAACATGTCAATTTAAATTCAATTTCATGTCATATTTTTTCTAAAATTTAATATATAATTTTTATCTAATTTATTCATTTTCTTTAAAAGGTATCATTAATATTTTACATAAATTTTTAAGTAGTGACAAAACCGCGACCCCCCATTTCTCTATTGATTTACGTTTTTTAATTATAATTTCTTTAAGAGATGTGTTGTAAACATTCTAAAGATTGCTAAACAAATTTAAAAATAAAAAGTAAGCATATTTTTAAATTATTATTAAAATACTAGTAAAAATGATCATATTTTCGTATATATAAAACCGCGACCCAAGAAACTACCCTTTCAAGTTTATAAAATCAATTTTTTTTAATAGAAATTTGAAAATAACATATAACAAAATGTTAAAATTAGTTTTTGAAAAAATTTAAAATATATTTTGTATTTTTTATAATAAAATTTTTAATTATGATTATAATAACGTATTTTATATTATTCAAAATATAATATATAAAATTATTTGTTTAGAAATTCTACTTCAATTTTTATAAATATTTTTAAAGAGTTTTAGCATTTCATTTAACTTTACATAAAGTTATTTATATTTTGTGAGTGATTAAACATAGCTTTTACCAATATTTACTATCAGTTGACTTATTTGCAAATTTAGTATTTACTTTTTATAACATTATTTATATTTTCTAAACCCATTAAATAGGTTCACTATAGCTTTTACCAAAATTTATTGTGAGTTAGCTTTGTTACAAATTTAACATTTATTTTTTATAATTAACAAGTATGAAACTCAACTCATTTAATTGATATTTTTATATTATTTTTTTTTATCTTTTTTTATTTGAGTACTTTTTTGCTTTTGCCATATAATGAGACACATTAACATGCTTTTACGATGGACAAGAAAAAGGAATAAGTGCATCCAATACACTGATATTCCTTGAAGAACAGATATAATCATGATCACCCTACCACCGAGAGACAACCATCTATGATCCCTTAGGGAAAGATTTTTCTATATTTTAAGGATTAGCCAATCCCAATCCAAAATGTGATATTTGCATGGTGTGAGTAAACAAGTGAAGTACTTAAATCTTGTAGATAAAGGTGTAGACTTGATTCCAAATAGGGAAACTATTTGTTGATAGGTCATAGTGTCCTTCTTGTCAGTTATGAGTTCATATTTTTCCTTGTTAAGAATGAGGCTTGTGGCTCTTCAAAATGTGGATAGAATCTGATATAGAGTTTCCTATTTAGAGTAATTAACAACTCTAAAACCATGGAAATCATCTACAAAAGGAGGATGTGTAATAGAGGATGTGGGAGAGACCCTGTAGCCGGAGATACCACCATTTGATTTTGTTGTGCTGACACTTCTGCTAGGAGAATCCATAAAAATAAATAAAAAGGAGTGGGGGTAGAGCATATCCTTGTCTCAGGCCCTTGGCAATGTTGAAGAAACCTGCAAGGAACCCATTGATTATGAACAACATTGAGGCTAAGGTCATACACGCCGTTATCCATTTAACATGGTGATGACGAATGTTGATTTTATGTAGGATCAAGCGGAGGAAATCTTAATCTACCTAGTCATATGCCATCAAGAGATTGATCTTCATGAGACAAACACTTTGTTTGCCCAACTTGATCGAATGTAAACTATAACACCCTCCTCCCAAATTTACCCAAGTTTACTACGTCGTTGGCGTAAACATGTGATGAGAGGCTACTATGATCTAATTCAACTCCCCATGTACAATTAAGAAAGTGGAACCGACACAACACAACCAATCTGACCTTCTACATAGGCTACAGAAACTCCAAGATCCAACCAACCTTTCCAAGTGACCAACCCTTGAGGCAACCTCACATTTTGCTGACCTAGAACCTCAATCGCTCCCATGACATGGGCATGCATGTGATCGGGACCCTCGAGTCACTCTCACAGCAAGGGAATGCAAGCGTCTAGGGTATTTTTGAGCTAGTTCAAAGCTAGTGACCCCAAATTATGTGCCACTTTTTTAGGGCCAAGACTCAGGCCACTAGCGAGAACTCCATGAAACCTTAAAGAATGAAAAGTAACAGTGAAACAATTATACTAATCAAAATTCTTGAATAAAGACTTGACTGGACCCCTAATAGCCATGATAGGCGTTTCGTCAAACATGTCACAAATATGCATTCTACTTGTCCTAATGATCAGCTGCTCAAGTTTATGCTCAAAAGTCAAAGTGTCTGAATTTTGTTAATCTCAGATTTAGATCAAAGAGCTCGTCATTATGAATCCAATGGTGTGAATGACACTCAAATCTGAGCTCATATGAAAAATTTAGAGCAAGACAAAGTTCAAGTTTGACTTATCTACATGGTAGGATTGGGATGATGTGGCAAGGTCTTCAGCGAATGAGGAGGTACCAAGTGCTAGGCTTCCATTGACCCCCGCATTTAGCAAATCACAGTCCTAGGCAGAAATGTGTTAAGAATCAGACCCGACGTAAAAAAGTTGCAATGCGATCTAATCGCAATTGCATATCGCAGGTGGAGAAGAATCGATCTCTGATAAAGCCCAGTTGCGATGCAATCTATCACATATCGCAAATCATAGGAAATGGTTGTGTTTTAATATGGTTCTAGTAGTAATAGCTGATTGCGATACACGATAATTTCCCAGACGCAAGATGTTATGAGCCACAGTTTATACTCTCGTCGCATTGTCAATATCACTATCGCAATATACTACAGTGTTAACAAGGCCTTTAGCTTGCCAAACCTCACCGATTGCGATTTTCGATACAACCGATAGGTTATGGCCTACAACATGGTGAAATATTTACCTGGTTAATGGATTTTGGAGCGGAAATGTCTGTTTTTGCCGATTTTGGAGCAATTTGTGGAACAAATAGTGGGAGAACTAGGAGATGTCATAACTTCTTCAATTCTTATACAAATTGGATGCAAAAATAGGCTAGATAGCCACTTTTGAGTATTCTGAACTCATTGAGATAGGTTTCAGAGGCATTTGATCATTGTAAACACATTTTTGTTGTAATTTTGAGCATAATAGAGAGGCCCAAGCATTGGAAGCTGGACCAAGGAGACGTAGCCTCAGAGGGGTGAACTCCTCATCAAATATCTATGTTGTGTGTTGTATTTTAATGTTCCTTGTTGTTATCTTGTCATTTTTCATCATATGTTTTATGTTAAATTGATTATAACATTTACGTCAGAAAATATCATGGGAATTAGTTAATTAAGAAAACATGGTGAATCCTTAAGCACTTAATAAGAAAATGATAAGCATCTTGGGTTTTATTTTGAATGGGGAATTAACAAAGCATTATTAATTTGCTCCATTTCAGATCAAGTTGGTATCAGAGCACTGGTTTTTGCTTACCATATTTTCTTTGTGAAAGAAGGATTTAATTGTTTGCAAGTTTATGTCATGCTTACAAGGTTAAATATCAAAAGAGGTGAAGGAAAGCTGGCTGGAAGCCCCAAAGTTGGGTCAAGTGGAAGAAGATCAAGGTTGCCAATGTCTTCTACAACTGTTCAACCGCAAGTTGCAGTTGAGTCTTCAGAGACAATGTGTCATGAAGGAGAACCTACAAACATGACAGAAGATGAGAATACCTTTAGAAACACTTTCATTGATATGACAGACATGGTGAAGGTCCTCTATGCATAGAGGAATAGAAGATTGCAAGGAGAAAGTTCCAAACCTCCCAAAGGAGAATGCTCTTTAGGATGAGGTAAGGAAAAGGAGGTAATGGGAATGGAGACAAGCCTCTACCCTCTCCACCATCTTATTCATCTTCTCCTTCATAATCATATTCACACTCTTCCACTAATACAACCCTTATAGTCATCATCATTCTTCAAAAGAAGATGGAAAATCACCTTTTCTAAAACTTGTTGTTAAATTTGAGTTGCCCATGTATAATGGTGAAGAGAATGCAGAAAAGCTAGATAAGTAGATTCGTCAATTGGATGTGTATTGTAGAATTCAAAACCTTCAAGAGGATGATATCAAAATTCAGTTGGCTTCATTGAGAATGGAGGGTGCAACACTCATTTGGTGGGAAGTAAGGACTCAAGATGAGATCAAAAATCATGGTAAGATCTCTATTACTTGGTGTGATTTCATTGCTTCTATAAAAAGACAATCCTACCCTTTAGCTCATATGCAAAAAGCTAACATGAATTGTCAAAATTTTAGACAGTTAAAAGGTCAAAATGTGCAAGAGTATACTCAAGAGATTAGGAGAAGAGCTCTTATGCTAGGATTAGACTGGCAGTCACAAGAAACTTTTCTCAAATATATAGGAGGCTTTCATAGCTATCTTCGACAAACCATTCTTATGTTTAATCCCACGAATATTGATGAGGTCTGTGTTCAAGATACACACCTAAGTTGAAGAAAGAGGGAAAAGTGTACAAGAAAAAGGTAAGAAGAAGTCATTCCAGAGTGGTGAAAAAGAGAAGAAATTTAAAGGAAAGCATAAGAAAAATGATTTTGTTAACAAAGAAGGGGAGAAACCGTGTGCAAGAATTATTCCAAAGAGGGTCATGAGGAAGCGCATTGTTGGAAGATTCATCCTGAATTACAACTGAAGAAATTTAGCAATAAAGGGAAACAAAAGACAAACGTCGTTGTACAACAAGACTTGGGTTTTGACTCAAGTGATGAAACAAAAATTGAAGCCACCATCACTAAGGGAAAAGTTGTGGAAAAAACAAGCAAAGAGGAAGCCGTGGCAAGAACCAGCACAAAAAATAACTCCAAAAACATTTCAAATGAGGAAAACAAAATTGAGTTGTTCCACATCCAATTTATTTCCAAACATACCAAGATTTATATGTTGTTTGACAGTGGATCCCAGACAAATATAATTTCTACAGATTTGGTCAAAAAATTGAATCTAGAAATCGTGTCTTATCATAAACCATATACGTTGGGTTGGATAACCAAGGATGCCAATCTTCAAGTCACACGGATATGTGTTTTCAGGTTTGCAATTACTGCCAATTTCATTGATGAAGTCGAATTAGATGTGGTGCTGCTAAATATTTCTAGAATTGTGTTGGGAAGCCTGTATTTATATGATGGGAAAGGAATTTTCCATATATTTGAGAAAAAATATCATTTTTTCAAAGACAAAGTGGAGTATGTTGTGAGAGCTCATCGTAGGAAGCTTAATCGATGTTTGGCAAGAGCAACGCAAATGAAGTGACTAGTGAATTCTTGCAAGAGTGTTGTGCTCCTTATGATCAAGTAGAAGAATGACAGAGAGCATGAATCATTTGCAAGCTGTGACGTGAAGCTGAAAGATGAATTGGTTGATGTGGTCAATCAATATGGAGACATGTTTCAAGAACCAAAGGGATTGCCACCAAAAAGGGGAATTCAACATGAAATTCTGCTACAGCAAGACTGCCCACTCCCAAACATTGTTATGTATCAAATGTCAATTCTAGAAAGTTTAGAAATTAAGAAACAAGTCCATGAATTGTTAGATAAAGGTGTAATTTGTCCCCCTACTTCACCATGTGGCTCACCAATTGTTTTGGTACCCAAGAAATAGGAAACATGGCACATGTGTGTAGATTATCGAGCTTTGAATTAAATTACCATAAAGAATCGATACCCACTACCCAGAATAGATGATTTGCTAGATCATTTGAAGAATGCAAAATGTTTCACTAAATTAGACTTGAGAAGTGGATATCATCAAGTTAGAATAGCTGAGGAGGATATTTGGAAGACTTCTTTTAAAACCAAACATGGATTGTTTGAGTGGCTCGTTATGCCTTTTGGTCTTTGCAACGTTCTAGCTACATTCACAAGAGTTATGAATGATATTTTAAGATCCTTTCTTGATGAGTTTGTAATTGTATATTTAGATGATATTTTGATATTCAACAAATCATGAGAAGAGCATGTCAAGCATGTGACAAAAGTGTTGAATGTCTTAAAAAAAGAACAGTTATTTTTGAAGATGTCCAAATGTGAATTCAGGAAAACTTCCTTAGTGTATTTGGACCAAATAGTTGGAGGAGGTGAGTTAAAGATTGACCTCTCTAAAGTTTTGATCAGTGCAAATTGACCAATTCCCAAATCAGTCACATAAGTAAGGAGTTTTTTGGGAGCAGTGAAATATTGGAGGAAGTTCATTGCCAATTTCTCTTCCATAGCAGCTCCACTACATGATTTGACCAATGTGAAGGTTGTTTTCTAGTGGGGAGGAAAACAACAAAAATCCTTCGATGCTTTAAAATAAAATATCAGTTCAACCCCAATTTTAGCATTACCAGATTTGAAACAACCATTTGAAATAGAAATAGATGCAAGTGACTATGCCATGGGTGCAAGTCTTTTATAGCATTGTAAGCCCATTTCATTTCATTTTGACATTTTTAATGGTGTTGTTATTAATTATCCTACATATGATAAAGAGCTTTATGCATTGGTGCAAAGTGTAAAAAATGGAATCATTACTTGACGGGAAAAGAAACCATTATTCACCTATCATTAACCTTTGCAATATATGCAATCTCAAAAAGAATTACATCAATCAAGGCACTTTCGTTGGCTCGGATTCTTATAGAAATTCCCCTTGGTAATGAGGTACAATAAAGGTATTTATAACAAAATTTCAAATATGGTTCTAGACGAGTCCTAAACGTTATGTTGAACAATATGCACATGATGTTGAATTTCAAGAGGTATATTCAAACTTGAGACAAGGCCACCAAGTTGAGGAATTAGACTACCATGTATATGATAATTTGTTGTAACATTTGGGAAATCTTAGTGTTCCACAGGGAGAGAAAGTAAATGTCACAAGGGAAGCGCACACTTCTCTTATTGCTGGACATTTAGGTGTAAGTAAAACAGTGGAAAATATTCAGAGGTATTTTTACTGGCCTCATATGCTTGAAAGTGTGTCACGTTTTATCAGAGGTTGTTCATTGTGTGTAGTCAGTAAGCCTAGTAATAGGAAACTAGGATTGTACATACCACTTCCAGTGTCTTCACATCCACAGGAAAGTGTTTCTATGGATGTTGTCGGTGGTCTACCTTTATCAATAAAAGGTCATGATTATTTGTATGTAGTTGTGGATAGGTTCAACAAGATGTGCATATTAATGCCTTGTAAAAAAAAAATTACAGTTGAACAAACAACTCTACTTTTCTTTCAAAATGTATGGGTTCATTTTGGATTACCTACTTCTATTGTAAGTGATCGTGATTCTCGATTTGTTGGGAATTTTTGGTTAAGTTTATGGAAGTTGATGGACACCAACTTGAATAAAAGTACAACCTTCCATCTGCAAACATATGGCCGAACTGAAGTGGTTAACAGGACAGTTATTCATTTGCTAAGAAGATATTGCAACAAGCATCCTAAGTTGTGGGATGAACAGTTGCATTATATTCAACATGCTTACAACTGAGAAAAACACTCTTCTACTCTAACTTCGCCTTTTGAGGCATGTCTTGGTTATTTGCCTAAATCACCTTTGGATTTCATCATTGAGAAATATGTAGCTATATATGGACACAAAAACATAGACAAAACAAAGAAATTCATTGAGCAAATTCAGTTGATTCACCAAACAGTTCAAGAACAACTATAAAAGAGTCAAGGCCAATATAAGGCAAGACATGATAATCATCATGTGGATCATCAATTTCAGGTAGGTGATGAAGTATGGCTCTACATTAGCAAGGAAAGGCTTCAAGGTGAAAGTAAAAATATGAAACCAATTCATTATGGTCCATTTAAAATTATGGAAAAGATTGGTAATAATGCTTTAAAGCTTGATTTGCTTTCATATATGCAAATTTATTCCGTTGTTAATGTTGAAATTTTGTGATTGTATGAGTCTCCTTTGATTGAAGATCAAGGACAAAGTGTACAGATTCCATCAATTGAATATTTTTCTCCAAAGTTTCTTGATGAGCTTCGACAAGACACCATACTTAATAGAAGAACAAGGTCATCAAAGAGGGAAATGTTGATTATATTTGAGTGGGTCTAAAAGGTACAAATCCATCAAAGGCCAAATGGATTAAAGAGACGAAGGTGAGGGAACAGTACCCTCATATGCTCCATAACTAAATTTAATTTTTTGGGGTCCGAAAGGCTTTCAGTGGGGAGGAGTGATCAGGTGCTCAAGTTTATGCTCAAAAATCAATATGTCAAAAATTTGTTAAGATTTGATCTATATCAAATAGTTGTTCATTTTGAATCCAATGGTGTGAACAAAAATAAAATCTAAGCTCATATGTAGAAGTTAGAGCAAGTCAATGTTCAAGTTTGGCTTGTCTACATGTTAGGATTGGGATGATGTGGCAAGGTCTTCAACAAATGAGGAGGTGCCAAGTGGCAGGGTTTCATTGGACCCTGCATTTTGCAAACCACAGTTGTAGACAGAAAGGTGTTAAGAATCGACCTCGATGCAGACAGGTGCGATGGGATCTAATTGCAATCGCATCTAATCACAATTGCATATCGCAGGGGGATAAGAATCGGCCCCCGGCAAAGCCTAGCTATGATGAGATTTATTGGATATCACAAATCGCAGGAAATGCTTGTGTTATGATACGGTTCTGGTAGTAATCACCAATTGTGATGAGCGATAAGTTCCTAGATGTGAGATGTTATGAGCCACAGTTTATACTTCCGTCGGGTCCGTGATATCGCTATCACAACATTCCATCGTGTTAACAAGACCTTCAATCTGCAAAACCTCATCGATTGTGATTTGCGATATCGTCGATAGGTTATGGCCCACGACATGGCAAAATATTCTCCCAGTTAGCAGATTTTGGAGTGAAAATCCGGGTTTCTGCTGGTTTTAGAGTAATTTGCAGAACAAGTAGTGGGAGAACTAGGAGAAGTCATAACTTCTTCAGTTCTTATCCAAATTAGATGCAAAAAGAGGCTAGGTAGCCATTTTTGAGTATTCTGAACTCATTGAGATAGGTTTCAGAGGAATTTGAGCATTGTAAACATAATTTTGTTGTAATTTTGTCCAGAATAGTGAGGCCCAAGCATTGGAAGTTGTTGGCTTGAGGGGGTTTGACCTAGGTTCTGCGTTAATTAGCTAAACAAATCTCTACACTACTGGCCCTTTCGGCATCAGCCCGCAGAGCGTGGACTAAAGTATCACCTGAAGCAGTATGGGGGAGTGTTGGAACCAAGTTTCTGCACCCTGATATGGTTATGATGTCGTTTGATTCCTTCTATCCTTGCATTTGTGCATGTTGCTTCTTTCTAGGGCTTGCAAGACAAACCTCTATTCCGGCTGTTATCACTAAACAAATTTCAACGAAAAGGGGTAAGGTAAGGAAGAATTGGTCTTGGTCACTTTCGTGTTCCTTTCATGCATAAGAAGCACTTGGCAAGCTCAGGGTCAGCATACATCAGAGTTCTCCATTTCAACTCAAGCAAGGCAGTTAGCACTCAAGAAGAAGAATGTAGCTTTGAGGAAGTCAAAAAGGAAATTGATGTCTACCAACCTTGAGATTGCCCAATTCAAGGAAAGGGCAAGGAAACATGAAATTGAAAAGGCAAATTGAAGATCTGAAGACACAACTAAGCCAACATGAAGGACATTCTTAACTAAGAAAAATCACATAGTAAGTATGGTTATGTCCTAAATTTTGATAGATTGCCTTTTGAAGTTTACTTTAAAAGAATGGTGTCTATGTTTTCAGTTTTGGACAAATTCATGGTAGATGGAAAATCCATTACAAGGAAAAGAAAGATTAAAAGATTTAAAGTTTTGCCCTCAAACTGTGTTTTTAAAATTACACAACAGTTTCATAGCGTGCTACGAAACTACTATAAATGATGCCTAATGCACAGCAGTTTCGTAGCGCGCTACGAAACTGCTGTGGTTGCATATTATGTTTTGGTAGACAAATTTTGGGATACAAAAGGAAATCTTTTTGAAGAGGAATGTCTGAAAGGGGAGGATTTACAAGGTGTAAGTATCCAGCAAAGGCAAATCAAGTGAAGGAAGGATATCTATGAACTCTTAGCTATATAAGAGGTCATCATTTCATAGCTAGCATTTTTCATGGGACATTAGGCAACATTAAAGGGTTTTGTCTTCACATGTATATATGGACAAGGTCTGAAGTGTATGTAAAACATGATAATCCATGCAATTTTATGAAAAACAATAGGGATAATTGATTTCAAAGATCCTTGTGGAGACCAAAAGCAAAAAGGGAGGAACTTTGTCTCCTTATTTTTAACAGTCAACTTCTAGAAGAGCTTCTGAGCAGTTAAAAACTCATCTCTAAAAAGTGAAAGGGGTTTTCGTTCCTAAGATACTAAAGTACAAAAACCTCTTCCACTTTCTTCAAATCCATTTTTATCTGGGAGAAATGAAGGACCAAACTTGCGCTACGAAACTGCTGTAGGTGCAGTTTTTCACAAGCATATTTCTCTGTTTTACAACTGTTTTTCAAAGACACATTCTGGGCGGTTGAAAATGTGTTTCAAAAACACAAGAGAGGTTTTGGTTCAGCGCGGATTGGTTCACAAAAGCCTCCTTCATTTTTTCCAAATACATTTTTTGTGAGAAGATATGAGCTGTATCCCAAGACCTATTTTCCAACCAGAACAAAGCAAGGAACAGTCTCCTAGTTTCTAGGAGTAGTAAAAGAATGAGTCATCAAGGGCTAGCTGGAGGGTTATGAGCACCATAAAATTCGAATTCATGGAGTTATAGGTGTCAAAAGGAGTGTTTAATTCCTAGATAAGGTTTTTTTAATCATAATGAGGAGTTACACTCCTAATTGTTTTAGGTCTCTAGGACTGCTAGTTAGCTGTCATTTGCATTTAATAGTTAGTTTTAAGTGTCAATAGGTGTCAGATCAGGTAGAATTCAAATTTTCCTCATCGTAGAGGAGGAATCTAAGTCATGTAAAGGGCTCTATATAGGAGAAGATCTAATGTACAAAGGGTTGGGAAATTTTCAGAGAAAGACTCATATTGTGCCATTGTAGAAGATTATGTTTTTATGAATGCAGACTTTGGCTTTACTTCTCAGGATTCAGAAGGAGTTCAATGGTGCAATGGTGGCTTGTTTATGTTTGTCCTTATCTCCTTATTTGCATTAGTATGAATGTATGATACTTAGAATTCATTGGTTATGCTCTAACTTCCTTCATACATTTGTAGATTGTGTTTTCCTTTATGCTACTGATGTACCCTTCATATGTTGAATTATATATGCCCTCGCTTCCATGTAAAGCTAATTTTATTGTCATACTGAAGCATTTATTGACTCCATAAGCCCAATCGATGCTTACTGATCATGTTCAACCATTCATATTTCTTCACTTGTTTCATAGAGTTAGCCATCTAATTCATTATAAAAGATCTTTAATCTTGTGAGAGAGCCCTTTCAGGTTGGGGAGGCTAAGCCTCAGCCAAAAGTTGGTTTGAAATAGTTACTCAAGGTCTACCTGATTAGCAACCTATTAAGGGTCTGATTTTGAGATAACACCGGCCTTCAATTCCTCTGCGAAAGTATATGATGAACCTTTGCGCAGCCCTCTCCTACTGCTCAAGTACTTTCGCGCTATTGGAGAAGCATGTTGTACCAGTTGCCCAATTAATCTAAGTGATTTCTTATCTCATCAAATATTTAAACTTAACATTGTGTAAGAAAATATTCATAATTCCATTCAATTATTCAATGTAATTGCATTAATTTGCGCATCATATAAGCATAATAAAGGAAATTCATACATAAAATATCCAAACACATCAATAGAATAAAGACACAAAAATTGCAAAATATCTCCTTTTATTAATATATTCCAAGTGTTACAACCTCTGTCTGCCCTGCGCATACAGCTGCAGGGGTCTGTGCACTCAGCTGCGGAATTCTACCCTAGGCCTCTGCGCACTCAGCTGGAGAGCCTCTACCTACGCTACAACCCAAGACATAGACTTCCTACCTTAGAGCTACCACTCTTTTACATGATCTTCCATTGTCTATCTCTAAACTACTTAGAGCTTAACTCTTTTTATACAATCCCATGGTCCACGGGCCATGGGTAGATCTCTTACAACCAACTTTGCTTTACAAAACTAAGGGCAGACTACCCTTTATGACATAATACCTTCGTGCTCCACGACCACAAAATGCGGAGTCTTCACAAATTTTATTACAAAATTTGACTCAAACATGGGCTTTTAGCCCCAAAACTTCCCCTGGGGGATCTCGATCCCAGCAGAAGCTGGAAAAAGAGACGTAGCCTAGGAGGGGTGAACTCCTCATCAAATCTTTGTGTTGTGTGTTGTATTTTGATGTTCCTTGCTATTATTTTGTTGTTGTTTAGCATACGTTTTATGTTAAATTTATTATAACATTTACATAAGAAACTCTCATGTGAATTAGTTAATTAAGAAAAAAAGGCGAATCCTTAAGTACTTGATAAGAAAATGATAAGAATCTTGGGTTTTATTCTGAATGGGGAATTAGCACAACATTACTAATATGCAACATTTCAGATCACGTAACAACATATCTTAGCATAAGGGTTTCATACTTATCTTAGAATTGCTAAGAAGCATTGATGCCTTATCACATTAGTTGCATTATCATCTATTAGGTCATATATTCATTGTTCATTAATTTACAAATCAAAGCATGATGAGAGCCATACATCATCATTGTTGTAAAACATGCTCATAACCAACATATACACAACATAAATATCAAGGATATAACAACCATAAAACCACATATAAACAAGTATATTTTCCCATCAAATACAAGAGGAAAGAAACTCTTATTAACATATGAAAAATGCAAACAAGTCTGGGACTTCCACAAACCACCTGACTATAGACTGGACTGAACCAAATCTCTTCTTCAGTAAATTGCCCGCATTCCATATTCCAAGCATGAATGTTGGATCTCATGAAAAAACTCAATCAAAACCAAACCAGGGCTTCCATAAGCCAAACCACCTCAACCCTCAACCAATGATTCCACCTAATAGTCGAACATCACTAACCATCACCAGGTTGGTCTCCACCCAAGTTGTCTAGAGCTCCAGAGCATTTGTTCTAACCAATGCTCTAGGACTAGTAACTCAACCCACAATTGATGTCGAGCTCCAGAGTGTTTGTCCAACCAAGGCTCCAGGACTAGTAACTCAACCCACCAAGGACTCCAAAGTGGTTTTCCAACCAAGGCTCCAAGACTAGTAACTCAACCCAAGTTGTTACAGGGCTCGAGAGTGTTTGTCCAACTAGAGCTCTAGGAACTAGTAACTCAATCCGTAACCAAAGGAATATGAGAACCAACTAGAAAGAAAAAGGAAAAACACCCATAATACCATGCCTATCCAGGAAATGGAAAGGATAAGAAAATCCACTACCAATCCAAGAATTCCTCCATGCCAATGACATATTATAACCAAGAAATCACATGCATGTACCATTCATGGCAAAAATAGCAAGGAAATCATACATGAAACTCGATACCTGCAAGAAAAAATCGTTGTTGTTGCTAACCCTGATATCCTCTTCCACTTTCTTGCTCTTCATTTTCCTTCTTGCTCAAAATCCCAAGCATACCACACTCTTGAGAAATGGTAACTACATCTTGTATTCTCTTGCCAGGAAGAAAGCCAAATTGTTCCAGGCATATATAGGAAGATAAAATATTTTTAACTCTGTTAGCAATAATTCTAGAAATCACCTTACATGGAGATTTACAAAGAGAATTCATCCTAAATTTTGAAAAACATATGGATTTAGATTTATTAGGAATTAAATCAAGGAAGGCTGCATTGATTGCACCTAAGATCTGACCAGTAATCTAAGATTCTTCAACTAGTTGCAACAATTCAAAACCCATGATGTCAAGAAAAGATAAATACAACTCAAATAGCCATCCATCAGGGCCCGAGTTTTTGTCTTTGGCCATCTCTTTTAGTGTATGTAGGAGCTCCTCTTCAGTGACAGGGCTATCCATAAGACTGATGTCGTCCTCATTAATTGTGTTAGGAAAAAAGTTTTCCAAGTTGATCTTGTCTATGATGGTATGCTCCCCTAGTTATTTGAACTGAATTTTGAAAAGCCTTAAAGCCTCATTCTTTATATCATTTAGTGATGTGAGAAATCTTCCCTTAGAGTCCCTTATTTTCCAAATTGTATTGACAAATTTTTTCTTAGAAGCAGCCCTATGGAAACACTTTTCTTAAGTTTCCATTCCTCTTCCTGTGCTTTTAGGATTATCCTCTTCCTTTGAATGAGGTCCATCACCATATTCTTATGGCTATCAGAGAATAAAAATATCATTAGAAGGGTCAATAAAGAAGGTTATATCATCCTCTATCTTCCTTAGTTCTAATATTTGTTCCTCCTTATGTTTAAACATCTAGGCCTGAACATTGTCCTTAAGTCTTTAATTTTATAGCTAAATTATTCCATTTTCGATTTGTTAACAAGGTAGGTAGGTTGAATCCAGGAATTAGAAACCAATTCCTTAAAATCTTGCTCATTGATCAAATGATGACTGAATTTAAAGGGAAGAGAGCTATGTTCCTCAAGTCTCGACCATTGAATCATAATTTCTTAGTGGTCACAGGCTTCAGAGAATATAGATGTGTCTTCTAGAGCATCCATCCACATTGATAGAGAAGAATGAACTAAGAATCTATCGAGCCTTTTGGCTATGCCCTCTTCTCCAACCCTTCCATTTCTCCATGATGGGCTTAAAAGGAAAGGGACCATGTCCATGAGAAGTTTATGAGTAAAAATATCCTTAAATTATTTGGCCAAAGCATCTAACCTAGATTTATGCCCCCAATATTCGCTGGCATCAAAGGTTAAGTTCAGATCAACAACTACAATGTGATTTTCCAAATCTAGTATTCCACTCCCTTTAATTTTCTTTTATAATGGTTTCTTGTTTATGTAAGGCCCATAAAAATTTAAAATTCAGATCCTTTGGCTCATCTCTTGACAATATTCAGACAATATAATACCAACATCTGACTTGTAATCTTTAAATGAGCATTTATTTGGATTCCATAGAGTAGCTAGCCCACCAGAAGTTCCAATGGTGCTAGAATCACAAGAAATCCATCGTGGGAACAACTTAAGAAGAATTTTAGATTCCTTTTCCTTAGTAATCATTGTCTCCAATAAGAGTAAGATTAGATTCCTTAGACTAAATAATCCATAATAGGGATCTAGCTATTAGGGAGATCCCAGACCCCTAATGTTAAAAGATAATATTTTCATCATGAAGTTTCCAATCTGGGAAGCACTACTTTAAGGTCCTGAGTTTCACTTGTTCCCCCATATGAGAAATCGTCCCTCACAGGCCCAAGGTCAAATAGAGATATTAGGGCTTCTTCCAATTTCTTATAAAAATTCTCATTCAATTCGTATTTGATTGCTTCACAAAGAGAAACTTTTTTGTATTTAATTCCATTTTTCTACCTCCTGGGAGGTTTCTTTATTCCTGAAGCATGAGGTTTCTTTTTCTCCCTTTATTGAAGGAATTTCCTCTTAAGAGGTAGAGGCTTAAGGCTCAATGTGGAAGCACCAATAATACGATCTAGGTCGACATCCATAGAAAGGGAAGAAGGTCTGATACTAATTCATGTCTGAATCTAATAGGGGAAAGGGGTAATAATGTTCCACCCTAACTAGGGATTTTTGGCGAAAGCAAAGGAGATTTCCCACCTTGGCCAGGGATTTGAGCATTCGAATCCGACACAAGGGTGAATGTTGAGGTTGTGATTACACTTATCAGGGATCTAAAGTTGCTGAGGGGTAGTAAATTGAGGGGATTCAAGTAAGGTGGTCTGTGATGTGAGTTCCCCAATGGGCCCATCCAACTGACTCAAACTTTGTGGTAGTCGATTATATCTCTCGGTAAGCCATTCAGAAGAAGGGGATCCACCCTTAAGTCGATGAGGAAAATTGGCCAGTAAGTGCATGATTTTTTTTACACCCATTGCATCTGAATAAGATTCCACAGTAGTCCACCTTTTACCTAATTGAATAGGTACCTCAAAATAAGTCAATGGCATAAGGAATCCCATTTGATAGATTCACCTCTAGTAAGAACAAGGCTACCCTTTTGTCTAGTAACCCAATTCATCCTTCATCCACATAATAGACTTTGTTGATCCTACTGGCAATCTCCAATATTGTCTTCTTTGACCATAGCTTGAGAGGAAGCTAAGGGTGGTTAACCCACATAATTTTTCTTTTGGGGTGTTCCATGACTAGATCAAAACCAACATTCCATTTTTGTAGTATTAGGAAGTCATTCCCCTTAACCCATGGAAAATCCATAATTTTATTGCCATCCTCTTTTGTTAAAAAATGAAATCCAAACCAACCATTCACCAAGATGCTAACTTTTGGTCTATGTCCTAAGAGGGAAGACCAATTTCTCTAGGATCATTGTTTCATCTACACTCCATTGTATATAGAAAATTCCCACTGACCCATCAGGACCTTTTTTTCATTCTAATAACATTTTCCCAAAATACATCAACGCTCAGAATTAATGTTTTGGATTCTTCTTATGCCTTAATGGGTTTCATGATCCTGTTATTCTCTTTTCGAGCCTATAATATATCCTCCAATGATGTCGAGCCAAGGTCTTCCAATTCTTTTCCCTGGTGGTAAGGATTACGAGGGAGAAAATCGGGAAGGGCATTTTATCTTTTGCTTTTGTCGGCCATGTCTTTTTTAGCTGCAATGGTAATGTCAATGAGCTCCTACACATTTGGAATATGTGTTGGACACCTAATCCTAAAGGGTTAGTGTGGAAGCCGAAAAGACTAAGCAGTCCAAGAGACCTTGGGATCTGAAACCCAAGAGTCACATATTTGTACTATAAATGTATATCTATTGTTAATAAAAAATTGTACTGAATGATTTATCTTTCCTATTCTTTGTGCTGTCCATGTGTGTTTAACATGGTATCAGAGCCACTTGTGTTTCTGTGGCCTGTTATGTGCATGTCAGTCCTGCACCTCTGCCCATAATCCTGTGTCTGAGCTGCCTTGAATAGCGCTAATGTGGTCTTCATTATCTCTGTCCATAAGGGTTTCACGCTGCTCTCTGCATACACAGCGCTGCTCCACCTGCATTTAAACGCTGCCCTCTCTCACGCTGCTGACCTGATTCGAAACGCTCCTCTCTGCCATATGGCATTTTTAATTATTTTCTGCACTCTGCGCTCACTGAGCTAAACATAATTTCCTGACTGCATTTTCTTCCAAGAAGAGCGGAATACCTCAGCGCATGATAATTCGGGACTGTGGCATGAACGTTTGCTTCGGGCGATGGAGAAATTTGATTGATGAGGCCAAACTGTCACTGAAACAACGCTGAAGCGTGGTGAACCCGACGTGAAAGAAAATCGTGGTGCTGGCTGTGGGGTATGAATATTTTGGAGCTATTCCAATGTAACCTCTCGTGCAGGTATAGGAAATACTTTTCCTGGAAATATTCCAGCAGCTCTAAGGCTAGTAGCAATTGCTCGAAGACGATCTGGCCTTTCTGGGTGAGGATGAGATTTCATCTGAGCCTCTGAATGAAGCAGCATCCTTTCATCAAACCCAATAACTGTGCGCCTCTCTGGTAATAGCAATATTAACAACTCCCCAGTTGCAGAGGTTGGAGTAGGTGTAATACAAGTAGCCACTCCATTGCTATTTTCTCATTAGCAGCACCAGTTCCAGGATAAAAAACGGCCCCCTTCATGTCTATGCAAGGATATGTAAAGAACCGAATTATCACGCTCAAAAATTTCTTGTGTTCCATTTCCATGGTGCACATCCCATTTGCACCTGCAGCTTGAGCAGCACGGGCAGCAATGGCTGCATTATTGTGAAGACACAATCCCATCACATCTGTAATGCCTGCATGATAAGGAGGTCTTACCTATGAGAAAATTTGCACCATACATGGCACTAACTGGAAGATAGTTGTACCTTGATAGCCTGCAACTTGTTGTTTCTACTGCACTCACATGCTGTGGGGAATGACTGGTGACGGATGACAGCCTCAGAAGGTATTACAACACCGTGTTAGAGCTACAACGCAGATTTTAAATGTGTAGGGTTGTGCATGTCCCTCGCGAGCAGAATAACGACGCAGAACCACGGAATCGTCCACAAACTTGTAGATGGGCGTTGCAGAACTCCGTAGGGAGCCATTGATTACGTTCTTGAAAAGCGGTGCGAGAGTATTAGAGATTGTGACGTTGACATCAGAAGGGACTTGTATGGAAACGTAGTCCTGAGCGGAGGCACAACCATGTTCCCTGGCTTTGCCGACCGTCTTGCCAAGGAACTCACCGCTCTACGTCCAACTCAGCTGCTTGTAGTTGGCAGCCTGCTATACTAAGTCCATAATAGTTATTGAAAGCTGGGAATCTGCCAAAGGATAGGCCTTCGGATTCACTGCTTCAGTCATTTGGATGAGAGATTTAGACTGTGAAAATGCAGAAAACGCTTATCGAAGTTCTTGCTGTGTTTCAAACAAAGTCTGCTCACATTGTTGTTTCGTAAACCTGGGAATGCACTGGGGTCTTTAAGGAGGCCGACTATGTTAGTTAGGATTCGATGGATCGGATAGCTGGGCCCTCTTCTTGCACAAAGATGGGCATCCACATTCCGAGTCAAAGTTGGACATACATCCGGGTTGAACATCATTGCTCGTTGGTTGCTGCTACAATGGCTGGCTGCCAAAGAAAGGGCTATTTCTATTAGTTGAGGCCGCATTCAAAAACTCTGTAACTGCTATTTTTCAGAAGGTAAAACCTGCTACAAGAAAGGGCTATTTCTATTAGTTGAGGCCGCATTCACCAAGGCTATTATGTATGGTTGTTTTCTGGTATTTTGAGACATCTTTGCTGAAGCTACATTACCAGTGAACTATTAACAAAGGTACTATTGAAATTAAAACACCCGTGGAGCTTATTAAGAAAGGAGACAAGATTGGTTCTTCCGAGGTAGTTTTGCTGGCAAAGCTTTGCATTTGGCCATTTTCCTAGGGATTGATTGTGCAGTCTGTATACAACAATGGATCGGTATTTGATCATGATGTTCTTGATCTCACAGAGGATGATTTGATAGAGAAATTTACTGTTGATATTTCTACTGTGACAACTCCTTCTAGTATTTGAAGGATCCAAGAAAGTTTGCAGTTGCCGCTGCCCCAGTTGTGGAACTGTATTTAAAACTCATTATAGTTTCTGTCTACATTGACTCCTTGATTCATTTGCTGCACATTTACAAAGGATTTTTCTGTGTCTTTGAGTGGGTGTTACTTTTACTCATTGGGTCATAGTTGTAATCAGTTTTTTAAAGGGGTGTAATTTTGACAATGGAGAAAATGCCTCGAATTACTGAAATATTAGAGCTCTTAAAAAATATGATACATTCCTCTGATCATGGTACAGTAAGAATAAGCAAAGCTTCTCTGGTTGACATTAGAACCTGTTTGTATAATGTACAAGAGAATATTGAGTTTTTGCAGCTTGAGACAAAGCTACAACAAGAAGAATTAAAACAGAGGAGTCATCATTCTGAACCTGTTTTTGTTCAGAAGATTGAAACAGATACCCATAAACAGCAAGTCAATAATGTTATTGTTCATTCAAATAAAGCAACAGTTGTACATGCAGATGCAGAAACTCAGTCTGCACTTCCCAAGCCCATCATCAAACCTTGGGAACAGCTTGTCCACAACAAGCACAAAACTGGTCTTGGATATGACAAGGACTTGTCCTTTCATATTCCAGACTATGCCAAGCCCATTCAGTTTCAAAGTGTTGGATTCATTCATGACAGTTCAGTTTCAGTTGTTCCAGATTCTGCCCCTCTTCCACAACAACAACAACAACAAAAACAACAGATCGTGAAATGCCAACACTGTGACCGAGTTGGCCATTTGAAAGATCACTGTTTTGATCTTCATCCATGTAAGCACTGTCATAAAACCATCCATTCTTCACACAGATGCTTCAGAAACAAGCGTCCTGCAAGAACAAAGATTCATCTTGGATGGATCGCTTCTTGGCAATGGGCATCAACAGCCAAGAAGATATTCCAAACACATGTCAGAACTTGTTCCAGAATATTGAACAGTCTTGCAGTTGAGTTTTCTCCATCTTCTCACCTTGTATCTGACAGGGGGGGAAATGATGGTCATCTACAAGCTTCAAAGTCACATCAAGCGAGCCTGAGCCACAACCTGCCACACCAGTTTCAGAGTTGTAGGCAGAGACAAAGATGCCTGAACATGCCTTCAGTTGGCATTCTGGGACACTTCCTCTAGCAGAAGACTTCAGCTTCTTGCCAGCTTTGGAAGAATTCCAGGAACAAAATTGAGAACACTTCCTCTAGCAGAAGACACCGGCTTCTAGCCAGCTTTGGAAGAGTTCCAGGAATTGCGTTAAGCATTCCAGAGTTGTTGGTCATCCTTAAACCATCACAGATTGAGAACACTTCCTCTAGCAGAAAACTTCAGTTTCTTGCCAGTATTGGAAGAGTTCCAGGAACTGCACTAAGCGTTCTAGTGTTGGTGGTCATCCTTAAACCACCGCCCTTTTTTACCAACATTTCATAGAGCACATTCAGCCTAGTGCTGCCATGCATTTTTTGCACATTTTGTATTACAGCTCTCTTCTTGGACTCATACATAACCCTTCGGATTAAGGGGGGGAATGTTGGACACCTAATCCTAAAGGGTTAGTGTGGAAGCCGAAAAGACTAAGCAGTCCAAGAGACCTTGCGATCTGAAACCCAAGAGTCACATATTTGTACTATAAATGTACATCTATTGTTAATAAAAAATTGTACTGAATGATTTATCTTTCCTATTCTTTGTGTTGTCCATGTGTGTTTAACAATATGATAAAAAATACTTTGCTGACCATGCATTTGTATAGGTGATCTGTCACCTCTACCCAATCACTTATAAAGTTGAATAATTTCCAGTCTGGTCATGAAAATATTGCACCACTAATGGCAATGGAAACTCGTAACATATATCCTGCCAACGACTCACGATGAGTGGAGATAAAATGGAATTTTAAAATTCGTGGTAAAAAAGACTTAGTTGGTAATCCAGGAAGAAATATGATTCAACATCCAATTTGGCCCCTCTGAAAATATGTATGGGAACCAATACAATAGATGCAACCAACGTCTTCCAATGAGGGAAGACCAAATGGGTTTTGAAGATTCGCCTATCAAAAAACACATGTGGTAATATATGAAGGTATATGAACTATCGACCCCACTGGCCTCACTACTAAAATTAAACTTCTGCCAATCAGGGAAAGAAAATATAGCACCACATATGTAGTTGGTAATCGTAGTTATGGTCCCCACCAATGACATTCCTTGATAAATGTCCATTTGGAGGATATATAATGCTTCACAGTAACACAGACCCTTTCCGTCGGCTAGTAATCTGAAACCACCATATTTTATTAGATGGATATATTCAGAAAAGTGTAGGGAGGATAGAGCATCGGCTCTATGATCAAATATACCTTTGTGTTTTGACTTCTCAAGGCACTGACATAGGGAAGATTATCAACTGCAGATTCAATTTCTATTCTTTTCTATTCTTGTTCTCCTGATTTTAGGTTGGCTATTAGTCTTGTCATCACCTTATGAATGTCCAACAATGGCACCAAGCAAGCTTTTGACCAATTTTAAGGGCCATAATACACCAATTCAAAATTATCTACTCTCTAACTACCCTCTTAATTGCACATAAAATGCATGGAACCTGCAAGTGGTATGTTTTGTGCTTCAACTTACTAAGCCCATAGAATCGAATGAAGACGACAATGTGATTACCGTGAATTACTCCTATTATATGCAGAAGATAACACTAAATCTATTAGATCTTCCAGTAGATGCAATGGCAGCGATCTTAACTCTAATAACATAATTCTTGCAGCTAGAAGGACCAAATGTTGCACAAAAAAAAGTACACTTAATCCACCTATATGTGCATTTGCATTTGAAGAAACCAACCCTATGCTCTTCATTCTTCTCACTTTCGATGTTTTTTTCCAAGAAATATTTTATTGTATTGGTATGCTCCATCTCTCTTAATTCTGTAGATAATAGATATTTACATGTTCCATTTGTGCAGATCTTGATCACACTCTTAACACTAAACACTTATGATTTGTAGCCCACTGCACCAGATTTTTCACCACCAGAAACTCTAAGTATACCTAATGTTGTTTTAATGTCATTTTAAAGTTTTGGGAAACTTCATATCTCATAATCTTATAGAAAATGTTTAGAATCTCCCACTTATACAATACTATTCTTCCCAATCTTTCTTAAATCTATCTCTAATCATAAAATATAGGAGAAAAATAGCACCAATAATGAATAACACCAGCATAACACAGCATAAGAATTCAAATAATTCATTCCTAACCATATTTCATCAATTCAAAGGTTGTACCTCATACCACGAATCATCAAGAAGAAACCCACCCTTGACTAATGACGGCATCACCCACAATATTGCATTACCCGCATGCCCTCGCATTACTTGCGCCCCTCCTAGAAATCGACTTACTTATGTCATCCTTCATAGTGTGCGACTTCCCTCTCCGAGCACATATCGAAATTCCCCAACACGTGTTTCAAATCATTGTAGTTTGTTGTCAGTATGCGTGACCCTTGACCTATGATAGAAAGGAGGTTATAAGGTATATGAAACAACTAAAATAGGGAGGTAGTCATATTAAATAAAATCCCTTAAAATTCAAAAAACGTGAAGAAGTTGCAGGAAAAAATATAGAAAGTTGGAACATTGACAGAGGAAGATTTATCTAGAGCATTTTGGTGATAGTTGATGGCCAATCCCTGAACAGTCTTGTATTTTCAAAAAATGTTCTTTCTAATAAACAATGCTTTGTTTGAGTGAGGAGGGAATTTTCGTCTTGTATTTTCAATAAAAGTTCTTTCTAAGAAACAATGCTTTGTTTGAGTGAGGAGAGAATTTTTTTAATCGAAATCAATCAAAGTAAACTTAGAATCGACCACAAAAATGTACAACATTTAGTTTCAATTTCAGCACATCAAATTTAGTATTTATTTATTTTTGAACCTATCCATATACGTATACTTTTATTTGACGGAAAATATGTGGAAGACAACTTCGGGACTAGTTACAACGTGTTTGAATTTATTATTCACGTGTTCAATAGAAAAGTCCATACACACGACAACAACATATGTCCATACACGTGGTCAACAAATCTCAGAATTATAACACTTCGGACAAGTAAATGCAACCGACCAGTAGCTCACACGTGAGCATGATCTCCCTAGAGGCTGCACAAAATGGAGTGTACAATCTACATTCAATTAACCAAATATAAGACAATAAATACATCACAAACGAATAGGGAGGTGAGAACAAACTCCTACAACCTAGGAACTAATTCTAACTTAAGGAGTTACGTTACAACCATGTAACCATTTCTCCATTAATATAATATAATATTAATTATTTTCAACTCTCCCCCTTAATGTAGAAAGTGTTATCCTGAAGTCCTAACATCCCCCTAAACAATTCAAACTTCACTTTCCCAAGAGGCTTAGTAAAAATATCAGACAAATTATCACATGTTTTCTAGTATTCAATAAACATTTCTTTTAACTAGAGCTTTTTTCTAACAAAGTGAAACTGAGTATCTATGTGTTTCATGTTCTTATGAAACACTCGGTTGTTCACTACCTTAATGGGACTCTGGTTGTCACATTTGATGATGGTCACTTCTTTCTGCTCTTCTCCTGCATCATGGAGAATCCTCCTCAACCAGAGAGCTTCACATGTCACTGTGCATAATGCTTGGGACTCGGATTCAACTAAAGATAAAGACACATTAATCTTCTTTTTATAATCCACGCTATGACCCCAGATCCAACACTGAATTCATAACCCGTGATAGATCGTCGATCATCCAGGTTACCTGCCTAATCAGAGTCTAAAAAACCTGCTAAAGTAACATCAAATGTATCAGTGTATAAAATACCATAATCACTATTACCATGAAGATATCTCAGTACACTTTTTGCTGCAACCTAATGAATTTCAAGAGGTTTAGACATGAACTAGATTAGCGCACTAACAGAGGATGCCAAGTCTGGTGTAGTTGTAGTCAAAAATATCAGACTACCAATTAGCTGCCTATACAAAGTGGAATCCAACTCTTTAGAGCCGTCGTCACTACACAATTTCATATTCTGATACAAAGGTGTTGATGTTCTCTTACAGTGTTCCATTTTGAACTTTTTAAGCATTCGTCTGACATACTTCCCTCGAGTAAGGAAAGTCTTCCCAAAGTCTCTCCATACTTCCAAACCTAGACAAAAATGTAAACTTATGAGGTCTTTCATTTCAAAAACCTGACATCTGAAATTTGATTTCTTTGATTAATGCATCTGCATTACCTATTATAATCATGTCATTCACATACAAACAAATCAAAATTATCTGCCCATGTTCCTCATACATGGTATACAGATTTGGATCATTATTTCTCCTATAAAAACCATGTTGTAAGAAAAATGAATCAATCTTCTCGTACCAAGACCCGTGTCCCTATTTTAAACCATAAAGGGCCTTTTTCAATCTACAAACTAGATTCTCCTGCCCTTGTTTAACAAACCCTTTAGGCTGCATTAAATAAACCTCTTCCTTTAAATCACCATTTAGAAATGTAGAATTAACATTTAACTGGTGTAGCTTCCACTGATGTTTTGTAGCTACAACAATTAACACTCTAATAGTATTCAGTTTGGCTACAGGAGCAAAGGTTTCTTCATAGTCAATTCCCTCTTTCTGTGAATAACCCTTTGCTACCATTCTAGCTTTAAAATTTTCTACACTTCCATTTGCATTAAATTTAGGTTTGTAAAGCGATTTGCAACCTATGGGTATTTTTCCTTCATGCAATTTAACTAATTCCCAAGTACTATTTTTAATAATGGATTCAAATTCTTCATTCATTGCGGCCCTCCACTCATGAGATTGACTAGTTTCTTGATAATTTGTGGGCTCTATAACATTTAAAATGTTTGACATTAAAGCATATTCTTTCAATCTGGTAGGTAGGTGAGTATGCCTACCTGATCTTCTCAATAAGGGACTCACCTCAAGTGTGTCTTCTTCAGACCTTAGCGGGCTTGACTTACTGATTACATCACCTGCCTCCTCTTTTTGTTGTTGTTGTTGCTACTGATTGTCCTCATTGCTTTCTTCCATCAACAATGGAATATGCCACTCTTCAAGGCTATTCTCCTTATTTCCTTCCTCATCCTTCTCATCAAATAGCCCATCTCGACTCGCAAAAACTTTATAAGTGAAAGGATTAAACAACTTATAAGCTTTAAACTTAGTGTAGTATCCTACAAAGAAGCATTTCATGGCTTTAGGGTTTAACTTGTTCCTATCTTCCTTGGGAATATGGGCAAAGGATTTTGACCCAAAAACCCTTAAATGATTCACTGCATGCTTATATCCATAAAATTCTTCAAAAGGAGTTTTAAAATTAAGACATTTATTTCAACTCTTATTTTTCAAGTACACTGTAGTGTTGATTGCCTCAATTCAAAAACCATTGGATAGATCGTTACCTTGTAGCATAATTCATGCACAATCCACAAGGGTTCTGTTCTTTCATTCTGCAACTCCATTCTGCTGCGGAGTGTGAGGTACTGTGAACTGTTGAATAATTCCATGATTCCTGCAAAATTTTATGAACTCTTCCAACTTGTATTCTCCCCCCTGATCAGAGCAAAGAATCTTAATGAATTTCCCTGTCTGTTTCTCCACCACATTCTTAAATTCTTTAAAGCATTGAAACGTCTGACTATTCTTTCTAATTAATTATACCCAGGAGAATCTAGTGCAATCATTAGTAAAGAGTAGAAAATAATATGCACCACCTAGTGATCTAGTCTGCATAGGTCCACATATATCTGTATACACAAAATCCAAAATATATATTTTCTTCCTATTAGCATTCAAAGGAAACTCTTCCCTATGCATTTTCCCTAATGCACATCAAGCACAATCTAAATGAACATTTTGAAAAGAAGGAAGTCCATCAACCATACCTTTTCTTTGTAGCAGCATGAGATCTTGTAGGTTAAGATGACCGAATATTTGATACCAAAGATTCTCATCTTTCAATCGCATTGAAGCCAGATCTTGGTGTGGAATTCTCTTGAAGTTCAACCTATACAGGCCTCCCACATGCACTCCCAATGAAACTAGTTCCTTTTTGCTAACATTTACGATACAGTATGTTCTGAAGAATTCGACTTGCAAGTCCTGATTTGCCATCATTGAAACGGAGATCAAGTTCTTCTAGATCCCTTGTACATACATCACATCTTTAATATATCTGATACTACCATCAAGCAAATCACTGGAATATTGCCGTACCACCTAATCTGATAACCTTTGTCATCACTTAGATATATGTTAGCTCCATAAGTAGTTTCTTCAAAATTCTTGAACCAATGTCTATTACCTATCATATGTGATGACATGCCTAAATCTACCAACCATGTTTCAGCCTCATCCTCCTCAAGAGTTGAAATAACATAATCAACTACAAATAATCGAAGATCATGACTGTGACCTTCATTGAAAAAGTGACCTTTGTGCTTTCTCTATTTATTTCTAGCCTCATCTGTCTGTCTCTTAAAATAGAAATTCACTAAATGATCGGCTTTCCCACAGTAAAAACATTTAATGTCAGATTTATAACCACTATTACTTGGAGACATACCTCTAAATGGTCTCCTCTGAAAAAAACCATCACCTTTTTGTCCCTATGGTTGTTTCCCTTTGTATGGCTTCTTCTTCACCATCAGAGCAAGATCAGCACTCCGTGGTCTCAAATTTTTCCATCGCTCTTCTTCCTATACCAGGATTCTTGTTAGCTCTTCAAATGTAAAGCCTTTGCAGACAAGCCTATGATGAACATATGGTATTCATCTGTTATCTCGTTCAATGTAATTGTGATAAGATCGGAATCATACACCTTCTCCCCGATGTCACCCAATTTGCCCTTCAGGTCCTTGACCCATGCAATGAATCCATCAATGGATTCATTCTCCTCCATCCTCATGGAAAACAACTTTCCTTTGAGAGACAAGATGTGATTCTTGTTCTGCGTCTGGTATAGGTTCTTGAGGGTAGTCCATATCTCATTGGACGATTTACTGTCTTTGATATGTGGGATAATGTTGTCTTTAATAGACATCTTCAACAAAACTTTTTCCTTATTCTCCCTTTTATCCCAATCCTATATTAGTGCTACCATGCCACCTGCCTAAATGTTCAGCTTCTTCTCATCGCTAATGACAATCGACCATGTGCTTGATCCCTCAAGTAACATCTGTAGCTTGACTTTACAATTGGTATAATTGGTCCCATCGATCCTGTTATTCTCGTTGAGGTATGCTTCTGTGAAATTGTTCATTTTCAACTGATCAGATTCCAAATCCATCGATCTTCAGTCAATTTTAACCAAATAAACAAGTACAAACTACAATAAAAAAAAGTAATCTCAACACATAACAGAACCTTTGAATCGACCACAGATCTATCTGATCTGCCACCAATTTCCCCAATCTGCCACCAATCTAGTTGATCTGCCACCAGTCTACCATGATCTTTGTGTCTGCAACTCATATCTGCCACTGATATGGAAAAATCTCAACCACAGAACCATAAAAAAAATAGTTGGCACTCCTCGTCCACTGGAAAAACTGCGCAACTGTTACGCTTGAAAAATGTGTTGATCACCTTGTGCTCAGCTAGAGATACACTAAGCCCAGTGAGAAAGAAAAATTCTCCTGTGAGTAGGGTATGTCACACTCAACCACCTAGACTCTGAAACTGTGAGCACTAAAGCTCCTATGTTGCCACTAGGGAACTGTAGCCACGGATGCTCTGTAACCACAAAGGCTTTGTATCCATGAAGGATCTGTAGCCACTAGGGCTCTAATGTAGCCAATAAGGCTCTTTAGGTAAATTAGTCTCACTAGATCTGAGCTTTGATACCATGATAGAAAACTGGAAAGAAAAGAAATGAATTGAATAAACCAGCAACTCATAGGTGAGCAAGCTACATGTGGAGGCTGCACAAACTGGAGCGTACACTTTACATTCAATTAACAAAAGATAAGACAATAAATACATCATAAATGAATAGGGAGGTGAGAAAAAACTCCTACAACCTAGGAACTAATCCTAACTTAAGGAGTTATGTTACAACCATGTAACCCTTTCTCCATTAATAAAATATAATATTAATTATTTTCAACTAGAACTACGGAGCACTTCTTAAAAATTGGTGGAATGGTGATGAAAATTCGTTATGGAAAATAGGGTGCTCTTCAGTTTATTCGCTATTGCTACTA
This sequence comes from Pinus tabuliformis, assembly GCA_031772625.1. Taxonomy (NCBI): domain Eukaryota; kingdom Viridiplantae; phylum Streptophyta; class Pinopsida; order Pinales; family Pinaceae; genus Pinus; species Pinus tabuliformis. Next base: position 534,097,894 of record CM062810.1, on the reverse strand, counting down.
CTAAACTACCAGGTATATGGCGGAACATTCAAAGTTTAAAAAATGACTCATAAGTGCGCTATTACAGCGAATGTTGAGTGTTTCTATTTTGTTTGTTGTTTTAAATCTTCATTTGATATACGGTCCTATAGCAGTAATCAATATTCCATTTTCATTTTTTGGTGAAAAATATATTGTTTTGGAGCTGAGAGGTTCATTCTACAACCCAGTATGATGTGTAATGTTGTTCGTCTATCATCAAAGTTGAAATTTTGCTCATGTGGCCAAAGTAAAAAATCTAAAAATAAGAAAACTTAAATAACTATACAAAACATTTAAATAATGTGGATCATAAAAAATTTTGCATGTAAAGAAATTGGATCCCTCTCGGCTCATGTTAGATTTGTATTTAAGATGGATCTATGCTTATATTAATAATTTTTTGGACATGTGGCAGTATTTTTTTTAGCATCAAATGTGGTGGTAAAACAAATCACACTATACATATGTCATATAGCAGATATAGGGAATGTCGTTGTACAAGCCTATGGTTCTCCTTTGGATAGGATACACTTTTCAAAATCCTCTCAATAAATATTGCTATCAGTTGCTTGTGCCCCGCAAGTTGCCTTACGCCTTAAGACTCTAGTTTGTCATGAGAAATTACCTTGGATTCCAAATGTTTCCAAGCTTTGCTTACTCTTTTGAGACTATAGATATGTTGGCTATGAGTAACATAACAATCGCAAAGGAATGGATTTATGATGAAAGAATCATGGCTGCTTCAAGAAAAATGATGTGTATTTTCTTGATTAGAACATCCAAGAATGATGATCCCTTTATCACAGGTATCAAGTTCAGGCCCCTTCAAGATGACATGTATGGACCAGAGGCTAATCCAAGCACAACGCTCATTTCAAAATCTAGAGTTGATGCTGGTGGAAATTATTTGATGGCTAATTGAAAATTTTTAACTATTTACTTAGAGAAATATAAGCATCATATTTAACCATCTAGTGACATTGAAATTCATTGTAATCCACTTTCTTATTACCTGTAAATTTGTATGCTTTCACAATAATCCAAAATATATAGATATATATTTATTTTAGTAGAAAAAAGGAACATTTTTATATTAATAGGAATGTTTTACATATTCGATGGGTCTTTAACCGTGGTGAAAACACTTCTTACTAATGACCATCAGAGAAAACAACAAAGATCTTCTGTGCCAGTAAAAAATACCCTACCTTTTAGAGAGGCGTTCATCAACATCTATACAACAGAGACAAAGAAACAAAGGAATCGCTTAAGCTATTGAAAAATCCAAATAGAAAAAAGAAAATAGCAAGGGACAAAGCTTATAGCTCAAACATCCCCTGTCTGCAGATTGCTCCACTTTGAAAGACCTCAAAGAACATATACCCAGGAAGCATAGGCATCCTGCTCTTGGAAAGAAGGTCTTCTTCAGAGTTTTTCTCACAATAGATATGTTGGAAAGAGACCTCCATGAAGGAATACCTCAACTCCAAGATCATTTGTGCCCAGTTAGAAAGTGAGGGGACATCTACAACATGCCAGCCTTGTATCCATCAGATCACTGAGAGGTAATCTCCTACAACCAGAAAATTGTCTAAATATAGCCATTTAGAGCATTGGAGGGTGCCCCATAATGTCGACAGCTCAGTCTGACACTTATCCCCAACACCAGTGGACTAATAGAATCTGTAGTGGACAGAGGGATCCAATTTGAGTAAGACACCACAACCACAGTTGACATCCAAGGAAGCACCATCAAAGAAGCATATTGGGAATTTTCCATCCAAATTGACGAATGAAATGTATTTGGATGGGGCTTTGGGATACCAGGGGCCAAATTCCATGAAAAGAGTCATGATATGGAGGGAGGCAGACATAAAGTCGGACAGAATGCCTTCGAAGATCAGCTTGATTCTAGTTAACTGAATGCCCCACACAACATAAAGGGGGCCACTCTAGAAGCAATGGCTTGGAGAGACTAGAACTCAAAAATGGAAAGAAAGGAGGAGCAGTCAGAATGGATGTTGATAGCAAGAAAGAGAGGGACCACAGTCCAGATGGTAGCAGCAAAGCGGAAATGCAAGAATAGATGGAGATATTACTCAGAATCAAACTGACAAAGAGAACATCTACCAAGCCCCACAAACTGTTTTTTCAGCAGTTGGTCCGAGGCGAGGATGCGATTGTATAATACCAACCAGGAGAATCATTTAATTTTTAAAGGGATTTCCCATAGGAAGAATTTGGAGATGCAACCCGCTAGAGGAAGAGTGGGGATGCTGGAGGAAATATAGTCATGCACATCCTTCACTGCAATCCGTCCATTCAGAATCTGTCCACCCCAAACGAGTTGATCAAGATGTATAGTGAATGAGATGCCAACCTTAGTTAGAATATTGTGGAAAGATTCCCATTCAAGGACCAAGGCGTCTGGAATGCCTAATTGTCAAGCATGAGGCCAAAGTAGATTGCGGTAAGGAAACTAAATGTCTGATCAGAGGCTAGCTATAGTATAGCACATAACTAACAAAATTTTGATATGTGAGATGCAAATTTGATTCAATAGTGTGCAGCATTAGGGGTAATTTTAGTTAATGAATTAGCTAAAGAATTTTGTATGGTAAATTAAGCACGTATCTTGACAATAACTTCGACTGCATATGTGTAAGTTTAGGTAGAGGAAACTTCTAAAGACAATGTAGCCGAGGTTAATTCACAATTTGGCTTGCACAACTAAGACAAATTTAAAAGGTTCAAAATTCTACACACAACAAAACAGAGTACAAAGGGTGAATAGTGCAACAGACATAAATACTTTTCATTATATTTGGACCACATGAGGATACATTCATATGGAAGTTGTCACTTCTTCACTAAGTAAAAACAAGAGTTCTTATGGAGATTTACACTCATCTAGTTGTTGACCAGTAAGACACTATAAAACCCAACCTAGTAATTGTTTTGTTTTATGCGGCCCCTCCAAAAATTTTCTCCATGATTTTCTTCCCTTACTTCTCAAACTTACCTCACCAACTAAAATAATAGCCTTTCTACTTACTTGTATTCAAACATGCATTTTAATATTTTAATTTATGACAAGTCAAAGAAGAAAACTAATTTTGTGAACTTGTAGATGTTGAGGATTACATATACCAGTTGCAGAACAAATGTTTCGACCATATGTCTTACCAACCCTGCATTATATCATAATTTGTTCTTAATTATCTAATGTGTTGTGAAATGGGAAGTTTGTACTCTCGCTCAAAATTTAATTTACGTTCTTGTCCTTGAGCCTAAGAACAAAATCTACAACCTAGAATAAAAATTTATTTTCTTGATTTTCTTGTGTCCCATAAGGATGGTTTCTATCAGCCTATTTAACATGGTGGTTGGGAGTAATTTTCCATCACTCCCACTTAATTACAACCACTGATATTCACTATACCCAAACACTCTCTTAGATGGACAAAGTTTTCATGAGCCAATGGATTTGTGAAGATGTCTCCATCCAAACTGTTCCTATGATTTGCAATAATGCAAAACAATTTGCCCATTATTAATCTGTTCTCTCATGAAATGATATTTATTTTCAATGTACTTTCTCCTATTTTGAAAAACGAAACTCTTTGATAATGCAATTAGGGAGTTGTTGTCGCAGTAAATAATTGTTGTTCCTTCTTGCTCATGGGATAAATCCCTCAACATTCTTCTCATCCAAACTGCCTAACACGATGTTGTTTTTGCTGCAACATATTCAACTTCTTCTCTTGATAATGACACTATCAACTGCCTCTTGGAGGCCCATGAAATGGATCCTAAACCCAAATGAAAAACATATCCTAATGTGCTCTTTCTATCATCATTACTTCCTGCCTAGTCATTTTCAATGTAACCAACCAACCTAGAATCATTTATAGTGGTGTATTAAATACCATACTCCTTTGTCCCATTAACATACCTTAAAATCCTTTTGGCTATTTTCCAATGTGCTTCCATGGGTGTCTCCATGAACCTTGACACCAAGCTCATTGCATATAATCAAGCCTAGTTGTTGTCAAATACATCAATCTTCCAACCATACTTTTGTATAATGTCAAATTGACATTTCTACTACAATCTTCTTCACTTAATTTTAATCCCATGACAATTGGAGCTGGCGTGGGCTTGTTGTTTTGCATATTAAACCTCTCAAAAATGTCTTCTACATACTTTTCTAGAGAAATAAAAATACCATTTTATGTTTAATTCACTTCTTTGCCCAAAAAATACCTTAGCAATTCGAAGTCTTTTCATTTCAAAATCACTTGTCATGACTTCTTTGAAATCAGTAATAAGAAGGTCATCACTTCCTATGAAAATCAAATCATCTACATATAAAACAATAATAAGAATCTTACCATCACACTCTTTGATGTAGAGACTAGGCTCACCGTCACATTTGTCATATCCATTGCCTATCGAGTAAGCATCTATTCTACTATACATTACACATGGTGCTTTCTTTAGCCCATAAAGAGATTTCTTCAACCTATACACCTTTCCTTCTTGGCTTTCTATCTCATAACTAGATGTTTGCGCAACATATACTTCCTCTTTCATCACTCCATTCAAGAATGTTGATTTCACATCTATTTGATACACTTTCCATTTATGTTGCGCAAAAATTTAAAACACTGCACACACTGTCTCCACCATCACAACTGGAACAGATGTCTCTGCTTAATCTCTTCAATGATGCTACTTGTATCCTTTGAAAACTAGCCTTAATTTATGCATGTCACTCTCTCCTTCATTGTTTCTCTTGGTATTATAGACCCACTTCACTCCAATGACTTATTTTCCTTGCGGAAGGTCCGCTAACTCCCACGTGCCATTCTTTTCTATTGCTCCTATTTGTTCATCCATTTCCACTACCCATTTCTCTTCTTTGATTTCATCCTTAAAATGGATTGGGTCATCTACATGACAAAACAATGCAAATAAAGAATTCAAGCCTGCACCTTTATCAACTTTATTTTACTCATAAATTTGAAATAATTTTTTGAAGTTTTGTCTTCCTATGCTTGCAGAAAATGGACTTGACATGTCTCTTGATGTTTCTCTTGAAGTAGATGATGTTGCAAGTCTCTGCGGTGTACTTGGAGTATTATATTTTTGACTGTGTGACATTGTCCTATTATTTATTGATGGTGTAACTGTTCAGTCAATTTAATGTCTTAAATTGCTAACATAAATTATCGACCAGGGTTAGTAAATTCATGAAGTGTGGTGCACAATATTTGCTTAGTTAACCTCGTTTCTTACTTCATTGAGTATGTTTTTGTAATGTTTTGAGGGTTTTGTCTTTTATGCCTAATGATTTTAATGGATGTTAAGTGTTAATGATCAACTAAGTCTAATGGATGTTTGATATAAAAACTAATTTTTAAGAAGGAAGAAAAGGAAATGTACGTCAACTAACTTAATTTGCATAAAACCAAATAAAAAACTTGAATGGTTAGTCTAATCTAGGTCGGCACTGTGTTTATGAAAAAGCAAAGCATTATTCTAGATAAAATTGTATTCATTGATAAGATGAAAATGAAATCACTTCCTATCCTATCCTTGAAAACTCTTGATCAAAAATAAAATTAATCCTATTCTATGAAATGAAATGAAAGCAAACCAAGGAATATAAAAACAACTATGACCTACTGCATGCTCAAACACTATTGTGAACATTCAATATAGGAAGATCTCAAAACCATCTTCTTGAAATGACTTAGGCAATTGAGTATACATTAGATGTGATATAAGAGAGGATCATAAAAGCATGAAGGAAAAGTTGCAGCTACTATGTGATCTAATGCCTCTTAGGCAACCCAAATTGGAAGAACTACCTTCTTGGACTTGTTGATCATGACATTACACAATAGATGAAAACTTAATCTAAAAAAGCCATGACAAAAGCATAAGGAAAGAAACTAAGTCATTGTTTATTCTTAATGCCTCAAGCAACCAAGATTGGAAAACAGTTGAATGCTACCTTCTTGAAAAGCTCTTGGAAAACATAGGGTTAAACAGTGAATGTAAAGCTGAATCTAAGAAAGCATTGTAAGACATGTGAAAGAAAACTAAGTCACTGTATGCTCTAATGCTTCAAGAAATCCAATTTTAGAAAATAGATAAAACACTACTTTCTTGAGATGCTCTTAGAATACATAAAATTACACAGTGAGTTAAATCTACATTTGAAAAATAAAATAACATTTGCAATGGAAAGCTAAACTATTTGCATGAATCAAAGTAAAAAAAAACTAATTAATCTTACACATTTACAAAGGGATGCACATGGTTGATGGGGGCCCTTCCATTGTCCAATAGCATTCCAACTCGCAAAACTCACATTCCAAAATTCAATAATAGAGAAGAACCTTCTTTATTGATAAACTCACAACTTTACACAATGGAAATCTACACTCCTAATCTCATTACATCAATAGCTCTTCACTTTACATCCAATTCCATCTCAAACCTTGTTACAAGACATTCTATAATTCTTTCTCTTCTTTTCCTCCTTTTACCCCTTTGATAGGAGAAAACTTCCCCTATTTATACAAAAAGATGAGAAGCTATCTCATTATTGAGAGTCCATGAATCTCTCCCTATATCTCTAGAGTTACAATCAAAATAGGAAATGATAAGACACATGTCTTCTTAGAGTTTCAATACAAATAGGAAATGAGACACATATCCTTATGATCCCATGATCTTCTCCACTCAAATTCGAATTTGGTTTTGGGAGGAAACATAAAGGTCTTTTAGAAGCTTCCTTTTGAACTGCACATGTCAGCAATCTCATCCCACTTGTTAGGTATAAGCATATGCACATTATTTTCTAATTTTTAACCATAGATTCATTTAAAAATGCTAAAAATTAAAAAAGTTTGGAAAAACATAAATGTGACCCAATAATGATAATGGTAAGGTAAATGTAATAAAATAGAGGTGGAGTAAAGGTGACAATATCAAAATATAAGTGAAAATGTAATGGAAGTGAATGAGAATTTCAAGGCCCAAGAGTAACATGTTGACTATTTTATTGAGCTTGAATAGGAGTAGGAGGAGTCACCACTGAGGGATTATTTGTTGTGGTCCATTCTTCTTTGTCTTCCTGTGTTATACATGTTTTCAAATTGATTGTCTTCTTCAGACTTCCACCCCATGCTTCCTCTTTTATAAACTGCATATGTTTGCTAATTATGACCTTCTTAGTTAATGGATTGTAGAGTTGCATGCCTTGGATTCATCAATCTATCTAACAAATATGCATTTCTCCCCCTTGTTGTCCAACTTTTTCCTTAATTCATCTAGGACATGTGCATAAGCCACACATCCAAACACTCTCATGTGAGTGACATTACCTTTTCTTCCACTCCATGCCTCTTCAGGAACCATATTCGTAACAATTTTGGTTGGAAACCAATTAATGATATATGTTGTGCAAGCAATAACTTCATCACAATAGTCAACACTTCACTTTTCTTCCTTAATAAGTAGACCCATGTCTTCCTTGTGTAGTCACTTATGGAAGTCAACGAATAATATCTACCACTAATTGATGGTGTTTTCATTGGTCTGCATAAATCTAAATGGAAAATATCTATAGGGCCTTTTGACCTTATTGAATTTCATGTTGGAAATGATTCTCTATTTTGTTTTCCAAGGATGCATCCTTCACATAGGTTGTCTAGTTTTTCTATGAGTGGAAATCCCTTCACCACTCTTTTCCTATGTAGTAAATTCAAACCTCCAAAATTAAGATGACGAAATCGCAAATTCCATAACCAATTTTCATGTTTGACCTCTGCTTGAAAGTTTATTTGTGTGGCAAGTGCAACTTTTCTTTCTTCCTCTTGTGAATACATTGACAGTTGTGCTTGCGTACCTTCTTCCTTCAAATCTGGTTTTATCTTTCAGGGAAAAATTATATTTCTTGCCATCTGAACTTTTGTAATAAACTATTTTCTTGGAAAATTATCCAAAATTATGCACTCTCCATTTTTGGAAAAGGAATTATAGCCCTTTTGCATGAGTTTTCCAAGGCTTATGAGGTTATGGTTCAAACCAGGGACAAAATATACATATGAAATGTACTTCTTGCCCCCTTCTTTGTTGAAATGTTGACTCTTCCTTTTCCCATGACAGAGACTTTGTTATCAGTCCATAATGTCACTTCATATTTCACACTTTCATATAGATTGGAAAACATTTCTATTTTCTCTGTCATGTGGTTGCTTCATCCTGAATCTAGAAACCATACATCTCTTTGTTTTTCTTGTGCTACATTACAAGTTAAAAACATGATGTATTGATTCTAATTTTCCCTTGTGAAATTTTCATTTGGTTTGTTACTTATATCATTTTTCTTCTTTATACATTCATTAGCATAATGTCCATACTTCTTTCAAAAATGACATTAAACTTGATATTTATCATACCTCTGATGTTGTTCTTGATTTTGGCTTATGTTGTAGTGTTTTCTTCTCAATGATGTATGAAAAGAACCCACTTAATATTGCGGATGACAAAGAATCTCAATAATATAAATGGATGCTAAACATTGTAGATCTACATCAACTGATAGAAACAAAACCTGCCAAAGCCCGGATCTATGCCACAATCATAGTTAAACAACAAAACGAAAGAGCAATAACTCCAATCACCCAATGGAAACCATAGATGTAAAGCATAATTTTATTATAACACCGGTGAAGAGAACAGATAAACGTTACCAGTCCCCCTCTATGGGATGGGTTCTTGGCTATCCTCAAACGTCTTCAACTTGATTAGAGTCTCTCTCCTCTATAATGTGTAAACCCAACAAAAATATGGTGTGCGACAATGAAAATAATCAGAGTTATAACAATGAGTGGAACAATGAAAATAACAAAAAGTGAATAATGAATGGAAAACCCTTCTATTTATAACAAAATATTGATTTATCCTCGAATAATGAGCAATAATAAAATATTATGGATCCCATTCTTGGAATAACCACTTGGAATATTTTATTATATCTGGTTAGGAGGGAAAAAGTATTTAAACTTTTATTTAGAAATAATAAATAAATAAATGATTTATTTATCATCTCAAGGAATTAGTTAAGGAATAATAAACAAATAAGGATTTATTTAATTATTCCTAAGGGATTTAGTCAAATTTGACAAAGAATAATAATTAATTAGTGATTAATTAATTATTCTGGTAGAAAAATAATATAATTAATGATTTATCTGTTTATTTTTCATGATTGGGTCAAATATGACAAAGAATAATAACTGAACAATGGTTTAGTTAATTATTCCTAGAAGAAAATCAAATAAATAGTGATATATTTAATTATTCTTCACGGGTTTAACTATAAATTACTTAAAAAAGGTGGTTTCTAAGTAATTTCTCACAGTGAAAATAAGTTTACTATGGTAAAGTTGGCTTTACATGGTGTACTTCGATCCATCTAGTAAATCAGGCTAGAAAATCAATTTTTTGGTGATAACGGCTTCGACCTTGACTTGGATTTTGATTGTTGCCCCTTCCACTTGAGCCTGAAGAAATGTCTCTTCTACCTCTGTGTGAGCTTCTACATCTTCATCTAGCATTTGATCTTCCTCTGCTTCTAGCTTGACAAATTGAAACTTGTGTCTTGAAGGCATGCTCCAATGAGTATTTTTGTTTCTCTATTCAATCTATGTTCATGAGAAATAAATGATACATGAATCTCATCTACTAAGAATTCTGAGAGATCCTTTGTCTCTTCTATGGTCACAACAATAGGGTTAAATCTTGCTGTCAGACTTCTCAAAATTTTCTCAACTATTCTCCTTTCCTCAAGTGTGTCACCATGAGACCTGATTTGAGTAACAAGTCCAATTAATTGTGTAAAGAATGAGTCTATATTCTTAGAATCTTTCATACAAATTGTCTCAAAATCTCTTCTTAGCATTTGTAGTTTTGATGTCTTCACTTTTTCCATGCCTTAGTGTTATCTAGAGGATATCCCATGCTTTCTTAAACTTTGTTGTTATAGAAATCCTTGGGAAAATACTTCCATGAACTACTTGAAAAATGTAGAATAGGTATTTTGAATCCTTCTTCATGTTGTCCCTCAATAAATCATTTTCTATTTGTGTTAAGGCATTGTATTATGTTGCATCTGCTAGTTCGTGGAACCCATTATCCACCAAATCCCAAATATATTGAGAAGTAAACATAGGCTTCATTGTAATAGCCCAATAATCATAATTTTTCCCATTAAATTAAGGTTTTTGAGGATTGGTCAAGATTTTTCTTGATGCTGTCATTTCTTATATTAATATGTAGGTAAAGAAGAATAAGATTTATTCCCTAATTGACTCAACTTCATACGTTAATATCATAGCATCAGATCTATTAAAAAAACCCAAATTAGAGGTTTGAGGTCATTTTAGCTTATATCCGTTGGGTTGGCTGAATGAGGATGCATAAATTAACAAAATAGTGTAGGTTAAAATTTTCTATGAGTGTCAATTTGATTGATGAAAGGAATCATATGTAATTCCATTTTATATATGTGGAGTTATGCTTGGGAATCCCTATATGTACATGCACTATGTAATATTCATGTCGATAGCCAACTATTATTTCTCTTTAAGGATGGGAAATTATTCATCATCAATGAGTACAAAGACAAGTCCAATATTTCACTTGTGCCACCTAAACCAAGAAATTTATAAATTCTAAGTAAGAAATATGTTTTATTCATATTATGAAAAAATCATTCTAGATAGGAGTTAATATAGGAATAAGCATTCACGAAGGGGTGTGCTAAAGAATAAAGAAAAAAATGAAATGTTTTCTATTTGAAATAGAGGGGACTATTCTAGGAGCCTAAAGGGATTCCACCCAAGACGGAAGTGGATCATGAGATCCAATTATTGCTATATTATCCATTTCCAAATATTTTTTTGTACAAATAGTCTATCTTGGAAGCAAGTGCAGTGTAGAAGTAGTTGCAAGGCCAATTATAGTATTGTGTGATTTCACCAAGTAACTTACTTTGTGGGCCAACCATCATAACTATGACAAATAAGCATGGGACATAATGTTTGTGCATGAATTAAAAAAGTTAAACAAGATTAGAGTCATGACCAGGTACCCTTACATAGGATTGATGATTTGTTAGATCATTTGTAGCAAGCAAAATATTTCACAAAGCTAGATTTAAAATTAGGGTTTCACCAAGCTTGAGTTAAAGAAGAAGAAACTTGGAAGACTATCTTCAAAAATAGACAAGGTTTGTATGATTAGTTAGTCATGACATTTGGTTTAGTAATGCATCAACTACATCCATGAGATCAATGAATGACATATGATGCCCTTTTATTTATATTAATTTGTTATTTTATTATTTGGATGATATACTAGTTTATGGTGCTAGCCGGTATGAGCACATCCCAAACTTGATGTAGGAAATATAGACTTTGAAAATGTGCAAACCACCAGAAAATATCAAGAAATGTGAGTTTACATAATAGTCTTTGGTGTATATTATTTCCCTTCATGTGATTATAAAACAAGTAGTGTTAGGGTTATACATAAGCTAAGTCATTTCACCTATCATCACTTATGTATATGTGATATGGAATAGTAAATTCACATAGTTTGAGTGATAGCACTCACTTTATATCTCATTTGTGGCTGAAAGTGCAGTTCTAAAAAAAATCAACCACTAATAATATAGTACCAATGGGTAATGTATCTCTACATAATCTAAAATTTTCATCCTATCATCTACCCACATGAACATATTAAACATATTGTTGGGTGTTCTCAAAGAATTCCTTAATGAAGTCACACAACCATACCTTGTAGAGAAACTCTCTCTCTCTCTCTCTCTCTCTCTCTCTCTCTCTCTCTCTATATATATATATATATATATATATATATATAGATAGAGAGAGAGAGAGAGAGAGAGAGAGAGAGAGAGAGAGACACACACACACACACACACACACACACACACACACACACACACACACACACACACACATTGTTATAGTTCTTCCCCCGTCACATTTCAAAGTTAAATTTGAAAGAAAATATACTTTATAAGTACTTATTACTAACTTTGGATGTCACCAACTATTTATTTTTTGGTTCATTCCCTCCATTATCATCTTACATGAAATATTTGAAGCTTTGAAAAATAACCTCCCTGCTAATTCATACTCATCACTCACATGAATGTGTTTCCTCAATAATGTCATTCATCTCGAGTTGAGTAATATTCCATCTAAGAAATGTTTTTGCTAACATGTATAATCATCTATACCTATATAGAAGGCTATGAATAAAGTATATAGATGATGTCAACATAATTATAACTGAGTGCTCCTATACAAGGGTCGAATAATGTAATGTGTGTGTGTGTGTGTGTGTCCAAGCATGTGTTTGTTATAATAATAAGAGTATTCAATGTGGTAGACAACACCATGTATTACAATTGTGTTGATTACAAAAAGGACTAGATTTGTCAAATGATATTTAACCCAACTTAAGTTCACAATATGCATTTATAAATCTCTCATATAATTATATTTATGTCATGTGAAGACAATGTTTAATGTGAGGTTAACAATCCATATAACCCCTTCTCAACTTTAGTACATTTTTTAGGTTGGAAAAGGATCGATGTTCACATACTATAAATTTTGCTCTAGTCCCTTAAAAACTCCAATTAATTTCATATTAGAATGAGGTAGACTAAAATCAAGGCCCACATATTTGTCTAGCTTCCTATGTCTAGTCCATCATCTAATAACATACTTTTGAAGGGTTTTGACATTGCATTTAATGATATGGGATGTGTATTTTAGCGAATGATGTTTTCTTTTGATCTTGCTAACAACTAGTTGTGACAAGACATGATGGGTCATACTATGGTATTGAGATCAAGTTATCTTGCCAACTTTTTGTAAAGCATCCACGAGGTTTCTAGTAATATAATTACCTTTTTTTGAATTTTTAGTTGTTTTAATTCATATAATTAGCTATATAGTAATCAAATTGCTTGATTTTAACAAAGAAAAAAATAAAATACATTTAGTTACATTATACTTTGGTTCAAATTATTATTTAATAATTTTATAGGATATATAATGAATAGTTTAGTTAGGTAGCTTAACTTCAAGTGGTGATAATCCAATTTCATCCACCTAAATATATTTGGTAGTTCTTTGTTACATAGTCCTATTTAGTTAGGGATGATGGATCCATATTCTAATACCCTTGAACTCTATATTGTGCAGTGAAAAATTTGGATGGCTAGCTTTTGAAATGTCACATTGTTGAATAGGAGGTTGCACTATAGGAACTTATTAATCAAGAGTTAATGTAGTAGTTTCATCTCTAAGTTCATCCATAATATAATAACCTCCAATCTACATCATAGCTAGTCATCCACAATACTTTTTATGATCGAATATTCATTACAGGTTCATCTGGTGCGCCAGAATTTGAATTTTTCTCTTGTAAGATCCTATGCTTGCCATACATACCCTAGGATTTCTTATTGCTTCAATGAACTTTTCCATTAATTATTTTTTCTTTAATATCTTTTTTTATTAAAAAGGTTTCTTGTGTTTAACATATTACAATTAAAGGAGAAAAGAATAGTCTTCCAATTACAAAAAATAAAATATTTTTTTTTCCAATTAAATAGGAAGACAAATATTGTCTCCCAATATCACAAAAAACGACAAAAATGGTCTTCTAATTTTATAATAAGACAAAAAATTATTTCCAATTAAAAAAGAAGAGAAAATTTTCTTGCAAGTACTAAATAAGACAATAATTGTCTGCAAGTTACTCAAATTTCATTTCAAATACCAATAATTTGAATTCTACTTAGACAAGACAAAAATTGCTTCCTAATACCACAAGAAGAAAAACCTTTCTTTTCAATTACAAAAAAAATGTATATGAAGCTTTTTTTGTCACTATTACTACAAGTGTATTTTCTATATTGTTTTTTGGATGCCAAGTGAGTGGCAAGAATGAATGGGAAAATTACTACCAACAACACGAACATGTTCTTCTCAAGCATGTGCGAGCATTTTTGAAATCATGCATATATTCATAGGAATATTTTTACCATCATTAACACCTTACCTTCCATCCTCACTCTTTCAATTTTCCTAGCCTTTGGTAAGAGTGTGCACACATTTATCTTAAGGAAGTGCATGTATTCTTAATAATATGTGTACACTTTTTACAACAATAATTAACTCTTTCTCCCCCTATCCCAACCATCCTCCCCCCCCCCCCCCCCCCCCCCCACCCCCTCTATCCTCCCTTCCTTCCCTACGTAGAAAGAAACTTGAGAGTGGAATCATCTCTAACATCCACCCAAACTATCTGAAACAACACCATCTCTCTCTCTCTCTCTCGATATATATATATATATATATATATATATATATATATATATATATATATATATATATATATATATATATATATATATATATATATATATATATATATATATATATATCACAAAAAGGCCATATAGAATTATATCTCTCTCCCTCCATCTATCCTTCTCCCTCTTTCCTTCTCTCACTCTCCTTCCCTCCATTCTCTCCCTCATATTATCACAATATTAGTTAATAGTTTTAAGGCATTGAGTGTTTCAGTGTTAGTACCAACTCATAAAAAATAGCATAAAAGCACTGAAAGATAAAATATCAGTACTATTGTGGATTTGTAAAATAAAAATGCACTGACAACAAAAGTAGCAACACAAATCTATAAAATTAGAAAAGAAAACACTCACAAATGGACAATCATCTCCCAAAGGAAAATTTAAATTTGGATGGTCAAAATTAAAAGATGTTGATGGAGCATAGGTCAATGAAGGAATGGTAACTGATCAAGCAAGCGCTAACTAAGCGGAGGGTGATACGACATGAATGGGATTTTGCAGGACATGGTTTTGCTACCAAGAGGTAATCCTTAGTTAAAAATAATAATTGTACATAGGGATTCTCTATAATTGCAAGTTATGTTCATTATGTGATTTACCGAGTGACACGCTTAAAAACTATTTGTTTCAAATGGTGAAAATTAGTATAACACATGGTTAATCTATGGTGTGTTTTACACCAAGAGAATTTTTTTTTGGTTATCTCAAAACCTCAGATCGAATCCCACTCCCATTTCCAGTGTAACTATTTGTAGAAATTTTGAATAATATGACACTTATTCACAGAGATTATCCCGATTATACACTATTGTGGAATGCATGCATAATACATAACCTCCTCTACGTTGATCATCAATTTTGCGGAATTAAAAACAATGAAACATCAATCGCATGCGCACATTAACACTGTATGTAACCCGGGGAAAGCATACAACTGAAAACCCCACACTATCTATATATTATAATGATTGAGAATATGCAACTATACATAGTACAATACTCCTCATAGTACTCAGTACTATCTCCACCTGTTACACACAAACTAGCTCAGATCTGAATCAATCAGAGGTTCAAATCTCCTCCACTGCTTGCTTGCCTCCACTGCGCAATCCTGCATGAGAATAGATGAGAATGGCTGATCCAAACTGATATTTCCCTTGGCTAAACCACACAATCCTCATTGGAAATACTCAATCCATTTATTGTGCAAATCTCATGCACAACTATAGTCACAACTGACAGCTGTCTTGCCCTTTCATTCACCTCTAACACTTGTCTCCATTGAACTGTCCATGCACTGAGTTAATTGATGTATTCTTTAGTTGCTTTATGAGTTAATAATTAGTGAATTAATTAATAATTAATTCACATCACTCATCACTAGTGTATTCTGCAGTTAGACTAAATACAACTAGTTCAACTAAGTCAAACTGAACACAACTCCATCAACTCCTCAATCAACTCCACCAAAACTCAACCACTTGAGTTCTAACTGAAGTCCATCATGCAATAGATCAACTGACCCATAAGAAAAGTGTATTTCCTTCTGACAGCTGCATGTGCCACATCCGTAGCTCGAA
Organism: Pinus tabuliformis; assembly: GCA_031772625.1. NCBI lineage: Eukaryota > Viridiplantae > Streptophyta > Pinopsida > Pinales > Pinaceae > Pinus > Pinus tabuliformis. The sequence continues at coordinate 534,081,790 of CM062810.1, read as the reverse complement.
CTGAAGTGCTCCAAGAGGATAAGATAAAGTTTATAGTCCAAATATTATTAAGAGCTAATAATATTCGATTGTTCTCTTTTTAGCCTGGTAGTCTAAAAATAGACTCCGCCCATATGTCTAAAAATAGAAGTCCATCTGTTTTTACCAACCTGACCAATCATCCATAAACAGCATCCTGCAACTCATAGACCATGATCCATATGTCTAAAAATAGACATAGTCTAAAAATAGACTTTGCACCAAAAATAGCCTGCTCTCCCACTTAGTGAAGGCGACTTCTTTTCACTAAGCTCCATCATCTTGTTGCATTTTCAACACTCCCTCTCAACAAGATATGGATTATCTACAACCCCTATCCCGCAACTCTCGAATGTTCTGCATGCAACACATTTGCCCGGTCCACTTGCTCCAACAACACTTGGAACAAAAACACTCCCAACTGACCACTCTGTTGGGCTAGGAACATACTCTAATGCTGAAGCTCTACCTGCTGCTGACAAGTGCTCCCTCTCTGACATATGCGCTACTGCAACATCTCAATGCATCTCGCACCATTGCACACCTCTCTGTGCCACCTAGCACTGTGCAAAACACTTGTGCCCCTCTCATTGTTGAGCCTGCTAGCTATGCGCTGTCCTGGGATTCCCTACACTGTCGCTCTCTCTACCCAATCAGTCAGTTCCTGCTACTCCACATCGGGGCTCCCATAGCAAGGTCTCATCCAAGAGGTTGGGTACCTCAATGATCCTGCCCCTCCTCCTTGGGACGATCACTCTATATCGCCCCACCTCCTACCTGCAGGTATGGCTTCATGTGATCCCTCATCCCACCTGGCTCGAAGTTTCCCCCTACTTGAGGTCTCTACATGAGTAGATGTCTCTACTTGATCTCCTCTCATCTTCCCTTGTTTTGGCTGCTCCACAACCTCCTAAATCTGCTGCACCAATCATGGCTCCTCCACAATCGTCTGAGACTTCTTCTAGCTCTGCATGTTGAGAGGTAATATACGCTCCCTCTCAACCACCAAGTATCCATCGGTTGCCTCACTGCTCAAGGCTTTGCATGCATCTTGAACCTCAAGAGCATACAGGTTCTTGACCCGTGAACCAATCTGCTTCACCTGTCTAGTGATGATGCGTCTAAGGAAAACCTTTCCCTTACTAAAGACTACATCATAGCCTCTGTCTTCCAGCATCACAATCGACACCAGGTTTCTCTTCAGTCTTGGTACATACTTGACATCGGTCAAGGTAAGGCAAGCTTCATGCTCCCTCTAAAAAATAACCGTGCCTACACTTGAGACGCTATACTTCTCATCATTACCCATCGCTATGAGTATCTAGAGATCTTTCTCCTCCAAAGTACTGAACAAACTCTTGTCACCGGTCATGTGGAAAGAAGCTCCACTATCAAGAAACCAACCACTTCCTACCAAGGATGAAACCATGCATGCAAAAAGTGTGAAATCCAACTCAAACTGTGTGCCTCACCTTCATATCCTTCCCCAGATCCCTTCTTGGATTTCTTCTTTGGGCAATTAGTAGCATAATGGCCCAACTCATGACAACGGAAGCATCTCACTTTCGATTTGTCAACCTTCTTCCTATCATTGGAAGAACTGGATTCGGAAAGAGAACACTTCTCCTTCCCCTTCTTTGCTTTGACAGCCAAAGTGCAATTTTCTTCATCAGATGCCTTTGACGAAGATCCATCCCTAGTATTCCACCTGATCTCCTCCTGCACAAGATCTAACCAAAGTCTCTCCCATCCTGGGAATTTCTCCCGACCATTGACACAGTCCTGATAGGAATGCCAACTCTTCGGAAGACCAAGGAGAGCCAAGCTCACCAAGTCCTCATCATCAACAATCACCCCCACACTTCCCAGCTCATCCTGGCATTGGGTGAACCTCGTGAGATACTGGGGCATACTGTCTCCATTCTCACACTTAATGTTTCTGAGTTTATCCTTGAGCACCAACTTCCTTTGGTCACTCTTGCTTTGGAATAAATCTGTCAACACTTTCCACATCAAATATGGAGAAGCCTTTCCATGCAGGCTGGATACAATTTGATCCTTCACGCCCTCCAACAGAATCCTTTGACACTTTGCTGTCTTCTTTTGCCAAAACTCAACGTGAGCGACATCAGTAGGCTTTGGGACCTCAACATCTATGAACTCCTTCAACCCATTGTCATCTAATACTGCCTCCATCCTATCTTTCCATGCAATATAATTCGAGCTGCCTTCAAGAGAATACTCCAATCACAATCCGTTGCAAGACATTTCAACTTTGACACCAAGAAAACACTGCTGCAAATTCGAATTCCACCAACTCAAAACTCAACCGCTTCTGATCTAAAATTCGTGAGAACAAGGTATTTCTCATAAAAAGATTGACTGTATGGGCATTCACCGGATATCTCACCTTCCAAAAGAAGGATGAATCCAGAGGCTACCTGGCCCGATTACAGACTCTGCCTGAAGAAATAAAATGTAATCACTTTCTGAATAATAGATCTGATGATCAATTCTGCTCTGATACCATGTAGAAATTTTGAATAATATGACACTTATTCATAGAGATTATCCCAATTATACACTATTGCGGAATGCATGCATTATACATAACCTCCTCTACGTTGATAATCAATTTTACGGAATTAAAAACAATGAAACATCAATCGCATGCGCACATTAACACAGTATGTAACCCGGGGAAAGCATATAGCTGAAAACCCCACACTATATGTATATTATAATGATTGAGAACATGTAACAATACATAGTAAAATACTCCTCAGAAGTACTCAGTACTATCTCCACTTGTTACAGACAAACTAGCTCAAATCTGAATCAATCACAGGTTCAAATCTCCTCCACTGCTTGCCTGCCTCCACTTTGCAATCCTGCATGAGAATAGATGAGAATGGATGATCCAAACTCATATTTCCCTTGGCTGAACCACGCAATCCTCATTCGCAATACTCAATCCATTGATTGTGCAAATCTCATGCACAACTATAGTCACAACTGACAGTTGTCTTGCCCTTTCACTCACCTCTAACACTTGTCTCCACTGAACTGTCCATGCACTGAGTTAACTGATGTATTCTTTATTTGCTTTATGAGTTAATAATTAGTGAATTAATTAATAATTAATTCACATCACTCATCACTAGTGTATTCTGCAGTTAGACTAAATACAACTAGTTCAACTAAGTCAAACTAAACACAACTCCATCAACTCCTCAATCAACTCCACCAAAACTCAACCACTTGAGTTCTAACTAAAGCCCATCATGCAATAGCTCAACTGAACCATAAGAAAATTTTATTTCCTTCTGACAGTTGCATGTGCCACATCCGTAGCTCGAACTGAAGTGCTCCAAGAGGATAAGATAATGTTTATAGTCCAAATATTATTAAGAGCTAATAATATTCGACTATTCTATTTTTCTCCTGGCAGTCTAAAAATAGACTCTGCCCATATGTCTAAAAATATAATTCCATCTATTTTTACCAACATGACCAATCATCCATAAATAGCATCCTGTAACTCATAGACCATGATCCATATGTCTAAAAATAGACATAGTCTAAAAATAGACTTTGCGCCAAAAATAGCCTGCGGGCCCACTTAGTGAAGGCGACTTATTTTCACTAAGCTCCATCATATTGTTGCATTTTAAACACTATTTGATGGTTGAAATTATGGGAATGAGTGGAAAGTTACACAAAGGGGAGCCCAAAGGAACCAACCTACTTGAAGCTTATGTGGAAATTCATCAACATTTTTGAGAGGCAGGATGGGAGAAGTTTTTATTCCGCTATACAAACTACCATGGTGGTGTTTCCTGGGCCTTCGCTGAGGGTTTCAACAACTAGGAAGTTAACATTGGAGGACTTTATTTTCATGTTACCGGGGAGGTAATCTCACAAGCCACAAGCGTCCCTCTAGATGAATAACGAGATTTTAAAATTCATGTTCTGGCCGGAATCGACATGTTGTTCTTATTGAAGGATGAATACAAGGGTAGGTACTGGTGTTCAGAGATCCAAAGATCCCTACTAAAAGATGAGTGGCATGTTCTCCTGTGCATCACACAATCATATTATACATGCGAGGGATGCTTCAACATGATCAATTTATACCATTTATGTTTCCTTTCCCACATCACAAGACAGGTCAGAATGAATGCCCCTTAATTTTTGTTAACGAGTGTTGTGGGGAAAAATGCCTATGCAGGACGATCCTATCCACCTAAGGTGTGATAGTGCCTTAGCAACAAACAGAAACAACTATTCTAGTATTCTTCCTTTATGAATTAAGAATGAAGAGAGATGGATGGACTAACCGGTGTCTTCCGTTTGTCCCTCGATCCGGTTTCTCTTCTCTTTGAGAGCTCCCAGCTACTTTCCTTCTTGCTCGCCCAGCTTCACCAAGTTCCTGCAAAATCACAAGAGGGGAAAACTACACAAAGACATAGATTCATATTCATAACTAGTTCAAGATTAGAAATAAACTAAACATACTAATGCAATCATGCATCAAAGACACATCAGCATGTAGGAGAAACTCAAATAGTTTTATTGATGAAATAACAAGGTTCAGGAGGAGATACAACCAAGAGAGTTCCAATCCAGCATCTACCTCCCAGCAAATGAAATCCTTTCTTCACCTCCCTTCAAAGCATAAAGCACCCAATGATTTCAATCTCAAACCAACAGCAATTCTTTGCAATATCAAAATTCCAGCCTCTGGATCTCATGGAGGAGAGATCCATATATAGATGTTTGGAGAGAGGATGAGTCAGCTTGAGATCTGACTAGTGTCCTCTCTCTTTGTCAGTTCTTGCTTCCACTTGGAAACTAAGAGCCTCTTACTCATCACTTAGTCGAACTCAGCAAGGAAAGTGTCATGGAGAAAGATTCTGGAAGCTTCCACAGTCTTTACACCTCGCACAAAGGACCCTGTCATTTGTCATTTCCCGCTCAACGCACCCTGGTAGTGCATTTGGGTGCGTTGCAATGCACCTAGCTAGTGTACTGGGGTGCTTTGCAACGCAAGTGGCCAGTGGAGCCACTGAAATGATCCTGATTTGACTTGTTTTGAGCAGTTTCTGGTGGAGAACTTCTGTGAATTGTTGTGGTTTGATGACCTTGTTGCTCTAGGGGTAGGAACCACATGTTTAGGGACTTTGGATCCCTTGGATTATGGACATTTCATGCTTAGAGCTGTAAGGCACAAAAATGTCTATAACAACGTGTCTGAAGCACATACCTGCAAAGGTTAGAGTGAGACCTAATGTTTCTTCTCATTTTATATATCATAAGGATTTAAATAAATTGTTGATTGTAAATCATTTGATAAATGCTAATAATACTTTGGAGCACTTTCTTTTATGGAGGGGCTTTGTAGAAACTTCCAAACCAAAGAGAGGCAGAAATAAGGGAAGTAAGAAGAAGGTTAAACAAACCCAAATCCTAGAAAATGGGATGTCATCCATGCAAACTGGGAGTCAAAAAAGAGAAGTGTTTGTTCCTCCTTTAGCTCATGAGTTAGAAAAAGTTTATACAAGAAGGAGTGTGAGGTTGAGAGAGATGAAAAATGTGCCTTATCCACATGTACCTTTTTGTACATAAACAAAGGTTGTTAAGCCAATATAGGAGGTCAATGGAAAAACTGTTGAACCTGATACAAAGTGAAAAGAACATCGAAAAGAACCCACCTTAGTTGAAATTTATAGAGGTGGAAGAGGGCCACACACAAGACCATGGAACAAACTCAGACGGAATATTAAGATGAAACAAAACCTTCAACTGGTGAAAGAGGTTATTGATATAGATAACACCTCAAAAATACCTAATTATAAATAGGGAAAATCCTACAAGTTCAAAGATTCTGAAAAAGCCCAAAAACTCAAGGTAAAAAGCTTCTACAAATGCCCAAAAAAATAAGTGGAGAAATAATAATGTTGATATCCTATTGGAAGCAGCTAGCACACTTAGCTCGTAGTTTTAAGAGTACATTTTTTTATCGCCAATCGTTCTGATGAGGTTTTGACTAGACACAGATAACTACCCTGTCAGTGATTTTCATGGCTAGAATTTTGGTGAGCATTGACAATTTCAGTGTTACCGCAACTTTGTTTTGATTTCTATGGATTGTTGATAACCAACCTGTCAGAGATCATAGTTATTATCCCTAATTGAAAGAATATATGTGGATTAGTCAGTGTTGGGAAAAATTTCTTTTCTAGTAGCGATCAAGAGTAGCTTGTAGATGAGATAGTCTTGAAAGGAGAAATTTCATAACGGATACCATATTAAGCATGATGACGAGGCATATGTTCCATAAAACCTAGGGAGGATATCAATTATCAATTTTGACCCTAGTTTCTAGCTGTGATTCCAACAAATTGTTATATCTTAACATACATAATATTTTTGAGTTTACAACAAGATTATGTATTGTATTTGGTTGTATTAGATATGCACTCCTTATTTTTAGAAGTTTGTAATTAAGTCCTTACTAAAAATTTGGTTGTAGCTTGTAAATTTTCTTTAAATACAAGGTCTTTCTAATGAACGTGGGTTCATTTTTTGACAGTGAAAATCCTTGTGTGTTGTGTACATTTTTTCTAGAATTTAATGAAAAATATTTAAATCAGGGGAATTGAATTTTTGTCTAGAAATTCATGTGTTTATGATGATAGTTAGTTTTCCTAGTGTTCTTAATATTTCATCCTCTCCATTTTGTTTTCTCTTTTGTATTAGAATGGGATGTCATTGATATAGAATTCATGGTTCATGCTTTATATCTTTGATGTTGCTAATCAATGTATTCAATCTGATAGGCTAATGCAAAATTCATCCTAGGATTCTCTGTTTTAAGCCTTGAACATTACCCTTTCTTCTTTCATATCTATAAATTGTGAAGTCTCGTAATTATGGACTACCATGCCTATATGATAGGATGTTCCTATATATTTTGAGGATTTCATTAATTTCACTATGAATCCACTGCCCAATGGTGTTTCTTTTTTCCCATACTCCAACCAAAATCAGCAACGTTTACATTAATCTTGCCATAGAGCATCTAACAAACCTTCTACTATTTTGACCTAGGGTAGTTGAGTTTGAGGAGAGATCCCCTTCCAAATTGAGGGGCCAGCTTCAATCCAAAAGAAGTTAGACGTTACCTTAGAGTTTTTCCCCCATAGACCAGGTTTTCTCTGAGTGATAACATTTTGGTGCCATTATTGTTGGGAATGGGTTTGGGATTATGCGGCGGTAGATAAGGTCGTTGAATTGCTCTGTGAATACCAGGATTTCTTCCCTACCAAGTTTACGGAGCTAAAGGGGATAATAGGAGACCTCAGTGTTATGAAGATCACGTTAAAACCCGACGCAGAGTCAATTAAGCAAAGACCTTACCGTCTCAATCCAAAGTATAAGGAGAGGGTCCACTTAGAGCTAGACAAGATGCTCACGGCAGGCATTGAGTTGCAGAATAATTTGATTGGGTGAGACCAATGGTGGTATAGGAAAAGAAGAAGAAGGATGAAATATGGATATGCGTAGATCTTAGGAAGATGAATGACACTTGCGTACATGATCCCTTCTCGTCTCCATTCACTAATGATGTATTGGATAATGTCAGTGGTTAGGAAGCGTACGCCTTCATTGATGGGTTGTTGGGGTACCATCAGATCAAAATCGTGCCTAAGGATAGAAGCAAGATGACCTTAGTGACTGAATGGGGATGTTTTTTGTACACTGTGATGTCTTTCAAATTGAAGAATGTGCCTGCAATTTTTTCACACGTAGTCATTACTGCATTCAAAGAATTCATTCATAAATTTCTAGAGGTGTACCTTGATGACTGGACTGTGTTTGAGTTGGTGAAACACCATGTGGAAAGTTTGCGCTTGATGCTAGATACTTATAAAAGGTACTAGATTGCGCTCAATCTGAAGAAATGCCTATTTTGTGTTCCTTTTGGGACTCTACTGGGTCATGTGCTTTGTCGATAGGGACTGATGGTAGATCCCGCGAAGATTGTAGTGATACTTAACTCGGAAGCACCAAGGAGTGTAAAACAATTGCGACATACTGGGTATGACAGAAATTTTATCAAGGGCTATGCCCAGATCACCATGCCTATGGAGAATTTGTTGAAAAATGATGTCACGTTTTGTTGGAACGAGGACTATAAGGAAAGCTTGGATGTACTGAAAGAAAAATTGGTCACCGTGCCGATTTTAGTCTTCCCGGATTGGAAGAAGGAGTTTCATGTACATGTAGACGCATCATGCATAGCACTGGGAGTGGTACTGACATAGGCTGGTGAAGGAGAATTGGACCATCCTATAGCATTCGTAAGCAGGAGGCTATCCAAAGCTAAGAAGAGCTATTCAACCACTGAGCATGAAGGGTTAGCCATGGTATACACGCTCCAGAAGTTTAGACATTCTTTGCTGGGTGGAAATTTTAAGATGTATACGGACCAATCTACGTTGAAATACCTAGTCAATACGCCTATTTTGGGGGGTAGAATCTGAAGGTCGTTGTTATTGCTCCAGGAGTATGATTTTGAAGTCATTATGAAACCGAGATGACTGAACGTGGGACCAAAACATTTGTCGTGCATAAAAACAGGGGAAGAGACCACTAATTTGGAGGAGGGATTACCTAACGTGCAACTATTTACAATACGTGTTGCGGATGGTCACTTTGAAGACATCATAGACTTCCTAACAACAGAAACTGCCCCGAAAGGCTACACCGTCCAACAAAAGAAGGAGTTAGTGGTACGTGCGGAAAAATTTTCTGTCATTGCCGGACATCTATAAACAATGGGGTTTGATGAAGCATTATGAAGATATGTACCAGAGTTTGAAAGGATCAAAATCCTCCCAGATGCTCATGGGGGCACTGCGGGAGGCCATTATGCAGGAAGAGCAACCACGCAGAAGATTCTACGTGTAGGGTTTTGGTGGCCAACCCTCCATCAGGATTAAAAAGCTTATTGCAAGGCATGTGATGTGTGTCAAAGGATTGGTATGCTATCATGGAGAGATGAGCTACCTTTGAACCCACATATGACATTGCAACCTTTTGAGAAATGGGTGATAGATTTTGTGGGACCCATTTAGCCCTAAGGGAAGAAGATGGGAGCGCGATACATTATCACCATGACTGAGTATTTGACTTGATGGGCTGAGGCATAGTCTATGAATGACTGCACAGGCATGACCGCTACAAAGTTCCTCTTTGAGTATGTATTGACGTGATTTGGGTGTCCAAAGATTTTGATGAGTGATCATGGCACACACTTTCTGAATGAGATGATCAGTGCACTAGCGGAGGAATTTCAGGTATATCACCAGAAAAACACACCTTATCACCCTTATGCTAATGGGACGGTGGAAGAATTCAATAAGGTGCTAGAAAATTCTTTGACAAAGGTTTGCAACACTCAGCGAAGTGATTGGGACCTACATATACTCGTAGTACTATGGGTCTATCGAACAATATGCAAAAGGTTGACTAGACAGACACCCTTTAGGCTCGTATATGGCATTGAAGCAGTGATACCCATGGAATACATTGTACCTAGTCTGTGCATAGCAACACTCATGGGTATGACAGATCATGGAGCCCTCGAAGAGAGGCTCGTGCAGCTGGCTAAGCTTGAGGAAGAGAGATTTCTAGCTAGATTTCACCAACATGTCCAAAAGCAGCGTGAAAAGGCATGGCATGATTGACACGCTAAGTTGCGAACCTTTAAGGTAAATGATATAAATTTTTTTATATGACAATAAGTTTGATAAATCTCCAAGGAAGTTCAGAATGCATTGGTTAGGGCCCTATGTCATTAAGGAGATTACCAACAGTGGAGCAGTGCAGTTGGTTAAATTGAATGGAGATCCCTTCCTAGGAAAGGTGAATGGCATCTGATTGAAGCCATACACTAGTGATATGGCCAGGTCACTATATGAGGGTAGCATAGTCTTAGCACTCTAGGTAGCTGAAAGGAGGCGCAAGACTATAAACTACACTGCCTGGGTTGAGGGACTGCACGATTGGAGGATTGTGTGGAGCGAGGAAATGTCACAGGGTTCACGATAGCGTGAAGGGATCTGCACTACCTAGGGAGAAATCACGTAGGTCAGCTAGAATGTAAGATTAAATTCATTATTCATGATTTGACAGTAGAAATGTGGCCAAATGGAGTGGCCGACTAGCATTTAGGACGAACTTTATGGGTAAGATCCCTAGAAATCTGCCGCCAATCCAGCATTAATGAACTAAATGTGGGGGGAATGGTCAGATTTGAATTCAAAATGTTCTATAAATTATAAGTGGCTGCCTAGTGAAAAACACTTGGCATTTTGAGAATTGATTTGTTGAGCTCTCAGGTGTACATGAACCGCGAGTACTTCGAAGCTTTGTTAGCTAGTTCAGCATTTGAGACATTACCAAAGGAGACACAAGAGTTGTTGCATAGTGTCATGTCGACACCAGCATAAGCTATGGAAACCGAAACAGTGATAACCGAGGCGTTTGTGCCGGAAGTTGTTAGGCGGGTAGAGGCAGTTGCTCTAGAGGTTGCCAAGGTATTAGCTGAAGTTCCCAAATCACCATGGACACCTAGACCAAAGCCAAAAAATGGTTCCGTTGCTTGAAGCCCTGGTTGGATGAGGCTTATGCAGTCATGACCTCTATTGAAGGAAAGCTTTCTCATCTGCAAGCAACTCAACAAAAGCTTTAGGCTGACAGTTCAGGACCAATGACTGAGCAGTTGGTTGAAGAAGCAAAGCAAGTAGCCTCACAGTGCACTGCCAATGTTGCGGTCATACAAGTCGAGCTGGGAGGTCTTCGCGCCAAGATCTCCATGCCCACAGAGTGACTCAAGGGTGAGTCACCATGTTTTTGTTGGGGGCTTATTGGGAATGGGTTCCCCTAAGGATAGTTTTGGGGCTAAAATCCCATGTTTTGGGCCAATTTGTAATAAAGTAGTAAAATATCCACATTTTTTGGTTGCGTAGCACGAAGGTGTCAAGATTCATAAAGGGTTGTCCACCCTTATTTTGAAAAGTGTAAAGTCAGCTATAAATATCTACCCATGGTTTGCAGACCATGAGATTGTATAAAAGGAGCTAAGTAAGTAAGATCAAGAAGATTTTAAGAAGTTAGCAAAAAATGAAGTGAAGAGTCTTGGTAGAGAAGTCTAAGTGTTTTGGGTCTTAGTGTTAACACCCAGGTTGTTCCCTGTGACTCCCAAGGGAATACGGCCGGGGTAACTACTAACCAATCTTTGGATCACAGTTTCTAGCCAAACTGTGATCAGAGAGGGCTCTCTCTTTATGATTTGTCTCTGTTATGATGGTGTTTTAGGCTAGCTATTATGCTCTGGTTTTGGTTTATGTTTGGTTGAAGGATTTCTTTCAGGTCTTATGATGTAGAGTCTAGATAGTGAAATACCATTGGGCAATGGAGTCTGGAGCTGTGAAATGACTTGATAAACAGGATTGGTGGTGTTCAAACTGCAGGGCCTATTGTGTATTTTAGACAAACAAAATTAGCTTAAATGGTGATGTATGTCAACCAATAGAAAGCAATTAAGAATTTTCTATTAAGTTGGTGAAGTGAAAGTGAACACACTGCACAGGAGCATAACTTGAATTCCTGTGACAAAGGCCACTGTGAAAGGTGTATTATGAAAGTGCAGCAATTAAGAATTACACTTATCTAGATTACAGCTGAAGAAAAACATTTATAAACAACGCAGATTGAACTCAGGGTACTCAGTGAATAAATCCTGAAAGCTATTCTTTTTCCTTGTTGCTTAGTATTGAAAATCAGATAACATATATGGATTTAACAAACAACTAATTAACAGAGAGAGTTACAGAGACTTATTGTATGGTGAAATACACAGGAATCCAGCAGTCATCAACAGACACTAGAATGCATTCAACACTTCAGAGATCCGAGAAATTCCATCACTTTCTTTATTTGACTTCAGAAAGGATTACAGCATAAGAATTTCTTTAGGAGAAATCAACAACAACCCTTGAAAGCTCATGCGAAGGGGATTTTATAGCAATGCTTATACAAAATATCTCAGGTATTGAGTCATCTGAGAGAGAAAATATCTTCATAAATGCGTACAGAAAGTAGGAAAAGAAGTTATTGTAACTCTGAATACAGCATAAATGCTCTTTATGTCTGTCAGAGGTTAATTTGACCTTTGGAGGCCATTGAGTCGGTTGAGCCATTTTGCTTTAACGCTGAGTGATGCGTCTTTATTTCTTGTTGCGCTGTATTTTCTCGGCCCTGCCACCTGTAGTCTCCTTTTTCTGCTTTGTTGGCCGATGAATCTGCTGAGTTGGCTCAACTTTAATCCATCATGCATGCTGATCTTGTTGAACTGTGTTCTGCATGACACCTGATACTTTTTACGAAACAAAATTGTTAAGTGGCTCCCCGTTTACAAAATCTTCTGTATTGCATTTGTCCACCATTCTTGCGTAGGGAGTTGATGCCTGAGAATAGAATCCATTGTCTCCTATACCTCTGTGTATTTGAAGAAATTGGGAGCTACCCCAAACAGGTGATTGATCTCATTCATTATGAAAAACAGATTCTCTACTCTGTTGTAAAGAGACTGTCCTGTGGCTGGCCCTGTTTCCTTTGAGGTGCTGGGCTTATCATTGATCTGGCTGGTGGCAAATGTATTGACCCTTTTAGCATATTGGTCATGTGTGAATAATCTCCCTGCGCTGTTCAGTAAGCCAGGGAGTCCTCTGCTTTCCAACACTTGAAATTTTTCCAGAAACTTGTTCACCTCGGTCTGCATATCCTGGGTTCTTCTTTCCAATGTCTGCACAAAGTTTCTCAGTGTGAGAACCCTTTTAACCATTTGGATAGTGTCAGCTCTGTTTGTAATTCCCATGGCAGTTAACTGGGAACTTGTTCTGTGGTTAAGTACATTGATCATTCTGGTGGCCACTTCAGGCATACTGCCCAATTGAGCTCTTGATCTGTGGATCTCCCTCTGTGCCTTTGGGATGAGTTCTAGTTGCTCATGGATAGTTTCAATGTATGGCCATTGCTCATTGATAGATTTACCAATGTTAGCCCATAGCACTACTTTCAAATCAGCCACCACTTTATCTAACTTGAGATCATTCTCTAGCTCTTTTATTTTGTTTTTTAGGGCTTTCACCTCCCTTTCTTTCTCTGCTACAGTTTGTTTGGATTTATCATACCTATCATTGATTTTAGCCAAAGAATCTTTGGCTGAATTGAGTTCCAACATTTGAGCTTCCAGGACTTGGATTTCGTTCTTCAGCTTTTGCATATCTAGGCTTTGGGCCTGCTCTGTAGTTGTTGGCGCTGCTGAAGTAGATGTTGCCATTTGCTCGGTCTGTTGAGGAGGAGGGGCAGTGATAGGAGCAGTTTCCTCCAGATTGATGATCTGTGGAGGAGGCTGAGAAGTCTGCCCTTCTTCTCTTTGTTTCATAGATGCCTGTAATGCTGCCTTTGCAGCCTCTGATTCTCCCAACTTTTCTTGTGCTTGGACCAGTTGTTTATAAATGGAGATTAATAAATCTGTGGTGTCCTTCTCATGCCTTTGTTGGGCTACCTCATCTGTCTGAGGGTGAATGGTAGCTGGGATCTTGATTTTCTTTCTCATGGCAGCCATGTCAGCATCCCTTAGCTTCAATATTTCCTGTATCCCTGAAATATCTTTGGGATCATGCCCAATTTCGATGATTATGTCTTCAAGGGACCTTATTCTGTTGTCCTTCGCCTGGGATGATGCCTTCTCCAATTCCAGTTGAGAGGTTGTGGCATTGAGGCTGCTCTTTAGCTTATAATTTTCCAATGTTTCATCTGCTAAGGAGGCATACACCATTTCACCAGTCTGTTTATGCAGTTCAATTTTGTCCATTGGGTGTATGTCTTTGGCCATGACCTCCAGGTTGGTCCTGAGGTAATCTCAGGCAGATTGGGGCTGCAGTGCTGTAGGCATAAAATGACTCATGATCATTTTTCCTTCACCTACATCAAAGGCAGACATAAGTCTCTGCTGATTAGAAGGAGCCATGTTTAGCAGATGATTGTACAACTGTACTTTGATAGGCTCATTCCTCCTTTTGATGTCTATAAATTGCTGTTTGATGCTCACTTGTCCTTCTTTTTGCTGGCTGGAGGAGCTGACCTCCCCTCCCATAGCCCTGTCCTGTTCCTGCTGGAAGGAACTTGCTGAAGCTTCTCTGCTGGGTGGGCCCATGCCCAATGCCTGTCTTATTGCTATGTCCTCCTCAGAAAAATCATTTAATCTTTGTCTCTTTTCTCCCTGGTTGATAGATGAAGTGAGGGGAGTTTCTCTATCCCTTTTTCTGCTTAAGTCCTCCTTTTGAGGAGTTTGAAGGACCGAGGCATCGGTGGTGACTTCTGGCCTAGGAGGGACTATGTTCTGAGCCTGTTGCTCAGTGGAAGTTGGAGTATTAATTACTCTCTCCTGCTGTAAGGACTGCTGACTGTCATGTTGCCCTTCTTCTTGTTGTAGATCTTGTTGCTGCTGTTGCCCTGCCTGCTGCTGCCCTCCTTTATCTGTTTGCTCTTGGGTCACTGGAGGTGACTGCTCCTTCTCCTGATGTGTCTGCTCTGTTTCCATTTGCTTTTCTTTGCCTTTGCTGGATATATTCTCAGTAGCCTTGGTAGTTTGCTGCTTGGCAGTTGTGGAGGATTCAGCTGCTCCCGTTTGTGTGCTTGGAAGTGTGAATACCTGTGAACAAAGCTCAAGGCCAGCCATCTTCTTTAGATTCCTTAGTGCCCTGTTGTTCAGCTCTTCTTGTGACAAGGGCTCTTCTAAGGTCCCTCTCCTCCATTTGTCTTGGTTTTCATACTTTTCAATGTGAGGGATATTATGGTGATCATAGGCTGATAACTTATATTTGAGCCTCCTCGTAGTTATGAAATGATTAGGGTCATAGGGAACCCATAGGAAACTGGTTTGCAGGCCAAGGGCCTCAAGCATTCTCTCTGCTTCCCTCCATCCTTGCTCCCTCTCATTATAGATAAAATGGCCAAGTTGGCTTTTGACCTTCAACTGTGCTTTTTTACCTTTTCCTGAAAAGTGAAGCACATCAACTCTGCCAAATTGCCTAAAGTACTCTAGGGCAAATAGCCTCATAGGCACATACTTGGGTAGTTTGAAAGGAGGTAGATCACACCCATATATCCTGATGACAGTGTGGTTTTGGTAGAAGTACCAATCCCCAATGCTATAAGCTTTTGACAGCTGAAGAATCCTTTGCATATCATCAGTGAGTCTTGGAGGAGGTGAGCTCATCAGCATTGCCATAGCTGGATGGATGAACAGATCCATGAATTCACAGTAAGTGTATGGAGACTCAGGTCTGATGTGGAAGATAGAAGACCAATAGACCACTGATCTAGGATTGCCTTGGGCATCCATTCTTTTGATTGAAAAGTGAAACTTCTCATGTTGATGGTACAAGATCAAATGGTAAATGTAGGAGGTGTATCTGAACATCCTATCCCTCCTTAAATTCATCAATTGCTCATGAATCTTGTCTGATATGTAGGTGGCATAGTCATAGCAGATTGGTGACTTGCCAGGAGCAAACATAAGCATCATTACCAGCACAGTTGAATCAATATGCTCAATTGAACTGTATCCCAAGATGGGAGAAATCATATCTGCAAGGTCTCTGCCCAGTTCATTGAGATATACATGAAGAATTGGGGGGCCCATCACAATCTTAGTTTTGATGTATAATTGATTAAATTTAACAATTTGAGCATCTGTGAGTTTATCCCCTTGTTTTATCAGGTTTACCAGTGACAGAGGAACCAACTTCTTCTGAGGGTTGAAGCAGAGCATGTCTCTGATAGCTTGAGGGGTAACATAGAAAAGTACTGAACCAGATGGGTCAATAACAGCCCTCTGAGAGACATCATATTGTTCAGCACAGAGGTGGATTAGCTCGGGGAACTGGTTGACCTGAGGGAGTTTGAAAGTAGGGAGGGAAGACTCCCATAAGCCCAATACATCTGTCCCATTTTCATGCTTGGTTTTCAACTCTTTCAACAGATGAAGGTGGAATTTGCTGCTCATAAGCTTCTCTTCTGTAATTTGGTAATCCATGTCTGCCAAGGCTTGCCATTTTAGGTTCTTTTGAGGGGCATTCAGAGGTTGAACATTTAGTACTACACGTGTCTCCATTGCACAGGAGGATTTTGAATCAGGTACAAAGTGATTTTGATTGAGCAGAGCAGTACAGAGGAATGCCTCTGAACCAGGGAGGTGAAGTTATCAGGAACTGAGAGTGGTTCTAGGAAATAGCAGTTGGAATACTATTTATAGTGCAATTAGGACCAATGTTTGGCCTTTCCTTGTCTCTTTCAGTGGTTGAATTTGGTTTAAATGAGTCTGCCGCGATTGCGCAGACAGAACTTAGTTTTTTAACGAAATGTAGGTGAAACAAGGCTCGGCTAGTGTTTTTGGAATTCACAATTGTAAATGAGGTGCTTGCAGAGGGAAATTGCCGGTGAATTCGTGAGTTTCCTCGTTCCTTAAGCTCTCTGAGTAATTTTATAGACAACTGTAGGCATACGGAGGACAGAAGATGAAAAATACCTGGTAAACAACGAGCAGAGGTCGCGTATGCAGGCAGGATTGGTACTCTGGAGGTCTCCTTGGTTGTTTTTAGTAGGTTGGCGGAGTTCAGAACATAAATACCATGCAGCAGGGAGAATAGCAAATAAACAAAAAGAACGAAAAAACCGATATTTTGGCCAAAATATGGACCTTTTGGCAATTTGGCGCCTTTTTGTGATGACGTCAGCATGACGTCATTGGTGGGGTCAAGGTCGGATGACGTCAGCTGACGTCATGGGGTGACGTGGCGAGATGCTATTGGTCCATGGGGGACGGTGCGGTGGCAGCCACGTCGGCGGAGGGGCGGACAAAGGACTGATGCGCTGGAAGGGTGGAGGTGACGTGAGGCGACGTGGAGTTGACGCAATATAGGTGGGATGATGGAAACCGGAAACCGTTGGCGGTTTCATATCGCACCGCTTACGGTACGGGGGAGGTATGTGTCAGGTGTACCTCCAATGAATGGTGGTGGGGACGCGTGGCTACGGAATGACGTACTCAAAATACGGCCATCGGAAGATAACTTTCGGATGGGAGATCCGCTCCGATGCAACGATGGTCGTCAGATCTAGGGGGTCTTATCGGACGGCTATCGGGGAACTGATGTGACCGGGGAATAAGGCAGGTAAACAGCGGACGTTGGAACAACTCCGCTGCGAATAGAGCCGTTGGATCTTCAGTCTTTTAATCGGACGGCTGTCGGGAGGACGAAATAGTCAACGGATATGGTGGGGGGCGGGGATTATTTAATGGTTATTTTCGGCATATGTGCATGAGCGGAGAACTTTGGACTTATGGGTTTTGTGAAATTTTTTGTGACTATGCGCCCGACCTTTGAACTTTGGGTAAGGGGGAATAAGTGGGTTTTGATGTATTTTAGCAATTTTGAGCGGGTAAAGGTAGAAACAAGGTTTTATCGGTTTTTATGTGTAAATGGGGGCCAAAAGTGAGGAAATGGATTTTAAAGGGGAAAGAGGGTTTGGCTTAGGCTTGTCAAAATGACCAGATGTCATCTGATCCCCAACATAGGACTTATTGGCTATAATGCCAAGGGGAGGAGGTATTTATACAGAATTTGGGGTTTATACACCATGGTGTTTAATACTAGTAGGGGAAAGGTGATATAAGGATTTTACATAGTAAAGTTAGAGTTAATATGGATGGGGGGTGATCAAAGGGGGAAAGCATTGAATTTGTTTGCAAAACACTTGGTTTAAAGAGTAGATCAAAATGAAAAGATTTTTACACACGAAATGTGGCTTTTGAATGAACAAGAACCACCATGAAACCATGATCTTCCTCCATGAATCTCAGCTCATAAGGGGATGTTAGCAATGAAAAGAAAGGGGGAGGAGGGAGGTTAGTCATGCTCCTTGCTGTAACTTGATGAAGATGAACACCTTGTCAATTGATAGACTTTGCCTTGGTAAGCACATTTAACACATCTGCAATGGTAATGATAACCTTTCTGCAACCCCAACTACTTGCCTAGCATTTTTTTATTTCTTCTTAGAGGGTGCACTTGGACTTGCAGACCCTTGCTTGCCTTTTCTTTTCTTTGGCTTTTTCTTTGTTATTTCTATCTACTTCTACCCTTATCTCTTCCAAGGTCCCAGATTAAGCTGTTGGGAGCCTTTTCTTCTCTACCTGAACTACTTGTCTGCCAAGATTAAACAGTTTGGACAGACTCCTTTCTCTATTCTACAACTGCAAATTTAAGCCATGGGCTGATCCAGATTAAGCTGTTGAATCATCCATCAAAATTTGAAGCTCATACCAAGCTATAAGCATAGATTGAGTTCTCTTGGAAATATGTGATCTTTGAGTCATCAAAGCAGAACAAATTTGGACCTTCCATAGCCAATCATGAAATATGAAACCCATTGGTATAGGTATCTAACACTTAGCATAGATAGAGGCTCTGTAGCTAAGTGCACAGAGGCCTAGGGTGGAAGTCCGCAGCTAAGTACGCAGACCCCTACAACTGTGTGTGCAGAGTAGATAGAGCATGTATTAAACTAATTATATCAATAAAGAGAAGTATTCTACAAATTCAGTGTATTTATTTCATGTTAATGCATCTAGTTGTACTACGTTTTGGGTTTAATTTAGAATATTTATGTGATGCGTGAATATATGTGATGATATTGGTTAATTGAATGCAAGTAAGAATATCAGTTTAGATGGCACTAACTATGATTGTTAATATAAGTAAAACACTTAAGATAACTTGGGAAGATAACTTGGGAACATGTACAATATGATGTTATAGTAGTGCGAAAGTACCTAGACTGTGGTTTAAGATTGCGCAAATGTTAGTCGTACACCTTTGCGGAGGTACTGAAGGGTTGAATAAAGGGTTAGACTGATAGAGCCCTAAAGCTACTGACCTGCGTGAAAGTAGGAATAGAGGGTATAAACCGACATCACGACCATCTAAGGGTGTAGAAACTTGGTTCCAGCATCCCCCCATACTACTTTGGGTGAGACTTCGGTCCGCACTCCGCGAGCTAATGCTGAAAGGGCCAATAGTGTAGGGATTTGTTTGGCTAACTAATGTTGAACTTGGGTTAGGCCCCACAAAGCCAACAACTATCGGTGATCGAAGGATTCATTTTCCCTGAATGACTTGATTTCTTATGTTATCACAATATTAGTTAATTGTTTTGAGCTGCTGACAGTTTCAATGTCATCCCCAGTTTGTAAAAAATAGTGTAAAAGTTATGAAAGATAAAATATCAGCGTTACTGTCGATTTGTAAAATAAAAATGCGTTGACAACCAAAGTAGCAGCACAAATTTGTAAAGATGACCAATTATAAATTGACAGATGGAGTAGAAACGACAAATGTAAAATCCAATTTTTTTATGTCAAAAGAAAGTCGATGATGGAGCACATGTTAGAGAAGGCCTGATAACAAATCAAGTGAGTAATGACTAAGAAGATGGTGATATGAGGTGAATGGGATTTCAGGTTCTGCTACCATAAGGTAATTCTTAGTTAAAAATCATGATCGCATGGAGGAAATTTTACGTAATCGCGAGTTATATTCATTATATGATTTACTAATTGTCACACTTTGAAATCATTTGTTTCAAATGGTGAAAACCCATATCATTTATGATTAATATGTTGTATGTTTTACACAAAGAGAACAAATTGTTGGTTATCCTGAAACCCCAAATCGAATATCACCCTTGATTCCAGTGCAAGTGTTTGACGGTGGAAATTATGGGAAGGAGTAGAAATTTACACAGAGGAGATCCCAATGGACTCAAACTATTTGAAGTCTACCCAGAAGCTCATCAATGTTTCCAAGAGGTAGGGTGGGAACAAATCTTCTTCCGTTGTACAAACTACCACGATGGATTTTCCAGGGCCTTCGTTGAGGGTTTTGATGGCCAGGAAGTCAATGATGGGGGAAATTTATTTTCCTATTATCAAGGAGGTAATCACAAAAGCCACAGACCTACCCATTGGTGGTGAATGAAGTTCCAAAAGACACATTATGGTCAGAATCGATATGTTGTTCTTCTTGAGGGATGAATATAAGGATTTGTGTTGGAATTCAAAGATCTAGATATTTTGGTTCAAATATGAGTGGCATTGTCTCTTGTGCATCATAGAGTCCTACTTCACATGTGAGGGATGTTTCAAGAGGGTAAATTTGTACAATTTATGGTTCCTTGCTATAAAAATGCCTCCCCTCATATATGCCAACTTTCACCAACTTACCTAAGGTAAATGTCAGATGAGGGGCTACTATGACAAGAATTGACCTCCTACGTGACTTTAAGGAAGTAGAATCGACATAAACCCATAATAGAAATCTTCTATCCTACTACAGGACTCTTAGAAGCCTTCCTAATCAACCCCATGACCAGTCTCTAGGTCCCATTGAGTTTTTAGTGCATAAAACCCATGGACACTCCCTTGATATGGACCAAGGTGTGTTATAGACATTTTTGTGCCTTACAACTCTAAGCATGAAATGTCCATAATCCAAGGGATCCAAAGTCCCTAAACATGTTGTTCCTACCCCTAGAGGAATAAGGCCAACAAACCACAACAATTCACAGAAGTTATCCACCAGAAACTGCTCAAAAACAAGTCAAATCAGGATCATTTCAGTGGCTACACTGGCCACCTGTGTTGCAAAGCACCCCAGTACACTAGCTAGGTACGTTGCAACGCACCCAAATGCACTACCAGGGTGCGTTGAGAGGGAAATGACAAGTGGCAGGGTCCTTTGTGCGAGGTGTAAAGACTGTGGAAGCTTCCAGAATCTTCCTCCATGACACTTGCCTTGCTGAGTTCGACTAAGTGATGAGTAAGAGGCTCTTAGTCTCTAAGTGGAAGCAAGAACTGACAGAGAGAGAGGACACTAGTTAGATCTCAAGCTGACTCATCCTCTCTCCAAACATCTATATATAGATCTCTCCTCCATGAGATCTAGAGGCTGGAATTTGGATATTACAAAGAATTGCTGTTGGTTTGAGATTGGAATCATTGGGTGCTTTATGCTTTGAAGGGAGGTGAAGAAAGGATTTCATTCACTGGTTGGTAGATGCTGGATTGGAACTCTCTTGGTTGTATCTCCTCCTGAACCTTGTTATTTCATCAATAAAGCTATTTGAGTTTCTCCTACATGCTGATGTGTCTTTGATGTATGATTGCATTAGTATGTTTAGTTTATTTCTAATCCTGAACTAGTTATGAATATGAATCTATGTCTTTGTGTAGTGTTCCCTTCTTTTGATCTTGCAGGAACTTGGTGAAGTTGGGCGAGCGAGAAGGCAAGTAGCTGGGAGCCCTCAAAGAGAAGAGAAACCGGATCGAGGGACAAATGGAAGACACCGGTTAGTCCATCCATCTCTCTTCATTCTTAATTCATAAATGAAGAATACTAGAATAGCTGTTTCTGTTTGTTGCTAAGGCACTGTCACACCTTAGGTGGATAGGATCGTCCTGCATAGGCATTTTTCCCCACAACAAATTGGCGACTCCGCTGGGGAGATCTGTTTAGTCATTTTATTTGTGTTTCTATCATTGTTTGTTTCATAGACTCAAGAACAGCAATTGAACTGCATCTGCTATTTTCAGATGCAAAGTAGACAGCTACTGCTTTGATCCAATCACTGGATTTGTCTATGATCTGAAGAATGGACTCACAAATGATTTGATGATCCTTTGTGATAGATCTTAGCTCTCCTTCAAATCATCCCTTTGATTGTACCTTGCTTGTTGCTTTTATCTGGCCTGAAACTGTAGATCAAATTGCAAACCGTGACCCAGAACTCGGAGGGAACTCTCATTTCTGCTCCATCGCAGGCTCTGTGAAGGGACTCTGCATTTCAACGTAGGTCTCGAGAGGGCTACCTGCGCTGCAATTCAGTTTCTCTATTATACAGGTGCGCTGATCCAGCTTATGCCTTGTGCAGCTGGGGTTCTTTGCTCTGTTTTGCCTTGTTTTGATCTCTGATTTTTGCAGCCTGTAACTAGCATAGGTACCTGTCTAATAACCCTTTTTCTCTGCCTTAATTCCGCCTCCTTTATACAAAAATACTGTGAGTGTTTTTATGTGTTTGTAGCGTCATTTACAGTTTTCCATTGCAAGAGTGAAATAGTCATCCTGTAGCCCTTGATTCAGATCTGTTGATTGTGGTCTTAGGAGAGAGTTCATTGGCTGTTTACAGTTGGTTATACATTTACTTTTGCTTTTGGTTTGAGTTTGTCTCTTTTAAGTGTCGAAACAAGTGTTCATTTCGAAAATCGTAAAGTGTTGTAATCTCTTCTACCCTTTTTGATTTCGAAAAAGTAAACTTGTTTGTATTTGTCATTTAAAAGCAAATTCAAAGTTGTGCAAAAAACTTTCTTTTTAGGCATCAATATTAAGAAAGAGGAAAACAAACACTTGCATTGTGCATTTGCATGTTGATAGTTTGTATGCTTGATTTAGGAAAAGTGCATTTAGAGTGTGCTGATTGCTCTTTGAGAAAAGATGGTGTCTTTCTTTTCCCTTTGTAGCTAGGATTTTCATTGTTGAAAAAGAGATAAAGATTTGCTTATCATCTTTTAGATTGAATTTAGGAGTTGTTATCTACATCTCGTGGTGAACCTCAAAAGGCAAACTTCTAAGAAAGATCAACATAAAATAAACTGAATGAACTTAATAACGCTTTGTAACATAACACACAACATAGAGGTCTAGGCTAGAGACGTGTTCCGGCGTCGTAAAACTTGGTATCTGTTGGCCTCGCTGATGGTTGGGTGATTCCTCCTGAGGGACCAAAAGTGCCAATACGGATTGTGCTCCCACGTACCGTCGCATATATATTGGGAGACCCCTATAGGCTTACAACCTTTATCCTTTAAAAGCCGTGTCGACCGCCCTACTGATCGCAATGCACCGAACATAGAATTCGAGAAGATTGACTGCCGTACCGTAAAACGTATTCTGCAGTTTTGTGATTGGTTTGGCACACCCTCTACCTAGATCTCCAGAGCAGTTCCTTTTGGCCTTTTTCAGACTCTATAACAGAAAAAGTCCATCCGAGCATTTGTCACTTCGGGCTCGTTAAAACATCGAAGGCTACTGAAGTCATCTTTTGTTTTTTCTCGACTCTTTAAAACTGAAAAAACAAGTTGTGTCTAAAGCGTCATTAAAATTTATTTTAAACGGAATACTAATCACCCTTATTCCCGCGTTGATCTTTCAGTTGAGAAAATGGAGCCCTCCAACCAAGGAATTCCCCTTGGTGGAAATCCTAGTCCCTTCTCCTCTTGGGGAGATGTTGGAGCGCCCCATATGGCCACATTGTCGCTTCCAGGACTGACAATCGGCTTGCCTGTCTGGCTCTTCTCAACCAATGTTGTTCAAAACACCACTATTCCTGAACAATCGAATCAGCAGTTAGACCAGTCCAGAGTTGCCCACCAACCTTCCACTTCCTCTAATTCTTCCTCTCCTCCTTCCTCTTCGCTTGATGGAGCTGGCAAAGCCAAAAGCCAAGCTCCTAAGGAGAAGAAGGAAAAGAAGAAGAAAGAGAAGAAGAAGAAGGTGCCAAAGGCGACTGGGGGAAACGAATGGCATCTAACGAAAATCCACACACTGCACTGACCAGGCCTAAATCGCCATGTGTCATATGCAAGGGATACCACTTTCATGGAGATTGTCCTTGCATCCCTCGGATACTAAGGGACTGGTCTCCCCACTTGCACAATTCGGTGGCATCAACCTCTGATAGCCATGTTGACAGCACACCGTCAACTAGTGAAAGTGAAGCCATAGGAAAGAGAGGGAAAGCTGGATTTCCCTGCAAACTGTGTGAAGGAGACCATGCCATCCACCGTTGTCCCTTCTTAGACGAGGCTAAAAGAGTTTTGGAAGATCGCCCAGTTTTACCAGCGGGACTTCCTCCTGGATATTAAAAACTCCTGCCAAGTCCTTCACCAGTTGAAAACCCAGCTGGCCCGCTCAGGTGGTCAGCCGAAGCATATATCATTGAGGATAAACCGTCTGAATCCATGCCTAACGAAAGTCAAAAGGTCGAGGCGGCAGTTGACCCAGTCTTGCCTTCAGAGGTTCTATCTTCGAATGATACCATCACAGAAGAGAATAAAGATGACACCGTCCAAATTCTCTTCATCAACACAGACTCCGACGAACAAGGGGGCAGTTTTCCCATTCTTTTATCACAGGAAGGAACTTCGTCAGAGTCATACCCAGCCGTATATTCGGTCCCACCTCCAAGCAACCTAGTTGTCTCCTTCTACTCATATCAACTAGGCAGACCCCGCTTACCAGCAAGCATACCATTCAGAATTATCGTCCAAATATACAGAATGGTTATGGCTGGTACCATCATTGATGAGGGGGCTTCTGTGAGTATCCTTTCCTCTACTGCTTGGAAAGCGCTTGGTTCGCCATCGCTTTTGCCTGAAATGAGAAATCTGACAGGCTTTGGTAAAGGAACCAGTCAACCTTTAGGGATTCTTCCCAATGTGCCCATAACATTGGAAAGGAAGACCGTTCAAATGAACGTGATGGTCGTTCAAGTACCCTTGGATTATAACCTACTCCTTGGACGAGACTATATTTATTGCATGGGAGCTATAGTCTCCTCACTCTTTAGAGTAATGTGTTTTCCGCATGAAGGAAGAATGGTCAAGCTCGTGGACCAACTTTCATTCCCCGGATCACGCATTGCAAATAGTCATATACCATCCCTAAATGGTCTCTTCACTCAAGAAATGTCTCAACCCACAGTCCATCCTCCCGATGAGCGCGAGTAATTCGGAGGGATATGACTGGAACCCAGGGGGCATGCGTCCTGGTCTGCTTCGGCAGGAAAAATTTGGATATAGGGCAGGTTTCCGCGGGAGAATATGACTAGTCTGTACCCCGTCCGTGGTTGGAAGAGGGGTTATTCTAGAATAGGATTCTCTTGTCAAAGTTACGTGTTTGGCACTAAGGTCATTCACCTTTGTCTATCTTGGTAGACACCGCCGAAGAAGTGTTTTGTTTGAAAGATTAACAGAACAATCTTTGGGTAACCTAAAAGAGGTAGGCCTCTCTCGGTAAAACAATTGTTTTGGCGGAAGTGAAGTATAGGTAACCTTGAAACTCTGTTTTATATCTGGGGGCATGCAAACCTTTTGGAGTGCAAGCAAGGGACGACTATTTATTTTTAAAATTTTTAGGACCTCTAACCCTTTAAACTCGTAGGATTAGTCGTTTCCGAACTTGCATAAAGAAAGGATCCGGAGCAAAGCTTTATAAGGCGCAAGCTCCATAAAAAATGGAATCTTAATGAGACATTCTTATCATATGACTGGATTAATCGAGCAGTTTTAGCACACAGTTCATGCTCGTTAAAAAATAAACACAAGATCCGAGCAGTTTTAGCACATAGTTCATGCTCGTTAAAAAATAAACATAAGATCGAGCAAATGTTTCCACCCGTGTTTAAGCTCGTTAAAAAATGAACTATTCCGGTAAATAACCACCATGAATGTAGCATTATCAGCCATTAAAGCCTTGGTCGTGTTTGCCCATCACCTCCACTTTTCCATTGGCCAATCATTCACCTCCATATGATTGTTTACCCATTTTGAGGAATAGCTGCGAAGAGTGATTTCACTAGCCATCCTTGTGACACTGCCATGATTTGGAAATTCCAATCCTTCCCTGGAATCAGCTGCTACCCATTTTATCACTCGTTCCTCAAAAGACGAGTCTTCTTTAAGCTCTTTTCATCTGACTCGTAAAATATGAAAAGATTGCCGAGTTTTGGCCTTCCAGCTCGTTAAAGTGACCGGAAGAGCTATCCCTCCTCTAGATTTTAATCTTTTTGGACCTGAGGGATTATTGCACAAAAGGATCGAGTGCTTGTTTTATTCGGCTCGTTAAAGATATCGGAAATCCATCCCTTCTGTATTGTTTTATACTTTTTCGGACTTAAGGGATTAGATGACGAAAAAGGACTTTTGGAGTTAACTTTATGTACCTTTTCAGACTCTCTAAAAATGAAAAGGACCGAGTTATCCTTATCGTTAGACTCGTTAAATGCATTAAATAGTGACAAACTTGTCTTTAGACGAGAACGAGTTTCACTATCGCTAGGCTCGTTAAAACAGAGTGATGGGTTTGCCTGAAGGGCAAATTATAGAACAAGCATATGTTATCCTCCTCAAGCTTGAAAAAAATAAAGAGGTACTGGTCAGCAATGACTGGGGAAAAATTGGGAGAAACACAAAGAAACTTTGATGGTAGCAAGTCACTCTTGAACATGACACTTTTCCTCCGTACCACAATCGGGTTGGGTTGTTCCATTCATCGATCACATCACCATGGTCTCGCCATACCATCCATATCTAGGGTAAATGCTACCAATCCATCGCACAAGTGTCGCCATATGTTCAAGAGAAGTCGTTCAGAGAAGTCACCTGTATCCCATCCACTACCATACATTATACTCTTTCATGACCGCCACCCTGAATCATATGTCATCAGATCGTTTTCACCTCCATTAAAATCATTAGCTCCGTTCCGTGTCATTGATGTGGGATTCATCATGGCCCTCCTTTGACGGATCGCTTCTTGTCGACATCAGCTCATTATCCAAGAAGTTGATCTAGGAACACCCCCTTCAGTACTTTGAAGATTGCATGCCTCAATGGCAAGTTTCTCACTTCCGGCGACAGGTATACATCAAAGACCTTCGACCGAAAGATTTTGCGTGGTGTTCGACGCCAAGTCCTCTATTCAAACCACGTGAATTGTACTGCAGTACCTTGAGGGTCATCATCATTATCGGTGATTCCTCTCGCACTTGTTAATAGTTTACATCATTGACTGGTAATCAAGCGATGTCTTTCCATGTTCGACTTCAGAGCAATTCTCACATGGATCGACTTGTACTTAGAGTGAAGATCGGACGAGATTGAAGACCCCGGATCTAGTTTCATCCATCTGGGCTGCGATATATATTCAAAAAATAAAGACATGGAAATGTACAACTTTGCAGCACAGATAATCATCCTACCAAAAGGATGATGACTCTTTCAGAATCATCAGTCTATCATCAGACGATTGTCTGTTATATGTACATGAAAATGAATTTATAAAGCTGAGCATGGGAATGCCCACCTCAGCTAGATCATGAAAAAAGTATGAAAATAATGTATTGCATTGTATTGTATTACATGTCTCCTCCCAGCATTGAAAGAACTTCAGATCCTTCTAATAAAGAATTTCACCCGATAAACGGCCTCATACTTTAGGAGGCAACTGTTATAGACATTTTTGTGCCTTACAGCTCTAAGCATGAAATGTCCATAATCCAAGGGATCCAAAGTCCCTAAACATGTTGTTCCTACCCCTAGAGGAACAAGGCCAGCAAACCACAGCAATTCACAGAATTTCTCCACCAGAAACTGCTCAAAAACAAGTCAAATCAGGATCATTTCAGTGGCTACACTGGCCACCTGCGTTGCAAAGCACCCCAATACACTAGCTAGGTGCATTGCAACGCACCCAAATGCACTACCAGGGTGCGTTGAGCAGGAAATGACAAGTGGCAGGGTCCTTTGTGCGAGGTGTAAAGACTGTGGAAGCTTCCAGAATCTTCCTCCATGACACTTGCCTTGCTGAGTTCGACTAAGTGATGAGTAAGAGGCTCTTAGTCTCCAAGTGGAAGCAAGAACTGACAGAGAGAGAGGACACTAGTCAGATCTCAAGTTGACTCATCCTCTCTCCAAACATCTATATATAGATCTCTCCTCCATGAGATCTAGAGGCTGGAATTTGGATATTGCAAAGAATTGTTGTTGGTTTGAGATTGGAATCATTGGGTGCTTTATGCTTTGAAGGGAGGTGAAGAAAGGATTTCATTCGTTGGGAGGTAGATGCTGGATTGGAACTCTCTTGGTTGTATCTCCTCCTGAACCTTGTTATTTCATCAATAAAGCTATTTGAGTTTCTCCTACATGCTGATGTGTGTTTGATGTATGATTGCATTAGTATGTTTAGTCTATTTCTAATCCTGAACTAGTTATGAATATGAATCTATGTCTTTGTGTAGTGTTCCCTTCTTGTGATCTTGCAGGAACTTGGTGAATCTGGGCGAGCGAGAAGGCAAGTAGCTGGGAGCCCTCAAAGAGAAGAGAAACCGGATCGAGGGACAAACGGAAGACACCGGTTAGTCCATCCATCTCTCTTCATTCTTAATTCATAAAGGAAGAATACTAGAATAGTTGTTTCTGTTTGTTGCTAAGGCACTGTCACACCTTAGTTGGATAGGATCATCCTGCATAGGCATTTTTCCCCACAACAAGGTGTATTTGGGAGGCTCCAGAAGCTCCCATAGGAAGGGAAAGGGAGATTCTATGGAATCTTTCCACCAGTGTTGTGCTTGCAACTCTAGGATTCGTGCAATTTTCAAGCCCAGAATCTAGGTCACTTCCCAAAAATCCCTGAAGCTTTCAGAATCCATAATTTACATGACAATAAGACCTGCAAACAACAAACTGGCTTCAGGACTACGCTTGCCCATTCCCAACTGGGTCTGACATTCTATCCAACACTTGACATTAATCTAATCTACAGGACATGAATACAAGACAGAGCATAAATGACTGTAACTCATATGAGACTTAATAACAAGGATCATCACCCTCTTCCCTTAACTATTTTTACATAAATTAGGCCTTGCATCCATTATCCCTTTAGTTACAAGTAAATACATGAAATAACCATGATTATAAATATTCATATAACCGAGCTTATAACCAGCATTAAACCATGTAAATAACAATGAGATAAAAATCATTAAGGCCACATAATAACAAGTACAAAAGTAAGAGAACTTGTCATTTGTTAAACATAGGAAAGATTCAACCAACTTTGGGACTTCCTCGTACCACTCGAGCATAGACATGGCTGAACCAAATCTTCCTTTGAGCGAGTCACCCCTGTGCCATATTCCAAGCATGAATGTGGGATATCATGGATAAAAAATCCAAAAAAAACCAAGGGAATGTAGAGGCTAAACCACCTCCACCCTCACCAAACTGTCATCTCACCAAAACCAACATCAATATCACAAAACCAAAGTGAGCTTGGAATGCCTGCGCACTCAATCATTATCCTTGAGGAATTTTTTGTCTCCTTATCTCTCAATATTTATCACAATCCACACCAGATCACAAGGCCCTAAACCACACTCCACCCTCAGGCTTTATTGTGTATCCCACCAAAACTAGTCAAGGGATTCCTAGGAGTTTCGGAATATTCCTAAGACCACCTCCACCATAGATTGCGAAACCATCCAACAATTCTGAAGCTTAAAACAAAGAAACAATCCCATCACACCATGGCTATCCAGAAAAGGGAATGGCAAGGATAAAAAACATTGTCATAACCTAGCAAGACCATACCACTGACATCCATAGAATCAAATAAAAACATGAAAATCCATTCATGTCAAAACCAGCTAGGAAATCACACATGCAATATGTTACCTACAAGTATTCTTGTTGAAGCTTCTTGATCCTACTCTTCCTTGCTTTCTCTTTGCTTTCCTTTATTTTCCTTATCCTTCCTTTGATTACTTTTCCCTTCTTTGCTCCAAATCTAGAATGCTCCAAGAGAACTCTAAGTGCCCAAGAGTGTGAGAGAGAGAGAATAATGAGAGAGATCCAAAATTGAACTGAAAAAAGGTTACATTGACCAAGCTTGAGCAAAATCTTCCCAACGGATCCTCATAAGACCTTTTATCATTGAGGCCTCTATTTTTTTCGTTTTCCATTATTTTCCTTCAACTTCCTCCTCACATGCAACCTGTAACCTGTCACCTTCCTTTTCTCCTAATTTCCATTATTTTTCATAAAAGCGCCCAAAATGACATTTTTCCATTCCAGAGCCCTTGCCAATGCCTTTGCCAATTTCCTTATCCATAATAAACCAAATGAACACCCACACTAGGATGTTGTTTCCCACCATTCATCTTGGCATACATGTCTAATGATCATGGTCTTATATTTTTATATTTAGATGGATTTTTAACCAGATGTTGTGGGGAAAAGTGCCTATTCAGGACGACCCTATCCACCTAAGGTGTGACAGTGCCTTAGCAACAAACAGAGAAAACTACTTTTGTATTCTTCTTTATGAATTACAAATCAAGAGAAATGAGATGAACCAACCAGTGTCTTGCGCTAGTCCTTTGATCCGGTTTCTCTTCTCTTTGACAGCTTCCAACTATCTGTTCCCTTACTTGCCTAGCTTCACCAAGTTCCTGCAAGATCACAGAAGAGGAAAACTACACAATGACATGGATTCATATTCATAAATAGCTTAGGATCAGATTTAAGCTAAACATACTAATGAAACATACATCAATGATACACAAGCATGTAGGAGAAACTCAAATAGTTTTATTGATATAACAAGAAGATCCAGGAGGAGATACAAACAAGTGAGTCCCGATCCAGCATCAACCTCCCAGCAAAGGAATCCCTTCTTCACCTCCAACAAAGCATAAATCACCCAATGCACTGATCTCAATCTCAAACCAACAACAATTCTCTGCAATGTACAAAATTCCAGCCCCCGGATCTCTGGGATGAGGGATCCATATATAGATGTATGCAAAGAGGATGAGTCAGCTTGTCATCTGACTAGTGTCCTTTCTCTATGTCAGTTCTTGCTTCCACTTGGAGGCTGAGAGCCTCTTACTCATCCTTGGTCAAACTCAGTGAGGCAAGTGTCATGGAGGAAGATTCTGGAAGCTTCCATTGTCTTTACACCTCGCGGAATGGCACTGCCATTTGTCATTTCCCGCTCAACGCACCCTGGTAGTGCATTTAGATGCGTTACAACGCACCTAGCTAGTGTACTGGGGTGCTATGCAATGCAGGTAGCTAGTGGAGCCACTGAAATGATCCTGATTTGACTGATTCTGAGCAGTTTCTGGTGGAGAACTTCTGGGAGAAGCTGTAGTTTGCTGACCTTGTTCCTTTAGGGGCAGGAACAACACTTTTAGGGACTTTGGATCCCTTGGTTTATGGACATTTCATGCTCAGAGCTGTAAGGCACAAAAATTTCTATAACACCAGAGTTATTAGAGAACCCTCCCCCTTGGGGTAACACCATCCTCGATGTTCAATGAAACCTATAAGAAAAAATACCTTTGAAAAAAAAAATACTACCCATGGAGCTTTATAACATAACTCATTGCAGTATTTGTAATGACCAACTGTTAAAGTAGGGAAAACATATTGTTTATTGGAGCTTTATAATATTGCTCATTACGGTGTTTACATTAATAACCACATATACACACATAGACATTTTCTTCACCCAACAAAAATCATATTGTTTATGGAGCTTTATAAATCCAGCTCGATACAATATTTACAATAATATACACATACAAAAATATGCACATTTTCTCAACTAGAAAATAAAAGGATATGATGTTTGCATCTACAACAAGGGAATCTAGAGGCTCACACCTCCACTTTCAAAGTAATACCAGGATTCAACTTGTTCCCAGGATGTCTAGAATCCATCGGAACGTCAAATTTGCATCCAATGTCCAGCACTATAATCATGCGCCACTTGTCGTCTCAGTGAACAGTTATCAGATCATTATTCCAGGGCACACTCCCAATGTGCATTTCATTCCATCTGGAAATGATAACGACCAAAACAAATATATCCCCATCCTTCCCTTCTCTCTTACACAGTCCCTCGAGCAATATGGTTACCCCCTTATGTGCAGTTACACACCTTCCAAGTTCCGTTGCCACCCCCATCCCGAGTAGTCCATCCCTCAAAAAGGCTTCCTCACATCAAAATGTCCAAACACCAAGGTATATCCCTACCTTAAAACCATCATACTAGTCATAGCATGCTCATGGAAATCAATGGACACTATTAGGTACTAGTGTCCCACAATGGCCCTGCTCCTGAAGTGCTTTACCAATGTTAGGGTCTTATAATTTATAGGATCAATTGATGATTATCTATTGATTTTCTCCCATGAGATGTTGTAAATAATTAATACATTTTCCAAATTATTTTCAAAAGTTCAAAGAAAGAAGAAAAAAATGTGATATAAAAAAAAGAGAGAAAAAAAGGAAAAATAAACAAATAGGGGATAATATATATATATATATATATATATATATATATATATATATATATATATATATATATATATATATATATATATATATATATATATATATATATATATATATATATATATAGAGCGAGAGAGAGAGAGAGAGGTGTGTGTGAAAAAAAAAAAAAAGAATAAAAAAATTAGAAATAAAATAAGCCACTATAGTGAGCCAATCAAAATGTTGCTTTAAATTAAAAAAAAGGTGCCAAATTCATACAATTTTAAACTTCTCTTATAATATAATTTGTTATGAAATGATATGACAAATTTCATTTGTCATTTGTAGGTAAATGGTGTGCTTAAACCGATGGGCTAGATCAACGGTGCCAAGATCTACGGTGGAGGGATGATTTCAGCCACCCCGCCACTACTCCCCCTACACTTTCGACGGTTAACACGTGGGGGGGGAGGGAATGGTTTCCATCCAAATCACTTGTGGCGACATGGTGACTGTTATAGACATATTTGGGCACTGCCACCCCAATCAAATATTTCCATAAACCAAGGGCTTCTAAGACCCTAAAAGTGTTGTTTCATACCCTAAAGCAACAAGGTTAGCTGATTACATCATTTCCCAGAAGTTCTCCCTGAAAAACTGCTCAAAACTGGTCAAAACTAGATCATCTCACCTACTCCATGGTCAGAGTGCGATGCATCTCACCTATTGCACACGGGAGGTGCGATGCATACTAAAAAGCGCTTCTGTAGGGTGCAATGGGCAAGAGTAGACAAATGGCAGAGGCAGTTTGCTAGGTGGAAACTAAGAGAATCTTCTAGAAACTACTCGTTTGACACTTGCCTCTCTGCAATCGCTAATGGGTGGGGTAGAGATCATGAAATCCCCAAGTGGAACCAAGAACTATCACAGAAATAACACTAATCAAAATCCCAAAAGCTAACTCACCCACCTGCAAAAATCTATATATGGATCCCTCATCCTAGAGATCCAGAGGTTGAAATTTTGTATTTTGTAAGGAAGTGTTGTTGGTTTCTCCATGAAACATTGTAGTGTTGGGTGATCTATCTTTTCATGAGGTGAAGAGGGTTTTCATGCTGGGAAGATGGCACTAGGTCAGACCACTGGGTTGTAATCCTCTCTTCCACTACTTCTATCAATAAAGCTATTTTAGTTTTCCTCCATATTCTTGTATATTTCTGAATCTTGTATTGGTGTATGAATTTGTATGGTTAATATACATCTGATCCTATATTGTTTATGGTTATATATCTTTATGCTTTGATGGTATTATGCTTCTTTGACTCTACAGGTGTTCTTTGAAGTGGGACAAGTGAGGAAAGAGTGGCGAAGCTCTGTCAAAGGAGGGAGTAAACAAGCAAGGAGCCAAGTGAAAGAATGAGGTTGGTACTCTCTACTTCTCTCTCATCTATCTCTCATAAAGGAAAGCACAAGTAACTTTAGTTTGTTTGTTTCTAAGATAGCTACCCATCTTAGTGGGACTAGTAGCTCTGAATGGACACTAGTTTTCCCGATAACAAAATGGCGACTCCACTGGGGACAGATTAGTTTGATTGTTAGTCATTGTTGTTTACTTTATAAACCACAGATGGAGCTTAAAGTTAAGCCAACTAGCCTTCAAATTGCTTTTGCTATGCAACTACAAAGTAGATCAACGCTGCTTCAGTCAATCTCCAGGTTGGTTTATGAACTAAACATCTGACTTGTAAAAATCCTAAGTGCCCTGGTGGTAGCTCAAATATCCTCATTAGATCAGCCCCTATACTTTGTGTTTACCACCTATCATTAGCTCAGCCTAAATCCCTGAACTTATCTACAAACTGTGAGTGAAAACCAAGCTCAGTCTCGTCCCTGGACCATCGCGCTGTCTCTCATTGGCAACCTGGATGCATCACACCTCCTCTGTGTTGCAGGTGAGATGCATCCCTGTTTTCCTATGTTACAGGTGTGATGATTGAGTGAGACTGTTTCTACCTCCAGATTTTGGTTTTTTCTTCATTGTCTTCAGCTTTATTCAGTAGTTTTGCTGTTTGTGATCAGTACATCACTGTTGAAGCTCTCTTCCTTTGCATTATTCAGCATCCATTGATAAAGGAATTGTGAATGTTTTGATGTATTTTTTGTCATTTACAGTCCTCCTTTGCAAAAAGTAGCTTAATCGAACTGTCGTCTTTTTATTTGAAAGTGTCGCAAGTGTCATTTTCAATCAAAGAAAAGAGTGTCATAAAGTCTTCCTCTTTTAGCTATTTGATTACACTTTTGCCATTATATTTGATTTGGGTCATCAATTATTTGAAGTGTCAAAAGTAGTTTTCAAGTCAAAATTGAAAGTGTCATCTAAGTCTTCCTTTCGTTTTTGAAAAGAAATGGATAAAGTGTCGCTTTCACGAAAGATAGTTCAGATTTGTACTTAGTTTTCTTTTTGTCATTCTCACATTAAGGAAACTGAGAAACAAATACATGCATGTGCATTTTCATTTAGACTGCATGCAGAAATTGATTTAGGATAGTGCATCTTAGTGTGTGCTCTCTGCTCTATGTTGAAAGAATTTTACTTCTCTTTCCTTTGTAGCTAGGATTTTCATTGCAAAAAGAAAGTAAACGATTGTTTATCATCTTAGATTGCATATTTAGGAATTGTATATCTACATCACATCGTGAACCTTAAAGGAAAACTTCTTAAGAAAGATCAACTGTAAAATAAACGTCAATGAACATAAAAATACTTTGGAACCTAACGCACAACATCTAGAAGTCTAGGCTAGAGACATATTCTTCCATCCTAAAGCCTGGTAACTATCGTTTTCATCGTAGGTTGGGTGATTCCTCCTCCTTGATACGACAAGTGCCAGTACGGACTTGTGCTCCCATGTACCATCGAGTATATATTGGGAGACCACAATAGGCTATATCCTTTATCCTTAGGAAGCTGTGTCTGCCGCCCTATCGATCACAATGCACTGAACACAACATTTGGGAAGATTGATTGTTGTATGTAAAATGTATTCTTAAATTTTGCGATTGGTTTGGTAATCCCTCTATCTAGACTTCCAAAGTAGTCACTTTCATTCCTTTTCAGACTCCTTAAAAGAAAAGGTCCGTCTGAGCACTTGTCACTTCAGGCTCATTAAAAATCGAAGGCGACTAGAGTCATCTTTAGATTTTTCTCGACTCTTTAAAATTGAAAAAGCAAGTTGTGTCAAAGCGTCATAAAATAAATTTTAGTCGAAATAACATCATTGTTCCCTCGTTGGTCTTAGGTTGAGAAAATGGAGTCCACCAATCAAGGATTTCCCTTTGGGGGGAATCCTAGTCCCTTCTCCTCTTGGGGAGATGTTGGTGCTCCTCATATGGCTACTTTGTCCCTTCCAGGACTTACAATCGACCTGCCAATATGGCTTCTCTCGATCACTGTCGTTCAAAATGCCGTGATTCCTGATCAATCGAATCAGTAACCAGTTGATACTAGAGTTACCTCCCAACCTTCTACTTCATTTGTTTCTCCCTGTCCTTCTTCCTTTTCACTTGGTGAATCTAGTAACACTAAAAACCAAGTAACTGAGAAGAAGAAAGGGAAGGAGAAGAAGAAGAAGAAGCCAACAGCGAAAGGGGACAACCATGTAGCATCTAGTGAAAATCCACACACTGCACCGTCCAAACCTAAATCTCCATGTATCATTTTCAAAGGAGACCACTATCATCGAGATTTTCCTTGCATCCCGCAGATCTTAAGGGATTGGTCTCCCCACTTTCACAATCTAGTGTCCTTAATCTCTGACGATCATGTTGAGAGTACACCGTCAACTAGTGAAAATGAAGTCAATGGAAAAAAAGGAAGATCTAAATTTCCTTGTAGACTGTGTGAAGGCAATCATGCCCTCCACCGTTTTCCCTTCCTGGACGAAGCTAAAAGAGTCTTTGATAACCATCCTGCTTCACCGCAGCGACTTCCTCCTGGATACAAGAAACTCTTGTCGAGTCCATCGCTAGTTGAAAATCCAACTGACACACCTTTTTTGTCGGTCGAAGCACCTATCGTTGAAGATAAACCCTCTGAGTCCACACCAGACCAAAGTCAATAGGTCGAGATGGCAGTCGACCCAGTCTTGTCTTTAGAGGCTCCACCTTCAGATGATACAGTCCCCAAAGAGAATGAGAATGACACTGTTCGAATTCTTTTTGTTAACACAGAATCCACTGAACTTGGGGGCAATCTACCCATTCCTTTACTGCAGGAAGGATGTTCATCAGATATTCATCCGACCGTCTATTCAGTCCCTCCTCGAAGTAATCTAGTTGTTTCCTTCGATTGGAATCTACTAGGGAGACCCCACCTACCATCTAATGTACCATTCTGAATCATAGTACAAGCTTACAAAATGATCATGGCTGGTACTATCATAGATGAAGGGGCTTCCGTGAGTATCCTTTCATCAACTGCTTGGAAAGCACTTGGTTCACCATCGCTTCTGTCTGAGATTCGAAATCTGTCCGGCTTCAGCAAAGGAACCAGTCGACCGTTAGGGATCCTTCCAAATTTTCCTATAACTTTGATAAGGAAAATCATTTATCTGAACGTGATGGTAGTCCAAGGGCCATTAGATTACAATCTACTCCTTGGATGTGACTATATTTATAACATGGGAGCTATTCTTTCCTCACTCTTTAGGGTGATGTGTTTCCCGTATGAAGGTAGAATGGTCCAGCTCGTTGATTATCTTTCATTTCCTGGTTCAAACATGGATAATAGTCAAATACCATCCCTAACTGGTCTTTTTGCACAAGGAATGTCTCATCAACCTCCATTCTGTCCACCTGATGAGTGCGAGTGATTCGGTGAATGTGACTAAACCCAGGGGGCATGCACCCTGGTCTGCTTTGGCAGGAAAGCCTCAAATATAAGGTAGGTTTCTACGTAGGATATATGACTAGTCTGACACACCCGTCCATTTAGGAAAATGGTATTAGACTGGAAATGGCTTCCCTCGTCAAATGTTATGTGAGTGGAATCTCCCACCATTCACCTTTGTCTATTTTGATGGACAGAGCCAAGGAAGTTTTTTGTCTGCAAATGCGGATGGAACAACCTTGCTTTAATGCAAGAACTTCCATATGGTAACCTGGAAACTTTGCTTCTCTTTATACCTGGGGGCATGCAAACCTTTTGCATGCGAGTGAAAAACAACCTTTTATTTTCGTAGTTTGTAGGGTTATTTTCTTAGTTTGTAGGCTCTCAACCCTTTAACCTCGTAGGTTGGTCATTCCTAGCTTGCATACAAAAGGCTCTGGAGCAAAGTTGCGCATGGGGCAAGCTCCCTAAAAAATGAACCTACTGATGAGAGATATCCTTATTATACAACTGGCATGACCAATGTTTCCGCAAAGTTCAAGCTCATTAAAAAATAAACTTAGTTATGAGCATATGTTCCCCCAGAGTTCAAGCTCATTAAAAAATGAACCTACTATCGGTAAATAACCTTTGTGATCGCATTACTATCAGCTTTTGAGCCTTGGTCGTGTTCTTACCATCACCTCCACTTTTTAGCCGATCATCCACCTCCACTTGATTGTTTACCCTTTTGAGGAACAGCTGCGAAGAGTGATTCTGTTAGACACCTTCTTTCCACTGCCATGATTGAAAAGTTCCAAACCTTACCTAGAACTAGCTACTACCCAAAAATATCACTCGTTCCTCAAAGATAGAGTCTTTTAAGCTCTTTTTAGACTTTTAAAATATAGAAAGATTGCCGAGCAATCGGCCTCTCTAGCTCGTTAAAGTGATTGGAAGTGCCATCCCTCCTCTAGATTTTAATGTTTTTGGATCTGAGGAATCATTACACAAAAAGATCGAGCGCTTGTCTTTTTCCACTCGTTAAGGTGATCCGAAAAGTCATCCCTTTCATATCATTTTATACTTTTTCAGACTTCAGGGATTATACTACAAAAAAGGATTACAGGAGTTTCCTTTCCGTCTCTTTCTAGACTCTCTAAAATTGAAAAGGACCGAGTTATCTGTGTCATTAAACTCGTTAAAATAATAGGGACAAACTTGTCCATTACAGATAAGAGCGCGTTTCACTATCGCTAGTCTCGCTAAAACATAGCGACAGGTTTGCCTGAAGGGAAAATTATAGAACAAGCATATGTTATCCTCCTCAAGCTTGAAAAAAATAAAGAGGTATTGGTCAGAAATGACTGGGGAAAAATTGGGAAGAAAGCTTGAAGAACTTTATTGGTAGCAGGTCGCTCTTGAACATGACACTTTTACTCCATCACCATGATTGATTAGGGTTGGGTTATTCTGTTCACCGGTCATATCACCATTGGTCCTTCGTACCATCGATTTTATGGGGTTAACGCTACCAATCCATTTCAGTGTCACTGATATGTTCAAGAGAAGTTGCTCAGAGAATTCACCAACCCAGCTTACACCTCATCCGCTGCAATACCTTCACGCTCCATTCTTTCACGACTGCCACCCTGAACCTTGTATCATCAGATCGTTTTCACCTCCACAAAATCATTTGCTCCGTTCCATGTCATAGATGTGGGATTCATTAAGGCCCTCCTACGACGGGTCACTTCTTTTCGACATCAGCTCATTATCCAAGAAGTCAACTTAGGAACAACCCTTTCAGTACTTTGAAGCTTTCATGCCTCAATGGAAAGTTTCTCACTTCTGGTGACAAGTTTACATCAATGGCCTTTGACTGAAAGATTTTATGTGGTGTTCGACATCGACTCATGCATTCACACCACGTGAATTGTGCTGCAGTACCTTGAGGGTCGTCATCATTATCGGTGATTCCTCTTGCACTTGTTAACAACTTACATCATTGGCTAGTAATCAGGCGATGTCTTTCCATGTTCGACATCAGAACATCTTTTCACATGGATCAACTTGTACTTCAGGTGAAGATTGAACGAGTTTGAAGAACCCGAATCTAGTTTCATCCATTCGGGCTGCGATATATTCAGGAAAATAAAGACATCAAATGTACATCATAGCTTCACAGATAATCATCCAAGCTAAGGGATGATGGCTCTACCAGAATCATCATTTTGCCACACAGATGGTTGTCTTTCCTATGTACATGAAAATCAATTTATAAAGATGATCATGGGACTGTCCGCCTTAGCTAGATCATGAAAATATTATGAAGATAATTTATTGTATTGTATCTTATTACAGGTCACCTTCCAGTTCAAAAAACCTCAGATCCTCATGATAAAGCATTTCACCCGACATCAGAAGATTTACAACCTCATGCTTTAGCGGGCAACTGTTATAGACATATTTGGGCACTGCAACCCCAATCAAATATGTCCATAAACCAAGGGCTTCTAAGACCCTAAAAGTGTTATTTCATACCCTAAAGGAACAAGGTCAACTGATTACATCATTTCCCAGAAGTTCTCCTTGAAAAACTGCTTCAAACTAGTCAAAACTAGACCATCTCACCTACTCCATGGTTAGGGTGCGATGCATCTCACCTATTGCACACGAGGGGTGCATTGCATACTGAAAAGCCCTTCTGTAGGGTGTGATGGGTGAGAGTAGACAAATGGTAGAGGCAGTTTTCTAGGTGGAAACTTAGAGAATCTTCTAGAAACTGCTCATGTGACACTTGCCTCTCTGAATTCGCCCAGGGATGAGTAAGAGATCATGAAATCTCCAAGTGGAACCAAGAACTATCACAAAAATGACACTAATCAAAATCCCAGAAGCTGACTCACCCACCTGCAAATATCTACATATGGATCCCTCATCCTAGAGATCCAGAGGCTGGAATTTTCCATTTTGTAAGGAAGTGTTGTTGGTTTCTCTGTGAAACATTGTAGTGTTGGGTGATCTAGCTTTTCATGAGATGAAGAGGGCTTTCATGCTGGGAGGATGGCACTGGATCATATCGCTGGGTTTTAATCCTTTCTTCTACTACTTCTATAAATAAAGCTATTTGAGTTTTCCTCCATATTCTTGTATATTTCTGAATCTTGTATTGGTGTATGCATTTGTATGGTTAATATACATCTGATCCTATATTGTTTATGGTTATAGATATCTATGCTTTGATGGTATTATTACGCTTTAACTCTACAGGTGTTCTTTGAAGTGGGCCAAGTGAGGAAAGAGTGGCGAAGCTTTGTCAAAGGAGGGAGGAAACAAGCAAGGAGCGAAGCGAAAGACTGAGGTTGTTACTCTTTGCTTCTCTCTCATCTATCTCTCATAAAGGAAAGCACAAGTAATGTTAGTTTGTTTGTTTCTAAGATAGCTACACATCTTAGTGGGACTAGCAGCTTTGAATGGACACTAGCTTTCCCGATAACAGTGACTCTTGGAGGATTTCCCAAAACTACTTACTACCTACACCTCCCCCCCTCGAGATAACACCTTCTCCCACCAGTTATTCGTTACATCCATCACTCCACTCCCACTGCTTGCCTTCTCACCCACCAGTAAATTCTCACCACCTGTCCTGCCATGCCACCACCTCCATGTCAACTAGCCATTCAACGATCAAATAGTTGCTGCCAAAGCCAATATTGACACCATTGCATTTAAAATTCCCTCTTTTTATCCATTTTCTCAATAAATTTTCCCTACTGCATAACGATAACTTTTCCGTTATACAATTGATTGAATTGCTATAAAAACCCCTGGAAGCCTGAAATTCACTCCTTTCACCACACCATTGATTTTGCAAATCAAAAATCAAGCTGCCACCAACTATCAACATTCTACAACAATTTTTCCTCCACGAAGTTGACCAAATTTCACCTGTGTAAGCTTGTTCTTAGGATTTTTCTATCAAGTGTCTTCTAATATAGTTTTTTTTCACCTTCCTATTATTCCATTTCTCCATGTGAACATGCAAAGGAAAGAGGAAAGTGTCAAAGAAAAATCCCATGATTCCCATTGTCCCTGCTTTTGATAAATCCCCTCTGATTAAAACGCTGTATAAAATTGTCGAGACCTAGTGTGAATTCGACCTTACGAACTTTGCAACTAGGAAAAACAAAAATTCCTTGACAAAAGTGATGATCTGATGATTGAGAATCCCTTCTCCCTCAATTTATTTTCCCCCAAACTCACTTTGTTCATGAATTCTCCTCTTGGTACCATCTTCGATACCTGCCAAGCCAAAAAGTTGTTATTTCCCAAAATAATGAAGTCATATTCTCCATTCCCATGAAAGTATATGCCAAGCCCTGCAACTTGAATAGAAAGCCTCCCATCATCCTTTCTTAGTTGATATATTGATGGAACTATACAAAAAAACTCACTTTCCCTCTGAGAGCACAAATCTTTGAGTGTTTTCTCCCTGAAATGCTTAATTACCCCAGACCAATCCCCCATACCTAGTCTCGATCCTCCCAGAAATGTCAAAACAAGTAATTTCTATGGTAACTAGACTGTTTGGGTATTATAATGATCAATGGCTAGATGAAATAGTTTTGGGATTTTTGTCAATTTTTGTAGTTGGAAAAAAGCAATCCATTCTTTTTAATTACAGTCAATTTATGTCCAATGCAATGCATGATCAATTTGTAAATTTCAAATCCGAAGGTGTTTTCAAATATCAGTCGGTATTGGTTTATCTTATGTTATATCATCACTCTGACAGGTTCAAATTTCCTTTACAAAAGACAAATAATGATG
Organism: Pinus tabuliformis; assembly: GCA_031772625.1. Lineage (NCBI taxonomy): Eukaryota > Viridiplantae > Streptophyta > Pinopsida > Pinales > Pinaceae > Pinus > Pinus tabuliformis. The sequence continues at coordinate 534,039,752 of CM062810.1, read as the reverse complement.
GCAATCCTTTGTCAGTGATTCATTGGACTTCTCTAGTTAGAAATAACTTAGAGGAGTATACTTACACTAATTTTGTTGACAGGTTTCTACATACCTCATTATGCTTGCTTTGCAGTGATGTGATCCTGAGGATTTCACCAGAGATAAAGAAGATATTTCACTTCTCAAAGCAATCAAAATTTGGAGACTGGTATTTATACTGAAATTAGAAGATATCGATCAAAGTTACCTCCTTACAGGTTAGCATTGTTTGTACCAGTCAAAATATTTTCTTTAGAATACAATAGACAAATGTTGAATATGGATGAGCTGCACTTTGTATCCTATAAAAAAGCATATTTCAAGCTAAAGGCTAATATAAGTCCTTATATTGTTAACACCATAGTTGCAACAAAAGAGGTTGAATTTATTTTAAGGCAAAGGGAATTTAAGCCTAGTTTCTCTTGGTCTTATGATCCTATGGCCATCATTTCAAAAATTAGAGTGGAGCAGAAGAGTACTTCCTATGATCCTACACCAAGGCCCAAAATTGAAAAGTATGCTAACCAAGAGGAATGGGTAGAGGGAACTTTACAAGAAGTTAAAGAATGACTGGTTAGTTAGTCATCCATGTAGACACCTATTCCTAAGGAGAGGGAGGTCAAAAGGGGGAGAGAGAACATGTCCCCTACCGACTCTAAACCACAAGGTGCATAATTTATTGTTTTTAAAAGGAAAAATAAGGACCCAAATAATACTAAAAAATCAGACCATCAAGATGATCCTCTGGTGATTACTATCTAGGACGAATGTCCAGAAGAAAGAGATACACAACAACTATCTACAATAGTTTTGATAGGAAATCCTGTCAATCCTTTTCCTCTAGTAGAAGACACAATTTAGTCACCTACTGTAGAACTAACAATTCAGTCTCTAGTATCTTCTAGTTCTCAAATTTCAACTCAATAGAATATATTTTCAAGGTACATGGAGATAAATTTGAAAAATGAAGATTTAAAGGCTTCAACTTACTCAAAATTTTGGATGCAAACAACAAAAACACAACATAGATTTCTCTCTGTATTCAACTCAGAGAAAGGATAGTTCCAAATGGCCTTCATGGAACCTTTAGTACCATCTCCTAGGAGTGTTGAATAGTACAAAGCCTCTATTTTCTCAATTGATAAAAAGAAGATACATGAAATCAATTTACGCAAGAAAACATTGGAGCTGATCTTTTCAATAGTCACCCATTCAACCATGATTGTTTGCAAATTATAATCATCCTTCAACAACATACATTATCAGTTGAAGATTGAAAAGATGTCCCAATTTGCTAAAGACAATAGAATCAAATCTCTAGAAGATTTGATAATAAATCTAGGACATCACCCTGCTAATATCAAGGTAGCAGAAGAGCTTATAAGGAGAAAAGAGGCAAATATTCAAGCATTAAGAAAGCAACTAAATCTACCTTCCACGAAACATCCTCAAGCTAAAGAAGTTACTAGCATAGAAATGGAAAAGGATAAATGATTTACAATAGTTGTTGAGAAGAATGCACAAATACATAAAATGGAGAGGGATATGGAAATACTATTAAGAGAAAAGGAATAGTGGGAAGAAGCAAGGACATCTACATTAGGCATAGGCACTACTATAGAGACTTCAACAAAGGCCAAATCTTTAGATTCTATAGAAGAGCTTGCTAAAGCTTTAGAAGAATTATCATCAATTAAGACAGAGAAAGAGAATTTATCAACAACATTGATTCGAATGGAGGAGAATAAAATTTGTGTTGATAATGTCTATTTAACACAAGTGTAGAAGAACTTCAAGCTCATTCAACAAATTCAGAAAATGAAGACCAGTCTTTTATCATTCACATGTTGGCAGAGGCCAAAAAAATTATTTGGAAGAATATAAATGCTAATATAATATATATGTGGCCATCAATGCAAATCACTTTTGAATAGGAAGAACTCATGCAAAGAGTTAAGTCAGCAATACCAAATACTAAAGCATATTTAGAGCATAGACTAGAAGAGGCACAAAATATTATTAAGTTGTTAAACTCCAAGACCAAGGATGAATTAGAGGACATAAACATTCTAAACATGACAACAACAGTAATGGAGGTTAAAAGAGTTTTAACGAAAAGGAATTTGATGATACAACTAGAGAAAAAATGTAAGGAGATCGAGTTGCAAGTCAAAATATTCAATATCAAGTTCACACTACTACAAGAAAAGGCTCTACCTGCTCTGAGGAATTCTAATGGCAAATTGATTCCATTATAAAATTACCCAGAAAAACTGTATAACATAGTTTTTTATGCTTCAAAGTTTGTAGAGGCCAAAGGACTTATTAGTGGAGAAGCCTTTTACATAGAGAGAAGCCTTTTTTCCCTAGTAAATATCCAATTCAAATCTCAAAGCTATTTCCAATATGTTACTATGAAATAAATTCTATTAAGGTTGCCTTTAAACACATATTTTTTACATATATCTATCTATAAATAATCTATTAAATATCCATCTCCCAGAAAGATCTACACTAGATCCCATCCAGATCATTACCCACCTAAAAATGTGAATAATCCTTAGAAACTTATTAGGAAGAAGAGTTTTACTGAGAGTCAAGAAAGCAATAATCCTTTGTGTAAAGTTAACTCTCTCCCTAAAAGTTTGATAACTGTAGAGGATATTGAATTTGACTTACCTTTTAAGCACATTCTTTTCTAAACCATGTTAGAAATTTTTGACCCTGAGACAACTTTTGATGAAAATGTTTTGAAACCTTATATCTCAACACATCAACCTGAAATTTCAGATTATGATGAAGATGTTATAAAACAATTTAATAAACTTGAAGATTTGGTGACTGAATTAATTCTAGTTGCTCAGAAATCATTTACTGATCAATGAACCATTTCTTGTTTTTTTGCCTCATCGCCCACCTCTCTAGTCGTTTCTCTTATTTCCACTATCCATATTTCATCTACTCTCTTTACTAATTCTATACCAACTTAGATTATAATCCCACTTTCCTTACCAACCTCAACATCTACATCAATTTTAGTTTCATCTTCCTCCCATTTATCATTCATGGCATCTCGTTATGCCCCCTTGTCTTGTCTAGACAACTTCATGCCATGCCAAAAGATTATTAGAGACATATACCTCAATTTGCTGGCACATGGCCAATTACAGTAGAAAAACACATAGATTGAATGAATGATTATTTATATTTGCAAGAAGTTGGTGAATATGACATGAAAATCAGGCTCTTTTCATAAATTTTGACAGAAGAAGTTAAGAAATGGTTCAGGGCATTGCTAGTAACTAGTATTGCAGAATCCTCTTCAAGTATTGGCCGAATATGAGAATATAAAGAGAGCTCTTGGTGAAATAGTTCAATATTATTGCAATAGGTTCAATAACATTTACATTTCTATTCTAGCAGTGATACAACTTCCACGAGGGCTAGCTCTAATCAAATTTTCAGATGCTTTTGATGCAGATATGTCTTATCAACTGAGGGAGATAAATCCTGCTACCCTAGAGGAAATGAAAAGGAATGTTGTTAGTGTGGAGGAAAATTTATTGGATAAGAGAGCAAGGTTAAAGGCTGAAAGAAGAGTCATGATCAAAGAAGAACCTTATTCTTCTTCATCAGATGCAAAGTTAGACACTTTAGTTAAAATCATGGAAATAATGATGGAAAGGATAAGTTTAACTGATAGGGCTCCACCAAGAGAAACTCAAGGGAGTCCTCAAATAGGAAATCCTAATTTCAAGAAGAATCCACCCCAAATTAAATAGAGATAGAAAAAAGGCTTATCTAATTAGCAACAAATTAGACCTCCATTCCATGAGAATTATGCAGATGAAGAAGCTGAGATAGTTGAAGACCATGAAGAAAATCAGATAAATCTATTTGGGGAAGGAAAAATAAACAATATTTTCTTAACTAAGGAGGAACAAGGTTAATTCTTGTTATCACAGCTAGAGTTCATCCCTGCAGAGTCTAATGATTATAAAAAGGGATACCAAAATGCTGTCATGGAGGTACAAATATAGTACAATTTGAGAAGTAAGAAGACTGCAAGAAAACTTCTTAAGAAGATTCAAAGTGATGCCCCTTCCACCAACTAGGAAAAGGATGATTCTCAAAAGGATACTTCTAAAAAGTAGGATATAAGTATCAAGGAATTTGATAAACCTCAAACATCTTTCAGTATTTAAAATGAATCAGCCAAGGTCAAAATTTCCATTCCTCTGACAGAATTGACTAACAAGAACACATATAGATCTCAAGTCATGAAGGCACTAAAGATAATGGAGGGAACAAACATAGTCAACTTAACTAATGGTCAACCTAAATTATTGTTTGGACCTAAAGTTGAAGGGAAGTCTCAGGATGATAATGTGTCACCCTTATATGTCAGTTTGAACATCCATGACTACATTCTACACAATGCCATGCTTGCTTTTGGTGCTTAGCACAATCTTATGCTTAGATTCATTATGGAAAATCTAGGACTAGATATAACAATACCTTACAAAGATTTACATTCTTTTGATTCTAGACAACTAAGATGCTTAGGTCTTATCAAGGATTTATGTGTGACTCTGGTTCAAATCCCAAAAAATATTCTGGTAATGGACATTCTAGTGGCAGACATACCTCCCAAATATGGAACGTTGCTATCAAGATCATGGGGAGAAAAATTATAGGGTAGCTTGCAGATGAACATGACATATGCCACAATTCTTGTTTTTGGTCAACAAATAAGGTTGTAAGGGGAAGCATTAATGAAATATATGGTGAGAAGCAAAGATAAACCAAATAATTATCCATTATATTCTGTGCATTTAGATATGGATTCCTTCATTCTATATAATGACATATATGTTGAAGCGGAAGTGTCAGACTTGAAAACTGAATTGAGAAAAATAGGAAGATGAAATTAGATGCTCTGAAGGAAGATGAAGAGGGTGAAGCCCTTTTGAACATGGATTTTGATGGGGCAGTGAGCAAGGAAGGAGCAAGGGTAGGTGTTTGGGTCTTAAATTCACAAATAGGTATAGAAAAGGGATATTCTTACAAGCTTAATTTCCAATGCGCAAATAATATAACTGTGTATGAAGCACTGATTTTAGGACTGGAACTTTTGAAAAGGTTGGGAGCTAAAAGGATTTATGTAGATGTTGATTTTAAACTCATAATTAATCAAATAAAAGGTGAGTACTAGGCTAAACACCGTAGACTAAGGGCCTACAGGAATGTTGTCTTACATTTTTTACATTGTTTCCCAGAATATCAGTTATCTTTGATTCCTAGGGGTCAAAATATCTTAGATGATGCATTGGTTACATTAACTAGCACTTGTAAGATACCTTTTAATCCCAATAGAAAATTTGAGGTTGAAGTGAAGCATATTCAAGCTGTCCCAGATAATGTTAGATATTTACAGGTTTTTGGTAGTGATAATAAGGTAGATTTCTTTTTATAGTTAAAAGAAGAATTTGAGAATGTACATATTGATTCATATAACGATGTAGATAATGATATGAATGAAATGTTGTTGAATGACACTGATGAAAATCTATAAGATCTTGCTGTCCTATAATTGAAAGAAATTGTGTTGTCGAGGGGTTTGTTTTTTTTTTTGACTTTAACGGTTAGAATTTTATTTAAAAGGCGGAAAAACAGTTATCGCTTGCATTTACATTGGATTGAGTTTCTCAATTTCATTTCTCTCTGAGTTCATGAAGTCCACGGTTCCATGATCAATCTTTGATTCAGGGTCATCTTTTGGAGAAGCAACGCTGTATCTCTGCCGGATAGTTCTTTACCTTGATGTTACCAGCTGATTCTGGCAACCTGAGTATGCCTTTCTGGAGCCTTCCTCTAACTCTGTTGCTAGAGGAGCGAGTCGGATATGTGCTATTTCCACTTGGGAGTATGAAAATCGTTTTCCATCTCTAGTCTTCATTCTAACCTTCCAACGCCTTGATTTTTGTCAAAGCAATTTCCCCTGGAGCATAAAGAGCCGTGCGAAATGGGCAGCTGTCCGATTGAATGTACAGAGCCTGACGTCAAAATTTTGCATTGCTGAAACACCACGATCGGCTTTGCTGAAACACCAGTTTCAGCAACTGATAAAATAACTGTGTTGCTGAAACACCATTTCCAGCAAGCAAATTCTGGGTTTTCTGTGTTAAAACAGAATTACTGGTTAATCCAATTATGGGATGATGCAGAGAGAATCTTCCAAATTGACTGATAGGGTTCTTTGGCTTCTGGCAGCTCCAAGGTTGGCTTCAAAATCATATTTTGTCAAAGCAATTTCCCCTGGAGCAGAAAGAGCCGTGCGAAATGGCAGTTGTCCGATTGAATGTACAGAGCCTGACGTCAAAATTTTGCGTTGCTGAACCACCACGAGCGGCGTTGCTGAAACACCAGTTTCAGCAACTGATAAAATAACTGTGTTGCTGACACACCATTTCCAGCTAGCAAATTTCTGGGTTTTCTGTGTTAAAACAGAATTACAGGTTAATCCGATTATGGGATGATGCCGAGAGAATCTTCCAAATTGACTGATAGGGTTCTTTGGCTTCTGGCAGCTCCAAGGTTGGCTTCAAAATCAGCTTGAGAATTAAGCTGCCTCAAAATGTGGAAGAAGGAGATTTTCTGAAACTTAGCCAGCATGGGTCTTATTTTCTTTAGAATTCGGCCTAAATGAATCTGCCACTGATTCGAAGGAGAATTCATTGCTTGAATGATGAGCCGAGAGTCTCCGAAGACCGTCAATGAATAAATGTTCCGTTTTAGAGCCAGAGTCAGCCCCTGCCACAAAGCTAGAGCCTCAGCTCTATTATTTGACTCGATTCCCAGACCCCAATGGTACTTGAGTAAAGTAGACCCATCAGGTTTCAGCAGCACTCCACCTCCACCCGCAGCTCCTGGATTGCCTTTAGAGGCTCCGTCGAAGAAAAGACAATGGTCATCTAGTGCCGATCTCCACTTTAGAAATTCCTGTTCTTCCATACGGATTTCCCACTTAGCATGGCAAGTGGTTGGAATAGTAGGGATGGGTTGATAATTTGGAACGATTTCTTTTAGCCACAGCTCCTCCTCATTATCCAGCTTTACTTCATTCCTTAGGGTTGGCTTAGCTTCCAAAGTCTCTCCCAATAAAGCTTTAATTTTGGATATAACATTGTTTACAGTGCAGATTTCTCCTCTGAAGATTCTGTTGTTTCTTTCCAGCCATAATTTCCAACATATGTATTTAGGGGTCCACATCCAAGCAGTCCTAAGGAGGTTTTTATTGTTGGTGCAGATTGGAGGAAGCTTGGCCCACTCGTGGAACAGGGATGGCACACTTCTTGGTAGCTCAATCTTGTCCGCCCTTGAACTCAGAACCCCTTTCCAGACTGCCTTGGCAAAGGGGCACAGCAGCAACAGGTGATCAGCTGTTTCTTCCTCTGATATACATAATGGACATCTGGAGGGCCCTTCCATTCCCCGTTTTCTCAGATTGTCTCCTGTGAGAATACTATTATGAGCAAGTGTCCAGCAGAAGAAGTCTATTTTAGGGAGAGAAGGAAAGTTCCATATGAATTTCCATTGCGTTGGGTCTAGAGGGACATTCGGGACAGCAATTAAACTTTTGTATCCTTCAGCTACCGAGTAGGAGCCAGTATGGGAGCCCCACCCTCTTTTATCCTTGGCTGTTGCTGATAATGGTGATTTCCCTTGCAGATTGTCTAACAGTAAAGAAGCTTCAGATTGCAAATGGTGTGGTACCTCCCCGAGATTCCAGCTGTCCCATCTTCTTTCAGCATCCTCCGTCCAGTTGGTTATGTCCCATAGGGTTTCCTTGTTGTTGGAATGCAACCATAGCTTAATATTTGCCAGGCCTTTTATATGATGAAGTGGCTGGTCTCCAAGAATCTGATCATTCCAAATTCTTATTTTTTTCCCATTACCTGGGATCCAATAGAGGTTGAGGCTGAAGTTGTCCAGAGCAGCGATACAAAGTTTGGATATTGGGGAGCCTTTGGAATTTTTTGGAGGAAGATCAAGACATCTCAATCGTTGACCTTGAAAGTATTTTTTCCACAGCACTTTCTTGCTCCAGCTTATTTTTCCTGCCACAATATTCCACAATATTTTTGAGCCAAGAGCGAGATTTTGGGCAGCCGAGTCTCTAATTTGCAGACCTCCTTCTATGAAAGGTTTCTTAATGGTATCCCAATTTACTAAATGAAGTCTTCTTTCATTGTTTTTTCCCCCTTCCCACAGAAATTTTTTCAGCATACCATCCATTTTACTGAGAAAGGTTTTGGGGGCGAGGAGAATGGAATGCTGAAACAGAGGCATGCTTGTTAAGACAGATTTTATAAGGATAATTTTCCCAGCAGTGTTCAGCCAGGAGGCTCCCCAGGCATTAATTCTGAGTTTCAGGTTGTCCAAAAGGGGCATCCAATGGGAAACTTTGGGGATGGATCTGAAAATTGGGATCCCAAGGTATTTGAAAGAATCCCAGTCTTGACAGATTTTCATTTCAAGAAGCCTAGCTATATCAGCAATGTTTTTAGCTGAGCAATTCCAGCCATAGATTGTACTTTTTGAGTAGTTAATCTTGCTGCCGGATGCTTCCTTATAGATGTCCAGTTCCTTTTTGAAAGAATTGGCCGAAATAATACTCGCTCCACCTAGTAGCAGAGTATCGTCGGCAAATTGAGCATGGTTTATTTCTTTGACATTTTGCACCATTCTGAGACCTGGCAGAATTTGGATTTGCTGACAGTAGTCGAGCTGGAAACTCAACACTGAGGCTTGAATGGCATAGAGAAGCGGGGACAGCGGACAGCCTTGCCTTAATCCCCTTGAAGCTGTAAAAAATTCAGTTGATCTTCCATTTACCAGCGGAGCAATCCAAGGAGAGGCGATGCAGGCTTTCACCCAATTTGTGAATTTTGTTGAAAAGCCCATTTTTGTCATTACTGCAAACAGGAAGTCATGCCTCACCCTGTCAAAGGCATTAGCCAGATCTAGTTTTATTACCATTCCTTTCTCTTTTCTCTGGACACTTGAATGTACTGCCTCTTGAACCAGTACAATATTATCCAGTATCTTTCTCCCTTTGATGAAGCCTCCTTGGTTCTCCGGTATGATGTCTGGCAAAATATTCTTGAGGCGCATGGATATTATTTTGGTAATAAGTTTATAGCTAGTATTACACAACGAGATGGGGCGGAATCTACTGAACTCAGAAGCTCCTTTTTCTTTCGGAAGCAAAGCCAGGAAGGCTGAATTGGTGCTGCCTCCTATCTTAGTACAAAATTGGGATTTCCTTACCATTCTCAGAAGGTCTTTGTTGATAATTGACCAGCAAGACTGAAAGAACCTGGCAGTGAACCCATCAGGCCCTGGCGCTTTATGCGGGTCCATGCAATCCAAAGCTTTCTTGAGCTCATCCATGCCGATCGGGGCAGTCAGCATATTATTGACGGGGTCTTGCACACAGAAGGGGATCAGATTGTACGGATATGCTTGGGGATCTATAGGCTGGTAATCAGGAGCTGAATAGAGATCTTTAAAAAAGGAGAATGCTGCTCTCTTTATGCCCTCAAAATCATTAACCATTGTATCTTGGAATCGGATTTCTGAAACATTTTTGTATTTCTTTCGGGCTTCGGCATGTTTGTGGAAGAAACTAGTATTTTTGTCGCCGGCTTGTAACCATAAGTTTCTAGATTTCTGTCTCCAATACTCCTCTTCGTCCCTACTGGCTTTATGAAAGACTTTTTGTAACTCAACTTCTTTTTGGAGAAGACTTTGGGTAATATCTGAATTCTCCATTGAGGATTGGAGGGCAGCAAGATTTTCTATAGACTCTTTTCGATTGGCAGCAGGAGTTTTCAAAGCTTTTGCCCATTCCTTGAGTTTCCTCTTAAGAGCCCGCAATTTTTCTTCCCACACGAAGAATGGGGAACCCTGAATTTTCCGGTTCCAGACTTCAGTAACCACCTCATTGAACCCCTCTTGCTGAATCCATAACGGACTAAATCTAAATGGAATGGGTCCAAGAAATCTATCCACGGAGAGTTCCAGACTTATGGGTTTGTGGTCAGAGGTGCTGTTGGGCAGAATTTTGGATGAGGTCATTAGGCCACTAGTGAGGAAGGAGGTTTGGACAAGGAATCTGTCCAAGCGAGCTGCTATATGGCTGGGACCTAGTCTTTTATTAGACCAAGTATATTTCCCGGCTGAAGGTTTGATGTCCTCCAAATCCCAATCGTTCATGATGTCTTCTACCCATTCTCTGGCAGGGTCCCTTACAGGTGAACCACCTTTTTTCTCTTCAGCAGCTAGAGTAACGTTCAGATCCCCTGCAATAATGATATTTCCTGGATTGTGCAAAACAAGAAAGGACTGGAGCGAGTCCCAACAAATTTTTTTCTCCGATGGCAAGACTGGAGCGTAAAGGTTAAATAAACTTACTTGTTGACCAGAATCTTTGTGAAGGAGTTGAGTGAAAATCCAGTGCTAGCTTCATAAAATAGAGATTCAGATCGTAATGGCATATAATTCAATGTAGACTTACTCGATCTATCTCTCTTTAGCTAGCCTATGTTGCGGTAGTTTTCCAGAGGCATGCATCGAGAGTGGAATTTCGTCTGAAGACCATTTGCGTGTGTTTTACGGCTACTTGACACGCCCAAGCTGGCCCTCGGAACCTGCGTAGACCTAAGAAATAGCCTAATTTGCTGCCGTAATGACATATATAATGAGAGTGATTTCCTAGCTAGAGAGAGAGAAGAAAGACGAGGTCGAGGCCCGGAGGGACTCACTATTCATATGGTGAGGAGCTTGCTCTCTGGGGGGAGGGGCCCCAAGAAAAGAGAGGGAGAGAAGGTAGATCCAACAGCAGCAGGAAAAGCCAACTCTTCACACAGTTAGAGAAACTGAGATCATATCTGTTAGATCAGGAAGGGGAGAAGGAAGGACTTGACCGGGTTGAGAAGGAGCTTACTGGGTGAGCAGGACCTACCTTACCGCCCGCCTGAAAGGACCTTTGAAAGGCCCTCAAAGAGATAGAATAACAATAAGAATATGAAATCGCATAATATAATATATATATTCATCCACATTTATATCTCCATTCAGCATTCTCCGAACACACCGATGAGTCCAGCTACTTGTTCTAGAGGAAAGGACAGACTCTGGTATTGGAAGGATACAGTGTCATGCCTGGTTCCGTACCACCCAAGTTATTGCCGGTCAGGATAGTTTGATTTTCCCCCCCTTCCGACCTAGCTAAACCTGTGCTTGCCTCATGACTTGCCTTCCCTACCACACTTATCCATTACATACGAGTCAGTAGTAAGAGACACAATAGATATTCATCTTCGGATTGATATATAGGTAACATGCATGAAATCATATTTTCCCATCCTTATTATTGGATACAGTTAAGGGAGTTGCTAACAATGATCTCAATAAGTGATGTTCGGACTTCCACTCCACTCTCCCCTCAAATAGGCCAGTCGAGCCTGCTTACGCATCCTTATCAGTCGAGCCCCCTAAAGGGACGGAGTCACTCACTATTCATATGGTGAGGGTCACCATTAGAAGAGTTGTTCGATTTTAACTATGTGGCTAAAAAGCCAAAGACAGAACCTGTAGGAGCCGATTTTGAAGACTGTAATATAGGTACTGAGGAAAATCTGAATATTGTAAAGCTATCCAAGTCCTTACCTCCCAATGAAAAACAAAAGTACATTGATCTACTAAAAGAATATTCTAATGTGTTTGCTTCGGGTTATGAAGACCTAAAGGCATATGATACCAGTATATACAACATACCATTCCCATTAGAGAGGACCAAAAACCTTTCAAGAAGAAACTGAGGATAAATCCAATTCTGTTACCCTTGATAGAAAAAGAGGTTAAAAAACATTTTGATTCCAAAATCATTGTGCCTTTAAGATTTTCAAAATCGGTGTCAAATCTAGTGTCAACAAGAAAAAAAAGGAGAAATAAGACTATGTGTAGATATCACGAATCTGAATAAAGTGCCACTCAAAGATAACCACCCTCTACCCAAAATGGATCATATTTATAGAAAGTAGTTGGTTCCAATAGAATATCTTTTCTTGATGGTTTTTCGGGATATAACCAAATTCTCGTGCATCTTGATGATCAGCATAAAACAACTTTCACACCACCTTGGGGAACCTTTATGTATGTGAAGGTGCCCTTTGGCCTTATGAATGTAGGGGCCACTTTCCATAGAGAAATGGGTATTGCTTTCACAAATGAGAAGGATATATTTATTGTGATTTATGTAGATGACATTAGTGTATTTTCCAAAACATATGAAGATCACCTACTTCACTTAAGGATAGTTTTTGAGAAATCCAGGAAATATGGTATTTCCTTGAACCCCAAAAAGACATTTTTTTGGTTTAGAGGAAGGAAAGGTACTTGGTCACATTATTTCAAAATATGGTATAAGGATAGACCCCAACAGAGTTGAAGCCATAATGAAGATTCATCCTCCCGGGAACAAAAAACAAATTCAGTATTTCATTGGAAGGATAAATTTTCTGAGAAGATTCATCCCAAACCTAGCTAAGATGTTGAGAGAAATCACCAACATGCTGAAGAAGGATACTGAGATAAAATGGAATAGTGAGGCTAAAAATTCTTTTAGTGAAGTGAAAGTAGCTTTGACATGTGCTCCTGTTTTAATTGGACCTGATTTTACTAAAGATTTCATGATTTTTTCTTTTGCATTAGAGCACATTATTGCAACAGTTTTTTTGTAGAAAAACAAGGAGGGACTTAAACAACCTATATCATTTTTCAGCAGAGCTTTAAGAGATTCCTCCTTGAGGTATAATATCATGGAAAAACAAGATTTTTCTTTAGTAAAGGATTTGAAGGACTTCAGAGTGTATATTCTACATTCCCACATAATTGCTTTCGTTGCAAGTGTAGTGGTGAAAGATATCCTTGCTTAAATTGATCTAGATGGGAAAAGAGGAAAATGGATTGTGGTAATTTTAGAATATGAAATTGAGATAAATCCTACTAAAATCGTCAAGGGACAAGGACTAGCCAAACTGATGGCTGAGTTAAATTTTCATGCACTAGACATAAATTTTGTAGCTACTCTAGGTGAACAAAAAGATATGTCTACTCCACATCTATAAGAAAATTTTCTTACTTCCCCCTAGTATGTAGATATTGTGTATGTTTTGTAGAATTTACAAGCTCTTGCTAGTTTGACCAAAACCAAGGCTAGATTTCCTAGACCAAAACTTTTAAAGTTATGTATTTTGAATCAAGCTCTATATTGGAAGGATGTTGGAGGTATTTTACTGAATTGTTTATTAAAGGATGAAGAAAATAAATTCATGGAGGAATTTCATCAATGTGATTGTGGAAGACATTTATACTAGAAGGACACTGCAAACAAAATCCTTAGAGTTGGGTTTTACTGGCCTATGTTGTTTGCAGATGTCCATAAAAACGTATCAACTTGTTATCAGTGTCAAATTTTTGAAGCCAAGGGAAAACTACTACCTCTACCCCTTAAGCCTATGTTAGTGGAGGTGCCTTTCTAGCAATGGGGTCTAGATTTTATTGGAGAAATACACCCAAGCTCTTTAGCTCAACATAAGTGGATCCTAATAGCAACATACTACTTCACTAAATGGATAGAAGCAATCCCAACCAGACTAGCTACATATTTTGTCATCACTCAGTTCATTGAAGACCATATTCTCTCCAAGTTTGGTTGTCCCTACAAAATTATTACAAATAATGTTGTAGCTTTTAAATAAAAAAGGATGATTAGTTTTTGTAAGAAGTATCACATAGTGTTAGGTAATTCTACTTACTATTATCCCTATGGAAATGAGTTAGTTGAATCTTCTAACAAGTCATTAGTGAACATCATAAAGAAACTACTGCAAGAAAACAAGAAATCCTGGCACAAAAAAATATATATGCCCTATGGGCTGATAGGATAAGCACAAAGAAATCAATTTGAATGTCACCTTTCAAATTGGTTTATGGAGTAGATGTAGCTTTTCTTGTTTCCCTAGGAATTCCAGTGCCAAAATTGTTGCAGGAAGAAGAATTAGAATGAAATGATGCTCAAAGAAGGATAAATCAGTTGATACATTTGCAGAAAAATAGAGAAGAGATTTACAACAATACACAGGTCATTCAAGATAAAATCAAGAAAATTCATGTGAGGAGGATTAAAGCCAATGATTTCCAACTAGATGATATTGTTTTAAATTGGGATGCCACGAATGAAGTGAAATGGGAACATGGGAAGTTTGAAAGTTTGTGGAAAGGCCCTTACAAGTTTACAACTGTTTGAGGAACTCATGCATTTTTATTGGAATATTTCACTTGAGAAACATTTCCCGAAGGACCTGTTAATGGAAGGTTGCTCAAACACTATTTCACTCAAGGATATATAAGTTTTCATACGTTTCATTGTAAATATAATTTAATCTTTTATTGCAAGTGAGGGTGGTTGGCATCAGGAACTGAATCCTGCACATAAGGTGTTAAGATTCTGATGAGTTGTTGCCAATATTTGTAATAACAACAACTAATCAATTCAGTTACAGAACAAGGACGAAAGACCATTACCTAATGGACAAAGGCTACTAATATACAGTGTTCTTGGCACCTCACAGGGAGGATGTCATCCCCATTGGAGAAATTATTAGTTTCCTAAATTTATAGGACCAATTTATGATTATATGTTGATTTTCTCCCATGAGATGTTGTAAATAATTATTACATTCTGCAAATTATTTTTAAAAGTTCAAAGAAAGAAGAAGAAAGAAAATGTGATATAAAAAAAATGAGAAAGAAAAAGGAAAGAGAAATAAATAGGGGATATGTATATATGTGTGTGTGTGTGTGAAAACAAAACAAAAGAATAAAAAAATTAGAAATAAAAATAATCCCCTATAGCGATCCAATCAAAATGCCACTTTAAATTTAAACAAAATGTGTCCATTTCATATAGTTTTAAATTTTGCTTATAATGTATTTTTTTATGAAATAATAAGAAAAAGTTCATTTGTCATTTGTGGGTAAATGGTGCACTCAAATCGACATCCTAGATCAACGATGTGAGGATCTACGATGCAGGGATAATTTCAGCGCTTCCCCCCCACACTTCTGATGGTTAAGACGAGGGGGGAGGGGCAAAAAATGCTTTCCGACCAAAGCACTTTGGGTGACATGGAAACTCTTGGACCATTTTAGGGAGTCCCCTCACGAAACTACTTACCACACCCTAGAAATACTTCCTTCTTCCTCCACTCATCTGTTACATCTACCACTCCACTCTTGCCACCTGTGTTCTCATCCACCTCACCATCGGAATAGTGAGTGACTCCGTCCCTACGGTCCTCTCCTTATTAGTTGAGCCTGCCTTCGCATCCTCTCCCTCTCCTCTCCCTCTCCCTTATGGTCGAGCACCTGAAGGTCCTCTCCTTAACAGTCGAGCCTTCTTACGCATCCTTTTGGTCGAGCACCTAAAGGTCCTCTCCTTAACAGTCGAGCCTGCTTACACATCCTTAACAGTCGAGCCGATGGCGGCCTTATTAGTCGAGAGTGCTACGCACCCTGACGGACCTTATGGTCGAGCCCCTCACCCATCGGAATGAGTGAGTGACTTGCCAGTAAATTCCCGCCACCTTTCCCACCATGTGACCACCACCATGTCAACTAGCCATTCAATGATCAAACAACTGTCGCCAAATCCAATATTGATGTTATTACATTTAAAGTTCTCCCTTTTTATTCGTTTTCTCAATAAATTTCCCCCACTCCATAGCGATAAATTTTCTGTTATACAACGGATGAAACTGTTATAAAAACCCCTGAAAGCATGCAAATTTCTCCTTTAACCACACCATTGATTGTGCAGGTCGAAGATTGAGCTACCATCAACTGTCAACATTCTACAACAGGTTTTCCTCTGTTAAGTTGACAAAATTTTACCCAGGTAACCCTGTTCTTAGGATTTTTCTATCAAGTGTGTTCTGATACGGCTTTTTCTACCTTCCTATTATTCCATTTCCAGCATGTCAACATGCAAAGGAAAGGGGAAAGTGTTAGAGAATTATCCCATGACTCCCCTTGTCTTTGATTTTGATAAATCCCCTCTGATTGACACCCAATATAAAATTGTCGAGACCCAATGTGAATTCGACCTCACGAACTTTACAACTGGGCCAAAAAAAAATTCCTTGACAAAAGTGATGATCTGAATGTTTGGGAATCCCTTCTCCATCAATTTATTTTCCCCCAAAATTAACTTTTTTTTTAATTCTCCACTTGGTGCCATCTTCGATACCCACCAAGCCAAAAAAAATTTATTTCCCAAAATAATGAAGTAATATCCTCAATTTCCCCGAAAAGTATATGTCAGGCCCTACAACTTGAATACCAAGTCTCCCGTCATTGTTTCTCAACCGATGTATTGATGGAATTATACAAAAAACTTACTTTCCCTCAGAGAGCACAAATCTTCGAGCGTTTCCTTCCCAAAAATGTTGAATTACCCCAGACCAATCCCCCATACCCAGTCTTGGTCTTCCCATAAATGTCCAAAAAAGTAATTTCTATGGTAACTTGATTGCTTGGGTATTATAATGATCAATGGGTAGATGAAATAGTTCTAAGATTTTTGTCAATTTTTGTAGTTGGAAAAAATCAATCCCTTCTTTCCAATTACAGTCAATTTATGTCCAATGCAATGCATGATCAATTTGTAAATTTCAAAGATGAAGGTGTTTTCAAATATCAGTTAGTATTGGTTTATCTTATGTTATTTCATCAGTTAGACATGTTCAAATTTCCTTTACAGAAGACATATAATGAGGGAAATCCTTTGTCAATGATTCATTGGACTTCTCTAGTTCGAAATAACGTAGAGGAGTATACTTACACTGATTTTGTTGACAGGTTTCTACATACCTCATTACACTTGCTTTGCAGCGATGTGATCCTGAGGATTTTTGATATGTTTATACATACCTCCTTATGTGTACTTTGGAGTCATGTGATCCCAAGGATTTCACCAGAGATAAAGAAGATATTTCACTTGTCAGAGCAATCAAAATTTGGAGACTGGTACTTATACCAAAATTATACTAAAATTAGAATATATGCATCATAGTTATCTCCTTATAGGTCACCAGTGTTTGTACCAGTCAAAATATTTTCATTAGAATACATTATACAAACTTTGAATATGGATGAGTTGCACTTTTTATCCTACAAAAATAAAACACAGTTCAAGCTAAAGGCTAATTTAGGTCCTTGCATTGTCAACACTAGATATGCAACAAATAAGGTGGCAATTATTTTAAGTCAAATGAAATTTAAGCCTAGTTTCTCTTAGTCTTATGATCCTCTGGGCATAATTTCAAAACTTAGATTGGAACATAAGAGTACTTCCTATGCACATACATGAAGGCTTGAAATTGAAAACTATGCTAACCAAGAGGAATGGGCAGATGGAACTTTACAAGAAGCTGAAGAACAACTGGTTAGTCAGTCATCCATGCATACACCTATTCCTAAGAAGAAGGAGGTCAAAAGGAGGAGATAGGACATGTCCCCTACTGACTTTGAAACACAAGGTGCATATTTTTTTGTTCTTTAAGGGAAAAAGAAGGACCCAAATAATACTAAAAAATCAAACACTCAAGTTGATCCTCCGGTGATTACTATCCAAGATGAATATCTATAAGAAAGAGATATACAACAACCAAACACAGTATTTTTGACATGAACTATCAATCCTTTTCCTAAAGAAGAAGAAACAATTCAATCACCTACTATAGAACCAACAATTCAGGCTCCAATATCTTCTACTTCTCAAATTTCAACTTAGTAGAGTATATTTTCAAGGTACAAGGAGATAAAGTTGAAATATGAAGCTTTAAAGGCTTCAACTTACTCATAATTTTGGAAGCAGAGAGAAAAAACAAAACATATATTCCTCTCTGCATTCGACTCAGAGAAAGTACAGTTCCAAATGGCCTTCATGGAACCTTTAGTGCTAACTCCCAGGAGTGTTGAAGACTACAAAACCTCCATTTTCTCAATTGATACAAAGAAGATACATGAAATCCTTCAAATTGATTTACACAAGAAAACAAGGAAGCTGATATTTTCAAAAATCACTAGTTCAACCATTATTGTTTCCAAATTACAGATATCCTTTAACAACATACATTCTCAGTTGAAGATTGATAAGATGTCCTCATTTTCTCAAGACAATAGAATGAAATATCTATAACATTTAATAATAAAGCTAGGACATGGCCTTACTAATATCAAGGCCGAACAAGAGCTTATAAAGGAAAAAGAGGCACAGATTAAAGAATTAAGAAAGCAACTAAATATACCATCCACGAAACATCCTCAAGCAAAAGATTTTTCTAGCATAGAAATGGAAAATAAGATATTATTTACAATAATTGTTGAGTAGAATGCACAAATACAGAAAATGGAGCAGGACATGGAAACAATGTTAACGGAAAAAGAACTGTGGGAAGTAGCAGGGACATCTACATCAGGCATAGGTACAGCAGTAGAGACTTCAAAAAAGGCCACATATTCATATTCTATAGAAGATCTTGCTAAATATTTGGAAGAATTATCATTAGTTAAGGAAGAGAAAGAGAAGTTATCAACAACATTTTTTTTTTCTACGTAAAGACTATTCTATTAAATAAAAAGGTAAAAAATATTTACAGAGAGGTATGGACCTCTGAAGGGGCAACAGCTAGCCCTCTATCAAAAAGTCTGCTGCCTACAGCTCTGATATGTCTGATTACAATCCATAAGACCTAGCTTTCAAAATATATTAACCCCAAAATAGATCTATCCTGCATTTCCCGCCATCCTACAGTTCTGAGGCTATTACAAAAAACTAGAAAAGCAGACTTATAAACTGGAAGATAATAGTGCGCCATAGTGAAAATTCTGGACGAAAACCACTGTGAACAAGTTCAAAACAAAACCTTCATTCTGTGACTTTGTGCTGAGATGTAAAGCTTATGCCTGAGGTGGCATATCATTATCTGCATCCATGTCGCGGTCTGGAGAACTGACCCAATCAACCTCCATGTTATCCTCGTTATCCCTTTCTGTTACCATGTGCAATATATTGCCTGAGGAGGACGTTGGAGCACAGGGAATGATATCTTCATTAGCAGAGATAGAATGATGGGGCGTATCCTCGCGTTGTTCTTCAGTCTGAAGCAGGTCTGGGGCATTGAGAATGTCACCGGCTTCACTTCCTTGAGAGTTACTGGGATTGTGAGAGAGAGGACTATCCCTGATGTGTTCATCTGAGCTTGAGGAATCCTCTTCTTCCTCAGAAAAAATAACAGTGAGCAGGGCAGAAATGGAGGGCTTGTGTAATTTGCTTTTGAATTTGAACCGACAAGAGTGAAGGGAACTGTGCAGAGAAGGGCCAGAGTGTTCAGAAGAAGGGGATGATGGAGAGATGGAGGCGAGCGGGACTATACGACGCGGAATAGGTTCTCCTCTGCCCCTATTACCCCCACGACCTCCATAATTGCTACCTCTTCGAGGAATTTCACGTTTTTGGGGAGCCATTACAAGGGGGCGAACCAGACTTTGGGTGGAAAAGGGAAACAGACACCAATTATACCAGTACCCGGAGTAGTGGATGCCCAGGAAAGACTTCACCCAACTATGACTCTGAACTTCTAATTCTTTCCTAAATCCTTCAAATCTTGGCCCAAATTGAAAATATTCAACTGTCCCGAGAGCAGAGACTTGAGCTGTTCCAAAAAGAAACCAAACTACCAGATAGTAACCATACCAGATGCAAAGCCTATGAGTCGTGATCCAAGTAATTGAGCTGGCCACGAGTTTGCGCCTATGGAACCAGGGAGGTTTCCAAGTGCGCCACTCTGCTTCTGGAGCACGCGAAACTATTCGCTCAGGAGCATATCTACCTGAGTGCTGCCAAAGGAATGTCGGCTCCCTGAGAAATGCTTTACTGAATCTGCTAACCATCATAATAAACAAATCCCGCCTGCCATGAGCCGAGTGAGGCATTAAGGGAATTAAATGTTCTGCCATGCATTCAATCATCGAAGACGCAAGGACGCCAGCTGCCCTCCTCGCTCGCTTGAGCATTAACACTAATCCTACCACCCGCATCCGGGTGCGTAACCTCCTGCTGATGCATGTCTGTGTTTACTATGTTTCTGAAGGCAGAGAGTTGATTCTCTGAGACCATATTTGAAATTGGGCCTTCATAGAAATCCCTTCCCCACTCCACTCCTAAGTTCGCAAGAAAATCCGCAAGTTTATTCCCCTCTCTTCTGATGTGTTTGAAGGAGATTGCTGGATGATTGGTAAGCCATTGTTTAAGAAGCTCTAGTCTATTGGCCAATCTCCAGCTGCTACTGATCTTGTGAACTGGTGAACCTTGCATAAGCTTTGAGGACATGTTAATAATTATTTGAGAATCCCCTTCCACAATAAGAGGAAAGAGCCCCCTGTCCTTTGCCAGATTTAGCCCTCTCCATAAACCTTCCAGCTCCGCCGCATTATTGGTGTTCCATCCAATTGAGCCGACAAAGGTTATTAATGGAGTCCCCTGGTAATCTCTGATACTTCCTCCAAATCCTGTGTCTCCGGGATTCCCCTTCGAGGCTCCATCAAAGTTAAGCTGGTAAACATTGAATGGTGGAGGTGTCCATCTTGTTGAGGAGCTTGGGAGCGTTGAAGTATTGTTTTTTGCTGATTCCGGATGTTGTAGATGCAATTGCCAATTTCCCCATATGGCTTGTTCTTGAGGGAGAGAAGGGAAGTCCTCGGCATGCCATCTTTTAATCGACAAGGTTTCCTTGATATTCTGATGCAATCCCTTCCAGACCTGCTCCACTGGTTGTGCTTGATCCTTAAATATCCGTCTGTTCCTTTCCTTCCAAATGTTCCACATTAACAATCCTGGTATCAGTTTCCATAATGTGTTTAAGAGTTTGCTTGTATACGGTGCTTGAGGCCAGGTACGGAGCGTTTCCTTGATGTCTCCTAGCACTCTTCCATCCTTCTGACATCGAAAAGTGATTTTTTCCCACAGTTTTCTTCCCATAAAGCAGTTTTGCATAAGATGGAGGGTTGTTTCCTCTTCTTGCCTGCAGTTCGGACAAATGGATGGTCCAGCAAAATTCCTTTTTCTAAGATTATCCCATGTGAGAATTCTGTTATGAGAAATAAGCCAAAGAAAGGTTGAGACTTTCGGCCATATGGCTGGGTTCCATATTCTCTCCCATACTTGATCCTTATTTATCCTGTCTTTGATAATGATTTTATAGGCTTCTTGGGTTGTGAATATGCCTTTCTCCTCATAACCCCATCTAAGGGTGTCCAGGCCTTCCAAAATGGGGATTTTTCTTCTTTGGAGTTCAAAGGAGAGGGTATGTTGAATTTGCTCAGAACTGTGGGGTAATATTTGATTAGCATCTTTCCATTCTCTGTGATCTTGGGCATTTTGTGTATTCCAAAATCGGCTGACTTTCTCGTGATGTTGTATGTCTTGGTCCTCTATTCCTTGAATTGTATCTCTGAGATTGGGTAGCTGCTGCCATGAGTCCTCCCAAAACCTCGCTGTGTGACCATCCCTGATCTCCCAAAAACTGTGATTTTGAATTAATTCCCTGTGTTGAATGGCTGAGTTCCATATCACCGATCCTTTGCTAATTTCTGACATTCTGATTCTTTCCTCCAAGGATTTGTTTCTTGCGTATTTCGCTGTCCATAGGGCAGCCCAAGGTGTATTTGGATTAGAAAGCCATCTCCACCAGATTTTGGCTCCCATTACCTTGTTACTATGTTCTGGGTCTCTTAATCCGATTCCTCCTGCTTTTTTGGGAAGGCATGCTCTCTCCCATTTTACAAGCGCCCATTTTCGGTTTGGCCCCGATTTCCCCCAAAGGAAATTGCGCTGAAGCTGTTTGATGGCTTTGAGAACCCACTTGGGTGCTGCTAAATTAGAAAAAAGGTAAAGAGGCATTGATTGAATCACTGCTTTAATCAGAACCAACCTGCTGGCCATATTTAGCGCACGATGAGTCCACAAAGTCAACCTGGCTTCCAAATTTTCTAAAAGGTTGTTCCATGAGGCATGCTTAAGAACCGAGGCAAATAAAGGGGCACCCAGATATTTGGACGGAAGGGAAGCAATGGTAAATCCAAGAATACGAGCAATGGATCTTTGGATGGAGGGCAGGGTGTTAAATAAAAAGATTTGAGATTTAACTTTATTTATGAGAGCTCCGGACGCTTCCGAGAAGTCGGCTAGAATGGAATTAAGAACACGAGCTTCTTGGACAGACGGATGCCCAAATAACATGTTATCATCAACAAATTGCTGGTGGGAGAAAGCAGGGGCATTGGGGAAGGCTAATCCTTTAAGAAGACGCGTCCGAATAGCTTCTTTGATGCTGCGACCTAGACCTTCAGCTAGAATGACAAAAAGGAAGGGCGAAATGGGGTCTCCTTGTCGAATTCCCCTAGAAGGACGAAAGGTGGGCGAGGGGATTCCATTGATGAGGATAGAGAAGAACGAGGAAGAAATTAAACTGCTGATCCATCTAATCCAAGAGGGAGCAAACCCAAAGACTTGAAGAATTTTTTGCATATATTCCCAGCTAATACTATCAAAAGCCTTAGATAGATCGATTTTGAGCATCATACCTAGTTTTTTTGTGAGTTTGAGAGAGTGGATAATTTCGTGGGTAAGAATTATCCCATCCGTGATTTGCCTGCCTTCAACATACCCAGTTTGTTCTGGGGAGATGATGAGGGGAAGCAAGGGCTTCAGTCTGGAGGCTATCACCTTGGACACAATCTTATAAATGATGTTACATAACGCAATCGGTCGATATTTTTCCGGAGTACAGGCAGCTTCTTCTTTAGGTATTAGAGCAATGAAGGTTGCATTCAATCTTGGATACATCCACCTCAGCTGGCGCGATTCTTCTACTACCTGCCAGACTTCCCATTTGACCAGATCCCAGAAGTGATGGAAAAAGTTTGAAGTAAAGCCATCAGGTCCTGGGGCTTTTCCTGCCTTGAGATGATGGACAACTTCTTCAACTTCCTGGAGGCTTATTGGCTTAAGTAGAAGAGTGTTATGCTCTTCAGTAATCAATTTGGGTATATTTTTAATGATTTTCCCAATAGCTTCTGTCCTATTTACACTCGGCTCTTGATTCATCTTCTTGAAGTAGTTAAGGAATACCTGTTCTATGCCTTCATGAGTTTCGACTTTATCTCCTTGCTCCGTTGTGACCCTAGAAATTTGATTTATCATTCTCCTTTGCACAGTGGATTTGTGGAAGAATTTTGTGTTCTTCTCACCCTCCTTCATCCAACGGACCCTCGATTTTTGTCTCCAGAGGGTTTCCTCCTGTGATTCTCGCTCAAGGAGTTGATTTTCTAAGGATTGCTCTTTCTTGCTAAGTTCTTCCGAGCGCCCTTCAGAAATCATTTTTTGCTGAATCACTTTCATTTCTTGATTAATTTTTTCCTTTTCTTTAAAGATATTGCCGAATACAGAGTGATTCCATTTTTTAATTTCACCTTTGAGGTATTTCAACTTCCTTTGAAACGTGGACATTTTTGTACCATCTGTAAGATTGCATTTTGACCATGTTACTTTGACAAAATCCGTAAAGTCCGGGTGTGAGAGCCAAAAACTTTCAAAACGGAAGGGGCGTTTTATGTGACAACCAGGTCGATTCCATTGGAGGGCAATCGGCCAATGATCTGAGCCAGAGAAAGGGAGAATTGAAGCAGTGAATTCCCCTCCAACATGAACTGCATTATCAGATATTAGGAACTGGTCCAAACGCGATGCTATCTGCATTGGAGAAGCCCTCTTATTGTTCCAGGTGTGAAGGCCGTTATTTGTGGGAATATCAATAAGCCAATTGTTCTGTATGAAATCTTTCAAGAGAGTTCCGTCTCTGTTTGTGCTGCAACGTCCTCCCTTTTTTTCTTCCATCGAGGCAATCATGTTATAGTCCCCTCCTGTGATCCATAATGGATGTTGCCTTTCTCTGTTAATATTCATTAAAACCTCCAGAATTTCGGATTTGTGCTGGGTTTCTTGAGGAAAATACACATTAGTAATGTGACCGTAAATGTTTGTTCCATTTATATGAAATATAGCTTGGATGAAATGCTTATTTGCATGTATATTTGCTAGTTGAATCTTTCTTGCGTCGCAGAGCACTGCAAGTCCTCCGGAAGCTCCCTGAGCATCAACAGCGGCTACTGTTCCTCCTGGCCAGGCCTTCACTGCTATCTTTTCCAAGACTTTTGAGTTGCATTTGGTTTCCTGTAAAAAAAGAACTTCTGGTTTTTCTTCCATTAGCATGTTTTTTAAAAGTTTTCCTTTCCTTGGGCAATTAAGCCCTCTAATATTCCATGAGATTAACTTCATTGAGAAGTTTTGGGGTTGATGTTGTAATATTTGGTGAGCTTAGCATATCTGCCTAACTCCACCAGCACTTCACCTATCTTGATGGTTCTCTCCAGGGTGGTTTTCCTTCCCCTTTTTTTGCTGTCCTTGGTGATGAATTTTCCGTCCCACTGACTACCAATTTGAACCCCTAACGAATATTTTTTCTGAGCTTTATTGAGGACTGCCACTAGATTGTCCACTTGTTTGTCAGGTATTTTGTCGAAATTCCCTGTTTTGCATGCTTGTTCTAAACCCAATATATCTAGCTCACCAATGTCTATGGATTTTGTATCCTCCTCCATACTTTGTGGTTCCTGAACATTACCGCCTACTTCCTTCTCTCTTTCTGTGCCTGGGTTTGAATCATCTATGTCCATATCAGGGTGGATCCAGGTTGTTGAAGTTGTCTTGGGCCTATTACCTTCTAGATATGTCTCCGTTTCCTTTTCTTTTAGATTGGCTCCTTCCCTGCTTTCCTGCTCCGGGACATTTTATCTCTTGTTAGAAGATGAGCGATTGGGATCTGGCAAATCCTCATTTTCGAACACTGCGAAACTGTTACTAGTTGAAGGCTTGGATGGATCTCCAGGAGCTGTCTTGACTGCTGGTTTTTTTGTTCCTCTTCTACGATTTGTCACCTTAATGAAGCCATCATCAGGAGGGTTTTCCTATTCCGCTTGGGTTTTTGGTTTGATATTTAGTGGGCAATCTCTGAAGAGATGTCCTAGGTCATGACACTTCCTGCACCTAAAAGGAACATGCTCATAATCAATTAGCTGGACACATTCTACATCTTCGTGGAAGAGACTTACCGTATCAGGCAGAGGTTGCTTCAGATCCATGTAGACGCAGATCCGTGCATATGAGGTATATCTCTGTGTCCTTGTTTCTTTTGCTACTCTAACGAAGTCGCCCAGGGCTGAGCCTATTGCTTTTAGAGTTTCCTCTTCCCAGTATTCCAAGGGTAAAGAATACAACCTGATCCATACCGGCGCCCAGCTCAGATCCTCCTTGTCCGGGTTGAAGCGTTCAGTCCATTCTTTGAGAAAGAGCCCAACAGAGTTAAAGAAATAAGGCCCCCCTTCGAAAACTCTGTTCCTATCTTCCAGGCAGTTGAAGACCGCAGTAAAGAAGCCTTTCGGCCCTAGATGCAAGGTAATGTGTCCTTTTGGGTGCCATTTGACATTTATCCAAGTTCTCAACGCTCTCTCGTTAGGCCATATGCCGATGAACTTGCCTATGAGCGCATGATCTTTCATGTATTGGATTCGGGCATTGATCCTATGACTTGGTAGCTCCACTTTTGGTTTTTGAGCCGCTACTTGCTTGCATGTAGATGAACTAGCTTTCGGTTTATCTTGCTGATCTTTCTCTGTCTGTCGCTGCTGCCCTTGACTGGGTTCTTCATCATTATTTTCCGGTTCCTTGTTTGAAGCCTCTGGAATCTCTTGCGGCTTGTCGTTTCTTAGGGGAGGCGCCCCGCCTCTCCCCGTATGGGGGTTCATTAAACCGTCGGTCAAGAACCCTGCCTGCTGTGTCTTCGCCTTGTCGTATTCCGCAGCAAGGATCCTCTGCTCTGCAGACCTGCCGTTGCAGGTTAGTGCGAGAACCCTAGGTATCGCTCCGTCTCAGCTTCTCCGTCTTTAATACTCCTAGGCTCTTTCTAAGCCTAAGCCTAACCCTATCAACAACATTGATTCGAATGGAGGAGAATAAAATTAGAGCTGATAATTCCTATAACAAAAGTGAAAAAGAACTTCGAGCTCATTCAACAAATTTATAAATATCAAGACAGGTCTTTTATCAGTCAAATGTTGGTAGAGGCCAAAAATTGCAATTGGCAGAATATAAATGCTAATATAACAGATATGTGGTCATCAATTCAAATCACTTTTGAGCAGGAAGAACTCATGCAAAGAGTTAAGTAAGCAATACAAAATAATAAATCATATTTGGAGAATAGACCATAAGAGGCACAAATTATTATTAAGCTATTAAAATCCAAGACCAAGGATGAATTATAGGACATAAACATTCCATACATGACAACAAGAGTAATGGAGGTTAAAATAATTTTAACGAAAAGGATTTTGATGATACAACTAGAAAACAAATGTAAGGAGCTCGAGTTGCAAGTCAAAAGATTCAACAAAAAGTTCACACTACCACAGGAAAATGGTCTACCTACTCTGACGAATTCTAATGGAAAATTGATTCCATTATAAAATTACCTGGATGCTTCAAAGTTTGTAAAGGCCAAAGGAGTTATTAGTGGCAAAGCATTTATAGAGGGCTTACAGTTTGATTTAAATATTTAGCATGAGATTCATCACCATTTTGTAAATAAGCCAACTTTTGACCTTTACACTGAAGTGGATAAAAGGTTTAGAAACATGATAATCTTTTTTGTCCCAAATGAAGAAAGGTGGGACTAGTTTCTAAAGTTGATGAAGTAAGTACAACTGAAGTTCTGAAATTTTAGGAGTAGAGAAACAATATTTGTAGCAAAATAGCCACAATGAGAATGAGATTCCTTCAAAGCCTAAACAACGCAGAAAATTTTACCATACATTCCTAATCTTATTCTTTTATATCTAAAATATATATGTCTTTAAAAAATATTATTTTGTAGGTCTATTTTATTTTGAAGTCTGATATGAGATGTAAAAGGTTACTATAAATACTTAGTAAAAGGACTTAAAAAAGGTTGGAACTTGTATGAAGAAAGGAGCCATATTTTGATGTAATCGATACTAAAGTGATCAATTTTCAATAATACAGAGAGTTTTGTTCCAGGATTCCCATGTCAAATAATTGGTGATGTACTTTTTCACGAGAAATTTTTATTTTCTGAGTTTTCCATATGTTTTCTGTCTCTATTGTTTCAACAAGATAAAAGTTAGAATTTGCTTAAGTGTACTCTGCTCTGGCTTGTAAATAATATCAATGTTTTCATTCTGATGTTAAGTATAGAATTCATCTTAGCACACTCTATATTGAATTGAACTTAAATTATTTTCATCCTACACACTCCAAAAATACTTTAAAAGATTCAAAAGTTTTCCTAGCTTGCCCTGTTACAACTTCTCTTTTATTTTTGTATTTAATCATCCAAAGACTTATGAATCCATGCCCAATGGTCTTTCCCTTCAATTTTCCACCAAATATTTGAAAAAACCAACCTCGTAACTCAATAACTAGCCTAATATCTTAAAACAAAAATCTAAATAAAAGAGAGAGATCTCTCTCTGAAGCTGGAAGGGCTAGATCCCAACTTTGCAAGTTGCTTTTTTGTTACCTCTGTGTTTCTCTCCACAGCCAAGGGAAATTAAAGAGTGATAACAGCCAACATATTGTTGCATCTTCCAACTCCTTTTCTTATTGTTGCTAATTCTTCTCGTCAGTATCGACCACCCAATCTGGCATTTCATGATTTCCTCTACCAAGCACATGATTTTCGTTCTATTCAAAATAAATTGAAATAACTTCAAATCATGCCTCATTGGTGGCCCATCAACAAGGTACACTTACAATTCTGTTCGATTCCTCTCATAACAAATTGAACTAGAATCTTTGACCAAATCATCATGTATAAACATATCACATCAGGTTAGCTCAAAACACAACCATCATAGATCAAAATCACAAATCACATGTAACCATTGTTAGACCAGGTGGTAACTCCTCAAATCTAAACTCATTTTATTCATTTAGGTTGTTCATTATTATATACAAGAGTGAGTGACTATTCGTTTTATCTCCCGATGACTCTCTATCTTCTCTATTATTTATTTACATTAATTACAGCTGTACACCCAATCCCTCTGATTAGGTGTCAACATTCCCCCCTTAATCTGAAGGGATGTTGGTGAGTCCAAGCATCGTTCTGAATCTTTCAAGCTTTTCTCTTCCAAGTGCTTTGGTGAATATGTCTACAATTTTCTCATTAGTGGAACAATGGCGAAGATGGATTGTTTTGGCCTCAACATGATGTTGAATCAGCTGATATTTAGTATTGATGTGCTTTGTTCGATCATGGAACTTTGGGTTCTTGGCCAACTTTATTGCAAAGGTATTGTCAATCATGAGTGGAGTCGATTGTACTTGTTTTACTTGAAAATATTCAAGAATTTTCCTGAGCCACACAATTTCTTTTGTTGCCTCAGCGGCTGCCACATATTCTGCCTTTGTTGTGGAATCTGTTGGAACTGATTGTTTGTGTGATCTCCAGGAGACAACCCTTGATCCAAGACTCATAGCATAACCTAAAGTAGATACCCCAGTTTCTTTGTCTCCATCGAAGTCTGAATCAGAGTATCCAATCAAGCTGAAGTCACCCACTTGTGTATACTTGATTCCAAAGTCTTGAGTTCCCTTCAAGTAATTTAGAACTCCTTTTGCAGCAAACCAATGTCCCTCACAAGGATTTTGCATAAATCTAGAGAGGATTCCAACAACAGATGAAATATATGGTCTTGTAGTAGTTAGGTAGTTGAGACTTCCTACAGGCTGTCTATACTTTGTTACATCCTCAAATTCTTTTCCTTCAATGGATGTGAGCTTTAAGTTTTGTTCCATTGGAGTAGTCAGAGGATTGCATTTAGTCATGCCAAACTTGTTCAACAGATCTCCAATGTACTTCTTTTGAGAAAGGAATATGGAGTTCAGATGTTGAGTTACTTCAATACCAAGATAGTAATGAACATAGCCCAAATCAGTCATTTAAAAACCTTTCTTCAATTCCTTCTTTATGGATGCAATGTAGCTTTCATTGTTCCCTGTCATCAAAAAATCATCTACATATACCACAAGTTATACAACTGTTTTTCCAACTTTCTTGACAAACAAAGTTGCATCATCAAGATGATAATGTTTGAAATTGAGTTTCAGAAGATGCTCAGTCAGTTTTTCATACCAGGCTCGTGGTGATTGTTTGAGGCCATATAAGGATGTCACAAGTTTTCATACTTTATTTTCATGTCCTTTCACAACAAATCCTTCAACTTGGGACATAAAAACATTTTCTTTTAGATTTCCATCCAAGAAAGCAGTTTTTACATCCATTTGATGGACTTTCCAACCATTCTGAGCGGCTAGGGCAAAGAGTGCGCAGATGGTAGCCCATTTTGCTGTGGGGGAAAAATTTTCCTCATAATCGACCCCTTCCTTCTGTGCAAAACCTTTTTCCACAAGCTTGGATTTGTGCTTGTTAAGTGAGCCATCAACTTTATACTTGCTCTTGTAGACCCACTTGCAGCCAGTTGGGTTAGTTCCCAATTGAGGATCAACCAGCTTCCAAGTGCCATTCTTTATCAGGGCATCATACTCATTTTGCATTGCTTCTTTCCATTCATCATGAGAAGAAGCTTCTTTGAAGGAATTTGGTTCAAAATCTATAGACAAATTCAAGTCACAATCATAAGAAACATCCATATCAACAGGTGAATGAGAGTCATCTACATCACCCCCATTTTGCCGGTTTGAATTTCTAGTTCCTGTCTTTCCAACCTCATCAGGATGAACACTTTCAAGTGTCTTTGTCAACCACTTTGGGGGACCTTTCTTAGATGGTCCAAGCTGCTCCGTTGATTGAGTTGGGACTGAATCAAGATTGAGTCTCCCAATTCTGTCAATCACATCACTCAAAGTATCATCTGTTGTTGGAATTTCATGTAGGGGTGAAAGTGCTTCAGAACAAGATTCCACAGATTGATCTAGTATAGGAATCTCCCCTTCAAGATGTGGAATCTGATTATCAAATTCTTGAACTTATTTTGCATTTTAAAATCTATCCAAGTGATCAAGTTGCCTTTCAACAACATTGTCAGTTTTGGATGATTCAAGAAAGATCACATCTCTAGATACAACAAATTTTTTGTTGACTTCATCATAGATACAGTATGCTTTGGAGGTGTTTGAATACCCCAGGAAGATACACTTATGACTTCTTGCACCAAGTTTGTTTCTATGCACCTTTGGTATCAAGGCATAACAGGTGGAACCAAAGACTTTGAGATGCTTTACTAAAGGAAAGTGCCCATAGCAGATTTCGTAAGGAATCTTGTTTCTGATATCATTAGATGGACATCTATTGTTTATATATACAACACATAGAACTGCATCAGCCCAAAACATTATTTTTTCATTTTTGAAGAACAATATGGTGTGTACCATATTTAAGATCATCCTATTCATTCTTTCAGCTACACCATTCTGTTGTGGATTATAAGGCACAATTGTTTGATGTTTGATTCCATGTTGGTGAAGATAGTTTTCAAATTCATTTGAATTGTATTCTTTTCCATTATCAGTGCGAATAGAGCCAATATGAGATTGTGCATCATTTTCAATCCATGTACGAAAGTTCTTGAATGTTTGAAAAGCATCAGATTTGTTCTTTAATAAATAAACACACACATTCTGGTGTAGTCATCAATGAATGTCATCATATATTTATTTCCATTTGTAGAAGAGACAGGCATTGGACCACATAAATCTGAATGAATGAGTTCAAGTTTTCTATGTGCTCTGGAGTGTGAATCATGAAAGGATTGTTTTCTATTAGAATGAAAGCATTACATTGCTTAAGCTTCCTAAGAATTGTAGGCGATCCAAAAAAACTATTTTTCTTCAACAAATGGAGGTTGTAATAGTTCAAATGTCTAAATCTAGCATGCCATAATAAACTTGATGGAAGTGTACCTTCTTCATAATGAGAATTGTATGAGAAATGTTGTGCATGAGCAGAGGTACCGTGCAACTTGAGAAGCCTTTATTATTCTATCCCTGTCATGACAAGTGAGTGGTCAGATGCTTTTCTCACCTCAAGCTTGCCATCAAACATATGAATGGAGTGACCTTGCTGGCAGATATGAACCAAGGATAGCAAGTTTCTCCTCAGCTGTGGGAGATATAGAACATGATGCAGAAGAAAGTCTAGAAGACCAGGCAATTTAAGCTTGATTGTGCCAAGCCTTGATGGCTTGAGTTTTGATTGGTCTGCAAAGTATACTGCTCCATCAACATTGTCAGTAAATTCTTCAAAAAAATCTTTTCTATGATTCATGTGGCAAGTTGCTCCTGAATCAAGCAACCAATCATTTTTCCAAGAAGCAAGTGAAGCATTAAATAAGTCTTCATTTAATCCAATATTACATTGTGCCACAACATAATGAGTGGATTCAGGTGCTTTACCTTTGTCTGTGTCATTATTTTTACCTTTGGGTTGGTTTCTTTGCTGCTCAATTTTGTCCCATGGTAACTTTCATGTGGAGGCATCATGTGATCCATTTCTTTTGCAGCGTATGCAATGAAAATCTAACTTTTCTCCTTGAGAGTGTTTGCCCCCCCCCTCGCCTCTAAAATATCTTCCTCTTCCTCTTTGACCACCTCTTCCTCTAGAAGAATCTTGGGCAAGATTCTTTTCTTTATGAGCAAGGCACACAACCTCTTTAGAAGATTCAGGGGTTGTCTTCTTTCCAAAAGCTTTCTCTCTTTCAACAATTTTTTTCACAAGGGAGTCAAAGGTAATATCTTTGAGATTTCCATTTTCTTGAAATGACTCAAGATAATTGGAGTAAGTAGGATAAAGTGCCTTGAGAAAAATGATCAAAGGAATATCCAATTCAACCTTAGTGACTTTGATATCATGCATTATATATTTTACTTCGGATGTAAGAGAAAGAAGATCATTATTTTGTAATTCAAGGGTGAAGAGTTTAATCATAAGTTAAACAACTTCAAGTGCAGAGTGTGAGTCATAGAGTTCCTTCAGCTTTTGTAAGGCTTCAAATGCATTTGAAAATGGCGAAATGTGTTGACTCACCTCTTCACTTACTGATGCTACAATCAATTCATAGGCTTTGCTATTCTTATTTTCCCAAATGGCGAGCTCTTTGCCTGAGGTAGGATTGACTGGTGCTTCGTCTCCTTCTCCAACACACACTCCTTTCCATAGCTCATTAAAAATGAGAGTGTGTTGGATTTTCGTCGACCATTCAGGATAATTGTCCTTTCCATTGAGAACTACTCCCACAATAGATATAATTGAATGCATTGTAAAATCTGTGTATAGTGGAGAAAAATATTTCTTCTGCAAAATTTTACTTGTAAAATTGTTATACCAATAGCATTATATCAACAACATTCAACTTAATATAATCCTAGTACCATTTTCTTTCACCCGTATACTAGAGTTTCACTATAGTTGTAGTTCTTTTACTGTAGAGATGAACGACGGAGATGAGCAGTAGAGATGAATCGATGGAGATGAGCGACGAAGAAATATGGAGGAGGGCCATCGATTGTAGAAGATCAAAGGTTATCGGAAGTGAAGAAGTCCAGGCGTTAATGAAGACAGAGGGTGGTTTTAAAGCGATAAGTGGGATTTTGGGTGGGTAAAAAATAGTAAGTGGTATAGAGAGGGCAGCACCCAACTCCACTAAGCGATTGACACATAGCGACTAGGGGAGAGATAATAACCACTCGTATTGGGAGGGTAACTCTCGTGCAACTAATGCACTCAAAATCACTATAAACTATCGGATTTTGGGGTGATGATCAACGGTGGAGATCAAAAGGCACTTTTCGGGCGGGTAACCGCCATGTAAGTGGTCCCCTCTGAAATCAATGTCAGCCATCAAATATGGAGGTTGAGATCGATGGTGGAGAATGAGCCACATAAAGTGAAACCTAGAGAACTGTGTCCGAGCGGGTTTAATGAAGAGTATGATTGCAAACATGCAATGTTATTGATTGAGGCAAGAGATTTGCGATATGCAATTAAAAAGTGGGCCCGACGATTTATATATGGGTTTATAATACTTGAGATCTGGCTCAAGGGAATATGGAAAAGGATATATGTGAATACGAAAAAAGATATATGGTTTTTCAATGTGAAAGGGTATATATACCATACTCAAAGTAGGAGGAAATCCAAGTCATTACAACACCTTCGACAAATGTATTAAACGAAAAATGAACGAAATCTCTCCTTCAGCTTCAATGCACCATTCGACGCAACAATAATGAATGAGATTTCGCAGAGTTATGACAGAAATGTCAGCTTGCAAAAGATGCAAAACAAAGGCAAAACAAAATAGGAGTTAAAAATTAAAAGGAAGACAAAAGATGGCACCTGCTCTGATAACATGTCAGACCAGGAGGTAACTCCTCGAATCAAAACTCATTTTATTCATTCAGGTTGTTCATTAATATATACAAGAGGAAGTGATTGTTCGGTTCATCTCCCGATGACTCTATCCTCTCTATTATTTATTTACATTAATTACAGTTGTACACCCAATCCCTTTGATTAGGTGTCAAGAACCATTATAAACTAGAATCATAGATCACATGAATCATCATATACCAGAATCCTAAATCAAATGCATAATAAAAATGAAATAAAATATTGATACCTATCCTTTAATCAATCCTTAGCTTCTACCTTTGTCCTCATTCTGTATGCACATTGGGTCAATTGCCACACTCGATAAACATCTAATGCCTTCTCCTCAACCATGTGCAAATACACATAGTGTGCCTCACACACATAGAACCATACATGACATACAAAACCATGTAATACATGCACCTTCACTTGAAATACCACACATACACCTACACCCAGTATCCAACACAACACAATACATACTCCTACATTTGGTGTACACCACAAGACAATATATAAACCTACACCTGGTGTACAAGACAACACAAATATGTACATAGAGTACAACATAATGAATATATATGTCACGATACCGGATGCCTACAACAGAACATGTATGACATGCACACAATACCACATGTACACCAATACCATATCTATAACATGTACACAGTACCACTTGTACACAGCACCACTTGCACAAAATGTGCACATCATCACATGTACACAGCACCACCTACACAACATGTACACAATGCCACATTTACATGACACCAGATGTACAACATGTACACAATACCACATGCACATAGTACCACATGCATGACATGTACACGAAATCATATGTACACAACATCACATGCACACCATGTACACAACACCCCTTGCATAAAGCACCACATGTACAAGATGTACAAAACACCACATGTGCACATCACCAGATGTACAATCATGCACACAACACCATATGTACATAGTACCACTTGTACAACATGCACAAAACACCATATGTACATAGCACTGCATATACAACATTGAATTTCAAACATGCACACAACATCATATGCACACAACAGTGCATATCCATCATGCAAACATTATGATATGTACACAACACCACATATCCAACATGTACATAACACCATCTATACCATACACTGCATATGCAATATGCACACAACATCATAGGTAGAATCACTGAATATAAAATATGCACAACATATACAAAACAATAGCACTACACATCCATCACCACACTTCCTCTACCAAGAAACATTGCTTCTAGTGTCTCTCCATGATCCATGCTTATCCTAGCATCCTGTGGATCACGCTATTTTCATTTTGTTGAAGTACCTTTCATCATTACCCTATCCATAACATAAACATAGAAATAGCATAATAACATAATATAAATTAATATCTGTTCGCATTATGATACAAGTGTTTTCCTTGATGGCAACTCACCCTCAGGTCAGTTCAATTTTGATGAAAGGCAACACATAGTGTAACAGGTCCATTCAGATGTAACAGGGCATTGGTACAGAAGGACAAGAAGATGGAACTAAGATCTATTGATCAGAATAAAGAAGTTGAAGGAAAAGGTTGATGAAAATCCATTTAAGAAGTATACGCAGGTCCCCTTAGTCAAAAAAGTGTATACACGTTGGTCCGCAGAACAAAAAGAGCATATATGTATACACACACTCTCATAAGAGGAAAAGTGTGTATAGGTTGGAAAATCAAGGAATTTCAAGAGTAGAGAATACCAAGGGTCAATACTATGGTATTAGCCCAAAATATTGAGCGATGTAATGACTATTTGATCTTGCCCAAGCATACCATGGGTCAATAAGTGGTTTTGGTCCGAGTTATTGATAAAGGCCAAAAACTATATAAGGAGGAGAAGATCATAAGGCCAAGGGTGTAAGAGAATGGGTTTTCAAGGAATACTTCTATCTGAAGTATATTTTATGTTGCAGGGGCTATGTTGATGATTCGATCTAAAATATTTTTGTGGACATTGAATTCAATGTTGGATCATGATCACGAGACTTGAAATGACTTATCATTGAATGATACGATATTGGTTGGGCTAGATATGATTATGTACCCTTGTTTTATTATTTAAATGTCATGAACTGGGTTTGTTTGAAGTTAGGAATTGCATCAAAGTTATGAGTTAATATTTGTAGATCTGTACATTGGTCGTCTTAATAAAACTGCGCGTACATGTAGGTTATACTCTTCCATGTAGCATATACAAAAGAAAAGTCATTTCTTTAGATCTGACTGATCTATCTGATCAGTTCTATTGTTTTACTGTTGTCTGTCAATGATGTCTTTTAGATCTGAATGTAAAAATAAATGCATAAGGAGTTTGGTATCTTATTGATTGATTGTATAAGTGAGATGAGTGATCTCTACTACTGTCTATGTAAATCTATGTAAATTGACAGTAGATTTTCAGTATATTTCTGGTTGGTATAGACTTGATTTAGAAGTTTTATGTTTCAGTAGTTTTGAATGTATACGTAGGTTTGATTAAAGGAAGTAGTGTATAGACGCAGATTGGGTTTAGTGAAGAAGCATATACATTATGATGCATGATTTTTGAGTTTACAGCTGGGTTTGAATGATGATGCAGGTTTTTGGGTTCAACACAATGTTATGGTGACAATGATCTGATTGTTCATATTAACTGAATGTTGGTTGATGTTATTTAAGTCTCAAAGTTTCTGATAGGTCCAGTATGAAAATTTGATGAAACGAGGCCTTCATGTGTATTGTTGTGTACCAGGAGATTCCCGTCTGAAAATTTATGAAAAATGGTCCCTGGAGGAAGAGAAAAAGTCGTAGCCTTTTGTAAGCCAGTTCCTACATACTAGTAAACACATTGGCTAGAACAAGAGCTAAGGGGTTGCAACTCCCTTCCAGTAGAAGCTGGAAAATAAGATAAGGTTGTAGCCTTTTGCAAGTGGGTGCCTATGTATTGGTATGAGTCTACACCAATACAAGATTGTAAACAGATTTTATTATTATTAAAAGAAGGCAGAGACGACGACAACTGGTGGTTTTCACACAAATTGGGTTTCCAACTTAAATCTTGGTGTTCAAGTGTGTTGCTTATGTGTGATGGCTTATTCTATTTATATTGCACCATTTAATGAGTTACTAATGCACTGTTAAAGATCAACACATGATAAATTATCTAAATCATAAGTTTTATGGGTATACATTGATTTCTCTAATCACAATTGCTCGTACACGCTAGTTCACTTTACAGAAGTAGAGTATATAAATTTGTTTTGGAAATGGAAAAATAATTGATTTGATGATACTGATTCACCCCCCATCTCAGTATTATTTCCAACAATATCTACATTATATTGACCTCAAATATTTGTCAGACTACTCTTCCCACTTGATTACTCATGAACCAGGATCTCTTCATGCCATTCACCTGCATAAGAAATCATTCCTCCACAAGAACAATTCTTTATGACCCTGTCAGACAATGGTATGCATACATACATATGTATATACATATAAACATCAACAAAATACAAACATAATCTTGTCAGACAATGACATACATACATGCATATATAAACATTAGCATAAAAATGATCACAACATAATTACAAAATATCATAAGGTCAAGGTTAAGAGAACTCCCTTTATGCATGCACAACATTGAGAAAAAATGTTCCCAACATAGCCAAGGAATCGGATGCCTCACATCCATTCAATTTACCTTTCCTATTAGCTTTCTCATGATTGTCCTACCACCATGCATTTACTCTAATGGACCCAAACAACTTAGTTGGTTGTCATATTCTTACCTTCAGCTTCCCTTACAGATGCACCAACTTCATCTGACCCTTTCATTACCTGTTGGCTCCGAAAAAACTCTCCCAAAGTTCCATCAACTTTCTCCTTTCCCGGCTAATTCCCAAGACCCTCAAAACATAAGAAGGAAATAACAAGAAACAAGAAGAAGAAAATCATGAAAACCAATAAAAACATGACACCACAAATAAAGTGGCATGACCATGCACTAGACATAACAAAACTTTAAATCAAGTGCAATAAAATGACAAGGTACTGAAAGCACAAGACTCTCAACAAACACCATGACTCAATCCCCATGGGTTCCCACTGCTTCCAAGGGAAAACTCAACCTGAGCCTTCTTCAAGATTCCATGGAAATTTCTTTGCCATGCAATTCTTTGTATCATACTACCATAACACAAAACTAGTAGTGCATAACTAAATGCAACAATGTACCAATTATATTACCTTGTTTCACCAAGGATGTTTCGCTACAACTTCTCACACATGTCGACCACATGTTCCAAGGAGGAAGGCAACATATGTTGGAAATAATATTGAGAGGGGGGGTGAATCAGTATTATTACATTAATAAAACTTTTTCATTTCCATAATCAGATTCATATATGCTCCTTCCACAACTTCTTATGATTAAGTTAATTGATCTTCAATGAGTGCATTAGAACATTATCAACCATATTATCAGTTAACAGATGCAGTAATATAGAGTAGATCATCACACATAAGGCACACAAATGAACACCATGATATAAGGTGGAAACCCAATGCGGGAGAAAACCACCTGCTGCAAGTCATCTCAATCTTCTTCTTAATAAGAAAATCCTTTTACAATATTTTGTACTGGTGCAGTCTTATACCAGTACGGGAGCTACAACCCCCTTTGCTCTTGTACTAGCCGATCCATTTACTAGTACGCAGGCTGCTACCTACTACAATGCTCCAAAGATTTCCTTTAGCTCTTGTACTAGCTTAGATACTAGTACGTAGGTGTTGACCTACAATCTTCTCTCCTCCAGGTACCACGTTTCATCAATTTTCAGACTGGATACACTGAAGCACAACACATAATCTGAAAGGCCACATTTCATCCAATTTTCATACTGGGCCCAACAACATTGAAGCTCATAATCAAACAACCTTCTGAATTACCCAAGCACTAGATCAATACATATACAAGTGAGTCATCAATCAGATCTAGTCCATCAGATCACATAGAATGAGTCAATAAGAACCTGATCCATTCATCCATCAATGTATAAACATTTAATCAATCACTGCTGTTATCAAAACTTTAATACCAAAAACCAGACATCATTTCAAAACCCAGATCACAACAATAAACAGGGGCAGCTAAATAGATTTCATGAGAAGTACGCAACTTCACCCATATAACACTTGCGTAGAAGTACGCACTGTTTCCAACTGCGTTCCTGTGTACCCACGCATTGTGCCTCACAGACTTCCTGCGTACCTGCACTCTGTGTCCAATGAACTACCTGCGAACCTCCGCATCTGCAGCGCTTCTGGGCCTGCGTATCTGCGCACCTACAACACTTTTGCGCCTGCGTATCTCTGCACTTTCCTTTCACTATACTTGCGTACCTGCGGGTATAGATAATTTCAAGACTTCAAGAATAACCCAAACTATCAGATCTACAGATCTGAACATGCGCCGAGGAGATATCAACCCATTAGTAGATCCGACTTGTAATTCTCATGTTTCTTCTTGATATTGATTCAACTCTCTCTCACAAACCAATTACAAGAATTTCAGATGTAGCTTCTCTTAAGATCTTCTAATTTCACAAGTGTCTAGCCAAATGATCTCCTTTTCTTTATATAGGCAAGCTCTTCCTAAAATCATGGATCAATAGGGGCTCAATAATAATAATATAAAACAATACCACGGGCCAAAACCATAGAATCAAGAACGGCGGGCTAAATACCATGGGCCAAACATAAGAAACCCCATGTGAGCGCGCTTCTCTGCCTTGAAGTAAGTGAATTGGGGGTACACACCTCATGAATGGGTGACCTGCGTGTATGTACGCAGTTTATCTAAGACATGCCTGCGTGTACGCATATTTTGTATAGTGTACCTACGTACCCATTATTTTCTTCAATATTTGAGAGTTGATCATCAATCTCCACTACTGACCTGTTGTACAGTGATTTATCACCTGTATGGGTTGCCATCAAGGACAATACTTTAGCCATAATGCCAACAATCTCCCCCTTTGGACTTGATGGCAAAGCTTACTAAGAACTTGCCATTTGATTCTTTTGAACTGTCCTGCTTCTGTAGATTCATCTGAATGTATACAAGTGAGATGATCTTCTATGAGAGGGTTGCCATCAAGTACAACACATGCATCATAATGCCAACAATCTCCACCTTTGGACTTGATGGCAACAACACCAAATCACTCTCCCCCTTTGACATCAAGGGCAAAGGGTTATGCTCCCCCTAAGAACATGCTCCCCTTGACTATAAGCCAGATCTGCTGAAGTCTCTGAATGAGCTCCCCCTTTGTATATGCCATGGTGCACCAATCTGATAATGCTCTTTCGAGAACAAGCTGAAATATCTGCTCTGATATATAGTGCTGTTCATGCTCAAGCTCTCCCTGACTGTAAGCAAGGTCTGCAAAAAGATGTTCTACAAGAAGAACATGACTCTATATATCATAAATGACCTTCCTATCACCAAAAGACTCAATGCATACATCCATCACCCAACCAAGTGGGGATACATCAGGAACTAAATACATTACATCTTCATCCTAGGCATAGTGGGGAAACCAACATAGGTCGTTACATGACCTGAAGAGATGACTACAATAGATAGAGTCATACGATTACATCATGAGTCGTGATATGACATTCATAACAGAGACCAATCACCTAAGATAAACATCAGCAACAACACTGTATGATCTGCTCCATAGTATCTGTCAACAACAACTAGATCAACAACTTGCATTAGTGCATGAATCATCAAGGTATGTCCGCATCAATAGAATTTCACATCCTATGTGAGATACACCATAGCCATCATGATCATCATTTGGGAATATCTGCATCAATCAACATATGTATGAAACAACCTATCATCATATAGGTAAGA
This sequence comes from Pinus tabuliformis, assembly GCA_031772625.1. Taxonomy (NCBI): domain Eukaryota; kingdom Viridiplantae; phylum Streptophyta; class Pinopsida; order Pinales; family Pinaceae; genus Pinus; species Pinus tabuliformis. The sequence goes on along the minus strand of CM062810.1, from coordinate 533,999,030 downwards.
GCTCATCATCATCATGTCTTCAACAAAGCAACTTTGAATAATCATCCCTGTATCCAGCCAACAATTCTCATCTATTTGTGCCAAGAATGAAAGGAATCATGCATCATAACTGTAATATATGATCTTTATGCATATGTCAACAACAACATATGAGTGACTCATCATCAAGAAGATGTGAATTTAAGCTAAGTGCTTCTCCTTATCCTCATGAAAGTTACCATGTAAGCACCATTAGAGAATCAACCACAAATCTGATCCAAGAACCACGTGAACAACTCATAGCAAGATAAATCATTTATCTATATAAGCATCATCACCAATGATTATTACCCATAATGCCAACAATGCATTAAAAACATATGCTCCCCCTAAACTGGTGCCATCTGTCAGATCTTATCAACAAGAAAAGTCAACCAATAAATGCCTTAAGACAGATATGCAGTTTCTCATTATACGACCTGCGTGGCTCCGCACTTCATATTTCGCTCCTCTGCGTATCCCCGCACCTGACCTTCTGTGTTTCTGCGTATTCACGCAGAAAGCCTTCTACTATAGCGCGTACCCACGCACCTGTGCCATCAGTTGCGCTGCGTACCTCATGCAGCCTTTGCTTCTATCGTGTCACGTACTTCTATGTACCTCCGTAGGTTATCCTTCTATCACGCCGCGTACCTTCGATCTTGCTACGCACCTCTTCTTCTATCTTGTCGCGTTCGTCCGCATGTGCCCTTTCGATACACCACATACTTATACTATACCTACGCACCGGGACCATTGCTGTGCTGCGTACCCTCGCACTTTCACTGTGTATCACCTGCGTACCTCTGATTAGAACCCAATTAACAGTCCTCCTCTGTGCCACTGGTAGTCAGATTCTCAGATCTGATCTTGTGCTCGAGAGATCATACTTCATAGATTCATTTCCAACTTCACTTTCCCCACTGCCTCTCTTCAAACAATCATATACGCAATTGTGCAGTATCCAACTCGCGTATATACGCGACTTCCTTTTATGGGGTTTGCATACGAGATTCAGGACACTGAAGTTTTGTACTTTCAGCTCCCTCTGATTCTGGTATGTCTGTACGTTGTGCTGTGCCGCATTTTTCTAACTGTACTTCCTTTTTCCTCCATATCTTTAAGCATGATGATGACATTTTCTCCTTTTGATATGGTGCCCACACTTTGTTCCTACATTCCTTAGCTATATGTCCAAGCTTGTTACATGCATAACATATTACATGTTTCATATTCCTTTTGTAGCAATCAGCAGCTTTGTGACCATACATGTTGCAAGCAAAGCAATATCCATTAAAGTACCTTGAATGTGATGATCTTTCTGCATAATGGTCTTGAACCCTTCTTCTTCTACATCTAGCTGCAACATGTCCAAGATTATGACATACATAACATTCAACATTATTCATAGGAGGAGTAAAGGATTTTCTTTGAGGAATCTCTTTCCTTGGTTGATGATGAGATTGATCTTTCATTTCTTCGTTGATCACTTTAGATTTCTCTTTAGAGTTCGTTGCCTCACCTTGTGAACTAGATTCACCTTCAATAGATTCATGGAAACCAAGACCAGTCTTTATAGCAGGAGACCTTTGACTATTAAGAATATCATCCAATACTTTAGAACTATCTTGAAATCGTAAAAGCTTATCCTTTTCTTCTAATTTACCTTTCAAGATATTTACCTCAACCTGAAGCTGTTTTTCCTTTTCAAGAGATTGATTTTTCAAATCTTCTTCAGCTTTCCTTCCTTCCTCCATTTGTTCCCTTAGTTTGAGAATCTCCTTTTCTTGTTCTTCATTCAGATCCTGCTGTATTTGACGAATTCTGAATGCACATTCCAGCTGAGATTTTAAGTTGATGACTTCGTTGTCTTGTTTTTCAATTGCTTGATGTAGATCTTCATTCTTCTTCTTTGATTCTTCAAGATCTCCTTTTAGTGAGAGGATTGTAGCTTCAAGATTTTCATAGTAGCTGGATCTATCTTTGAGTTTCTTGTGTTAGGATATTCCGACACATAGGATATAGTTAAGTTCAACTTGGTCTAGTATAGAGTTAGGTTAGAGTTAGGTAAAGTGTGTTTCTTTACCGTTGTACATTTTGTAACTTACAATCCGACGGTTACGATATGTAGTGAGCCGACGGTTCACTCTCACCTCGGTATTACCGACACTTGATCCGTGGCTTGACACCCGACTGGTCCATGAGTTCTATTTAAAGCGCATGGAGGGTCATTGTTCGGGTAATCCATGCATGAGAGAAGCTTATGTAAATTTTCATTCTTTGATTAATAAATTGCCTGTAGTACCCACGTTGGGACAGGCCGTGGACTGTTTCCCTCCTTGCACTTTGAGGGTTTTAACCACGTCAAAAATACTAGTGTATTGATCTGTGATCTGGTTGTGAGCGATGTCCTTTTGGTATTCTTTCTGAGGAACTTACCCTGTAAATTCCTACATGGTATCGGAGCTATTTGAGGGCCGCGTCCGTTGGTGATCCAAATCTGAAGCCGGTAGAACTGCATGCGGCTGTCGTTTCCTAGATCTGCTGTTTCTGACTGCTTTCGGGCCGAGAGGACTGCTCTGTTGCGTTTGGAGCATCTGTTCCAGTGAGGAACCCCTTTCGTTTCACGCGAAAAGGTTTCCGGTAGCCCTAGCTGCGTCATTTTTCAGATCGGGAGGTATACAGTGTTTTTTTTGCAGTTTACTGTTATTTTCTCTCTGCTTATTTTGGTCTCAGTTTATTTAGCCTTTTTTTTTAACCGGATCTATACCTTTCATTTCTGCGTATGCTCTTTGCCCTGCGACTCTGTGCGATCTGGGCAAATCAGAAACAGAAAGGAAGGATTTTTCTCATGCGTATGCTCCTTTCCCTGCACCTTAGTGTGATCTCGGAAAATCAGAAACATTGAGAAAAATATTTAGTTTTTCGGCTAAAGCTAACTTTGAGATTTTTTTTAAAAATTTCTAGTTTTTTGGCTAAAGCTAACTTCGAGCCGCAAGGTTCAGTTTTCTTTGCATATTCGTGTTGGGTTTTGTATTTTGTGTTTTGTAGGGAAAAAGAGCTTTCTCAAGGCAAGCACGCAAACTAAGGCCCCCCCTCCCCCTCTCTCTCTCTCTCTCTCTCAAATTTTTTGTATAGATCAATTGGTTCAAAGCTATTTTAAGAGAGTAGAGGTCTTGGGTTCAAGTCTCCATTTTGTGGGGGCGGATTTTTTCATTCCCGCACATTCGCGCACTTTGCCGGCAACTTCAACATTTTTTTTCAAAAAGTCATAACTTCTTCATCCGGAAGCCTTTTTCAGAGCCGTTTTTTTTAAAACCGCCTATTTTTTTGAGATCTATCCATTGGAACACTTACTTTCAGCATCTTCAGCTTCAGTTTTTTTTTTTAAATGGAAAGTCCATGCCAAGTCATTCTTGACAGCACTAACTACTTCCAATGGGTAGCCTACATGGAAGATTTACTTAGAAGTAAAGGTCTCTCCAGAATAGCCACAGAACAAGAGAAGAAACCAAAAGATGAAGACAAGGTTGCAAAATGAGAAAATAGACAAGATCAAGCACGTGGTTTGATAGGGATGTCTATTTCTCCTGATCTTAGATTCCACATTGCAGACCTTGAGACTCCTCATGAAGCATTAGAAAAACTCGCTAAAGTTTTTGGGATTAAAAATGAAATTAGAGCCCATCAACTTGAAAATGAGTTGTTTACTTTGGATCCTAATAATTTTTCTTGCATTTAAGATTTCTTGTCCAAATTCAAGACCCTTAGATATCTCTTGGAAGGTGTTAAAGTTAAGAAAGAAGATGGTAACCTTATTTATTCCATCCTTACTAAGTTGGGACCAGCCTACTCTGTATTTGTTTCCACTTTCCATTCTACAAGGGAAGCTTTCATTTGTCAAGGAAAAGACTACAAGACCCCTTCCTTTGACTCCTTTTGTGATTCCTTAATAAGAGAACAAGAAAAACTCTTACACCTTGGTCTTCTTAATCTTGGAAACTCTTCCACGAAAGCGTTAGCCACCCAGCAGCAACCAAATTCAAAGAATCCTAAGAAGTCATATCCTCAAAAGAATGGTCCTAAACCATCTCAGCCTCAAAATGAAAGATCATTTCAGCAAAATGATAAGACCAATAAAAACAAATGGAAGAAGACTGATAGACATTGTAACTTTTGTAATCGAGATGGCCACTTAGAATCTAAATGCTTTAAGAAGATGGAAGCCTTGGAAGCCGCAATGAAGAAACATAACATCCATGTGGAGCCTACTTCAACTTCAACTTCCGGAATGGCACTTTCTGCATGTCATTGTTACTCATCTCAGTCTGGTTATGCATTAAATGTATCTTCTTCTTCTTCTCATTCTCATGAGTGGCTCATTGATTCTGGAGCCTCTTGTCACATGGCCAAAAACCAAGCCATGTTTTCTTCTTTAAATGATTGTAACACCAAAACTATATATGTTGGTGATGATAGATCTCTTAATGTTGTAGGGACTGGAACTGTTCATCTAGACAATGGTCAGTTTAATGATGTATTATGTGTTCCAACCTTATCCTGCAACCTTCTATCTGTCTATCAGATAACTCATTCAGGTGAAGGTAAAATTGTTGAATTTTCACCTCATGATGTTGTAATCAAGGATCTAAAAGATCCTAAACAGATTCTAGCTACTGGTCTTGCTGATGATTCCAAAAGGTTGTATAAGTTTCACAACTTTGGGTCATCAAATCTTCCCTCAGTATTTGTTGCTCATAATGATGAAGTGAGCAAACTTTGGCATGAGCGATTTGGTCACTTAAACTATCGCTCCCTTCAGCATCTATGTAAAGAAAATATGGTGACAGGTCTTCCTATGGTATCTTGCAGAGATGGTGTTTGTTCCGGATGTGTACTCGGAAAACATCATCGGGACAGTTTTGACAAACGTGCCTCTTGGCACGCCTCAGCCCCTTTACAGCTTGTGCACAGTGATTTATGTGGTCCTCTTCCTGTTGCTTCATTCTCTGGCTGCAAGTACTTCTTAACTTTCATTGATGATTTCTCCAGACGCACTTGGGTATACTTCTTAAAACTAAAGAGCGAAGTATTTAACACCTTTTTGGCCTTCAAAGCCTTTGTTGAAAAACAATCTGGACATCAAATTCTTAAGCTAAGAACTGATAATGGTGGAGAATATGTTAAAAACACATTCATCAACTTTTGCACCGAAAATGGAATTCAAATGCAACATACTGTTCCATACACTCCACAACAAAATGGTGTAGCTGAAAGGAAAAATCGCACCTTAAAGGAAATGGCTAATTGTATGCTGCAATCTAAAGGACTCAGTCTTAGTTTTTGGGCCGAAGCAATTAACTGTGCAAATTATTTAATCAATCGCACTCCTACTAAGGTTCTAGAGAATATCACTCCAGAAGAAGCTTGGAGTTCCATTAAACCAGATGTAAGTCACTTTCGTGTGTTTGGAAGTGAAGCATGGGCCCATATTCCAGATGAAAAGCATAAAGCTTTAGAACCTAAGAGTGAGAAATGTACTTTTGTTGGATATTCTGAAGATGTAAAAGGTTATAGACTTATTCCATTTAAGTCCAAAAATGTTATCATTAGAAGAGATGTAAAATTTGATGAAAATAAATCGGCCTGCGAGCCTAGTCCGGCGGATGTGCCACCTCTTCCTATCTCTTCTACTTTTGAAAACATTTCTTCTTCAGATGATGAAAGCGAGGATGATAATCCTCCCCCACCTTCTCAGGATCCTCAACTTCCAAGATGGGTCCGTGCTACTCGGGATGCAGCAGGTGATCTGGCCGGTGATCCTACAGATCAGCGACGTACACGTTCTCAGTTTGAAAGAGCCTCTTCTTTACTGGCTCAAGCTCCAGTAAATCATGATCCTGACACTTTTGCAGAAGCTTCAGGCCATCCACATTGGGAAGCAGCTATGAATGAAGAATATCATTCATTGATGACAAATGATACATGGGATCTTGTTCCTCTACCAAAGGGACGCAAACTTGTTAGATGTAAATGGGTTTACAGAACCAAGTATGGACCAGATGGGAAAGTTGATAAACATAAAGCTCGTCTCGTTGCTAAGGGCTTTTCACAGGTTGAAGGCATTGACTACACTGAAACCTTCTCCCATGTTGCCAAAATGAACTCTATCTGCCTTGTTCTTTCCCTTGCTGCCTCTTTAAAATGGGAAGTCCATCAGATGGATGTTAAATCTGCCTTCTTGCATGGGGACTTGCAGGAAGAAATCTATATGGAACAACCCATTGGCTTCATACAAACAGACTCCAGCCTTGTTTGTCGACTTAAGAAATCCCTTTATGGCCTCAAGCAAGCTCCTCGGGCTTGGTATGCCAAAATGGATAGCTTTCTTTTAGAATCTGGCTTTTCTAGGTGTCATTCTGACAATACTGTCTACACCAAGAAAGTGGGCAACTCTCTTATCATCCTTGTTCTTTATGTTGATGATCTTATTCTTACTGGTAGTGATCCCAACCTTATAAACCATGTGAAGTCCAACCTTAAAAAGAAATTTGAAATGACAGACTTAGGACACTTACACTATTTTCTCGGTCTTCAAGTCTTGCAATCCCAGGAGGGTATTTTCCTTTCCCAGTCCAAGTATGCTTGTGATATTCTTCGTCATTTTCACATGGAAGACTGTAAGCCAGCCCCTTCTCCCTTTCAGTCTGGAGTCAAACTTTCAGTCTCTTGTACTTCTCCTGAAGTTGATGCTACCTTATACCGTCAACTTGTCGGAAAACTCTTGTATTTAACCCATACTCGTCCTGATCTTTCCTTTGTTGTTGGCCTTGTTGCTCGTTTTATGCAAAACCCCCGTGAAAGTCATTGGAAAGCAGCTAAAAGAATACTTCGTTATGTTCGAGGTACACTACAGTTTGGAATTCATTACAGTGCCAAAGCAGCTCCTCTTTTAGTTGGTTTCACTGATTCTGATTGGGCTGGTGACCCTGATGATCGGAAGTCTACTGCCGGTTATGTCTTCACTCTTGGTTCAGGACCTATTACATGGGCTTGTAAGAAACAGGCTGCCATTTCTCTTTCGTCAGCAGAAGCAGAGTATCGTGGTGCCGTGGAAGCTAGTAAGGAAGCCTTGTGGCTTCGTCAGATCCTATCAGAGTTTGGCTTTGAGCAGCAGCATCCAACCACACTTTGGTGTGATAATCAAAGTGCCATTCAACTATGCAAAGATCCAGTCCAGCATCAGCGCAGCAAACACATTGAACTACACATGCACTTCATCAGAAAGCTCATTCATGACCATGTTCTTGAAGTGCAATATTGTCCAACAGATGATCAGGTTGCAGACATCTTCACAAAGGCTCTCACAGAGGCGAAGTTCACTAAACTTCGATATATGCTTGGAGTTCAGGAAGTTGTCACTAAGGGGGGATAGGCTCTAGTGCCTCCTTCCTTCTCCTATTGTGTCATATTTGTAAATCCTTCAATCCTATCCCAAGTTGTTCTTAAGGGGGGATGTTAGGATATTCTGACACATAGGATATAGTTAAGTTCAACTTGGTCTAGTATAGAGTTAGGTTAGAGTTAGGTAAAGTGTGTTTCTTTACCGTTGTACATTTTGTAACTTACAATCCGACGGTCACGATATGTAGTGATCCGACGGTTCACTCTCACCTCGGTATTACCGACACTTGATCCGTGGCTTGACACCCGATTGGTCCATGAGTTCTATTTAAAGCACATGGAGGGTCATTGTTCGGGTAATCCGTGCATGAGAGAAGCTTATGTAAATTTTCATTCTTTGATTAATAAATTGCCTGTAGTACCCACGTTGGGACAGGCCGTGGACTGTTTCCCTCCTTGCACTTTGAGGGTTTTAACCACGTCAAAAATACTGGTGTATTGATCTGCGATCTGGTTGTGAGCGGTGTCCTTTTGGTATTCTTTCTGAGGAACTTACCCTGTAAATTCCTACATCTTGATGGTTGTGCTTCTTTCGTTGACTTCTTTTCTTAATGATGTCACTTCATGCTGCAATTTTTGACATTGGCCTTCCTTGTCCTTGAGTAGTTTTCTTACCTTGTTTCCTTCTTCTAGTTGGGCCTTTAGTTTGGTAGCTTCTTCTTTGAAGTCACATTCCCTTTTGTTCAATAGATCTTGTTGATCTCTAATTTTTTCTGTCAGCCTTTTAAATTCTGCCTCTATTTGATATCTTTCTTGTTCACCCATAAGAGCAAATTCAGTAGTTTCGCTATCACTTTCATCTCTTCCAAAAGGAAAGATAGCTGGAACATCAGAGGATAATATATTCATACCTGATAATGATTCTGAATCTGATTCTGAATCTGAAGAGCTTCTTATACCTAATCCCCAATCGATTCTCCCATTGTCATAGTTCTTCTGAGATGACTTCTTCTTCTTAGGTGCTTTCTTCTTAAGCTTCTTTCCCAATGTTCCATGGATCTCCTTCAAGCGATCAAGCTTCTACCAAAGGACCTGCTCTGATACCAATTGTTGGAAATAATACTGAGTGGGGGGGGGGGGTGAATCAGTATTATTACATTAATAAAACTTTTTCATTTCCAGAATCAGATTCATATATGCTCCTTCCACAACTTCTTATGATTAAGTTGATTGATCTTCAATGAGTGCATTAGAAAATTATCAACCATATTATTAGTTAACAGATGCATTAATATAGAGTAGATCATCACACATAAGGCACACACATGAACACCATGATATAAGGTGGAAACCCAATGCGGGAGAAAACCACCTGCTGCAAGTCATCTCAATCTTCTTCTTAATAAGAAAATCCTTTTACAATATTTTGTATTGGTGCAGTCTTATACCAGTACGGGAGCTACAACCCCCTTTGCTCTTGTACTAGCCGATCCATTTACTAGTACGCGAGCTGCTACCTACTACAACGCTCCAAAGATTTCCTTTAGCTCTTGTACTAGCTTAGATATTAGTACGTAGGTGCTGACCTACAATCTTCTCTCCTCCAGGTACCACGTTTCATCAATTTTCAGACTGGATACACTGAAGCAAAACACATAATCTGAAAGGCCACATTTCATCCAATTTTCATATTGGGCCCAACAACATTGAAGCTCATAATCAAACAACCTTCTGAATTACCCAAGCACTAGATCAATACATAGACAAGTGAGTCATCAATCAGATCTAGTCCATCAGATCACATAGAATGAGTCAATAAGAACCTGATCCATTCATCCATCAATGTATAAAAATTTAATCAATCACTGTTGTTATCAGAACTTTAATACCAAAAACCAGACATCACTTCAAAACCCAGATCACAACAATAAACAGGGGCAGCTAAATAGATTTCATGAGAAGTACACAGCTTCACCCATACAACACCTGCGTAGAAGTACACACTGTTTCCAACTGCGTTCCTGCGTACCCACGCACCATGCCTCACATACTTCCTGCGTACCTGCGCTCTGTGTCCAATGAATTGCCTACGCACCTCCACATCTGCAGCGCTTCTGGGCCTGCGTATCTGCGCACCTACAACACTTCTGCGCCTGCATATCTCCACACTTTCCTTTCACTGTACTTGCGTACCTGCGGGTATAGATAATTTCAAGACTTCAAGAATAACCCAAACTATCAGATCTACAGATCTGAACATACACCGAGGAGATATCAACCCATTAGTAGATCCGACTTGTAATTCTCATGTTTCTTCTTGATATTGATTCAACTCTCTCTCACAAACCGATTACAAGAATTTCAGATCTATCTTCTCTTAAGATCTTCTAATTTCACAAGTGTCTAGCCAAATGATCTCCTTTGCTTTATATAGGCAAGCTCTTCCTAAAATCATGGATCAATAGGGGCTCAATAATAATAATATAAAACAATACCACGGGCCAAAACCATAGAATCAAGAACGCAGGCTAAATACCACGGGCCAAACATAAGAAACCCCACATGAGCGCGCTTCTCTGCCTTGAAGTAAGTGAACTGGGGGTACGAACCTCATGAACGGGTGACCTGCATGTATGTACGTAGTTTATCTAAGACATGCCTGCGTGTACGCATCTTTTGTACGGTGTACCTGCGTACCCCTTATTTTATTCAATATTTGAGAGCTGATCATCAATCTCTTCTATTGACCTGTTGTACAATGATCTATCACCTGTATGGGTTGCCATCAAGGAAAATACTTTAGCCATAATGCCAACAACATATCTACTAATTTGAAATCAACCTTTACCAAGACTAAGAATCATGTCATAATCCATAGTAAACTTGTAGTCATTAGACATAGTGCCACAACTGTCACCTACCTACACTCAAGAACATATGAGCTATCTCAAAACATATTTGTGAGTAAAACCATATTAAAACAAGATTATTCCTTCGAGAAATATTACACACACGTAGTCATATTATGCAATTCATAAAAAATTCAACCAACTTGAAAACATGCCATGTTAAATAAATCAACTAGATAACATAATCAAACACTCAAACATCAAATAGATGACACAATCAATCCTAACCATCTGCATAGACCAATCCAATTTAGAATGATACATATAACATCAAGATATTAATACAATAACCCTAATCATTAACTAACATATAACAACAACAAGTTAACATATAGCATGCTCATGAAAAACATATAATATAATCATCAAGTTAACTATCATAAAATAACAATAGCAATGCATACAATCACAGGTTACTATCATTCATGACTATTTGACACATGTGCATATGACTACACTAAGCAACTAGCATTTATCATACATGTAGCCATAATAATAATAGAATAACAAGCATATCAGTAACCCTAATGATTATAACAAACATTAACCAAAATTCATGCATGCCCACCGTAAAAACTTATATGATGGGCTGCTCTTACCTCGAAATCCATTCTTGCAACTTCACTTTAATGATCTACATCTCTTTCTCTATCTCAACCAACACATTAACATCATAACATACCAATATCATCATGATGACCTAATTGCATACAATTACCTCACAATTCATGTCTAACCTACCATACATACATAACCATAACCATGACAATGCATGCATAACAACATATAGACACTGACATGCATAAAAAATGCATATACAACCATACACTAATGATGACACATCCCAAAACAAAACCATCAACTTTCACATGGATACATCACTACAACCATGATCAACACCATGAAAATGCAATAAGCACATGGAATACAAGCATAACAAACACATATGCAACTGACATGAATGCATCACCAACACACCACCCATCCAGTCCAATGGGTGAACCATGATCTGATACCACTCTATGGTATCAGTTATCACCCAAAAATAATGGAAACCAAACATTACCCAAAGAGAACGCAACTCTCTCTGATACCAATCAGTGGTATCATATACAACCTAAAGAGAGTGCAACCCACTATGATACCACTATGTGGTATTAGATATGACCCAAAGAGAGCACAACCCACTTTGATACCACCCTATAATGATGCCTCACCTCATATCTACCCACTTTCACCGGCTTACCCAGGGTAAACATGATATGAGGGGATACTATGACAAGAATCAACCTCCTAGGTGACCTAAGGGAAGTGGAATCGATGGAAACCCACAACACAAACCTTATATACCTACTATAGGACACTCAAAAGCCTTCTCAATCATTTCCATGACCAATCCTTGGGCCCCACTGTGTTGTTAGTGCATCAAACCCTTCAACGCTCCCTTGGTATGGACAAGGGTGCATTTAGGTGGCTCTAGGAGCTCCCATAGCAAGGGCATGGGAGCTTCTGGGGACTTTTTTTCCTCAGTGACATGCTTGTGACTACGGGCTTTGTGCCACTTTTCATTTTCATAATCTAGGTCACTACTCAAAAACCCCTATATCTTTAAAAATTCATAATTTACATGACAACAAGACTTGCAAGACAAAAATTTGCTCCAGGACTAGGCCTGACCATCCCCAATCGGGACTAGCATTCTGTAAAACACTTGGCATCAATGAAATCTACAAGACCTGAATACAAGACGTAGCATAAATGACTGATAACTCGTATGAGACTTGACAAGAAGGATCACCATCATCTGCCCTTAACTGGTTTGACATCAATTAGGTCATGCATCCATTATCCTTTCATTTACAAGTAAATACATGAAATAACCATGACTATAACCAACCATATAACCATGCTTATAACCAAATTTAAGCCATGTAAATAATAATGCTATAACATCCATTAAGGCCACATAATAACAAGTACAAAATTAAGAGAACTTAGCTTTTATTAAACATAAGCAAGAGCCAACCAACTTCAGGACTTCCACATACCACCCCACCACAGACATGACTGAACCAAATATTTCTTTCAGCTAGTAACCCTTGTGCCAGATTCCAAGAATGAATGTGGGATCTCATGGATAAACCATTCCAAAAAAAATAAGGGAATCTAGAGGTCAAACTACTGCCACCCTCATCAAACCATGATCTCACCAAAACTAGCACTGAGATCACAAAACCTAATCGAGCTTGGAATGTCTCCAGACTCCTTCATTATCACTAAGGAATTTTCTATCTCCTTGTCTCTCGGACTTTACCATAATCCACACCAGATCAGTAGCCCCTAAACTGAGACTCCACACTCAGGCTTTGCCATGTAACTTGCCAAAACCAATCAAGGGATTCCTAGGCCTTTAGGAATTTTCCTGAGACCACCTTCGCCCTGGATTCCGAAAACATCCGACAATTCCAAAGCTCAAAACTGAGAAACAATCCCATCACACCATGGTTAATCATAAAAAGGAAAGGAAAGGTTGAAAATCGCTATCATAACCCTATAAGACCATGCCACTGATAGCCAGAGAACCAAATACCAACATGCAAAGCCATGCATGTCAAAACCAGCTAGGAAATCACACATGCAATATGTTACCTGTAAGTATTCCTATTGAAGGTGCTTGATTTGACTCTTCATCGCTTTCTCTCTTCTTTTCTTTCTTTTCCTTGTCCTTCCTTTCCTTTCTTTTCCCTTCCTTGCTCGAAAGATAGAATGCTCCAAGAAAATGCTAAGTGCCTAAGAGTGAGAGAGAGAGAGAATAATGAGAGAACTCCAAAACTGAACTAACAAAAGGTTATAATGACCAATCCTGAGCAAAATCTTGAGAAAAATCTTCCCAACTGATCCTCAAAAGCATTTTTATCAATGAGGCCTCTATTTACTTCATTTTTCCATTATTTTCCTTCAATTTCCTCCTCACATACAACCTGTGACATTCCACCTTCCTTTTCTCCTAATTTCCATTACTTGCATAAATAAATGTGCCAAAAATGCCATTTTTCCTCTCCAAAGTCTTTAACATTGCAAATTTCCTTAGCTGTAACAAACTAAATGAACACCCACACTAGGATGTCTTTTCCCACCGTTCAGCTTGGAATACGTGTCCCATGACCATGATCTTATATTTTGATATTTACATGGATTTTTAACAAAGGTTGTTACACTTTCCCACATCGCAGGACACGTTAGAATGAACACCCCTTACTTTTTGTTAATAAGTTTGAAGCACATATGTGTAAGGTTTAGGGCAAGGCCCAATAATTATTCTCATTTTATATATCTTAAGGGTTTAATTAAATTATTGATTGTAAACCATTTGAGAAATGTCAATAGTACTTGGGAGCACTTTCTTTTTTGGGGAGGATTTGTAGAAATTTTAAAACCAAAGAGGGGAATAAAGAAAGGAAGTAAGAAGAAAATTAAACAACCCCGAATAGGGGACGTGATCCATGTAAACAAGGAGTAAGAAAAAAGTAGAACCTTTTTCTCCTTTAGTTCCTGAGCTAGAAAAAGGTTATACAAGGAGGAGTGTGAGGTTGAGTAAGACAAAACATGTCCATTATCCCCGTGTACCTCTCCCTGCAGAAAAAAAAAGGTCATTAAGCCAATAGAGAAGGTCAAGGCAAAAACCATTGAACCTGAGACAGAGCAAACAAAACCTAAAAAATAATCCACCTTGGCTGAAAATTTTAGAGGTGGAAATATGTCACATACATGACCATGTAATAAACTCAGATTGAATATTAAGTTGAAGAAAAACCTTGAGCTGGAAAAAGAGGTCATTAATGTAGACTACACTCATAAAAAATACTTAGTTCTAAATAGGGAAGAGTCTACAAGTTCAAAGAGACCTAAAAAAAAATTCAAGGAAAAAGGTTTTTGCAGAGGCCTAAAAGATTAAGAAATAGGGGAAAACTAATGTTGATATCCTACTAGAGCATCTAGAACACTCAACTAGTAATTTTAATAAGACAGATTTGATCATGAACTTCTTTAATGAAGTTTGACTGGACTCCAATAACTAGCCTATCAACGATTTTCACTGCTAGAAAGTGTTGATAACCATCTTGTTAGAGATCCCAGTCCTTATCCCGACTTGAAAGAATATCAGATCAAATTGGTCAGTGCTGGAAAATGAGATAGTCTCGAAAGGAGGAGCTTCATAACTGATACCATATGAAGCATGATGATGAGGCATAAGTTCCAGAAAATCTAGGCAGAATATCATTCAACAATTTTGACCCTACCTTCTAGCCATGATTCCAACATACTGTTATATATTTAGATGCAAATATTTTTGAAGCTATGTATTGTATTCGGTTGTATTAGAAATGCACTCTTTATTTTTAGAAGTTTGTAATTAAGTACATACTATGAAACTGACTTTAGTTTGTAAAATTTATATAAATACAAAGTCTTTAGAATGAACACAGATTCAGTGTTTTGGTTGAATAAACTATTGCACTTTGTATTTTGGAATATTTTTAATGAAGAAAGCATGAAGCTACAACAAAGATTCTTGTGTTGGGTGTTCTCAGTTTTTTTGGTTATGAAACCAGCTCACAAAATAGAAGAAGAGATAGATCAACGACTTCAAAATCAGACTCTTCACGGGGGAAACCTCCTTTACATTACACAAATGAAAATTTCTTGAATGATACAAATGACAAGACCTCCTTTCTATATATAGGAGTCAAATGGGTCACAATATAATCAAAGCCGACATAACAATAATAATGTAAGTGCACATAATAAAAATAATGGGCTTATATGGGGAATAATAATATGGGGACAACATGGGCACCACAATAACAATAAGGGGTTAAAATGAAAATAATAATAAGGAAATACACTAGTATTATAGGGACCTAACATGACCCTCTCCTTCAAAAAACTATTGTCCTCAATGCTTGATTAGTTCTTGATGCTTATGTATAAAATTCTCATCCTCCCATGTGGAATGTTCAGTGGGTAAGTTCTTCCACTTCATGAGATACTCTAAAATTGATCGATTTCATAGCTATTGAGTTCTTGTTTCTGTGACTGCTTCAAGTTCCAATATGATTTTACCTTCCTCATCAAGTTCTAGCAATATTGTTTGAACTAGGATCTTGTCACCTATAACCTTCTTTAAACATGAAACATGGAGAACTAGGTGCACTCGGGAAGCTACAGGAATCTCTAATTTGTATGCCATAGTACCAATCTTTTGCAACACCTTGTGTTATCACTGGGCTAGAACACGTTGGGCTATGTCAACCTCCAACCAAGTGTAACTATTTCAAACCAGCTTTCGACTAGAAGTTAGCCCTTCCAATCTGAGAGATCTCTCTCAAAACATTATATCAAATTTCACTTTAATCAACTCAAAACTACAGATGGCTAACTCTATTTTTTCTTGTAATTTATGTAGATGAAAGGGAGTGAGTACTACAACCACTTGACATGGAATCAATTACAAGAAGCTCAATTACTTACATAACTATTTTCTGAGGAAACTGAGGCATCCTTTGGATTAGAAACGAAGTGAATAAAAACCTTGAACATAAGATAAAACATATGAAGGAAGTTGGAGCAGACCTTAATATTGAATTCCAAGTGATCATAATGCTTTAAAAACTGATACCAATGTAAAAGATAGAACAAGTAAGCATATAGACCAAAATATGTATCTCAGGTAATGAAAACAGAATATGCCAGTAAATGTATATTAACTGAGAAAATTTAAATATGGTAGCTTCTTCAGATCCTCGATCAACCCATCCCAAAGTCAAAAAGATATCTATTTATAGAGAAAATATCTCTTTACATCAACGTTCCACCTAGGCTAGATTTGATCCACTCTCTAAGAGACTTATTCCTATTTTTCTTCTAACTGACAGAGTCCTCGTAAGGATTTTTTGTTTTACATAGTTTGAATTCAAATAGGATTCTACTAGCTTCTAAGACATTAACCACTTTCTGTTGATGAAGATAACCGAGCTCAACTGTTTGTTGTAATTTCTGGAGTGATGATGTGTATCATGCCACGTGGATGTTGAATTGGTTGACTTGCTGACTTAGACCTCCACCAAGTTGAATTTCAAAATTTTTGGCTAGGAAAAATTCTATAAAATAGGCCTCAAAGATAAGTTAATATATTCCAAACCCTCATGTCTGTGTAAAACCTTAGAGAGAATTTTGTATATATGCTTGTTTTGAACAAAAACCTCCTTCTTTCCAAAATATTTTTCATTCAGTCAAAAAGTGAGACTAAAGTTGACTACTAAAACATTCATTTCCAAAATTTCCATAGCAAATTTTGGTAGCAAATTTAAAAAAACACGTTTTTGGTATCATTTTGATACCTTTTCTGATTCTAAGGTGTTTACTAATGTTTTTTCATTAAACGCATGCTATCAAAACTCTCACAACTAAACATTTTACTGGATTTTCTCTCCATGGAAAGCTACAACAGTTTCGTAGCAAACTTTGGTAGCAACTTCAAAACACACCGTTATGCTATCTCTTTCTCTCTTTGTTGGTTCTAAGGTCTTATTTGATGTTTGTAAGCTAAACATATGCCTTTATAACTTCCTTTGCTGAGTTTTAGACCAGTCTAACCTCCATGAAAAGCTACTGCAGTTTCGTAGCAAATTCTTAGCTTCATTATGGAGAGTTCCTACGAAATTTCAAAATAATGAGTTTCTTGAATTTTCATGATTGTTAATGCTTCCTTATTACTCCTAATACCATGTTGACTATATATAATGTTGAGTTTACTAGTTTAGGTATAGTGAAGACAAAATTGAGAATTTCACCATATCATAGGGTAACATCTACTTCAACAATGATCTTGAGATTTCTATCTTTGAGTTCAACCTTAACCATTTCAATTTGGGTTTCCAGTGTTGTTACTTGCCCCTGTAAGCTTTTCTTGTATTCTTGTAACCAGATATTCCTTTTATACATGTGCTTCAACATTCCGTGCAAAGGCAAAGTCCTCCTTATCATCCTTTTAGATTTGTCTGCAGTTTCATCATAAAATTCTATCTGTTTTGACACTCCATTTTTCCATTCTTCAAACTCAAGTTTGTCTTTGATAACTTCCTGTCTAGCTTCTCTTAATTGTTCCTGTAGAACCTCTATTTCACTTTTTTCTTGAACAACCTCCTTGCATTTATTTTTCTTTGTTGGCTTCTTTGATGGTTCTATTTTATCCAATGGTACTTTAGGCATCTCCCCAACTTGTTGCATTGATCTTGTGACATGTTTACTTGGCCTAAAAATCAAACCTTTTTCTTCTTGAGTAAATTCTAACTTCCTTTCCATCTTGATTTTCTCCTTGGTTTCAATTTGGGTGACTTCTATAGGCCGCTCAGCTAGGCTTTCTTCAATTTCTATAACTTCTAGAATATCAGTTAACTTTCCCTTATTTATACTATGCTCTCTATTTTGTCTTCTATTCATTTTCCTTTTGGTTCTTGTGGAAGCCTCTATTACAGGTTTCTTTGCCACTATTTGCTGCTCTTTTCTAGGGGTTGTGGATTTAGATTTTGGGGTTCTCCTAGAGGGGGTAGAAGCGTCTAATTCATACCCACCTAAGAACAGGAAGGTAAGCCAATATCAGTTTAACCTATTTAACTCTTCAACCACAAGTAATTTGATAAGTCCATGATGAAAAACAAAGGTACTTCTTGTATTTGGTTTAGCTTGAACCTTATCAGCCATTTTCCATAGACTTCTGAAGATATAGAAAGGGATATTTAAGGGTTGTTTACCTGTGAAGTGGAGCAACAACCTGAAGTGGTAGAGGTAGACCATAAGGAATCTTCCTTCACATGTAAAATATTTTTGAATAACCATCAAAAACTTGGAAGAATGTTCTTTAGGGCAAGTTTCTGAGACACCTGCTATCATATCAATCCCTTGATTTTCTTCCTTGAAAAAATCATCACAATTCTGTAGCTGGAACTTCTGGACTTTAAACCACATCTCCCCCGACCTTGGGATTTCAGTAGCATGGGCAATGGTGTCTGGAGAGACAATCAAACTCAAGATGCCAACCTTCGTACCAATCCTGGTGAAATTGATGCCGAAGTCTTTAGTAATTTGCGCATGAAAACCCTGCAATTTTTAGAAAAATCATAGACTCCCATGTTGGGAAATGATTGTACAAAAGCAGTGTCTTCTTCAAGAAATTTCATATTTGTGGGCTCATAATGCACTACAACAACTCCTTTGTACTTTTTTATGGATGCAATGCTATCAACACTTCAGGAGCTACTTGTGAGTTGCTTCCTCTTCACCTGCAAATCAACTTGAGAACACCTAGACCACACCTAGACTATGACTAGACTCATTTTGACAACGCAAAACCCATTACTGTGACAACACTTGTGAACTTTTGGTAGCAAAAGATGGTATAAAGTGGAAAAGGAAGGGTAAGGACTAATGAAAAGAAATGAAGGGTGTGAGAATCAAGCCATTTTATGACTCAACACAACTTTGACATCACTAACAATCATTTAAAATAATATTGTTACACAGCTACAGACTTTCATAGTGAGACAACTGTTAGGATGGAATTTTTTGCTATGGAACTACCAGGAACATTCGTAGCAAATTCTTGGTTTGTTGAACTAGAGTTGCTGCAAAAGTTTGTAAAACTATCAAATGACTCAATAATGAAATGATGACTTCTATAGAAATGGAATGATGACCTTTCCTATTTTATAATGACCCTATCAAACATTAAATGTACCATATGACATATTTTACATGAACCTAAACATAAAAACCCTATCTAAAATGACTAATCAAACTGAAAATAATTTCTAGCAGTTATCATGGATAACACTTTGTATGGGCCATAATGCTTTGGTGATAATTTATTATCCTTCTTAGCTTGCTTGAGGGACATTTTTTTGTATGGTTCTAGCCATAAAAATACCCAGTCACCTACACCAAAACTTCTTTTTTTGTGATGTTGATCTGCCTGTTGTTTCATTCTATTCTGTGCCAAAGTGAGGTTAGCCTTTAAGAGTTGGAGAACTTGTTATTGATTATCGATGTGATCTTCCACTGCTTGAACCTTAGAATTTTCTCTTAAATATAATGTGATGTACAATGGATGATATCCATAAAGTGCCATAAATGGGGTCATTTTGCTATAGTATTGAAGGAATTTTTATACCACCATTCAGCCACAGGCAACCATTTGACCCATTGTGTCTATTTATCAAATACAAAGAAACGAAGATATCCTTGCAAAAATTTGTTCACTATCTCAGTTTACCCATCAAATTGATGGTGATAAGATGAGCTATGAGATAAATGAGTACCCAGACAAGAAAATAATTATATCCAAACATTTCCAGTGAAAATGGGATCTCTGTCGCTTGCAATAATCTTTGGGTTTCGATGTAGCTTTTGAATTATTTCCATAAATGTAGCAATTATACTGAATTTAAAGGGATGAGATATTGCACAAAAGTGTGGATACTTGGTAAGTCTATCAACTACCACCATGATGAAACTCTTTCCTTCAGATTTGGGGAAACATGTAATAAAACCATTGAAACCTCCTCCCAACATTGACTTGGAATGAATAAAGATTGTAATAGACTTGGGGTCTTAATTGTTTCAACTTTATTTTGTTGGCAAACCAAACGTTGCTCCACAAAATTTTGAATATCAGATTTAAGGCCATCCCAAAAAGTTTCCTTCTTAACCCTGTGGTAATTTTTTAAAAATCCTAAATTTCCTCCTAAGGGAGAGGTGTGCAATTCCATAAGAATTTTTTTTTTGATTTGGGAATTATTATAGATTTATAAGCGATCTTTGTACCATAACGAATCATTTTTTCAGCTAAATGTATCATATGTACTAGGATCTTGTTGGAACTTTTGAATGAGTGCCCACACTTCTTCATCATTCTTCCATTCATCCCTTGCGTTGTTTATTCAATCTGGTTGGATAATGGAAATGGCACAAAGCAATGGTTCCACATCCTCATCATTTCTTGAGAGTGCATCTACAACAACATTTTTCTTCCTTTGTTTGTAGATTATTTCAAAGTCATAACCCAACATCTTTGTAACCCATTTTTTTTGCTCTTCTGAAGATAATATTTTCTCTAAAATGTATTTAAGACTATCATGATCTGTTTTTACCTTGAAGTGTCTTCCCATTAGGTAAGGTTGCCATTTCTTAATTGCGTGTAGTATTGCCAACATTTCCTTCGCATAAATAGCTTTGTGTAAATACTTTCCTTTGATTGGACGACTTTCGAAAGCAATGGGCATTTCTTCTTGCATTTTAACAACACCAATTCCATTTCCTAAGGAATCACATTCCACAATAAAGGTTTTTTTGAAGTCTAGCATAGCTAAGACTGATGCTTGGCACATTTCCTCTTTAAGATGTTCAAAGGCCTTTGTTGTTTCTGGAGTCCAAGAAAATGCATCTTTCTTCAATAATGTTGTTAGAGGTGTTGATATTATCCCATAATTCTTAACAAACTTGTGATAATACCTTGTCAACCCAAGAAATCCTCGCAGATGCTTTATGGATGTGGGAATTTTCCATTCCTTAATGGCTTTAATTTTTCTAGGGTCTACCTTAATACCTTCATGAGATACAATATGACCCAGATATTCCACCTCTTGTACTCCAAAGAAACATTTGGAGATTTTTGCATATAATTGTTTCTCCTCCAATAGTTTGAACACCCTATCAACATGTTGAACATGATCCTTCCAATACTTGTTGTAGATTAGTATATCATCAAAAAATACTAACACAAATTTTCCAAGGAAGGGTTTGAAAATGGAATTCATCAAACCTTGAAATGTGGAAGGTGCATTAGTAATGCCAAAAGGCATGACCAAAAATTCATAATGAACCTCATGAGTTCTAAATATTGTTTCAGAATGTCTTCAGACTTAATTCTGATTTGATGATATCTTGAATGAAGATCCAACTTGGTGAAGTAAATTTGATCCACACAATTCATCCAATATTTCATCACTGAAAAGAATGGGAAATTTACCTTTAATAGTGATCTTGTTGATCTCCCTATAATCTGGACACATGTGCCATGATCCATCCTTCTTATACACCAATACTACTGGAGCAAAGAAAGAACTTTGACTAGGTTAAATTATACTAACCTCTAACATTTCTACAACCATACGTTCAATTTCACTCTTTTGGGCATAGAGATATCTGTAAGGCTTGATGTTTGGAGGAACACTTCCTGGAATCAAATGAATAGCATGATCATGATCACAAATAGGTGTGAGGCCTTTGGGAGTCTCAAATACCTTGGAAAGATTTTCCAAGGCTTTTTGGAGATCTGGAGAAATAGATGATTTCGATGTGAGAGCCTCTAGCGAACATAATTATGAAATTACGCCACATTGTTATATCTCTAGAAGCTTTGTCATGCCGTTAGAGTTGATTATCTTTCCTAGTGTCCCTACGATACCCCTTAATTCAACTTCCTTTCCGTTTGAAAAAAATTTCAAGGAAATTTCTTGAAAATTAAAAGCTATCATACCCAAATATTGTAGCCATTGGACTCCTAGTACAACATCAGCACCACCCATTGGAATGGAAAGCATTGGACTACTAAATACATATTCTCCCATGGATATATTAATATTATGGAAACTTCCAAAGAAATTTGTGGTTCCTTCATTTTCCACCATCACTTGAAACTCTGGTGCTGGATATAGGAAGCAATTCAATTCCTTGACTATCTTACAATGAATAAAATTATAGGTACTGCTCGAATCAATTAACACTATTGTTATCACCCTAAAATCTTTGTCTCTAAGCTTTGGAAAGTTGCCTTGTTTCTAGTCCTAGTCTTATAAGTTTTTAGTCATCTCATCACAATTAGTGTCATTCTCATTTACAAACCCTTCTTCTAGTCATGGTGTTAAAGGGTCTCTAGGTCATTTCATGCTTTAAGCGTTAGGTCATAAGGTTAGAAGTCTTTTAAGGTCATATCTCTTTTCCAAATAATCTTTGACAACCTCATTCCATGTTCTAGAAGCCTTACCAGGTGTTTAGAAGTCATATCTCACATCATTTTGGAGAAATTTTGAAACTAGCTACGAAATCACTGAACTAGGAGTTTTCGTACTGCACTACGAAATCCCTGAAAAGGGTTGTTTCAGCATAAAAAACTTTGATTTCTGCGCTTACTAGTCAACTTCTAGAAGGGGTCTTGAGCAGCTGAGAAATAAATTTTAAAAAATGAACGAGGCTTTTCTTTCCAACATACCAAGCTACAAAAACCGCTTTTAGTTTCTTTAAATTCGCTCTGAGGTGGGAGGAATTTATGGTTAAACTTGTGCTACAAAACTGCTAAAATTCAAGCTTGGTCTTCTAGTTTTAGCAGTATTTTTCAAGATCCGTTTATGGTCACATGAAAAGGTATTTTGGAATTTTGAAGGAGGTTTCTTTTCATAAAATCTCCATCTACACAAACCTATCTCAATTTCTTCATAAGTTTTTTCAGTTGGGAGATAATAAGCTCTCTTTTAAACCCAAAATTCAGAGAACGGATTTTTCCTGTTTGACATGTGTGTTCCAAGGACAGATTCGGGACAGCTGGAGAAGTGTTTTAAAAAACCACGAGAGATTTTTGTTCTAGACAGTATGGAATACAAAAACTACCTTTAGTTTCAAAAAATGTGTCATGGATGAGGAGATAAAGACTGTGTCCCACGTGTCATTTTCAGGGATCCTAAACCTAAAAACAGGGAAACATGTTCCCTAATTTCTAGGGTTTGTCTTCAGCAGTCAGATGACCACGTGCGAGGCTTCATCAAATTCGACTTCTTGAAGTTTCAAGTTGTCAAGAATGCTTTAAACGCTTAGATAAGGTTGTTGTAATCATGATAAGGAGTTACACTCCTAGTTGTATTAGGTCTCTAGGACTGCTAGTTAGGTGTCATTTGCATTTAATAGTTAGTTTTAAGTATCAATAGGTGTCATAGTAGGATGAATTCGAATTCCCCTCACGCTGGAGGAGGAATCTCAGTTATGTAAAGATCTATATATATAGAAGAAGATCTAATGTACAAAAGGTTGAAGATTTTTCAGAGAAACTCTCTTATTGTAATTTGGTGTAATACTTTGTTTCTAGTAATATAGTACTTGGCTTTGCTTCTTAGGAATCAGAAGGGATTGAATATTCAGAATGTCTTGTGTTGTTCTTGTATCTTTATCTAAAGTGGTATGTATGTGTGATTACTTATAAATCACTGATAGTGCTCTTACTTCCTTCACACATTTATAAACTGTGTGGTCCTATGCTTTTCTGATATATTCTCCATATGTTGAATTCCTATGCCTTGACTTCTATGTAAAGCTAACATTATTGTCAATACTGAAGCATATTTGACTCCATAAGCCCAATGGATAATTTCTAATTGTGTTTCAAACTTCTTCACTGGTTCATTTGTTTCTTAGAGTTAGCCATATTAGTCATTATCAATATCTTTAATCTTGTGAGAGAGCCCTCTCAGGTTGGGGAGGCTAAGCCTCAACCAAAAGTAGGTCTGAAAGAGTTACAGAAGGTCTTCCTGGTCAGTAGCCCATCAGGGTATGATTTTGTCATAACATTTTGGTGCGTCTGCCGGGAGTCTGAAGATTACTCATTCGCAAAATCAAGAAGCTGAACTTCTGAAGGTAGCAGGAGCTCAGAAAGTTTTTGAGGTTGCAAAACTACCTTGGCAACTCCATTGTTGAAAAATTCAAAATTCATAGATTCATGGTGATTCCACTGGAGTTATGAAGAACTCAGATGCTACCATTCTTATTTCAAGGTATGCCTGCATAAATTTTTCAGGAATTCATGGTTTCCCAAATCATTTTCCCAAGGATACATATTTTCTAAGGAATGGTCCAAAATTCAATGGAGAAGATTTGAGTTTAACTTTGAATCATATATCAGATTTTTGTGATTTTACTGAGCTTCTTAGAGTCAAACATGAGGATGTTTGCATTATGTTGTTCTATGATTCATTTCAAGGGAAATGTAAATAGTGGATTGAAAGCTTTCATGTCAAATCTATTAAGTCATTTGAAGACTTTTGGCTTATGTTTTTGGAGGAATGGATAGATAGATCAGATTTGGTGGCAAACTCTCCTTCAATTCAAGGTTTCAAACAATGGAATGATGCTCACATTAATAAAGAAATAGATGAAAATTTTTCTTTGTCCTTGTCTTCTTATCTAAAATCATTTGAGTGCAAGATAGAAGATAAGAAGAAATTTTTGGATGAAGTTGCTAAGGACATTAAGAAAGACATTGAAGGTTTAAAAGGTCAAATTCAATCATATAGTCTTCAGAATTATGATCATTCTTTTCAAAAGCTTTCTATGGCAGAACACAAGGAGAGGGTGCTGCTTCCTTTCTCTTTCATGATTGAGGAAGAATACACTGTTATTGAAGATCAATTTGCACAACCAGAGAGTTATGAGAATCATCAAGCTGGTTATGTATTCTGGGATCCTATATCTAAATACATGGAAGAGTTTTAATCTCGAGTATTTCATTTTCGTTTGCATTATGAAGATCAGGTACATTATGAGTTGATTTGGTCATCTCAGTATCATGGTTATTTTGAGGTTGAATGTAATCAAGAGCCTCCAATATCAGAAAAGACAGTTGATTGGCTTTATTGGAAATATCATGTTGCTTGAGCTACAAGTGGAGATTGCAGCTGATAGGGTAGGTAGGTAGGAAAATGAAAATAAGCTCAAGGTTGACTGAGCATTTTTTCAGTAGATATAGACTTCTTTCTCCTACAATGGTCATCAAGCTTAAGCCCGAGGTGAAGGCCCAAGAAACTTAAAGGAGATGTTTGTCAAATAAATTTTTGTTTATCATAAGAGGATAAGGCACTGGAACTACAGGTTCTTAGTGTACCACAAGGGCACACTATCACTAGTAAAGCCACTGTTATCACCCTAAATTCTTTGTCTCTAAGCTTTGGAAAGTTGCCTTGTTTCTAGTCCTAGTCTTATAAGTTTTGAGTCATCTCATCACAATTAGTGTCATTCTCATTTACAAACCTTTCTTCTAATTATGGTGTTAAAGGGTCTCTAGGTAATTTCATGCTTTAAGGGTTAGGTCATAATGTTAGAAGTCTTTTAAAGTCGTATCTCTTTTCAAAATAATGTTTGACAGACTCATTCCATGTTCTAGAAGCCTTAACAGGTGTTTATAAGTCATACCTCACATCATTTTGGAGAAAATTTTAAACTAGCTACGAAATCATTGAACTAGGAGTTTTCGTAGTGCGCTACGAAATCCCTGAAAAAGCTTGTTTCACAATAAAAAGCTTTGATTTCTGCGTTTACTAGTCAACTTCTAGAAGGGGTCCTGAGTAGCTGAGAAATCAATTTTGAAAATTGAAAGAGGCTTTTCTTCCTAACATTCCAAGCTACGAAAACCTCTTTCAGTTTCTTCAAATTCGTTCTGAAGTGGGAGGAATGTATGGTTAACCTTGGGCTACGAAACTGCTGAAAGTCAAGCTTGGTCTTCTGGTTTTAGCAGTCTTTTTCAAGATCAGTTTATGGTCACATGCAAAGGTATTTTGGAATTTTGAAGGAGGTTTATTTTCATAACATCTCCGTATACACTAACCTATCTCAATTTCTTCATAAGCTTTTTCAGTTGGGAGATAATAATATTTCTTTGAAACCCAAAATTCAGAGAACAATTTTTTCCTGTTTGACACATGTGTTTCAAGGACAAATTCCGGACAGCTGGAGAAGTGTTTTAAAAAAGAAAGAGAGGGTTTTGTTCTAGATAGCATGGAATAAAAAACCTCCTTTAGTTTCAAAAAATGTGTCATGGATGAGGAGATAAAGGCTCTGTCCCACGTGCCATTTTTAGGGATCCTAAACCTAAAAACATGGAAACATGTTCCCTAATTTCTAGGGTTTATCTTCAGCAGTCAGATGACCACATGGGAGGCTTCATCAAATTTGAGTTCTTGAAAGTTTAAAGTTTTCAATAATGCTTTAAATTCTTAGATAAGGTTGTTGTAATCATGATAAGGAGTTACACTCCTAGTTGTATTAGGTCTCTAGGACTGCTAGTTAGGTGTCATTTGCATTTAATAGTTAGTTTTAAGTATCAATAGGTGTCATAGTAGGATGAATTTGAATTCCCCTCATGCTGGAGGAGGAATCTCAGTTATGTAAAGATATATATATATAGAAGAAGATCTAATGTACAAAAGTTTGAATATTTTTCAAAGAAACTCTCTTATTGTGCTTTGGGGTAATACTTTGTTTCTAGTAATACAATACTTAACTTTGCTTCTCAGGAATCAGAAGGGATTGGATGTTCAGAATGTCTTGTGTTGTTCTTCTATCTTTATCTACAGTGGTATGAATGTGTCATTACTTAGAAATCGCTGATAGTTCTCTTACTTCCTTCACACATTTGTAAACTGTGTGGTCCTATGCTTTTCTGATATATTCTCCATATGTTGAATTCCTATGCCCTGACTTCTATGTAAAGCTAACATTATTGTCAATACTGAAGGATATTTGACTCCATAAGCCCAATGAATATTTTCTAATTGTCTTTCAAACTTCTTCACTGGTTCATTTGTTTCTTAGAGTTAGCCATCTTATTCATTATCAATATCTTTAATCTTGTGAGAGAGCCCTCTCAGGTTGGGGAGGCTAAGCCTCAGCCAAAAGTAGGTCTGAAACACTTACAGAAGGTCTTCCTGGTCAGTAGCCCATCAGGGTATGATTTTATGATAACATCTTGGTGCGTCTACCGGGAGTCTGAAGATTACTCATTCGCGAAATCAAGAAGCTGAACTTTTGAAGGTAGCAGGAGCTCAGAAAGTTTTTGAGGTTGCAAAACTACCTTGGCAACTCCATTGTTGAAGAATTCAAAATTAATAGATTCATGGTGATTCCACTGGAGTTATGAAGAACTCATATGCTACCATTCTTATTTCAAGTTATGCATGCATAATTTTTTTAGGAATTCATGGTTTCCCAAATCATTTTCCCAAGGATACATAATTTCTAAGGAATGGTCCAAAATTCAATGGAGAATATTTGAGTTTAACTTTGAAGCATATATCAGATTTTTGTGATTTTACTGAGCTTCTTAGAGTCAAACATGAGGATGTTTGCATTATGTTGTTCTATGATTCATTTCAAGGGAAATGTAAATAGTGGATTGAAAGCTTTCCTGCCAAATCTATTAAGTCATTTGAAGACTTTTGGCTTATGTTTTTGGAGGAATGGATAGATAGATCAGATTTGGTGGCAAACTCTCCTTCAATTCAAGGTTTCAAACAATGGAATGATGCTCATATTAATGAAGAAATAGATGAAAATTTTTCTTTGTCCTTGTATTCTTATCTAAAATCATTTGAGTGCAAGACAGAGGATAAGATGAAATTTTTGGATGAAGTTGCTAAGGACATTAAGAAAGACATTGAAGGTTTAAAAGGTCAAATTCAATCATATAGTCTTCATAATTATGATCATTCTTTTCAAAAGCTTTCTATGGCAGAACATAAGGAGAGGGTGTTGCTTCCTTTCTCTTTCATGATTGAGGAAGAATACACTGTTATTGAAGATCAGTTTGCACAACCAGAGAGTTATGAGAATCATCAAGCTGGTTATGTATTCTGGGATCCTATAGCTAAATACATGGAAGAGTTTTACTCTCCAGTATTTCATTTTCGTTTGCATTATGAAGATCAGGTACATTATGAGTTGATTTGGTCATCTCACTATCATGGTTATTTTGAGGTCAAATGTAATCAAGAGCCTCCAATATCAGAAAAGACAATTGATTGGCTTTATTGGAAATATCATGTTTCTTGAGATACAAGTGGAGATTGCAGCTGATAGGGTAGGTAGGTAGGAAAATGAAAATAAGCTCAAGGTTGACTGAGCATTTTTTCAGTAGATATAGACTTCTTTCTCCTACAATGGTCATCAATCTTAAGCCTGAGGTGAAGGCCCAAGAAACTTAAAGGATATGTTTGTCAAATAAATTTTTGTTTATCATAAGAGGATAAGGCACTGGAACTGTAGGTTCTTAGTGTACCACAAGGGCACAGTATCCCTAGTAGAGCCACTGTTATCACCCTGAAATCTTTGTCTCTAAGCTTTGGAAAGTTGCCTTGTTTCTAGTCCTAGTCTTATACGTTTTGAGTCATCTCATCACAATTAGTGTCATTCTCATTTACAAACCCTTCTTCTAGTCATGGTGTTAAAGGGTCTCTAGGTCATTTCATGCTTTAAGGGTTAGGTCATAAGCTTAGAAGTCTTTTAAGTGTTGGCATTATGATTCAGGTGTTGTCCTTGATGGCAACCCATTCAGGTGATAGATCACTATTCTTGATGATCAGCTCTCTATTTTTAAGAAGGATGCAGGCAATCTGTTCAGAAAGTGCGTCCCCGCAAGTATACCATGCAGAACCCGCGTCCAGGGACGCAGGCCAGCCGTTCAGGGGGTGCGTCCACCCAGTGCACACATTTCAAGACAGAGAAAAGCACGTGGGGGTTTTGCGCCGACGGTTTTGTGTTTCTATGGTGTCGGCTCGTGGTATTGTTCCATGTTTTGGGGAGGAGCTTGCCTATATAAAGCAAAGGAGTTCATTTGGATTAATCATGTTTTTGGTTGAACATCTTATGAGGGTAAGATCTGGTCTAGATCTAAACAAGGCGAATCTGATGGACCGAGATCTCTTCGGCTCTTGCTCGGATCTGTAGATCTGATTGTCTGGGTTACTTCTAAAGCCTTGAAATCATCTTTGCCCAGAGGGACGCAGGAGCGAAGCATTTCAGGTGCGCCAGACGCAGGTGCAGGAAGGGTTCTGGTGCGCCGGGACGCAGGCAATTCAATAGACTCAGTGCGAGGGACGCAGGCTAGCAGTTTAGCAGGGTGCGTCTGGGACGCAGGCTAGCAGTTGAGCAAGGTGCGTCCAGGGACTCAGGTCAGCAGTTGAGCAGGGTGCTTCCTTCTCTTAAAATCCTTGTTTCTCATTGTTGTGTTCTGGGTTTTGGTCCTATTATTGTTGATCTGGTTACTACAGTTGATTGGGTGATTCTCTTACACTTGATGATCAATTAATGCTTATGGATCCAGTTTGAAAATTTATGAAAAGTGGTCCTTGTATGAAAAGAAGTAGGGGATTGTAGCTCCCTTCCTGGAGAGACTGGAAAACGAGAGAGAGTTGTAGCTCTCTGCAGGTTGCAGCCTGCGTACTGGTAAAGGACTGCACCAGTACAAAATCATTGTAAAAGAATTTCTAAATTGAAAGAAGATAGAGACATATTGCAGCAGGTGGTTTTCTCCCACATTGGGTTTCCACCTTACATCTTGTGTTCTTTGGTGTGACTGTCTATTTTCTTTGTTCATGCTCATTATTTTATGGTACTGATATGCAAGAATAATTCAAAAGATCAAATAAGGAAGATTTGTTAAATTACTAGATAATACTGATTCACCCCCCCTCTCAGTATTATTTCCAACAATTGGTATCGGAGCAGGTCCTTCAGAAAAGCTTGATCGCTTGAAGGTAGATCGTTCATCATGAGCAACTACGAGAGAGAAGCATCAATCAGGCCACCGGTTTTTGATGGGACAAACTTCAATTATTGGAAGGTAAGAGTTACTGCATATCTTAAATCTCTTGGTACAGAAGTTTGGGACATTGTAGAAACAGGCTATGCTTTTCCTTCAGCTACTCCTACAGATCTAGCTGAGAAAAAGAAGTATGAAACAAATGCAAAAGCAGTCAGTACTCTATTAGGAAGTATATCCCAAACAGAATTCATGAAGGTAATGCACTTCAAATCAGCAAAAGAAATATGGGACAAAATGATCACGAGCTATGAAGGAGATGAACAGGTAAAACAAGCTAAACTTCCAACTCTCAGGATTCAATATGAGACTCTCAAGATGTATAATGATGAAAGTGTGGCTAATTATTTTCTTCGGGTAGATGAGATTGTTAATTGTATGAAAAATTTGGGTGAAGAAATAAAAGAGTCTATAGTAGTTCAAAAGATTCTAAGATCATTATCCCCCAAGTTTGAATCTAAAGTATCTGCAATAGAAGAAAAAGAAAATCTCCGTGTTCTCACTATGTCTCAGCTACATGGAATTCTAACTGCTTATGAAATGAGAAAGGGAGGTCCATCAGACAGAAGGGAGGCTGCTTTTAAGGCATCAGGCAAAGAAGATCACTATGAAGCAAGCCATGTTCCAGAAGAAGAGGAAGAAGAATCAAATTTTGTCAGAAATCTTCAAAGGGGTTCTGGAAGGTTCAGAGGTAAGCTACCTTTCAAATGCTTTGCTTGTGGAAGAGTAGGTCATTATGCTGCAAAATGTCCTGATAAGGATAAAGGAAAGGAACCAGCTAGATGGAACAAGAAACAAAGTGCAAATAAGAAAAGCTACTACACCCATGAAGATAGTGATGGCTTATCAAACAGTGATGAAGATGAACAAGGTAATAAATATAGGTTGTTAATGGCATTTGAAGATGATGATTATGAGGATGCTGTAGATGTGGATAACCTTTATGATGAAATTACTAGACTCAAGAGATGTATAGAAGAAAAGAACATGATCATTGATACTCTACAATTTCAAATTGATGAAAAGGAAAAACATCTTGAAAAATTAGAAGGTGAAATTGTTGGTCTTAGAAAAGAAATTGAGAAAACAAAAGCTATTAATCTCAAGTTTGTCAAAGGATCTGAAACTTTGGATGAGATTATCAGTGTGCAGCGGTCTCCACTAAATAAGACAGGTCTGGGCTATAATGGAGAAACTTCTCAAGCATCCACTTCAAAAAGTTATCTTGATGCAGCAAGAAGAAATGAGCAAAAGCACAATGAAGATCATCAGGTAAAGCAGGGACAAACTTCAAACAGAAACTATCAGGGGCAATCCAGCTTAAGGGTGAACAAAAGCCACAACCAGCCACAGGTAAAATCTTCCCAGTTTGGTTCAAAAATAGATGAAAATAGAAATTACAATCAGTTGGCTGGTAGATTCAATAACCGCAGAAGCTTCTTCAATGGACAATGCTTTTCTTGTCATAACTTTGGTCACAAAGCAGCTCAATGTGTTGCGTATAAAACAATCATGACTAGGGAAGCTCAAAAACAAAGAAGTATGACAGGGATTACAAAAAAGACCTATAACAGCTTTTCGGCTCTTGAAAATGAAGTTGAATGTTCTATTTGCAATAATTTTGGTCATGAAGACTTTGAATGCAGAAGTAGGTTTCAGGAAAGAAAGGAACAAGAACGGAAAAAGGAACAAGCCTCAGGAACCAAAACATGGAGAATAAAGGAACCTCAAACAGAAAGATGTGGGATAGCATTTTATGCAGAAGGACAGGAAAATCTATGGTACATTGACAGTGGATGTTCGAAGCATATGACAGGTGATAAAGAAAAACTTGAGTCTTATTCTATTTTAGAAAAGGGAAAGAAAGTCTCTTTTGGAAATGATACTCCTGCAACTATAAAAGGAAAAGGTATTGCTCCTTTAAAAGAAGATGTTAAGGCTGGAAATGTTTTGTTTGTTGATGGATTGAAGCATAATCTACTAAGTGTCAGCCAGATGTGTGATCAAAGAACCGAGGTTATATTCAGATCAAATGGATGTCTTGTTCGTGATCTTGATACAGGTAAAACAGTTCTCAAAGGGAAAAGAACTCCAAATAATCTATACATATTTGAAGAAGGACAACAACAATGCTATCTAAGCAAGGATGAAGAGCACTGGTTATGGCATCGAAGGTTGGGACATCTAAGCTTCTCTCAAATAAGGAAAGCATGCAAATATCAGGCAGTTCGCGATCTTCCAGATATCAAAATTCCTGACAACACCATATGCAGATCATGTCAGTTTGGAAAACAAACCAGGACTAACTTTCCAGAGAAAGAAGGATCAGCTAGCATGCCTCTTGAGCTAGTACATACAGATGTATGTGGACCATTCAGGAAAAGAACACCTAGAGGAGAGGAATACTTGATATTATTTATTGACGATTTCTCCAGGTTTGTTTGGTTAGGACTTATGAAGCACAAAGATGAAGCATTCGAAAAATTCAAATCCTTCAAAGCCTTGGTTGAAAATGAATCAGGTCACAAAATTAAGTGCCTCAGATCCGACAGAGGTGGGGAATTTACTTCAAATGAATTTTTCGATTTCTGTGATGAACATGGGATAAGGAGAGAATTCTCTACAGCTAGAACTCCTCAGCAAAATGGAGTTGTTGAAAGAATGAACAGAACAATCCAACAAATGGCTCGTGCTATGCTTGATGAATCAGGAACTCCCGCAACTTTCTGGGGTGAAGCTGCACATGCTGCGGTTATTATTCTCAACAAGACAAATGTTCGGGTGAACAGCACTCAAACTCCTCATGAGCTCTGGAGTGGTAAAACTCCTTCAGTAAAGCATTTCAAAATCTTTGGGAGCAAATGCTATATCAAGAATACTGAGGAGCAGCTTGGCAAACTTGATCCTAGAGCAGATGAAGGCATTCTTCTTGGCTATTCTCCACATAGCAAAGCATACAAATGCTACAATAAAAGACTTGGCAGAATTGTTGACAGCATTGATGTAGTGGTTGATGAGAAGGGATACATTCCTAGGCAAATACATCGTGAAGACATCGAAGAAGATGAAAGCTACCCTCAAAGACAGAATGATGAAGAAGAAGAACCTCAAGAAGAATCTCAAGAAGAACCTCACGAAGACGCAGAAGAACGAACAAGAATAGAAGAAAAGACTCCATCCAGATATGTTCAGAAGAACCATCCAGAATCTCAGATCATGGGACAGAAAGAAGCAGGTATACAAACTAGAAGAACAGTTGCAGAAGCTTCAAGCTATTTGGCATTACTCTCCTCTACTGAACCACAAAATGTGAAAGAGGCATGCAAAGATGAATGTTGGGTGAAAGCAATGGATGAAGAACTTGAGCAAATCGAAAAGAACAACACTTGGGAGCTGGTTCCTAGACCAAAGGATAAGAATGTTATCGGAAAAAAATGGGTCTTCAAAAATAAATTGAATGAAAATGGAGAAGTAATTAGAAACAAAGCCAGACTTGTTTGTAAAGGGTATGCACATCAAGAAGGAATAGACTTTGAAGAAACTTTTGCTCCTGTTGCAATACTTGAGGCCATCCGAATGTTCCTTGCTCTCTCAAGTTTTCAGAACTTCAAAGTATTTCAAATGGACGTAAAATCAGCCTTTCTGAATGGAGACTTGGAAGAAGAAGTGTACATTGAACAGCCAGATGGGTTCATTCTTGGAAATGATCCAAATCTTGTATGCCGATTGAAAAAGGCTCTCTATGGTCTCAAACAAGCCCCAAGGGCTTGGTACTACCGGTTGGACAAATATCTTCATCAACAAGGTTCTTCAAAAGGTTCAGCAGATAGCAATCTATATATAAAAGTTGAAAATGACAAATTGCTAATACTTGTTGTGTATGTAGATGACATCATTTTTGGCAGCAATGAAGAAGCTATGAGTCAAAACTTTGCCTCAGTCATGCAGAAAGAATTTGAAATGTCCTTGCTAGGAGAACTGACATACTTCCTTGGTTTGCAAATCCAACAAAAGGAAGGAGGAATCCTTTTATCTCAAACGAAGTATCTCAAGCAGATTTTGAAGAAATATGGCATGGAAGATGCAAAACCAGTATGTACACCCATGGTCACAGGATGTAGTCTCAGTGCAAATGATGAATCTGCAGCAGTACATCAACCAACCTACAGATCTATGATTGGAAGTTTACTATATTTGACAGGTACCCGACCGGACATCATGCATGCAGTTGGAATAGTTGGAAGATTTCAGGCAAATCCGAAGGAAACTCATCTTCAGGCAGTGAAGAGAATTTTCAAATATCTTCAAGGGACTCAAAATTATGGCTTATGGTATCCTAGAGATACAGATCTCACTCTTCATGCTTATACAGATGCAGATTGGGCCGGAAGCGTGGATGACAGGAAAAGCACAAGTGGTGGTGCGTTCTTTATGGGTTCCAGACTGGTATCTTGGTTCAGCAAGAAACAGAGTTCAATTGCCTTGTCTACAGCTGAAGCAGAATATGTTGTTGCTGCATCTTGTTGCACCCAACTCCTTTGGATGATGCAGACTTTGCAGGATTATCAAATCACTTGTACACCTCCAATCCCTATCTTATGTGACAACACAAGTGCAATCAGCATCTCAAAGAATCCGGTTATGCATTCAAAAACCAAGCACATACCAATCAAGTACCATTTTCTCCGGGAACAAGTACTTGAACAGAAGGTCAAGTTGGAGTATGTTCCTTCTAAGGAACAAGTTGCTGATATTTTCACCAAACCGTTGCCCAGGGACACTTTTGAATACCTCAGGCAAAAGCTGGGGGTTGTTGATGCATCATCTTATTGTTGAACATCTTCTTATTGGTGGTATAGGCTCAGGGGGAGCACATAATGCATTGTTGGCATTATGGAGAAGGAGATCTTGGAAATAGCTGCAATATGTCTCTATCTCTTTCATGGTGGTACGTTGCTGCAGATCAGGTTCATAGGGGGAGCATGAGCGTAGGGGGAGCATACCCTTTGCCCTTGATGTCAAAGGGGGAGAATGAAGCTGAAGATCATGAGGTTGCCATCAAGTCCAAAGGGGGAGATTGTTGGCATTATGATTCAGGTGTTGTCCTTGATGGCAACCCATTCAGGTGATAGATCACTATTCTTGATGATCAGCTCTCTATTTTTAAGAAGGACGCAGACAATCTGTTCAGAAAGTGCGTCCCCGCAAGTATACCATGCAGAACCCGCGTCCAGGGACGCAGGCCAGCTGTTCAGGGGGTGCGTCCACCCAGTGCACACATTTCAAGACAGAGAAAAGCACGTGGGGGTTTTGCGCCGACGGTTTTGTGTTTCTATGGTGTCGGCTCGTGGTATTGTTCCATGTTTTGGGGAGGAGCTTGCCTATATAAAGCAAAGGAGTTCATTTGGATTAATCATGTTTTTGGTTGAACATCTTATGAGGGTAAGATCTGGTCTAGATCTAAACAAGGCGAATCTGATGGACCGAGATCTCTTCGGCTCTTGCTCGGATCTGTAGATCTGATTGTCTGGGTTACTTCTAAAGTCTTGAAATCATCTTTGCCCAGAGGGACGCAGGTGCAGTAAGGGTTCAGGTGCGTCCGGGACGCAGGAGCGAAGCGTTTCAGGTGTGCCGGACGCAGGTGCAGGAAGGGTTCTGGTGCGCCGGGACGCAGGCAATTCAATAGACTCAGTGCGAGGGACACAGGCTAGCAGTTTAGCAGGGTGCGTCCGGGACGCAGGCTAGCAGTTGAGCAGGGTGCATCCAGGGACTCAGGTCAGCAGTTGAGCAGGGTGCTTCCTTCTCTTAAAATCCTTGTTTCTCATTGTTGTGTTCTGGGTTTTGGTCCTATTAT
This sequence comes from Pinus tabuliformis, assembly GCA_031772625.1. NCBI lineage: Eukaryota > Viridiplantae > Streptophyta > Pinopsida > Pinales > Pinaceae > Pinus > Pinus tabuliformis. The sequence continues at coordinate 533,963,152 of CM062810.1, read as the reverse complement.
TGTTGATCTGGTTACTACAATTGATTGGGTGATTCTCTTACACTTGATGATCAATTAATGCTTATGGATCCAGTTTGAAAATTTATGAAAAGTGGTCCTTGTATGAAAGAAGTAGGGGATTGTAGCTCCCTTCCAGGAGAGACTGGAAAACGAGAGAGAGTTGTAGCTCTCTGCAGGTTGCAGCCTGCGTACTGGTAAAGGACTGCACCAGTACAAAATCATTGTAAAAGAATTTCTAAATTGAAAGAAGATAGAGACATATTGCAGCAGGTGGTTTTCTCCCACATTGGGTTTCCACCTTACATCTTGTGTTCTTTGGTGTGACTGTCTATTTTCTTTGTTCATGCTCATTATTTTATGGTACTGATATGCAAGAATAATTCAAAAGATCAAATAAGGAAGATTTGTTAAATTACTAGATAATACTGATTCACCCCCCCTCTCAGTATTATTTCCAACATTAAGGTCATATCTCTTTTCCAAATAATGTTTGACAGGCTCATTCCATGTTCTAGAAGCCTTACCAGGTGTTTAGAAGTCATATATCACATCATTTTGGAGAAATTTTGAAACTAGCTACGAAATCACTGAACTAGGATTTTTCGTAGCGCGCTACGAAATCCCTGAAAAACTTGTTTCAGCATAAAAAAAACTTTGATTTCTGCGTTTACAAGTCAACTTCTACAATGAGTCCTGAGCAGCTGAGAAATCCATTTTGAAAAATGAAAGAGGATTTTCTTCCTAACATACCAAGCTACAAAAACCTCTTTCAGTTTCTTCAAATTAGTTCTGAGGTGGGAGGAATTTATGGTTAACCTTGCGCTACGAAACTTCTGAAAGTCAAGCTTGGTCTTCTGGTTTTAGCAGTCTGTTTCAAGATCAGTTTATGGTCACATGAAAAGGTATTTTGGAATTTGGAAGGAGGTTTATCTTCATCAACTCTCCATCTACAATAACCTATATCAATTTTTTCATAAGCTTTTTCGGTTGGGATATAATAAGCTTTCTTCGAAACCCAAAATTTAGAGAATGGATTTTTCCTGTTTGACACGTGTGTTTCAAGGATAGATTCTGGACGGGTGGAGAAGTGTTTTAAAAAATGAAGAGAGGGTTTTGTTCTAGACAGCATGGAATACAAAAACCTCCTTCCGTTTTGAAAAATGTGTCATGGATGAGGAGATAAAGGCTCTATCCCACGTGCCATTTTCAGGGATCCTAAACCTAAAAACAGGGAAACATGTTCCCTAATTTCTAGGGTTTGTCTTAAGCAGTCAGATGACCACGTGGGAGGCTTCATCAAATTCGACTTCTTGAAGTTTCAAGTTGTCAATAATGCTTTAAATGCTTATATAAGGTTGTTGTAATCATGATAAGGAGTTACACTCCTAGTTGTATTAGGTCTCTAGGACTGCTAGTTAGGTGTCATTTACATTTAATAGTTAGTTTTAAGTATCAATAGGTGTCATAGTAGGATGAATTCGAATTCCCCTCATGCTGGAGGAGGAATCTCAGTTATGTAAAGAGCTATATATATAGAAGAACATCTAATGTAAAAAAGGTTGAAGATTTTTCAGAGAAACTCTGTTATTGTGCTTTGGTGTAATACTTTGTTTCTAGTAATACAGTACTTGGCTTTGCTTCTCAGGAATCAGAAGGGATTGAATGTTCAGAATGTCTTGTGTTGTTCTTCTATCTTTATCTACAGTGGTATGAATGTTTGATTACTTAGAAATCATTGATAGTGCTCTTACTTCCTTTACACATTTATAAACTGTGTGGTCCTATGCTTTTCTGATATATTCTCCATATGTTGAATTCCTATGCCCTGACTTCTATGTAAAGCTAACATTATTGTCAATACTGAAGCATATTTGACTCCATAAGCCCAATGGATATTTTCTAATTGTGTTTCAAACTTCTTCACTGGTTCATTTGTTTCTTAGAGTTAGCCATCTTATTCATTATCAATATCTTTAATCTTGTGAGAGAGCCCTCTCAGGTTGGGGAGGTTAAGCCTCAGCCAAAAGTAGGTCTGAAAGAGTTACACAAGGTCTTCCTAGTCAGTTGCCCATGAGGGTATGATTTTGTGATAACAACTATTACCTTTTTACTCTTGATATATCCTTCTATCTTGAGAGTTTGATGAGTGGTAATTCTAGCCAATGCATTACAAGATATGGTCAGATTCATTTCCTCTTTCTCTAGGGTTTGTTCCTGGTGTATATCCTATTCTTTTGATGTTTCTTGTTCCTTTTCTTCCTCCTCTTCACAATCTATGCAAAATAATTTCTTCTCAACACACTTATGACCTTTAGTGTATTTATTATCACAACTGTAACAAAACCCTTTTGCTATTTTTTCTTCCAATTTTTGTGTTGTCAACTTTCTAGGTTGTGGAAGGCTAGGGGAAAAAACACTGCCATTTTTATAGTTGTGAGTGGTAGGCTTCCTCGTTGCCATAATTTTCCTTTCAATTTCTCTTTCCAACCTGAATGCTGTTTCCAATGAATCAGGTTCCCAAAGGTGAACCTTATGTTGGATGTCATCCTTCAATGTCCCTATGAGCACATCAATCGTATGCTCCTTCTGAATATCTTTTACGCTTATATTCAATTTTTGGAAGTCCTCAATGTGCTCCACCATTGAACCCTTTTCTTTGAGATTTATCAATTGGCTAAAAAAAGTGTTTCTTTTTGTATCCTCATAATGTGCTATCATTTCTTCCATAAAAATTGCCCAATTGACAATTTGTTTATGATAGCAAAGCCATCAATACCATACAAACTGTTTGGGTTCCAAATATAAAGTTACAATGCGTACCTTTTGTGTGTTTTTCACATTATGGAGATCGAAATATTGCTCCATCTATAGTATCCATGTTACGGGATCCTTGCCATCAAACTTTCTCATATCGATCTTTGGAACATGGTGGGTGTTCAATCCAATGTTAGAGTCTATGAAATAATGATTAACATTACTTTTTTTCTCATCATTAGTTTCCTTTACTACCCTTTCACCATTAGCAAGCATTTCTTGTAGCAAATTTGTCAAATCTATCTTCAAATCTTCCATGTTGCCTTTAAGTTTTTCTTCTATACCATCCATCCTATCTTCCATCCCATCCATATTATCTTTCATGCCATTCATATTAGCTTCTATGCCTTTCTTTAAACCATCCATATTAGCTTCGTTACTTTTTGTGAGAGTGAAATTTGTTGCACTTGGTCTCGTAATTTTGATATATCATGTTGCATTTCTTCCTCTTCTTCATGACTCATGGTAGAGATTTCAAATCACTTACTAAGTGTTTCCATTTTCTTTCTTAGGGTCATCAATTAATGATAATTATGCTTCACTATGTCCTTTCAATTCCTTCAAACTCATTTTTCAAACCAGAATTATGCCAAATTTTAAAAAGACTACACACATTTTTTTCTTTGTAGGAGCACGATATTGAATCTTTTGTATCTCTGTAATTTCAGATCTCCAAGGTTTGAAATTTCCTCCTGTGTTAGCCCTCAGAGTCCTTATTCCAACCCCATAAGTCCGATCAATATTGGACTCTCCAAGCAAGAGTTACACCAAATATCCCACGATGACCTGATTATAGATTAGTTCCTTAGAGAAAATTTGTATGAAGTACCACATGTCATTGTTCCGACATTCAGACCTGGAAACAATACAAAGAAAACTATAGTCCATCTGCTTTCTATAAATTCTTATGAAATTTCCATCTAATGCTCATAGAGAAAGTTATGATGATATCCCCTACAGCCCCTGTTTCAGATATAATTCAGGAGCATGCTAAAACCCTAACTGCCTTGGATCATATCTACATAAATATAGTGAGACAAGATTGGAAGTTTGTACCTGAGGTTCATAAAGAGTTTGGTTAAAATGGGTTTTAATTTCAGCTTCGGAAACTTCGTATAAAAAAATTTATAGTGAAAATTCCACGATGGCCTGTTTGAAGTAGTGAAACCCTAGAATCCAAAGTTTTGATTCCAATTGTTATGAAACCAGCTCACAAAATAGAAGAAAAGATAGATCAACAACTTCAAAATCAGCCATTTCAATGGGGAAACATCCTTTACATTACACAAATTAATAATTATTCGATGATAAAAATGACAGGACCTCCTTTCTATATATAGGAGTCTAATAGGTCACAATATAATTAGAGTTGACATAACAATAATAATGTAAGGGGACACAATAACAATAGTGGGATTCTATGGGGAACAATAATAACAATATGGGGACAACATGTTCACCACAATAACAATAAGGGGCTACAATGACAATAATAATAAAGGAATACACTAGCATTATGGGGACCTAACATTTTTTCTTTAGTATGATATATTTCTTATCTTCTAATAATTGAATGAAAGAACATAAACATAATCCATTCATTGCAATGCTCTTTTTGTAGATTCATTTTTTTTGCATTCTTCTTTTTAATGCTATTTTGGAATTCATCTATTTAATGCTCCTTCTCAGTGCATTGTTTGCTGAAACATGGTAGCTTCCTCTGATGGGCACCATAATGCTAGTCATGGGAGGTTTAACCACACTCTCCCCAGGCCAATTTATGTTCTTGTTAGTGTATTTGTAGAGTTGTATGTAAATTGAGTTTTCATGGGGGTACACTCATGGATTTGAGAGGTGTGATTATGCCAACATACATCTTTAGTAGATCAATGAGGTCATGTCTAGTTTCATTTCAAACCATATATGGCTACTTTTTTTTTTACTAGTAGTCTTACCTACCTATTCTAAACTTTTGTGACAACACCTTTCTACCGCATGGCCCTGTATGTTGAGTAAGGGTAAGCTTTAGTTAGTTTGTCATTGCTTTATTTCAAGACCATGCCTCTCCCCCACATAGCTCTCAGTGTTTTAAAAGGATAAGTTATAAGCCATAGCTTCATTGGGTAGTGAATCTTATACTTTTCTTGCTCAATGCAAATTTAACTATATGTTATGATGGAATGTATGGCTTGGATTAAGGAAATATAAAAATATTAGTTATTTTAAAGTTAACACTTTTCTAAAGAAATTTATAATTTAATATGATTATGGATCCCCTTTCAATACACCCTATCAATGACAGATGTCATGCAGCCAATGCTATGCTCAATAATTATCTTTGCTGGTGGTAAATTATGAAGTATGTTGAACATGATGGCCATCATGGGACTAAATGATTGACAGTTCTTTGAGTCTTTATAGAGGAAGTTTTTCTGGGTAAGCTACTCTTTTTTTTCTTTTTTTTTAAGTAGCCTTATGTAGTCTGAAATGTGTATTTAACAGTTTGTCATGATAGATTGTTCATAGTATTTTAATCTTCAGATCACCATTGAACTTCTGAAATAAATATTTTTCATTTGTTGTTCTTCTATGTGGCACCACATTTTTCCCTTTGCAAAACTTTCTTTTCATATAACATATTCCTTATCATTTAAGCAATGAGCTCACAATCTTGCATCATTCACACCATGGAGAATATTGAAGAAATTCACACTCAAGTCTAAATTTGTTGTAGTTGAACTTTTCCGCAATAAGATTATTGTCTTGATCCTCTTTTGTAGAATTGGACATTTCATGATGTTTATTCATCCATTTAAGACCATCATGCTTTCATGATTTCCAATTAGTGGGAATTGACGTGAAATGTCATAAATTACAGTTCTGGTCATTCTTTTGAAATATATTATCTAGGAAATATGTGTTGTGAAGAAATTCCAATAATTGAGGCAGAATATGAAACAATTAGGCATGCCAAATTTTTCTGTATTAATAAGAGTCTATGTTGTTCTTAGATTTTAGCATGACTTGCTTGAAATTTATTAACATGGAGTGCCTGAGCTATCTTGCATCTTGAACATCTTCATTTCTTGGGTGTGTGTTATATTCTTTCCACAACTAGTTGCATGTGCGGGGGGTGACAACTCAACTTTTTCATTGCGCCAGGTGTAGCCTCCCTTGTCAGGGCATTACGGGGGGGTAGTGGCCCCCCTGTATGGGGTCCAGAGAAATTCCTCGAGATTTTTGTTTTTTACTCTATATTAAGTGGCCCAACCTACCTATGATTTTTTGCATGGGTTTTGCACATGGTTTTAGGCATGATGGTTTTCTACCCATGGTATTTTGTAGATACAATCAAGGGAACTACTGTTATGTTCTAATCCAGGGTTAATGGATTAGAGTTTATGAATTCTTCGACATGTATATATATGTATTGTAACATTGAAAGGAACATAATGAAAAATGAATCTGGTAGTCCCGATTTTGGGATCTAGGGGAGAATCCCTGTGTATCTGTTTTGTGTTTCCCGCCATTGTATATTTTTTGTTTTTGTAAGAATTTTTTTATAGATAATTTCTGTATAGTGATAAAAGCTACATCATTATCACAAATTGGAATCAAATCTTCACATTGTTAATATTGTATCTTGCTCAATGTTATAAAAGAAGAGGAATCGGATCCAAATCTAGAGAATAACACAGGTGAAAGCTATGTTATTTAATGTTTTCTACAAAAATAAGCTAAAAATTACATTCAAAGACACGATCTTATCCAAATTAAGTACTTTGGTTCTACTTTCCATATCTTGCTATGCTCCTCCTTATGTGTGAGGTAGAAATGGATAAATGCATGTGAAAATCTTAACATTTTCCATGATGGCTTGGAGAACATTAGTTGAACCCACTAGTTTGAAATTTTGAATGCATCATTGCTTCATCATTGAAGATTCTGCAAAGATGGGCTTTGATCCTGGTTTTTAGTCTATTGTATTCCTTATTGCTTTATTTGCAAATTCATTATCGTGGCATCGAATTCCCTTTACTTTTCTCCATTTCATGTGCTAGAAATGGAAAAATTACCCCATGATTGGTTACGACCGTCTTCAATCTTCCCCTTCGCAACAATACATTTTTGAAGTGGGTCTCTTGGCTTTTCTTTCCTGTAATTGTCGGGCTAGCAATAGAAAATGGACCCCATGATCTACAAAAATGGAAAAGCTCAGGAATAGAAAAAACTATCTCTTTTTGGGATTCCAAACATTTAATTATATTCAGTTCTAAAAACAAGTATCATCTCAGTAAAGTCTTTTCTTAGCCTAGAAAATTTCGAAGTGGATCTCTTGGGTTTTCTTTCCTATACTTGTTGGGCTAACAACAAAAAATGGACTCCATGCTCTACATAAATGAAAATGATTAGGAATAGAAAAATTATCTCCTTCTAGGATTCTAGAGTTTCAAATATGCTCAGTACTAAAAACAAGTCTTAGCTGAGGAATGTATTTTCTTAGCCTAGAAAAATCCTAGATTAAATATCTATTCTTGGCTCAAACAATATCTTCTTTTTCTAGAAAATTTTGTCCTTCAAAAAACTAAAATGTCTTAGGTTTCTTAGTTCCACTCCTCACAAGATTATGGTTAATGTGTTCTCTTAACATCACAAACAATTGAAGATGTTAGAGGAGGTTTTACCCATCTACAAACCACCCACTCAAATATATTTTGAAGGACTTCACAACAATGATAATATTAATGCCAGTGTTAGTGATAGTGGTAGCATGATATTAATGTTTACAACTTCTTCTTGTCTAGCATCTTCCTTCTCTTTTGCAGATGTCTTCGTCTCCCAGCTTTAGGACATATCATGGAAATGGAATTTTCCTTAGGAATTTTTCCATCTTCTAACAATAATATTTTTGTTGAGCATGTCAAACCCCTTCCCACTACCCCTCAAAACTTGGTCGTTCCTATGGAAATTCATAAGGGTATTGGGTTTTCTTTCTATATCCTGAAAATGTATTCAATTCAGTGTTTTCATCATCTAATTTTTGTGTGTAGTTGCAAACTTCATTGTATCAATGGACCTCAATGAAGACAGGACCTGGATCCTGAAGGTTTTGTTGCCTCATGGATTTCAAGATTGCATAAAAGGAAACTAATGTATGGAATTTTAAACTCAAAAGAAGGGCATGTTCTATGTATTTTACTATTATAATTTATTATTTATTTTTCTTCCAAATATGATCTAGTTGATTAAATTTTCTAATCTATATAGTATAAAAAACATAGGGTGGGATGGCAACACTCATGCAACAGCTACTGTTAGAACTTAGAACATAATCTATAAGAGGACATATGGAGAGAGGCTAAAAATAACTTAAAAACCTAAACCAATTTTCTATCTTGAAGAGTAAAGTCATAAAGGACTAAGTCACAACAACAACCTTAGTAGGATCATCATCATCATCATCTTTCTGGCCCCAACCATGGTTGGAAGCAGGGTCTTCTTTCTGTTCTTTATTTTCTCTTATGTGGGAATTGAGCCAAGCAATAGTGGAATGCTTATCTGTGATGGAAGGATGGTTTGGTATTTCTGTGGCCTTTGTTATCTTTCTTTATCCTTATTTTTCTCCTAGACCTCCTCCTTTCATCAAAATATGGTTGATCTTATGGTAGTCTTCTACTTATGTATAGAGCATCACCCTAATGTATTATAGGATCTTGAAATGGTCAAGTTCGCTTTGAACATATTTTGCCTAGTTTTAATTTGTGCATCAAAATTGGCAATAATAACATGGTTGACAATGTAAGATAAAACAAAACTAGTGATGAATTTAGTGAAAACATATTATTATTTATAAAAAATGATACTTATGCTTCAAGGATTTGCCTTTCTCTTTTAAAATTCGTAGAGTAGACCAACCATGTAATCCGAACATGATGATGTACTCTCTTTATTTTCATAATAAAAATGTTTTTTCTTTTTTTCTATTTGAAAAAAAGGAGTAGAAAAACTACGAAAATTAGAAAATAGTTCTTAAACCAAATTGAATTTGTATATGATAGTAGAGGCAGAGAATTCAAGGATCCAATCCCATAAAAGCATTTCCTGGGCACCACAAATAAAATGTGTAATGGATATCTTCTTTCCACAACACGAGTAGAGGTAGTCCCAACTTAGAGAAGCATGGTGTGGTGTTTAGACTTGTTATAGTAGAGGCCAAGCTAAAAAGGGATATTTTAGGCTCAAGTAGAGCTTTCCATAGCCATTGATACCTAAATATCTACATAAATGCAGAGTTGATAACCTTAAAAAAATTTCAAATCTATTAGTGACATATTGGTTTAGAAGTGTAGAAGAAACTTCCAAGGAGTATCTTTCTGCTAGCTAGGATGCATGCTAGACTCAGTCTCTACACCAATCTTTTGAAGGAACAATGCTTAGCTCGTGGAGATGGTTATCAGGTATGATCCTTGGAATTTGGCTAAAAATGCACTATGAATATTAGAGAGATTGAACTTTATTTTATGCTCAATCTATTCTAGTCATTTTCTAAATGTTAGGATTGTGGAGATTGATGATCAACTTTTCCCAAGAGGCTTCATATCAAGGAAAAAATGGATTGATAAAGAGAGTGATGGTTGAAAAATAATCTTGTTCCAAGCCTTTCCATCTAAGTGTTTATATATAAATATATCATAGCATGGAGTAAGAGATGAAGATATCCATTTAAGATTTTCCCTTCATGTCAAGGACAAAATGGATTACTAAAGAGAGTGATGGTTGAAAAATATTCTTGTTCCAAGACTTTCCATCTAGATGTATATATACACACATATCATAGCATGAAGTAAGAGATGAATATATCCATTTAATATTTTCCAAGGATTTGATAATCCAACAGATACATACTACAAGGCCTCATTAATGATAATAACAAAGCTAAAGAAATTAGAGATTTTTGGGAAGAGATATATACTCCACTTGTAACTTAACTATATGGAAACCTTGTTCCTTTTCTCAATTCCCCAAAGGAAAGCATTGTGAAATGACCCCATTATAACCTTCCTTGTAGGGCATTGAGCAAGATTAAACGAAGAGGCTATCTCTTTGGTATTTTTGATGGAGGTGCCACCAAGTTACTAAATAAATCTAGAAACTTGAAGGCTTGCAAAAATAGAGTGCACAACAGAACACACAGTAACAATGCTATGATATGACTTGATGCAATTTGATGCCAACTGGAAACATGGGAGCTACAAAGTGCCTCTCAGAATGTCTAGAAAAGTAACGAAATAAATGACATGAGTGAAACATCCATTACACATGCAAAATTCAAAGACTTTTAATAACTATCAATAATATCTTAGCCTCTTATGTCATGAAATAATGGTTTTTGAAAGTACTATACTCTTACTTCTAGCAGAAATAAACAATAAGTAATATAATCAAAAGTAGATATACATGTTAACAGGTTTCAGTTAACCATAAATATAAAGTTATATCAGCCTTGATGGACACATTCAATAGTTGTGTCTTCATCCAACTCAATATTGTCTTACCTTGTAGGCCTAGTAACTCTGTTTCTTCATGCTCATACAAAAAAGTAATGTCCTTCTTACATTACCAGGTGTATAGGCCTATTTCTTTTACCACAAAATACCTCAACAGGGATCTTCCAATATCTATTTTTCAAAATTAAACTATATTATATCTATGTGTAGACTTAGGGACTCATTATACCTCCACAAGGAATTGAATAAATTCATTCAAGTTTTCAAACCTCCCATGAGCTCCTCTGAGCTATCACAAAATTCCACTTGGTCTTTAATAAAGATCTATTGCCAAACTTCACTTAATTCTTCCAAGAAATTGAACTTTTTCTATATGTTCCTAAGCCTCCAACCTCCTAAGCTACCAATTTTTTTATTTTTATTTTTATGAATACGATTTCTCCTTGTATAGACCCTGAGTCTCTTTGAAGTCTCCTAATTTAAGTTGAAAATCTCAGTTGGGTTCACTTCTTGACCAATTATTTAGTTCCACATGAAGTATGATCAATTATCTCTTGGATTTATGCCTTAATTTCCTTCGAAGTTGTTAGAAATCCATGCACCCCAAGTTTGGTCTATGCTCTTAGCTAGAAGACATAAAACACACTGAAATGCCTAACTTAAAACTTTTGCATAGTGGAAATTACACCAACAATTATATCAATATACAATACACAAATTTTGATGCTCAAACTTGTTTATTATTTATCCATTAATAATCAAAATCATAGGGCTTTCATACCAAGGTAATGGCCCTTTATATCCCTACACAAATGCCAAAATACAAGTCTAATCCTTTGACGAAATCCTAGTGTTCAGGCTTTTTCCTCTAAGCCTTTTCAACCCAAACCAGTGGCAATCCTTTTGCCACTAAAAAATACAAACAAACCTTAGCTACTAACCTGATTTCCTTATTTGCACCAACAACTATCAAAACCTTGATGTTGTAACTCCTCAAACCCTACAACAAACCCTTGGCCAACTCAAAAGGGACACTTTTCCCATGGTGTAAGGGGATGCCCCCAATAATTCAAGCACCAAGAGAAGTGTGCCATATCAAACTCTATTTTCTACACCTTCACAATTATTTTCCTATATAGATTAGCACGAATTAGCAAGTTATTAGACTAGGATAAATTATTTATAGTTTGTGATACATTAAACATAACATCCTTTGTTTTCTTCCAAGTGAGGAAAAGAACTTCTATTTTGTCTAGATTCCCACTGCCATGTTGTGCAAAAATCAACAACTAGAGGAATTTTTAACTCATGTGAGGGTGACTTTCTAGGAAATGGAGGCAAGGAGGAATTCACCACTTGAGCATAGAATTTGGTGGAAACAATCTGATGGAAGCCTTGGCATATGGATATTATTATAAGATATCTTTAAGGTTTTCAGGCCAATTGCATAAAGGGTACTTAAACTTAGGAGTGTCATAATCAATTGGTCTCTTATCAAGATCCAAGCCCCCAAGAATGAGGAACAAAGAAAATGTGGTCTTTTTAGTTCTTATCACTGATTTCTAGACAATACAAAGTTGTAAGAGGCAAGCCTTTTGTTGAGACTTGAGTTGTGGAGAGAATTTAATTGATCATAGATTCGACACTTGGCAGAGAAGAAGTTGGCCAAAGAGATATTTAAGGATGTACAAGATCTAAGGTGTTCTAAAACCCCTCGTAAGTTGGTATGAGGGGGGCTCCTAACGCCCCTAAAATATAGTATGAAGGGGGATCCTAACACAACGAAAAGTTGGTATGAGGGGGGTTCTAACCCCCCCCCCCCCCCCTTGTAAGTTGGTACAAGGGGGGTTCTACACCCCCTTGTAAGTTGGTATGAGGGGGGATCCTAATGCCTTAAAATGTTGCTACAAGGAGGTTCTAAAACCCCATCATAAGTTGTTAAATGAGGGGCTCCTAACCACCCAAAAAGATGCTACAATGGGGACTTTGACTGCCCCCAAAAGTTCCTATGAGAGGGGGTTCTAAACATCGCTCGTAAGTTTCTACAAGGAGGGTCGTTAACTGTCCCCAAAAGACACTATAAAGGGGGTTCTAAACCACCCTTTTAAGTTTCTACAATGGGGGTTGTAAACCATCCATGTAAGTTTCTATGAGGAGGGTTGGAACTGCCCCTAAAAGTCACTTTTTTGGGAGGTTCATATCTCTTCAAAAATTGCCCCTAAAAGACTTGAATTTTAGAGGCAATGTTTTTTTTTTTGGGGGCGGGGGGGCGGGCGCTGGGTGGGGGTGGGGGGGAAGTGGGGGAATTTTAAAAACTAACCCTAAAAGAGGATTTTTGGGGGTGTTTTGCAACTACCCCCCAAAAAAAACTCTTGGGGGTGGTTCATGTCTCTTAAAAAACTATCCCTAAAAGGTTTTAATTTTTAGATCCAATGTTTTTTTTTGTGTCGGGGTTTCACAAACTACCCGTAATGTTAAGCTCCCGCCCTCCAATTCCACTTTTGGAGGTGGGTATTGACCCCCCCTAAAAGTGTTTTTGTAGTAATTCTAACACCTCCTTCTCACTAAATTCTTATGTATTTATCACCCCCTAGCACGTTTTTCACTCATGTTATGACTTAGTTGTTCTTTGGGGATATGTTTTGGAACCAATCATGTTTTATTGTCTTGCACTAAGGAGGAGGGGAGATTTCACCTCCGTCATGTCTCTTGATTGATATAGATGATTCCATTGAACATGAGCTAGGTAGTATAAACCATGAGTTAGAGGTTGAGTCTAGATGATTCATATTGTTATATATAGAACTCTAGCCCTCTTATTGGGTCTTTGGATTGTACAAAAATTCTACTGAATTTCTCTCTGCAAATAACAAAGTTAATTATGCATACAATGTGTTGATTGGGTGAGATAATTTTTCTTATCTATTGACTTTCTTATTTCTATCTTTAGATATTATTTCAATAGAAAATTGGATTCATAAAATATCGATATTATTTTATTATCTATTTCGATTCACAAAATATCTTAGAGCTTTGTTTTCTTTAAAGTATTCTTGGATTTAATGTGCAAAAGAATAACTCGTTGGTAGAAATACATAATGTGATAATCAATCTCTTGCGAATGCACAGAAAATATTTGTCTTTGCAGGTGGATCAATGACATTTTGGTGCATCTTGTAGCAACAACAATCATTTCTCACTTCCTCAACTTCAAACCTTTTCTTCAACAGGGAAACCTAGCACCATATCTTCCAAATTGCTAGTTCTAGCTAGAATCATTATGGGTTTTGTTGTATATTTGTATATAGATCATTTTTTTGAGTTTATAATAGTTTATTAGCTTATTTTGTAGATATGATTTGTAAGTTTTGTGGTTGATCTTGCAAGTGGTGATTTTGGGGTTCGGGTAAGTTACCAGATCTCAAGTTTGACAAGGGTTTTATCAAATCTATGATCTGTGTTTTTTTATTTGTGCTAATTAGAGTATACAAAAGTATAATTATTGTATTTTTACCCTTATTTCCACTTCATATTCAGTGATTTCACTTTTAGACATAACCAGTTAGCCTAGGGCGATTTTGCTAGAGAGGGTTTTGATGAAAACAACATAAATATTTATATTTGGGTTGAACCCTTTTTGGGTTTTGATTGTTACATGTATTTAAGATATTTTATATCATTTATTTTCAATTTCATCTTCTATTTAGTGTTGATTTAATGTATATCATCTTGACATGTTAATAGTGGTAACTTGGGGCGATTTTGGGAGAAGCAACAAAACTGGATCAAAAAGAAATATAAATTTAATCCATCAAAAATTTTCATCAACTTGCAACTCCTCTTCAACTAGCGATTAGTACCAGGTATGCTCTTCTAATCTTCCCAAGTATATATATTGTTTTCTCATTTAGTTCTCTTTATTTTTTCCTCTCAATTATTCCTGATTCAGGTAGTAATCAACCTACGGTTTGATTTTACGAACTTGTTAATTATTTGAAACCTTAGGAAATATTTAAAGAAATTTAATTAATCCTAGTAATAATCAAGGTAATAATTTATCATGGCCTTTATGATTTACCCAACTACCAATTTTGGTTATGGATTTAAAATACCCTTGATTTATTGAAATCCATTTTCCCATAGCTTTTCCTTTAGCTTGAATCCCTTCCTAGTCTCTTATACTATTTCCTTTAGAATCCCTCAGCTTCTATCTAACTCTTATATCAACTTATAGTATATTTGACTCCTTATCCATAAGAACTGGTCTTAGTTTCCCACTCTTAAGCTTGTGTGGTTTCCCAATTTATTTGAGGTTGTATGCAAGGTGTAGCTAAGATTCAACTAGTAAAAGGATCTATAGTTTCATCCCTCCTACCTCAACAAGTCTTGAGGGTTAGATTGTAGATTGGGTAGCTTCACGTGGCTAGTCTAGCCCATTGTGCCAAGAAACCTAAATAGCGGGAGCCCTATCCTGAGGTGACATTGGGGACAAGGCTCCTAGTTACTAATGCTTGGCATTCGATTAACCTTACATCATTAGGATGCCAGGTGATTTTTCTCCAACACAAGGCTAAGAAAGTGTGGTCAAAGATCATTGGTTTATGTCCCATGTCTTCCAAATAAGTCATCCATGAAACTCTTCAAATGAAAACACTTAACTAAAATTTTACTTCTTCCTCGAGCCATGATTCTTTGACCATGCATATATATTTTATGTCCAACCATCTGTAAGATTGAGATTTACGACATACGACTTTGGAAATGATGCAATGATCTTAAGAGACTACAACTCCAATATGGCAACCTATGGATGCAATGGAAAGAATCAAATACATTTTGGGTGGCTCTTCATATGAACTTGTGACTATTTCTATAATGCCCTAACCATGTCCATCACGCCTGATAAACCCCATAGAATGGTTGAATCACTTCTCAGGTGGATTCATGAATTGACTGGCTTTATCCCTTATTGGATCATGGAATGTTAGCTTCTCAGGTGCTTCATCCAATATAGCAACAAGCCATGACTTTCACATTCCTATTTAATTTTTTTTTGTGATCTTCAGCCGAGTCTGTCTACTAGATCACAATATTTAGAATTAGTATCTAAAGAATGGCTTAAAGGTTGTATTACTTCCAGAAGAAAGGCCTAACACTTGCATATTTGTTAGCTGTGTTTTAGCCCAATTGATATACTTATTGACACTAACATGTTATTAATTTGAGTGGCTATGGATGTAGGTTAGTGAAAGGGTCATATCTGCTCCAATGTTTACATAATTTGTTACTATACCACAAGACCAATTACCATTGTTGCCATAAGTTCTTGAGGAGGCCTTGCTACAAGAAACAATTTGTTGATCATAAATTTGGAGATGATTATAGATTTGTTATGATTACAATTCTCTCTATCCACCATCAAAGGGTGCTCTAAATCGACCTCCATTCAATGCATTTAAACAAGTAGCTACAAGAATATTTAATTCTTGACAATGATTGCTAGAAGTTGAGTTGTCACAACACTAATCAAATAGATCCAACAAATTTCTCTCAATTGTGCAATCATACATTCAATAAATTTCCACTAGATGAATTTACCTTGGTTGTTATACCTTTGGGGTATGAAAGGTAGGTTTTCTTTACTGAAACATGGTCATAGAATGTGCTTTTGTCAAACTATTCTACGGTGGGATTTTTAATTGGTTGGATTTTGCCTTGATAGCTAGCTGGTGATCATGGCTGCAAATGGAAGATTCAATTCTTTATCCATTTGAATGATGAGGTTACTTCTTGTTATTTTTTTATTGATGTGGTTTGGTGTTGGAATTGGAGTTCAAGTGCGATGAACAAAATCCAATAATTTTGCTGAAATCTAGTGATGATATATACCATAAAAATGAAATTTAATTTTTAAACAAAAAAAAAGTTTTTACTAAACTTTCTTCCAGTGTTAACAACCTGATAACTATAGACCTAAAAATTGCAATGCTAAAAATTCATATACAAACCAATTTTCAAGTAGATCTGAATAATCTAATAAATAATATGAACCCACTCTATAGAGGTAATGAAGTTGAGAATTTTTAATTCTTGTTGGCACCTTTCAAAATATGTTTCCTTCCAATAGCATACAAGGAATAGTTTTCCTTCCAAAGCACGTTTTGTAGAATTCCCACCTTACCTTACCCTTCACTCCACCTAAAACTACTCTTGTTGAAATCCCCTTGCTTACGTCACTACATAGATTGTATTTAGTGTTGAACTCATGGTTTAGGAAGTTTAAAATCAATTGAATCGAGAGCTAATTTGAAATCAAGATTTTACTTGTTTACATTATAATTTAGGGAGTTCAAAACAAATAAAATGGAATCATTATCGTTAATAGGTATAATGGATTTATTGTGACAATGGATATAATGAAGTAATTATTTGCTAGAGTTTGTTCTTGAATGAACATTAGGATCTTTTATATCATATTGAAAAGTACATGCATTACAAACAAATCAATATTTCATGTGACATTCATATTGTATGTGCCTTATTTTCATAAAAAACAATTCTTTTTCATGTGACATTCTTTTTTTATTAAATTTTTTTCTATTGGTAATCTTAATTACAATTTTAATTTGAACTAAATCTTCTAGTAACTCTTAATTTACAAATGGTGCATAGACATCATAAGGAACATTCACAATAGAATATGAAGAACAATTAGGTACCTACTTCATATGCATTAAAAAATGCTTCTACTACTTAATATGAATTACAAGTGTAATCTTAGCTGGATCTCCAATATATCTTAAACCATATTTTCATTTTATTTTTTTAATACTATTACATGTTATTATATCCTATATCATATTATGGTTATCGTTGTAACAAAATTATGAATTTTTCTATGGAATTATACTAACATGTAATATTGTTTTTTTCTAGAATGATATAGGTAATGACCCTAGAGATGATGATCCAGAGTATGTTGTGCATATATTAGATATACGAGACAATGATGATGAGTATGGTGATGGCGTTGGTGATGATGATGTGGATGTGAAAGGTTAGGATAGTCAAGATGATGATAATGAGGATGATCTTAACTATAGTCTTGGTGGTGCTAACTAGTCATGCATTATCTTTTGTATTTAGTTGGGATTTCTAAATATGGTATTCAAACACTTGAATTTTAGTTGAATTGAATAGAGATGATACTATCGGTGCTATCTTGTTATTTATGATTACGTTGAAAATTTTCAACATTTTTTCGATGAATAATTATTGTGTATGATGAGTTTCTTATTTTTAGATGGATGTTGTGAATTTACCTTGGAATAATGATATCTATCAAACATTTTGATTTGGTAGATACAATGAATTTTAGTTGATTGGATTAAATATAATGATGATATTATCATTATTATCTTGTTACTTTATGTATATACTGAAAATTATCAACATTATTTTGATGGAGAATTATTATGTATGATGATCTTACTATATTTGGATGAATGTTGTGAATTTACCTTAGAATAATGATATTCATGAAAGATTTTGATCTGGTAAAATCACACATTTGAAATTTAGTTGATTTGATTAAAGATGATGATGATATTAATCGTATTATCTTGTTGCTTTATATATGTGTTAAGAATTGTCAATGTTTTTTATGGAGAATCATTATGTACAATGATATTACTATTTGTGGATATACGTTGTAAATTTACTTTGGAATAATTCTATCTGTTTTAGGTGTTTATCTGGTAATCGTATATGTATATTGAAAATTGTCAATGATTTGATGACAATTTAGATATATGATGATACTGCTAATTTTTGGATGATTGTCATTTTCCCTTAAATTTCTTTACAAACACTATGTTATCAAATTGAATTATGATATTTTCTTTAATGATATTTGGAAACTGTAATATATTTGTCTATGTAATTGAAATTAGTAAAATGAACCCATAAAGGGGCCATAAATGGAAAGAAAAGTACACTCTAAACAGGAAGTCAAAGGTGGATATAATGATGGAAACAAAATTTAGAGTAGAATTTGATGTTAATCTAGGAATCCAAAAAAGATGCAAAAATGGGCACAAAAAGGGTTTTAAACTAGAAATACAAAATATGCAACACTAGACACAAAGAAGGGAACAAAACAGGGCGTACAAAAGGATATGAAACTAGGCATAAATAAGCGCGCAAAAATGGTTTGCAAACTAGATGCAAAAAGGAAAGACAACTAGATGTAAAATTGGATGCCAAGTTGGCTGCTAAAAAAAAGAAAAAATGGATGCAAATTTAGATGCCAAAAGAGGATGCAAAATTGGGCTCAAAAAAGGAAGAAAAAAAGGATGTAAGAATATACATGAAACAAGATGAAAAACGGGGTTTAAAAAAGGGTCAAACCAAGGACGCCATATTGGATGCCAAAAATAATAAATAACTAGATGCAAATTTTGATTCAAAACTAGGCACAAAATGAGATACAAATGTGGACGCAAAATGAAGCAGAAAAAAGATGCAAATTTGGATGCCAAAAAAATGCAAATAGGCATAAAAAAGGATGCAAAATTGGATGAAAAAATGGATGTAAAAAGTGGTGCAAAATTGGACACCAAAATTGTGAAAAAAATGGGCATAATAATGGCGCTAAATTGGATGAAAATTGAGATGTAATGTTGGATGAAAAATGAGGTGCAAAAAGTGATGTTAAACTTGGTACAAAAAAATTGCAAAAGTGGACGTAAAAAATGGATCAAAATTGAATGTAACATTAGACAGAAAATGTGATGAAAAGGTGGATGCAACACATGGCTCAAGATAGGATGAAAATCTAGATGAAAATTTGGACGATCGAAAGGATGAAAATTGGAAATGTTAAAAACAATGCAAAATTGGATGCAACAAATGATACAATAATAGATGCAAAAAGGGATGCAATAAAAAGGGAGACAAATTAAATGCAAAAGTGGATGAAAAAAATGGTGCAAAACAAGACGCTAAAATGGGCACAAAAATGGATGTAAAATTAGGCACTAAATCAGATTCAACATATGGTGAAAAATTAGATGCAAAAAAGGTGCTAAAATAGGCACAAAATTCGTGCAAAACTAAATGCAAAAGTAGCTACAAAATTAGAAGCGAAAAATGGGGTAAGACTAGATGCAATAGACGGCACAAAGTGGATGTAAAAAAATACGCTAAATCAGATGCAAAATATGGTGTAAAACTCGATACAAATGATGGCGCAAAATTGGAAGCCAAGGATGGCACAAAATTGGAAGCAAAAAATGATGCAAAAATAGTTGCAAAAAATGGCGCAAAAATAGAAACAAAACCTATCTTAAAACTAGAAGAAAATCGTGGTGCGAAATTGGAAGGAAAACCTACCATAAAACATGGTGGCAAAACTATATGCAAAAAGTAGTCCAAAATTAGATGCAAAACATGGCACAAAACTTGGTGCAAAATCTGATGCAAAATTTGGCATAAAAGAGGTTGCTAAATATGGTGCAAAAGGGTACACATTAAAAAATATAAAATAGCACTAGATTTGGTGTCAGTTTGTTCATTCCAATTGGAAAAAAATGCACTAAATTCTGGCGCTAAATCTAGCACAAATTTCTTTCTTTGTTGTAGTGAAACCCAAATGAAAAATGATATCGACTAAATCTGAATTATGTCTAAGTTATCTAATTTTACTTGGTGGAAACTGAAGAATGTTCCTGCACTCCCATCCAAATCATCCGTCGACCAAGCGTAATGGTTCCACCAACTATCATAACCGGTGGGACCTCCTGAACATCAAATGCCCCTCTTTTCTACAAAATTGTCTCATAACCCTCATAGTAGCACAACTGGCCTATAAGCTAGACACCCATCACATGGTTACCCTGCATAGATTTAAGCATGAATCCCCAAAGCTCGCATGCTGCAATAATCTCATCACTATTTAATATCAAGATCAACCACCTCCTATATAGAATTAATAGAACTAATGTAGGAGATGTGAGGAATTTACATAACCACCCATATATTAGATTTATAACACACTAGTGCAGAGGAAGGTGGGTACGCGATAAATAATAGGAGTGACATGCACACTATCAACTAGCCACCTCACACAATTTGTGAGAGCCACCAAGGAGGATTTTTTAACTAATCTTTTCAATGCCTGGAGAGGTCAATTGAGCTCTAGGCTTGGCTTTTACACCATCCATATTTGTGGTCCTAATCAAATGAACTCCTAGAACCAATTTAGTACGAACAAGGTTGCTTACATAATTTCTTATTCTTGTGGATAGAAAAGGACCTTTGATCATGGGATTGAATTCCATCCTCAGATACCATTGACAATAGTCTAACCAGCTTCAAAAAGGAAAGATCAGTTGGCTTGCATGTTAGCAATCATGTTTTTCACCGTCGAGATGTGATAAAAGGATTTGTGAGGAAAATATTTCAGCACACTTAGAAATCTATAGAGAAGGGGGTTTAATTGTTTATTTCTAGGGATGGAGCTCTTTTGCAAATTTCAGATGGAAATAAGGAAATTCCCCACCACAATTATCTTTGAGATATCATGATCTATGGCCGATTGAAGCCTAAGAAGAAGGCCATACATTTGATCCAGATTATTAGTCCTTAAGCCAAGACCCTAACTATAGTTATTTTTTTTATTTTCATCGGGATAAAGAAGAATCCCTCCCCCTCTTGCCACCCCCAGTTGAAAGAATGTTGTTATCCTTGCCACTCAAGTTCAATTTCAGCATGTGACATGTCCATTAGAGAAATTTTTAGGTAAAAAATGGGCCTCAAAACAAAAATGTACAACCAAAATAAACTTTATAAGAACCATTAGAATTGAAGATGGTGATGTCAACCGTGGCAGATGATTCACCATTTTTCGAGTAAAAATGTAAAATGATAAAAAAAATAAAAAATAAGAAAACTGATTTTTCGACTTATATTTTGAACTTATCTCTCTTCAATTTTATTCAAATTTCGAGTAGGAACACTCATTGAATGTGGAGTTAATTTTTTCATCCAAATATTACCCATGTTAAAAACTTTTGATGGAGCCCACTACACAAAAAATGAAAAATACAAGAAAAAAGTGATTGCAATCACAATTTTTCATGTATTTCTCATTTTTTGTGTAGCAGGATCCATCAAAAGTATTCAATATGGTTACTGATTGGATGTGAAATTAAATTATGCATCCAACGAGTGCCCCTGGCTGAAATTTGAGTAACATTGTTGGAAGATAAGTTGAAAAAATATTTTTTTCTTTTTTCACTCAAAATTTTGATGAGGTAATCTAATCTTATATTATTATTTCCATTATTATTTTATAATTTTCCTTAGGAGGCCCATTTTAGACCTCATAATTTCTCTAATGAAAATGGTAATACTTATGTCCTTATAATGGTTTCTATTCCAAAATATGTATATATTGCAAGTTCGAGTAGGTTACATTAGATTTGAAGAAAAGGAATATGTAGTTTGTTTCCACAAGCTACTAGTCTTCCATCTGGGAAACCAGACAAGCAGAAAAGGTTCAAAATTTCCACATTATATAGCATGTAGCCTATAAGTATATCTCTTAAACTAAAAGGAGAGTTGTTTAAAATACATTTCCATAAATCAACTAATGAAATTAAAACATTTCCATAATATAAAATATTAACATAGTAATTGACTTGCCCGATTATGTCAATTTGAAGGTGAGTCCACTTGGATTGGTGGATGATATTCACTTTCTTCTTCAGTGGGAGAGAACATAATTTTTTTCCATTTCTTGGCTAAGACAAATACTTTCCTATCTATAGTTTCATTTTTTCCTTCATTTCTGCCATGGAAACCATGATCTCTTTTCTAGTTTCATACTTTTTGATAAGGACTCTGCCCATAAATGTTTTCACATGGAAATAAAGATTAATAAATTGCATGTCAGATATTTGGAAAGACCGATTTGAGGATCCTATTTTTTGGATTCAATGATGCATCTCCCTTTCCATAAGATGGTTAGGGATGTATGTCGTTCTTGTCTCACATGTTCCTCAACCTCTCAATTGTTCATTAAACTACCTCGAGGATCACTTCTAAGTAACACACCATTTCCCGATGAGTAGCACATTGAGAACGATTTTTTAAAGTGGATGGAACATGGGATTCAAATCTCATGGATGGGGTATCGTTTCCCCTTCTTCTTTCTCTATAACCTGTAGAAGCTCTATTCCTATCCATCAAAGGAATATGGAGGGTGAGAAGGTCTAGGGCAAGGAATGAGAGAATTTAAAAATAAACTGAGGGATATATCAATGAAAGTAATAAAAAACTATATCCTTTATAAGAAGGGGTTGTAAACCAAAGGGGGTAAATTGTTTGACTTTCACAAATAGGGAGAACCTTAATAAAATTACTCTTAGGGAAATCAAGTGAGGGGATTGTCACTAGAGATCAAAAAGTTAGGGGGGCAATAAAGAAACACAAGATAACCAAACCAATAGCTAGAAATAGATGGAGGGATAGGAAAGAGCTCTGACCCACTTTCCAATTGAGACTTAGACTTGAAATAGGAACAATGATACTTGAAAAATAAAATCCAATCAATAATGTAATTACCATAATACTAGCATAGAGAGCCTCATGTGGTTTAGGTTGTGAACCAGCCAAATTCAGTCTTAAAATCTCAGCCTTTTATCATCTGAACTAGATTGTACTAAAAAACAGGCACATTACTACTTAAGAGAATACCCACATAGGCCCTCCCAAACATGAGATCTAACATAACCATAGTAAACATGAATTATAGTTGTAGAAAAAATATTAGTAGACAAAAGAATTTTTAAGAAAAATGTAATAAACTAAATAACCCATTACCAGTCTTCCATGTTGTAGCTTCCACCAAATTGTATACCAACTTAAATTTTGTCCCATGACCTCATATTTAACCATCAATTTCTATCATTATTTGTCTATCCTACCATCACGCCTAATGTAATTATGTTTGGATCAAGGTTGAATGTGATCTGCATGACTGGTCATCCTCCCGATTTAACTTATACACCACCATCGATTATGGAACTGCATACACAGTTCTCCACCTTATGCTTTACCAACTAGATGCAGTGCATACTACATGATACCTCCATTTGGACAACATACAACCCCCATAACTAATGAATATGATATAGTTGGATATTGGAGGCCAGCCACCTATTCCATTGGTTCACGACACAATTTTCTATTTTGGAAGTTTTTCTACTATTTTTAGGTCGTCAACTTCTGGAACCGTTTTGAGGCCCTAAACAATGTCTTTTGGGGAAACAAGCTAAACATAATTGGTAATTAAAAAATTTACTTCTTAAATGTACCTTTCCAATAGGCTATCGTGTGTGCCAAATGGAGATCATATGCCAAATTTACAACTCTGGGAAGTTGACGTTCCAACTTACCTTATTGGGGCCCACAAATTTTTGGCACTTCATATCCTAGGGTTAGGTTTTTGGATGTTTATGGTTTCTCATTTCTTATTTATGATAAAAATACCTTTGAGCCTTAATGTAGTCAGTTTGGAAAAGTTGCGTAACCATCACATCTCTTCTGAAAGATAAGATACCACTATTCGATCTAGTTTGTTTTCATTTTCCATTATATAGTTCAACATTTTCTTTTTATTAATAGAATTCAAGTTTCACTGTATCTTTCTGTTTTGGTTATAAATATGTATATCATTTCATTCCCTTCATAAATTTGTATCAGTGGTAACAAATCAATTTTCTCATTATCCATTTTCTGTACATGTCCCCAATGAGGTCAAGGTATAAGGTGTTAAGACTCAAATTGCTTAAGCCCTTGCATGACCATCTGCATTGACAACAATGGCCTCCCATGGTGGAATAAAATAAAGACGAGGGAGAAAGATATCTTATTAAATTGTTGCTAAAAGAATCCCTTGAGTGGCAAAAAAATTAAATGATGGACTAGCTTTCCCAGATCCTTTGACGGATGCCAATAGGTGATGCAACTTCACCCAGTGGCTACTTTAGTGACACCATCCCCTTTAAGGTACAATTTAATTTTGATATTCCTATATTTGAAGGGCAGATCAATGTGGATGCTCTAGATAAATGGTTAAATATGCTAGAATTGTATGTTCTAGTCCATAAATTTTTCAATAAAGAAATTATTACCTTTTCAATCCTGAAGGTCTCCCCTCATGACAAGGATTGGTGGGAGATTGTTACAGATCCATTTGGGCACATCAATCCCATCATCTCGATCAGTGTTTTAGGGCTCATCAAACCCTAATTTCAGTTGCTACATGCCCTAAACAAGTCACCCCTTTAAAAACCTCCTTCCTAGATAGTTTCATGACTTGAAGACATCTAGAAATCGCCTCTAAAGGGACCAGTGTAGGTAGGCCCATGTAAGGGTGCACTGCAGAGTAATTAAATCCATGCTAGGGTGCTCTGCAGAGCACTTAGGCTTCCTTTCACTTGTGTTGTGCATGTTTGAGAAAAATTCACATAGGGTTTGGGGAATATTCTTACCTTTTGGAGTCATATACAAGGTTCCATCACTTATCAACTCTTATGAGCTCGAAAATGGATGAGGAATGAGTTAAGATGCATCTTATCCTCTCATCCCTTCCTCCATGGAACTAATTCTAAGTATGGAAGGCCATTCAATGCCACCATTTACGACAAAACATCCTTCATCTCCCTATAAATTGACCACTCATCTAAGTGATCAGGGGCTTGATTATGTTGAATTGTAAGGAGATAATGTTGCTGTGACATTTGGCTTTGAAGCAAGTATTTTAATGCTACGAATTTGTCATGCTTTTGATGTGATGTGGATGGGATCCAAGCTAGAGGAATGAATTTGAATCAGACACAATGGTTGTAATGCCTTCTTCTATTTAATAAAGTGTTTGAACCTTTCTCCCATATGTTTATATTGTTTTATAATTCTTATATGTGTGAAATGTATCTGATTCCATTCACTTATATTCAATAGATCCTTTGCTTTGATCAATTCTTTATTTTCTATTGTGTTTACAGGTACTTCTCAAGCGTATTAAGTATGGGAAGGAGGGACAGTATCGATACAAAGGAGATGAGAGGAAAGAGGAACTACAAGTATGTTATGAAACCAGCTCACAAAAAGATAGAAAAGATAGATCAACGCCTTATAATTCAGCCTCTTCGAGGGGGCAACCTCCTTTACATTACATAAATGAACAATTCTTGGATGATACAAATGGAAAGAACTCCTTTCTATATATAGGAGTCTAAGGGGTCATAACATAATCAGAGCCGACATAACAATAATAATGTAAGGGCACAATAATAACAATAGTGGGCTTCTATGGGGTACAATAGTAACAATATGGGAACTACATGGGTACATCAATATAATAAGTGGGTTGTACTAATAACAATAAGGGGTTACACTAGTAGTATAGGGGCCTAACTTTCCCCTCTCCTTCAAAAAGCGTTGTCCTCAACGCTTGAGTAGTTCTTGATGCTTCTGTATAAAATTCTTGTCCTCCCATGTGGAATCTTTAATGGGTAAGTTCTTCCACTTGATGAGATACTCTGAAATTGATTGATTTTGTAGTTGTCGGGTTCTTGTTTCTGTGATTGCTCTAGGTTCCAATATGATTTTTCCTTCCTCTTCAAGTTCTGGAAATATTGTTTGAATTGGGATCTTTTGCAACTTTTCAATAAGTGGCCATACTTCTTCGTTATTCTTCCATTCATCCCTTGCTTCGTTTATCCAATCTAGTTGGATAATAGAAATAGCACAAACCAATGCTTCCACATCCTCATCCTTGAAGAGTCTTCCCATTCGGTAAGGTCACCATTTTTTAAGTGCATGTAGTATTGCCAACATTTCCTTCTCATAAATAGCTTGCTTGAGATGTAGCAGTAAAAATACCCAATCACCTACATCAAAATTTTTTTCACTACAATGTTGATCTACTTGTTGTTTCATTTGATTTTGCACCGAAGTGGCGTTATCCTTTAAAATTTGGAGAACTTGTTGTTGATGCTCGATGTAATCTTTCACTGCTTGAACCTTTTTCTTCTTGATATGTCCTTCTACCTCTAGAGTTTGAGGAGTGGTAATTTCTTCCAATCCTTTACAAGATATGGTCAGATTCATTTCTTGATGCTCGATGTGATCTTTCACTTCTTGAACATTTTTCTTCTTGATATGTCCTTCTATCTTGATAGTTTGAGGAGTGGTAATTTTGACCAATGAATTACAAGACATGGTTGGATTCATTTCTTCTTTCTCGATGTGATCTTTCACTTCTTTACAAAATATAGTCTGATTCATTTCTTCTTTCTCTAGGGTGGGGTCCTGGCGTATATCTTCTTCTTTTGATGTTTCTTGATCCTTTTCTTCCTCCTCTTCATATTCTATGTAAAATAATTTCTTCTCAGCACACTTATGACCTTTAGTGCATTTGCTATCAAAATTTTAACAAAGCCCTTTTTCTCTTTTTTCTTCCAATTGTTGTGGTGTAACCCTTGTAGGTTGTGGAAGGTTGGGAGAAACAACACTTCCATCTTTATAATTGTGAGGGGTATGCTTCCTGGTTTCCATAATTTTTCTTTCCACTATGTCACAAAGCCCTTTTACTCTTTCCAATTGTTGTGGTGTTTCTCTAAAGAAGGCGTTGCTCTTTGTATCCTTATAATGTGCTATCATTTCCTCCGTGAAAATTGACCACGTAACAAGTTGTTTACGAGAACAAAGCCCTTCATACCATAAAAATTGATCCGGTTCTAAATATGAAGATGCAATACATACCTTTTGTAACAATGGTACATCATGTAGATCAAAATATTGCTCCATCTGAAGTATCCAATTTACCGGATCCTTGCCATCAAACTTCCTCATCTTGCTTTTTCTTGATTTTAGGAGCTCAATCTTGAAACGACTGTAACTATGTACTTTTGGATCTTTAAGTTCTGAAATTTTGACCTGTAGTAGCCCTCTACGTCCTCTTCCCAATGCCACTAGTCTGATCCAAATTGGATTCTCCAAGGGCGAGCTATGCCACATCTCCCACAATGACCTGATTATAGACTAGTCCGGTAGAGCGAACTTGTACGACATGCCACGTGTAACTGTTTCAACCTTTGGCTCTAAAAAATATATACAAGAAACTACAGTCTGTCTTGTTTCTGTACCTTCTTACGAAATTTCAATCTGATGATCAGAGAGAAAGTTATGACGATTTTCCCCAAGTCACCTGTTTGGAATGTAATTCAGGAATCTGCAAAAAGACCAAGTTCCTCAGATCATATCCCGACAAATATAGCGCGAAAAGATCTGAAATTTGGAACCAAGATTCAGCATGAATTCTTCTCAAATGGGTTTTTTTTTTAGCTTCTGAAACATTGCAGAAAAAACGTTATAGTGAAAATTCCATGATGACCTATTTGGAGCAGCGAAACCCTAGAATCCAAAGCTCTGGTACCAAATGTTATGAAACTAGCTCAAGAAAAGATAGAAAAGATAGATCAACACCTTAGAATTCAGCCTCTTTGAGGGGGCAACCTCTTTTACATTACATAAATGAACAATTCTTGGATGATACAAATGAAAAGACCTCCTTTCTATATATAGGAGTCTAAAGGGTCATAACATAATCAGAGCCAACATAACAATAATAATGTAAGGGCACAATAATAACAATAGTGGGCTTCTATGGGGCACAATAGTAACAATATGGGCACTACATGGGTACATCAATATAATAAGTGGGTTGTAATAATAACAATAAGGGGTTACACTAGTAGTATAGGGGCCTAACATGCCCCTCTTCTTCAAAAAGCATTGTCCTCAACACTTGAGTAGTTATTGATGCTTCTGTATAAAATTCTTGCCCTCCCATGTGGAATCTTCAGCGGGTAAGTTCTTCCACTTGATGAGATACTCTGAAATTGATTGATTTCGTAGCTGTCGGGTTCTTGTTTCTGTGATTACTCTAGGTTCCAATATGATCCCTGTAGAAGTTCGACTTGTACAAAGTCGAACTTGTATGCTAACTTGTCTGCAATACATCCCGAGTGTGATACCCCATTCCATGCACGTGAGTATATCATAGCTCATCCACATACCTTCAGGTATATATGGCAGTGTTACAATACGTAAAGCATATGGGAATGCTCTAACTGTACGGTTTTAAATTAGACAATGCTTATACAGATTGGGCCTCCATGTACTTGCAGGTATATATGGGAGGACAACACTAGGTTGCTATCCATCCTTAGGTAACCAATTCAGCCACTTTGTACACTGTGATACATCGAACACAACATTCGGGGAGATTGCCTACCTGTACTTCTTGGTTCACCAGGAGGTATTTTGTAGTTCATAGTTGCTTGGTAATCCTTTTTCCTATATTATCCCTCTTTTGTTTTGTTATGTTACTTTGATTAAAATAAAAGGATAAAATCCTCCACACTCACCCCTTAGTTGATATTAGGTTGAAACATATGGCAACAAATCTGGATTCCACCGATCAAGGAATTACTTTTGATGGGAATTGTAGTCCTTTTCCTCCTTTTGGAAATATTGGTGCTCCTTATATGGTTACATTATCCCTTCCGAGATTTACCATCGGCTTTCCTGTATGGTTATTTTCAAAATTCTTGGTTCAAAATGTCGTGATTTCTCCACAATCGAGTACTCCTCCAACTGGAAAAAATCAACCTCCAGTTGATCCCAAATTTGACCCTTTGCCTTCTTCGTCAGTTGTTTCTTCCTCCCCTTCTTCCTCTTCACCTGGTGAAAGTATTGATACTAGTAACCAGGTGGCCAAGAAGAAGAAGAAAGGGAAGAAGAAGAAGAAGTAGAAGAAGAAGAAGCCAATTCAAGAGAGGGGCAACCAAGAAACCATTGCTTTGAATGCAATATCGGACGAGAAATCATCTGTCAAGCCTCACAAAGTTCAGTATCAATGCAAAATGTGTGCAGGAGACAATCTTCTTCGAAATTGTTCTGATATTCCTCAGATCTTAGAATAATGGTCTTCTCGTTCACATCATCCTGTGTCATCAACTTTTGGAGATCATGCTAGTGACACACCATCAACTAGTGGTAGTAAAGCTCATGGAAAGAAGGGTAAATTTAAGTTTCCCTGTAGGTTATGTGAAGGGAACCATCCCATTCACCTTTGTCCCTATTTGGATGAAGCCCAAAAAGTGTTGGATAACCATCCTGCTTCTCTGTAGTGATTTCCATCTGGTTACAGGAGACTCTCCCTTAATCCTTCACTAGTTGATGAATTGACTGACCCAAATCAACCATCAGTCAAACCCACTCTCAATGAATCTAAATCCCATGAGTCTATACCTGACCAATCACAGATCAAGAAAAAAATTGACCCGATTTCACCTTCAGTTAATCGTACCTTTCCTGAAGAGAGTGAATATGATACCACTTAGGTTATTTTTGTTTCTTCAGATTCCAATGAGCTCGGAGGCAACCCTCCTGTTCCATCAAGACAGGAGGAAAATCCTCCCATTCTCATAACTCAAGGGGATAATTCCCTCGTTCTTACGGTACCCCCGCCAAGTAGCCTGGTCACTTCCTTTGATTGGAATCGACTGGCAGGATTTCGTCTTCCTTCTTATGTGCCTTTCTAGATCATAGTACAGGTTTGTAATATGATTGTATCTAGCACTATCATAGATGAATGTGCATTGGTGAGTATCCTTTCCTCTACTGCTTGGCAAGCGCCTGATCCGCCACCACTTGTGCCTGTTACCCAGAATCTGTTGGCTTTTAACAGAGGAACCGGTCAACCATTAGGGATCCTTCCTCAGTTGCATATTACTTTGGGAGGAAAATTTCTTTATCTCAATGTGATGGTAGTCGCAGCCCCTTTGGATTACAATTTACTTCTTGGGCATGACTATGTTTATGAAATGGGAGCAATTGTTTCAACACTCTTTCGAGTGATTTGATTCCTGCATGAAGGTAAAATTGTTACCGTTGACTAGCTTTCATTTCCTGGTCCAAATATGGCTTCAAGTCAACCGTCTTACCTAAATGGTCCTTTTGTACAAATGGTATCATCCCCACCATGGGTTAATTATGTGGCAACTAGTTCCATACCTACATCAACAGATGATCAATTCCATGGTGTTGTACATTATGTACTGGGGGCATTAGAACCAGATCTCAGTTTCCTTGATATGGATCCCTTCTAGAGCATTGTTCTCCCATCAGATGAGAACCTCTTGGAAGTCATGACCTCGTAAGGGTCGTGATCAAGGAATACAATGATAGTTCATTGTCTTGTGTCAACCTCATTAGAAAATGAAACAAAGAATATGAGGATAATTCTTTTACTGTGTCAACTTCATTAAAAAATGAAACAGTTCCCTGAGCATAGTTCCTTATCTTGTGTCAAGCTCGTTAAAAAATGAAACAAGAGTATGTGAGGATAGTTCTTTTACTATGTCAACCTCATTAAAAAAATGAAACAGGTTTCATGAGCATAGTTCCTTGTCTTGTGTCAAGCTCATTAAAAAATGAAACAAGGAGTATGAGCATATTTCCTTCTCTTGTGTCAAGCTCGTTAAAAAATGAAACAAGGAATCTGAAAAGAGTTCCTTGTTTTGTGTCAAGCTCATTAAAAAATGAAGGAAGGTCCCCTGGAGCAAAGTTCCAAGTCAAATCTTTGAGTAAATCTCGTAAAATCCCAGTTGAGTCCTTCACTTGATCTCGTAAATGAACCTTCATTCCATCTACCTGATAGCCACAAGTGGTCTACTTAGGTGAATGTAATGAAGCTTGGGGGGCATGCACCTAGTGGTAAAGTTAAGTTTTCTTGTAGGTTATGTGAAGGGAATCACCCCATTCATCTTTGTCCCTATCTGGATGAAGCCAAAAAGGTGTTGAATAACCATCCTGCTTCACCACATTAACTTCCATCTAGTTACAAGAAACTCTCCCAAGCATAGTCCTTCATTTCAAGCTTGTGTAAAAATGAAACTGAATTCAAGCATAGTTCTTCATTTCAAGATTGTCTTAAAATGAAATTGAATTCAAGCATAGTTCTTCATTTCAAGCTTGTCTAAAAATGAAACTGAATCCAATCATAGTTTTTGTTTCAAGCTTGGGTAAACATGAAACTAAATCTAAGCATAGTTCCCTATGGTTCAAGCTTGTGTAAAACTGAACCCATTCCCATTTTTAACCCTCATGATTTCCATTCTATCAGCCTTTTTCATCAAATGAACCTTGGTTGTTTTCATCCCATCGCCACCATCCCTTTGGCCAATCATACACTTTCACTTGGTTTTTCTACCCCTTTAAAAGGAACAATTGTAATGAGTGATCTTATTAGCCAGCCTCTTCACATAAATCAATGTGTTTTGAGAAGTTCCAACGTCACCAGAACCAGTTGCTGTCCTAGACACCACTCATTCCTCAAAGCGGAGTCCTCTTTAAGCTCTTTTCAGACTCTCTAAACATGAAAAGATTGCCGAGCGCTTTTCCTTTCCAGTTCATTAATAGATTGGAAACGACATCTCTCTTGTATTATTTTACAATTTTTGAAGCTTGGGAGATTAATTTACGAAAAAGAACTTGTGGAGTTCTCTTTTTTGTCCCCTTTCAAACTCTGTAAACATGAAAATGATCGAGTCATCTTTGTCGTTAAACTTGTTAAAACATCAAATAGCGACAAACTTGTCCATCTAGACAAGACCGAGTTTCACATTCACTAGACTCACTAAAACATCAAATGGTAATGGATTCACCTGAAGGGTGGAATTATTCAACAAGCATATGTTATCCTCCTCAAGCTTGATTAAAAATAAAGAGGTACTGGTCATTAATGACTGGGGAAAATGGGAAAAAGGGGTAAACCACTTTATGGTCACAGGTCGCTCTTGAACATGACACTTTCACTTCATCTCTATGACTATTTGGGTTGGTTTATCTACTTGACAGTTATCATACCTATGGTCTATCACACTATCCATCACTTTTATTTTGGGTCAATTCTACCAATTCATTTCAGTGTCACCAACATGTTCAAGAGAAGTTGTTAAGTCAAAATTCATCTTTTGCAATACCATAAACCTTCATTTTCATGACCTCCATTCCTAAACCTTGCGTCGTCCGTTAAATTCCATCTCCAAAATCATTACATCGTTTGGTGTCATTGATGTGGCATACATCAAGGCCCTCCTGCGACAAGTCGCTTCTTGTTGACATCAACTCATTATCCAAAATGTTGACTTAGAAACACCCTTCCAATACCTTGAGGCTTGCATACATCAATGACAAGTTTCTCCCTTCTAGCGATAGGTTGAAACCAATGGCCTTCAAACGAAAGACTTTGTATGGTGTTCGACATCAAATCATCCATTCACACCATGCAGAATGTACTACAGTACCTTGAGGATCATTATCATTATCGGTGATTTCTCTCGCATCTGTTAATAGCTTACATCATTGGCTGGTAATTAGATGGTGTCTTCCCATGTTCGACTTCAGATCACATATTCACATGGTTACACTCATACTTGAGCAAACGATTGAACAAGATAGAAGACCCCAGATCTAGTTTCATCCATCCAGGCTACGATTTTAGGAGTACTAAATCATATGTACAATGGCTTTACATTGATAGTCATTCAAATCATGGGTCTATATCTGTAGACAAATGTTTATGTACATGTAATGGAAGTTTATAAGATGAGCATGGGTATGCCTTCCCTCAACGATTCATGTAAAAATAAAAAATCATGATATATGTATTGTAATTGATGCAGGTCACCTTCCAATTCGATACCTCCTCATCACATCATAAAGAATTTCATTGGACATTGCAATTTTTCCGACTTCATGCTTTAGGGGGCATCTATTACATATCCATTTCGGCACATCAATCCCATCATCCATATCAGTGTTTTAGGGCTCATCAAACCCTAATTTTAGGTTCTACATGCCCTAAACAAGTCACCCCTTCGAATGCCTCCTTCCCAGACAATTTCATGACTTGAAGACATCCAGAAATGGCCTCTAGAGGGACCAGCGTAGGTAGGCCCATGTAAGGGTGCATTGCAGAGTAGTTAAGTCCATGTCAGGGTGCTCTGTAGAGCGCTTAGGTTTCCTTTCACCTACGTTGGGCGAGTTTGAGCGAAATTCACATAATGTTTGGGGACTATTCTTATCTTTTGGAGTCATCTAGAAGGTTCCCTCACTTATCAACTCTTATGAGCTCGAAAATGGATAAGGAATGAGTTAAGATGCATCCTATCCTCTCATCCCTTCCTCCATGGAAATAATTTTAAATATGGAAGGCCATTCAATTCCACCATTTATGACAAAACCTCCTTCATCTCCCTATAAATTGACCACTCATCTAAGTGATCAAGAACTGGATTATGTTGAATTTTAAGGAGATAATATTGCTATGAGATTTGGCTTTGAAGCAAGTATTGTAATGCTACAAGTTTGTCATGCTTTTGATGTTATGTGGATGGGATCCAAGTAGGAGGAATCACTTTGAATCAGACAGAATGGTTGTATATCCTTCTTCCATTTAATAAAGTGTTTTAACCTTTCTCCCATATGTTTGTATTGTTTTATAATGCTTATATGTGTGAAATGTATCTGATTCCATTCACTTATATTCAATAGATCTTTTGCTTTGATCGATTCTTTGTTTTATGTTGTGTTTATAGGTACTTCTCAAGTGTATTAAGTACGGGAAGGATTGACAGGATCGATACAAAGGAGACAAGAGGAAAGTGGAACTACAAGTAGGTCTTCTCATCTTATCTATTGCTTATAGGGAAAGACTAAAATACTTTAAACTGTTGTTCTAGATATGGCTACTTATCTATGGAATTGGTATTTATCCGTAGATACCAAATTCTCCAAAACAGTGACTTACTATGAATAGAGGGATGCACTTTTTTCAGTCACGCCTACTTGAGACTCTTTTAGGGATGTTGTTCAGAAACATATTTACCCTGTTGGAAGCTACGAAGAAAGTGTGTATGAGATGGATTGAATTATAACAAGAAAGCGACCAAGCAGTGAAAGAGTTCATAAATATATTTCATGTCTTGCACACTAAGATAGGTATCAAATACTCTGAGGGACATCTAGTGCTCATGTATTGTAGTTGTTTACACACATGAGCATGTGCGCACACACACGCACATATATAGAAAATGAAGTTCTTGGACATCTCCTTACTTGGTGCATCATACCAAATGCTATTGAAATAATGAAAAAATTTAAATAGAAGAAGCAATACTTTAGATTTGTGAATCCTTCACAGTAGAAGCGTGGAAAGAGCACCCTACAAATCATAAAACAAAAGACAAATCCATGGTGGAAAGTCTTAGGAAAACCCACCTAATCCGCAAACAAAGAATGACAATGGCAAGGTGAATACAGATATGAGAAGGTAATCAAGTTGCACAACAACCCCTCTTATAACACCATTGAATGTCACACAAGGCAGTCATTGGTGGTCAAGCTAAAAGCCTTAGAGTCATACGTAGGCTTTGACTCTAAACTAGGCCTAGAATATGGGAAACAAATAATTGATGCAAAACCTAATGCCACTGTTGGCAGCAACAGGTCCAACAAAGTGAGCCCAAATATCTTGAGGAAGGTGAGTGCCTATTTCACTCACAAATGTAGAAGGTTTCTCCACTACATGTGGTTGTTGATAGTGGGAGTCAGAATAACCTCATTTTGGTAAAGGTTGTTAAGATTTAGGGCCTTCCAAAAACACCGCACCCATAACCATACATCATTAGTGGCTCCACTAAGGGAAAGATCTTTTCTTAGCCAATAGTGCCACCTACCCTATAACATCAAGCCTTTCTGGGTTGAGGTATTGTGTGATCTTGGTACCCTTGAAGTTTCTGATTTTTTTTAGGCCAAACATACATGTGGAAGTGTCATTCTATATATGATTCTAGACCTTGTAGTGTTATTATTAATTTGGGTATACAACTATACATGATACCAAAATTAGCCTCATTTACGTCCATTTCTTTGATCTCCACTAAACAATATTGTAAGGTCATCTTCTATACTAGGAAATTTTCCTTCTTCGCGATTCTCTTTCTAAGTAAGGAGAATATTGTGGCCATATCCATGACTCCTCCACACATAAGAGGAAATTGAATAATATCGTGGAAGAATACAAAGACATCTTCTCGTCACCCAATGGGGTACCTCTGTAGTGTCAAGTCAAAGATGCAATCGATCTGACCCTCGATGCACCTCTATGAAATGGGACAATATACCATCACTTTTTTTCTAGAAAATGAGGAAATCAAGCAATAAATCTAAGGTTTTCTCTGAAATGGACACATCTGATCGAGTTCCTTACCCCGTGGAAGCCCATTTATACTTATACAAAAGAAAGATGGGACCTAGTTACTATGCATTGATTATAGGATCCTTAACAAAGGCACGGTCAAGAACTGGTACCTGATTCCCTTAATTGGCGATCTTCTTGACCAGATCAAGGGGGCCGAGTACTTCAGTATGATTGATTTGAAGTCTAGCTACCACCAAGTCCCGATAGAGCCAACTGATGCATGGCCAACTACTTTGAAATCCAATGGGAGTATTTTTAGATATTTGATCATGCCTTTTGGTTTGATGAATCCCCAGAAACTTTCATGGGGCTCATGGAAAATATCTTGCAGCATCTCACCAACTCTTTTGTGGTTATATATGTGGAAGATATCCTCATCTTCAACAAGAGTTGGGCAGAACAATTGCAACGTGTTCAATAAGTTCTTAACACTATGCGATAACACAAGCTATGTGATAACTTGGAAAAATTATTCTTTGGCATGGATAAGGTCCAATACCTAGGCTACATTATTGACGAGAAATGTGTGCATGTGGATTCAACTGAGGTCCATTTCATTTGATATTGGTTAAACCCAACAAGTCTAACAAATATTTACAACTTTTTGGGTCTTCATAACTTCTACTGGAAATTCGTGTTGGGGTTCTATTATATTATTGGACCCTTGAGTCAAGTGACCAAGGGTGGAGCAAAAAAAACATGTTTTTGGTCTATACAGCAAAAGGCATTCAATGAAATGAAACACTACCTTTCTCTATACTAGTCGTCACTGTGCTAGGCATGCAATAACCATTTTAGATTGAGACAACTACTTCTAAATATTATATTGGTGCAGTCCTCATTTAGCAAGGACAAACATTGGTCTATCATAATGAAACAATCTCTGATATTATCCATAGATACCCCACCTATGATAAGGAGATGCATTGCATTGCATAGACTTTCCAACAATGGAGATATTATATTCTAGGGAAGGAGATGATCATCCACATGGATTGCAGGCCTCTTACATTTTTGTAGACATAGGGGAAGCTACCTAATAACCACCAACGGGAATGTTTTGCATACCTACAACGATTCCAATTGAACATCAAATATAACAAGGGTGACACCAATAATTTGACATACTACCTCAATCAACCCCTAGTTGTGGCGCTAACCACAATCCTCAATTTTTGTGGGCAAAAGACCTCTATGAGGCCACAATATATAATAGTGACTCATAATTTTTTCCCACATGCTAGATGTTGATGGTAGGCAAGCAAGTTCCAAACATCCATCTCCAAGATGCGTTGTTTTTCTACCTCGAAAAACTTTGTGTTCCTTTAATCGAGCATGCCAAGATGATTTGGGAAGCACATTATAGTTAGATAGCAGGGCACTTTGGTGTGGAAAATACAATGGAAGTATTGCAAAAGTATTTTTATTGGCTGAAAATTCAACAGGATGTTCGTAAGTATATCAGGTCCTACACCATTTCTAAACCAACTGTTAAGAAGCTCATCAAATCAATCTCCTTCCACCCCCATATTGATGGCTTGATAGAGGTCATTAATAGGATGATCATGCACATTTTGTGCATGTACAACTCCAAGCATCCATGCACATGGGATGATAGTCTCCCCTATGTTTGACACATTTACAACATAGCTCTCCATGGCTCAACTAGCCATAACCTCCCTTCGGGTGGGCCTAATATTTCAACCATTGGGTCCCATTGAAGTCTCATTGCTCCTTGCAACTACATAGGGAAAATTTGCGTATGTTCAATCTAAAGCTAACCAAGTTACCAAGTTTATTGAATGAATTCAACATGTTATCACAAAATCAGGTACTGAGGGCTGCCAATCAGCAAGATTTTATGTAACTATTTCAGACCAGGCTTTAGACTAAGGCTTAGCCTCCTTAGTCAGAGAGGGCTCTCTCACAGATTATTAATATGGACTACTGACAAGGAAAGATGGCTAACTCTTCAAAAAACACATGAAAATAAGCTGGCTGGACAAATATCAGATTGATTCCCATTGGGCTTATGGAGTCTCACACATCTCAGCAAACAAAAACACCATCTTTTCATAGAAATCAGGGCTCTTTACATCTACTGTTCAAACACAACTTTCATAAAACACAGTTTGCCATAGCATACAGGAAGTCAGAGCATGATACATGAGTTCTGAGTGATTATGCAATAACAGGACTGTAAAAGAACGCTAAGAAAATAAATCACCATACATTTGAACAATAAGATCTATTGAGAATCCTGAGGAAAAACAACAGTTATTTGCATTACTGAAATCTGCTTTACATAAACCAAAATAGACTTGTTCTCTATCAAAACATCCAACCTCAATTACATCCAAGTCTGATCCATATATAGGAATACATGCTTAACCACCTCGAGCTTCCTCCTCCAGCATGAGGGGAGCATCGAAGGCTGCTATTAACTATCCCTATCTACTGTGTAACTAATTCATTAATTACATAATTGCTGAACTGTAACTACAAAGGGTCCTAATTTATTCAAAACTCAAAATCTGTCCTCCTCGTATCATCCTTCCTTCCTGACTCTTGACACATGTCTTCTTTCTGTTTTGGTCAATACTTCAATTACCTCTGTTCTGGGTGACTTTACAGCTTTCTCTCCTTTATGCACTTTCTCCTTTACAGCTTCTTCTCCTTTATGCACTTTCTCAGCTTCTCTAATTTGTTTCTTTGTAACTGGCCTTCTTGGCTTGAACATAAACTCCTCACTAGGCTCATCAAACATTAATCTCTTTGAAGCTTTTGATTTCTTAGTGCTCTCAGGAGAAGATTGGGTCAAATCAATATGCATGGGTTCAAGATGCACTGGTTCTTCCTGCTCAAATTCAATAGCCTCAAGTAAATCACTTAGGCTGGCCTTTGAAATTGGACTTTCCTCCACAGCTACTGATTTGCCCTTCTCTTTGCTTAATTGACCTCTTGTTTTAACTCTTGATACACTTTCAGACCCAGCTGATCCAGGTACCTCTTTCTTGTGCTTGACCTTTTCCTTTGATGATGACTGAGGTGGCTGAGGTGGCTCTTTAATAACCAAGGGCTTGACTGGTTTGTTCAACTGAGATTTAACCTTCTTTTTCCCCCTAGCCTTCTTTCTAAGCTCAGCAATAGTAGGTTCCTCCACTGATTCTTCTCTTTCTCTAAGTGGTTGTGGGGTGAGGCCTGTCTTACTCTGGAAACCAGCCAATTAGATGAAAGAATTCCAATCCCTACCAATCTTCTGCAAACCATCTAGCACTAACAGTTTAACTAGGCCATGGTGAAACAATGATGTCTCACAATCATCCTTCCTCAATTGGATTTTATCACACATCTTGCTGAGGCTACAAAACAAGTAAAATGGGAGGTCTATAGATGCTTTACCCGTAAAATGCAGCAACAACTTGAAATGATAGGAATAAACTTTGTTATATCTACCCTCACAAGTTAAATACTTTTGAATACAAGTAAGAAGCATAGCATAACTCTCCTTAACATAACTTCTAGGCACAGCCTTGGTTAAATCTTCATTCACATAGGCTTCCTTCAAGAATTCTTTACAGGGGCTCATATCAAATTTGAAATTTTTAAACCACTCCTGCCCCCCTCTGGGAATCTCAGTTACACTAGCAATAGCCTCTGGAGATACTGGGAATTCTAACATAGATACCTTGGAACTTAAGCCTGTAAAATTCAAGGCAAACTCTTTTGTTACCTGAGTGTGACCTCCCTTCAGCTTTTCACAGAAACTCCAGCAACCAGCGTCTTTAAAGGCCTTTTTAACACCTTCATCCCTCAATGCCAGGTCCAATCCTTCGGGCTCTGCCCTCTGACACCTTCCAGACCGATGCTCCTTCTTCTCCATTACGCTTTGAAATCTTTTGCACAGAGAAACACCGGCAGCCTCAACTCAAAAAGCAAGTTCAAATTTTAGAACGCAGGCTCGCTTGAAATGCAGCTCCCTTGAAGAAGAAACTCGGGTTCATTTCAATTCAAATATCTTAACATATAAGCTGGCCACTTCATGTAATGTTAACAGAACATCATGACACAACTATGCATGACAAAAACATTTGAATGGACTTAATGCACATGACTATGAACCTATTGGTGGAATGATGGCTCGTAAGTGCTTGGAAGGTACACTAACTGACAACAACCGACCGGACACAATGACTCATCCCCGGACATGACATTTTAAGGATCTGCGCTGCAAAATCCCCGAATCCGCGATTTCGTAGCGCAGACAGTTATAACTTAGCGACATGTGCTGCGAAATGGCTGGCGCTACGAAAAGGCTAAAACATTATTGCGCTTCAAAATCAACCAATCAAACTGCGCTGCGAAAATGCAAAAAGGACAAATGACATATACGAGATAAGACATGTCTTAATCAATCATGATGGAGGATGACTAACGGTTTTGAAAATGATTCTCATCAATATCATTGAAAAACATGACCCCTGAGTGGTAAACATAGGATAACAACCATTTGACATCCATCTTTAACAATGAAACTTTGGACTTGACTTATATACATGTGACTGCAGTTCTAGGTGATAACACAACACATCCACCAGCACGTCTATGATATCTTGCAAAAATCCAATACTAAGTACAAACAACGCCATGATCATCATCAAGTGCCACACAAGTTTCAAGTGGCAAACAAGGCTTGGTTGCATTTTAAGAAGGAATGCCTTATAGGGACTCAATCAAAGCTTCAACTACACTATTATGGATCTTACACCATCACCAAGGATGTGGGTGACAATTTTTTTGAGCTGAGTGTCACCCCTTCCTTGGCTTGCACTTACTGTTCATTGTGGACCACCTTTGGCCACACTTTCCACCATTCTTGAACACAATAGAAATTGTAGAGAATTTGACACTGACAGAGCTCAACCTAGGTTGCATTAAACATGCCACAATTGATCAAATTGTGGACACATAGATTAAAAGTACCTGCTAACAAAGGATCCAATTGTATTAAGTTTTCAAAGTAGGTCAACTCCTATAGTAAGGCAAGTGGCTCACTAGGGGCCAAGTTCAGTAGAACTTTCCCCATCTAATAAAGGCGCTTAACACAATAGAGACCATCGCTTCCTAAGGGGGCAGGACTAATCTAGGTGGATATCAGTGGCCACCCATCTATTCCACTAGCTCGCAACACAATTTCATATATTGATAAATTTTCTATAGATTTTAGGTCCTAAACTTCTGAAGTCATTTTGAGGCTCTAAATGATGTTTTTTTGGAAATGAGTCAACTTATGATTATCATTGATAATTGAAAAATGCTCTCGTTAGATAGAATTTTCCAACATATCTTTTTGCATGCCAAATGTGAATCATATGCTAAAGTTAGGACCTTGGGAAGTTGTCGTTCCAACTTACAGCCATCGAGACCCACAAGCCTTTGGCGCTTCATCTCTTCGGGTTAGATTTTTAGATATTTAGGGTTTCTCACTGCTTCTTTTTGATAAAAATGTCTTTGAGGGTCATTGTAAGATAGTTCATCGAAGGTCTGTCGCCATCACATCTCTTCTCAAATATATGCTACCACCATTCAAGCTAGTTTGTTTTCATTGTGTATTTATACATTTTCAATATTTTCTATTTATTAATAGAAGTCAAGTTTCATTGTACCTCTGTGTTTTGGTTATAAATATGTATATTATTTGTTCCCTTCATAAATTTAAATTAGAATATGGTTGTAGATTTGGGGTTTTGTCCCCTCTCTTACACCCCTCTATGGAGATTCCAAAACATATATCACTTACAAAAATAAATAAATTATACAACTATTTTTTAAAGAATATTTATTTTTTATAAAAATATATGCAATAAAAATATTTAATTGATAAATAAAAATAAATATAAAACTTTATATAAAAAACATTTAAAAAAATCATTATAAAAAATTTATGTAATTACGTTTTGATATTTGGAATCGATTTACAGTGTTCTTAACCGTGTTAGAGTTAATTAATATATAACAAAATTATATTTTTTTTGGTTTACTAACCAACTTAGTGGACCCAATGGAATGATAGTGATGATAAATTTGAAAGAGTATTGATGAGAATGTTTACCCCTCAATCAGATATTGGATTTGTAAGCCTCCTATAACAACCACTCAACCACTCATATTTAGTGATGGTTCAAATTTTTCATAATTATTGGTTACACCTTCCGCTGCCAAAGGATATTTTCACTTTCAGTAATCTTCTACACTTTGGCGTTGGCTAATATTCCTATTTGGTGGGATTGCATGCCGCAGCGTGACCCAACAATCTTGACCTATTTTGGAAGTTTATTTTATAATTTAGTATAGTAACTCTGATCATTAAAGTTGAAAATTTTGTTATAGCGATTTAAATAAAATTTTAAAAGAATTAAAAGAATAAAAATAAATAAATAATTATACAAAATATTTAAATAATATTAATATATAAAAAATTACACGTGAAAAAAATAATTTATATTAAAAAAATTAGATCTCTTAACTCATATCTATATTTAAAATAAATTTATACTAATTTTAATATATATATATATATACATATACAATTCCAACCGAAAACTTTGAGAGCGTGAAAAATCAAATGCTCAATCCCCCTTCTATCTTTGCAGCCCGTTATCAACCACATAGTTCCGTAATTTGGCTTTCTTTTTCTTCCATAAGGACCTCGACACATGATTTTTGCTACAAAGTGTACACTTAGGATAAACAAATTATTTAGGAATTTTTTTTTTTCAATCTTTCTCACTCACTTTAAAAAAATATATTATTTGCAAGGTTAATAATACCTTCTAAAAAAATTCCAAAATTATTGGTTTCCCTTGTACGTTTACATAACCTCACATATCCATCACTTAATTAGATATTTTCATAAGATGGGATGTGGCTTGTGTTCTTCGATGTAATTAAAAATAAAAAAATAAGTGGAACTTAAAAATAATATATAAATGATGTATTATAAAATAATTTATAAATTTTATTTATTTATATTGAAAAATAATTAATAAATTATATTTTTATTAATAATATTTATGAAAAAAATATTTATTATTAAAAATAATAATAATGAAGAATTAATAAGCATTTCTTTTATAAAAAATATGACATTGAACAAGGTGTTCAACAAAGACCGTTATAACTTAATATCGAGAATTTTTATTTTTTTTAATGTTCTAGTAGGTTGGAGAGAGAAATAAAATTTATTAATAATTATTTTAATTATTTTTAAATTTTTATAATCATTAACATAAACACTCCTTTCACCTTAGTATAAAAGGATTACGAAAGAGCATTAAAGAATCATGGAATCAATATCATCGATGTATAAATTGAAACTAAACAAAATAGGGGCATCATCCAACATATTAACTATTAATAGAAAATAAATCTATCTTAGTATGTTATGATATTATCAATATCTAAAATAACAAATGGTAGTCGTTGTACTTTATTAACTAGTTAATTGACCAATTAATTTTTTCCCCCAATTTATGTAATGGAATTTGATACAGTTACTCCATAGGCACGATGACTTGTTCGAAACCTTAGTATAAATAACAATGATATTTATAGAAATGTAAGGAATTTTGCATACAAAATGATATTGACATTTATTTCTAAAAATTGTGGATTACATCCTCAAATCCAACCACCTTATATTTCTCTTTTCTACATGTTTGACTTTTTCATTCTTTTTCCCAAAAATTGTGGCACCAGGTTGATGTTACATCCCTAAGTTGGTGCAATGATGTTGTGTCATCTTATGAAAAGGGAAGGGTTCAATGAGCCTTAACCATGCCTATCCACTCACATTCGATTCAACTTTCGGTCACATCTCCCCTTTTTCATTCTTTTTCCCAAAAATTGTGGCACCAGGTTGATGTTACATCACTAAGTTGGTGCAATGATGTTGTGTCATCTTATGAAAAGGGAAGGGTTCAATGAGCCTTAACCATGCCTATCCACTCACATTCGATTCAACTTTCGGTCACATCTCCCCTTTGTGTCCCATCCCCAATTAAAGGGACCAACTCAAGGATGATCTTCAACCCTCTTATGATGAATTTTTATCATGCCTCTAACTCTACTATTAGTTAAGAACAAAATTAGCCCCTGAAATATTGAGGTATTTCGATTATGAGCAAAAAGCCACACCTCCAAAATGACTATTTATTCCTCATCAACAAAGGAGTAAAGTTGTTGAAGATCTAAATATTTAAGTTGCATTGTGTCTTAGCTCCCTTAACCTAGCCTTAGTAGCCATAGAAACTTTTCACATAAAATCTAAATGATTTTTACAACAACAAAAAAAATTGTTTGCTTATGCCAATTTCACCAAAATACACCACCTACCAAAATACACCACCTAACAACATGCTCACCACTCTTTCCATTTCATTTCACAACTATTAGAACTCATAAACTTATGTAAAAAAAACGTACCTACCCTATTTTTTGTTGCACATCTTTTACTCTTAATAAATGCATAGTCAACACACAAAATACCTTAAAATCTATATGGGTATGTGAAACCCCCAATTTTGACTACTTTTTACCAAAAATTTTCAAAAAATAAAAATAATTGTAAATGGACATATTTAAACCTTAATTACTTTTCATAACCTTGATTTACTATTCATAACCTTAACTTGTTCAATTAAATATTCTTATAACTATGTTAAGATTTTAACCACTCTTTTCTTATAAAAACTAGGAGGTCTCTCCATTTTCAGGTCTAATCCCACTTAGTAAGTACATTCCACCAAAATTGCATCACAATTCAAGAAAACTCATTTCTCTTATAAATTAATTTATATTTCAAAGGTATTTACAACTGAAGGAGACGGATTCACCCAGAAGCAAAGGATTCTCCGAAGAAGGAGGCCATGGAGCCATCTTCTTCGAGTGGTTTTTCCACAAATGTGATTTGTATTTTTATTTCTTTT
Source organism: Pinus tabuliformis (assembly GCA_031772625.1). Lineage (NCBI taxonomy): Eukaryota > Viridiplantae > Streptophyta > Pinopsida > Pinales > Pinaceae > Pinus > Pinus tabuliformis. Next base: position 533,918,441 of record CM062810.1, on the reverse strand, counting down.
GGATAGACAATAAAATTCACATTATTTAAACTTCTCTAGTCCTATTCATAGCTCAATTTTTTTTTGTTTTTATTTCTTTCATGGGATATACTATTATCATATGAATCTATTTTTCTACTTTTTGTTTTTTTTTAATATGATATAATAGTGTTACATGATGTTATTTATATTTTTTTTTATGTGTAAATCATAACTTTTTCTCAATATTGTAATGCTAATTTAAATAAAAAATGTCATATGAACAAGTGTCATTTGAAATAAGTTATGGTTTTTGGGCACCTGGTATTGATAAGCCATGATATTGACCCATAGTATTGTAATAGAGCCTTTTTACGTATTAAGAATGCCTATTGTAAAGTGAGGGTAAATCTTCATGGTTAAGAACCTTGGTCCATGTTTTTTTAAATGAATAACTTATATATATATATATTGTAGTTTGTTCTTCTTCCATCCAATGAATGGGGTAGCTTCAACCTAAGCTTTGCCTTGTCACTATGTATATTTTTTATTAATAATAATAATAACTTAAAATATAGTTATAATTGAATTAGTTTTTATGATTTTTATAATTTTAACAATGTGAGATATATTATAAAGTAAGTGTTTTGATTCTTATCATGGATTGATGTCTATCTACTTTTACTTACCATTTAATTTTTATAACTACACTAGTATGCTGATATATGATATATTGAAGCATAACAACTAATATTTTAATGGCAATGGTGGGAATTGACACGAGTATGAGAAAAACTAGTTCATGACTCCTCTACATACCCAAAAAATAAAAGAATAAAAAATCATAGTATCAATACTTAAAAGAAACTCTATGAGATATGCATTGTCTAACTACAAATATAGATCTGTATTAATCACTGATTTAGCGTGCCTTGAGAGGTATCCAGTCTCTTCATGTGCAAACTTCTTTTAAAGTGCAATTTTTGAAAAAGAAATTGCATCCCTTGATACATCTCAATGAAATAGTATTTTTCTATCTCTCATATATATAATATATATATATATATATATATATATATATATATATATATATATATATGTGTAATTTTTCGTTGTTTAAACTTTATTTTTGAATGCTATATACACTAAGCAACTTAAACATGTAAGTCCAAGAAAGCATTTTTGGATTTTAGGGAAAATTGATAAAAGAAAAGTATACCTAAAAGGCAAAATGTAAAATAGTAAGACTACTTCAAACATTCTAACTATAATATATATATATATATATATATATATATATATATATATATATATATATATATATATATATATATATATATATATATATATATATAAATATAATTGTTTTTAAATAATTTATAATATGTACATAGTTGAGATTAAATATTTTACATAAGATGTGTATTGAGGCTTTTTATGTATGGACTACATTGTCCATGTTAAAATGATTTTTTTTGTTATTAGTATAGTTTTAAGTATTCATCAATATTACTTAATCTTGCATATTAATCTAGTTTATCCATGACCCATATTGAATTTTATTTTTATTATGAATATTTTTAAATCGCACATATTAATATTATATTAAAAATCTAATGAATTACACATCTCCCTCTAGTTGTTCTTATTAAGAAGTACTTGATATATTTTATTTTATTTTTTAACTTTCAATCACATTTTTCTTTTGATATTGAATATTTTATTATATACAATATTAAATATATATATATATATATATATATATATATATATATATATATATATATATATATATATATAGTTGATATCGAGATAGATAGATTAGTTAACATAGACCTTCAAATAGTTTATTAAAATCATCGTTGAAATATTTTTTTAAAGTATAAGGTTTAATTATTCACATATTTTTTTACTTTTAATTACTTTATCTTTTTCTATTTTTAAGTTGATATAAAATCATATTATGGTGGACATCAAAATATTTTTTTATGACCAAGAGCGACAGATACTTTTACTACATTGGGTTGTAATATCAACAACAATTCAAGCAACCATAGTGAAATTAAGATTATTGATGTTTTATAGTGCTCCAAGTTAAAACTAACTAAGCATGCATATGCATTTTTATTTACTATAGCCTATATAGCTTTTCTATTTAGATTTTATTTATTTATTTTTATTTCAGGAGGGACACATCTCAACTCCACTTTAAGAACATGTGAAATCACACATCACCCTCATACCACACCGTAGAATGGAAAAATTACATGTTTTGGAATTTTTTGGCTATAATTTGGCAAAACAATTTTTGGTCAAATCATGATCTTTTGCTGTTTGAATTTTTATTTATTGCATATATGGACTCAATACCCTCAAAAACTCCTAGAACACTTGGAATAGGGAGAATTCACAGCTCAAACTTATGATTCTAACCAATCTCTGCCTAATTCTAGACAAATTCAACTGAAAAATATACCCCAAAAAACTTCAAAACATATTACAAATAGAGTAAAACTGCAATATAACACTAATTTTTATTACATATTATGTCATACCTTCCAAAATCACATTCTCATGAAATATTTGAAAAATTCATGAGAGGAATTCATAAGCCACATATAAAGGTGTGCCACAATTTTGTAAGTGTTGTACAGATGAAAATGATGTACTCAGTGTCTTTGTTTGGTTGTAAATAAAAATTATCAATATTCTTTTCTAGAGAAAAAAACACTCGTAATTGTATTCATGCAAAGGAATGAAAAATTACATGTTGTATATACTGAACACACTGAGGAAAAATTCCTCTTGACATTGTTTTTTTTATAAGTAAGTGACAAACCTTCTATTAATCTAACCAAATCACATAGTTTACAAAATGTCCCAGTCAGCAGGGACATCAGAAAACCAGGGAGAGAGGCCCACGAAATCCTACAGGCATCCCACCAGGGGTCCACATAGGGACCCATAGTGGACCACACTGCACCCAACAAACAGACTTGACAACAACTATAGATTAGGTCCCCTAAAAAAATTCGGGTCCAGAACCCTTAAGCAACAAGCACGAACCAATCCCCGCTGTTGATTACTCAATCCCAATCCAATGACCATCGTGGATATCGCATGGATGAGAAGCACGGAGGTTAACCGCCCAATGAGGGCAATTTTCTCTCACCTCTCATTGCAACGTGTCACACAATGAGTGGAATCGGAGGCAACTTACAAAAAACCAGATACCATTCTTGTCCCGCACAATATACCATTTGCGGTTTTGAGTCCACGGTTTCACGGAAAAACCAGAATGCTTGATCGTCAAGCGAAGACTGTCCGACCAATCCCGCAGACAATTCTGAGCCTTCTACTTGGAATATTCATCAAAAACCCGCTTAGCCAAATATATAGAGGTAACCAGATCTGTGGCGCTGCCTGATTCGTGACCTTCACCCATCAACTGAATGTGAACAGAGTTGTGTAGAGCAGCCAAAACCAAAAATCGTAGATGAATTAGGTGATACCATCCTCTCGCCTGTCTCCTGAATCCCTTTGATCGATATTGTTCATCCACAGTTCCAAATCTTTGGTTGCTAGGAAGAAACAATCCTCTCGCAGTTTTCTGACAGGTAATGACTCCTAGGCATTTCGAGAATCCCTATTCTTATTGGTCACTCCTTCGTTGGCCAACCAATCCGCTAACATATTTTCCTTCCTTCTTGTTGGCATTATGACACAGGTTTGGCGCTATGACATAGGTGTTGTCCTTGATGGCAACTCACTCAAATGACAAATCACAGTTCAGGCTCCCAGAATGAAAGAAAAAGAGATATACGCAGGTTCCTCTTAACCAAGCCACGTATACACGCAGGTTAGATGATCAAAAGGCGCGTATACATATGCACGCACTTTCATGCAAGGAAAAGCGTGTACATGTGGGAAAACATATTTTTGGTCCATGGTATTTAGTCCTTGGTATTTGGACCTATGGTTTTGGACCATGGTATCTCGTCCAAATTATTGAACCCAGGTATTGGGTCCATGGTATTGATTCTCTATGGTTTTGGACCATGGTATTGAGTAAGGCCTAAGACTATAAAAGGGGGAAGAGATCATTAGGCAAATGCATCCACTAAAGCATTGAATATCTTATGAAGAGCAAGATCTAGAATTAGGTTATGGTGCATAGCTGGATCTGAACCAAGGAGGAACCTGAGCACTAGAGGAAGGATAAGTTCTATTGTTGGGTCAAGATCTTAAGGCTTAAATAGTAGTATCTTTGTGTGATTTTGATCTGTTATATTTGGCGCATGACTGGATCTATAAATTTGATAATATGGGTATAACTGATGTCTGAATAAGTAAAAAGGGTAAACTGTCTTTTATAGATCTGTACGCAGGTTCGGCACAGCAAAGGCGTGTATACATGCTGTTTCAGTAAGTCAAAACTGTGTATACGCTAGTTGGCCTTAATACAGAAGCATATGCATGCAGGTTCTACATATTTAAGTAGCGTACGTCTCATGAAATATGTTTTAGCTACTTCTATTTATTGCTGTAGTGTTCTGAGTTTAGGATTGGTTTCTGGTTACTATTAATGTATTCTGGTTACAATATTCAGAGAAGTAATTGTTTGATTTAGCAAAGGAGATTGGTTGATGCAGATGTATTTGATGTTTGATTATTGTTATTGATGGATCCAGTCTGAAAATTTATGAAACGTGGTCCCTGGAAGAAAAGAGAAGGTTGTAGCCTTCTGTAGGTCAGCACCTACATACTAGTACATCAGCTAGTACAAGAGCTAAGGGGGTTGTAGCTCCCTTCCAGGAGAAGCTGGAGAACGAGAGAAGGTTGTAGCCTTCTACGGGTAGAAGCCTGCGTATTGGTATAAGGATGCACCAGTACAGAAATATTGTAAAAGGAAGTTTCTTATTCAAAAAAGATAGAGACGAATTACAACAGGTGGTTTTCACCCCATTGGGTTTCCACCTTATATCTTGTGTCCATGTGTGTGATGATCTGTTCTATTTTATTGCACCTGTTTACTATTCTTATGGTTAATGAAGTTCTGATGCATTGATTAAAGATCAACATTTAATGAATCATAAGTTTACTGATATACGCTAGTTGCCTTAGACATAGTAGCGTATATATGCAGCTTCCCATAACTGAAGTAGCATATACAAATCTGATTGTGAAATGTAAAATAATTGATTATATAATACTGATTCACCCCCCCTCTGAGTATTATTTCCAACACTTCTAACATGAAAAAATCTTATCATTTTAAGGGTTTGCAAGTGAGAGTGGATACAATAAAAAACCTGCAGTAGCTTCCAATGTTTCGACACCTTATCTGGTGAAGTTCCATTGTGAATCTTCTTGGTTTCTCTAATGATCGATTCTGAATCTGCTTCAATGATAGCATTTTGTAAAATTGTCTCCACGAGGATCTCCAAGCATTGTTCTAATGCCAGGAGTTCAGCCATATTATTGGTACCCTTTCCCAAGTGGCCATGGAAGATGTATTTTGTTTGCCCCTGATGATCTCTTATGGCACCCCCAAAGCTAGATACCCCTGGATTTCCCTTAGAAACTCCATCAATTTTTACTTTGAAGAAGCCCTGTGGAGGGGGCTGCCAACTACTAGCCCCGATATTTATTGTTCTCACTCCCTTTATTATTCCTCGAGGACTGATGGACTGTAGTCCCAAATTTAGTATAATATTCTCCTCGTGAGGTAGAGGAGGATCCTTGGGAATTGACCTCAAAATTCTTTTAACTATTTCTTTAATTTGTTTTAGAATTTGATTGATTATGTTCCTGGGATCGCTAGCTTTATTCTTGAAGATCCGCCTATTGTGCTCTTTCCAAACATTCAAATGATAAAGCCTGGTACTAGCATCCAAGCTTTGTTGATGAGCTCATTCTTAGAGAAGTTCTTCCTCCAATTTTTCAATGTGTTGGATATGCTGAGGCAATCCATGTTGATTTGTCTAAAGATTGAGGCCACCCAGTTCCACACCTTAGCAAAGAAAGGGCAAAGGTTGAGAAGGTGTTTCATTGTTTCCTCATGTGAGCCATAGAGGTGAAATTTGGAAGGGCCAATGAAGCCTTTCTTTAGTAGGTTTTCCCAAGTTAGGATCTTTCTTTGATGCACAAGCCAAATGAATAAATTTATTTTCATCCAGTGAGGAGTTTGCCAAAGCTCCTTCCAGACTTGTTATGTATTCACAAAGTTAAAAACCTGTGACTGCCTGTTTTGCTTCTTTGAGGTTAAAGTTACGTTCATTGTGCTTCCCCCATCTTATTTGGTCAGGTGAGGAGGATACCATAATCCTCCTATGCTCTAAATCCTGGGTAAGAGCATCTGCCTTGGCCTTCAAAGGACTCTCATCACTGTAAGCTAGGTCCTTCCATTTTCTCCATTTTGCATTATTACTTCCCTGGTCCCAGAAGTCTTTTACCAATAACAGACCTTTTCTCTCTGTGTCTCTCTTAAGAGCTACTAGGTCATTCCTGTTCAAGATGGGTTCCTGTTGCTAGCTATCCTCCCAAAATCGAGCATGGTCCCCTGCTTGGATTTCCTAGAAATAATGTTGCTAAAAAATGCTTTTATTCTCCCAAGCAAGTTTCCAAATGTGTGAGCCCCTAATCTGTCCTGACATTCTGATATGATCCATCTCCTACTAGTCCTTAGCATACTTTTGTTTCCAAAGTTTGGCCCAGGGGGCATTCAGCTCCTTGCCCCATCTCCACTAGAGCTTAGCTCCTGAAACTTTGCTGAGAGTTTTCGGGTCATGCAGCCCCAAGCCGCCATGGCTTTTGGGCCTGCAAAGCTTGTCCCAGGCCACTAAAGCCCACTTCTTCTTCTCCTCCACTTTTCCCCATATAATGTCCCTTTGTATGCTTCTTATCTATTGCTTAACAACATGAGGAGTAGGGAGAGCTGCAAACATGAAAATGGGAATGGCCTATCGGACCACCTATGTGAGCACAAGTCTCCCTACTAGGTTTAAGGATCTGCATGTCCATTTTCTGATCTTATCATGAAGTTTATTTAAAATTGATTCCCATATTTTCTTGCTTAGAGGTTTGTCAGTAAGAGGAATGTCAAGATAATTGGATGGTATCTGTTCCATTTGAAATCCAAGAATCCTGGTGATGTTTATTTGTATAGCAATATTGGTATTAAAGAAAAAAGCTTTCGACTTGTTGAGGCTTACCTCTATTCCTACTACCAAAGAAAAGTCGTTTAGAATGTTTTTGATTGCTCTTGTTTCCCTAACTGTGGGTATGCCCTGCAACATAGTATCATCCACCAATTGTTGATGAGTGTTAGCCTCTCCATCCGGGGTGAGCTTGATCCCCTGACTTCAACCTTCAACATTTGCCATTGTGGTTGTCCTCTCTGGTGGCCAACTTGGGAATATACTTGGTGAATTGATCAATGAACCTGGATCTATCCTCTAGTGACTCCTTTGCAATATTGGAGAAGTGTTGAACTAGACTTGATTCCATGTCCATGTGAGATGCAAGCTCAATATCTTGAGAATCCTTAATCTTAGTGATTCTATTGTGTGCTCTGTGTGTCATAGTGGATTTGTGAAAGAACTTTTTGTTTCTTTCTCCCTCTTTGATCCATTGAATTCTAGATTTCTATCTCGAGAAAATTTCCTCTTGTAGACAGCAATCCTCCCAATCTTCCTGCAGAGAGTTAGTTAGTTTCTGTCTCTCTTCATTGAAGCCCTCTGTGATATTGATCCGATTGATTTCCTATAATTTCTGCTCAGTTTCTATTCTGGCCTTGAGTATATCACCAAATTCCTTTTTATTCCAAGCTTTAAGTTTGGATTTAATATGTTTGAGTCTCTGTTGGAGCATGAACATTTTGGTACCTTGAATATTTAACTCCTCTTCCCACCATTTATCAAAGTTACTGATGAATTTGGGGTGAGAGAGCCGTGCATTTTCGAATCTAAAGGGCCTGTATCTCGGAGTGCCCATAAAGGTAGCTTCTATCTGAACTGGCCAGTGATTCGAACCTTCAAAGGGCAAAATGGAAGTGGTAATGGCTGGTCCAGTGAGGAGGAGATCCTCAGAAATAATAAACCTTTCAAGTTTGGAAGCCACTTGAGAAACCCCTCCCCTTTATTGTTCCAAGTGAAGGTTCCATTTATAGTCTCAGTGTCCACTAGTCCCATGTTCCTAATGAAATCTTGAAAGGCTTTAGAGTCTCTGCCTAGTCGTCTAGTGCCTCCTTTTTTTCTGAAAGAGATCTTATCATATTGAAGTCACCTACAACTATCTAGGGCATATTGGGATGTCTTTCTCTTAGACCTTCCAGAGAGGTAAGAAGCTTGAGTTTATCTGCTTGCTTATGAGGTCCATAAACATTTGTTATCATGTAAGTCTCCTTATCACCTACTAGACTACACACCAAAGATAGATAGTTCCTGGATGCTTCAGCCTCCAGGATTCCAAATTTTTGTGGATCCCACATCGTTAGAATCCCCACTACCGAGTTATCTGACTTCACCTCCAAGTACTCGTACTTGATTAACCATTTATTATGAATTTCTCTTATTTTATCCATTGAAAATTTATTCTCTCGAATAAAAACCATATCTGGTTTCTCTTCTTTTAGTCTGTTACTCAGATTCCTTTGTTTCCTTCTACTACCTAAACCTCTAATGTTCCATGCTGCAAGATTCATTAAGAAGTTAGTAAAGGAATAGCTGGTAATATCTTTCATCTTACCTAAGTTAATTAGTAGTTTTCCACATTTGTTTAGCAGTTCATTCTGTCTTTTCCTTCCTCTTTTCCTTCTTGAGTTTTTTGGAGATTGTGCTTGTAAGTTCTCCATCATTTTGACCCCAATTTGCTCCTGGCTTTCATGGTTTCTCTTTACACCTATTCCATTTGATTGTGCCCTCTATAGAAAGAGTTGTTGAAATCGATCATATTCTTCTTTTGGCAAGGAGTCCACTCCTTTGTTCCTACCTTGTTCCAGAAATAGTTCTAGATCCAGATTTTCCCTATCTAGAATCCCCTGTAATTCATGGTCCTCTGTTCTTGCCTCACTTGGAGTCATCTCATAGTCCTTACTAATATCCATGCTACTAGGTAGATCCTCCTTCTGCTGGTTGTTTACTATGATATCCTCCATTTCAGCTTCCGTTTCCTACTCCTTAGATGTGTTCTCCCTGTCCTGGACTATCTCCACGTTCTCCTCTACTTCCTCTAGGATTTTGAAACTGTTGTGTCTTGTATTTCTATCTTCACTGCTTTTCTTGTGTGGCCGTTTACCTCCTTTCCCTTTGGCCCCAACCTTTGTAAAGCCCTCGTGATCTCTATCCAAAGAGGTTTTCCCATTGTCTTCCATATTGTTTGTTGGGCATTCTCTAAATAGATGGTCGTGTTCATGACATTTGCAACACCTGAAAGGTATATGTTCATAGTCCACCATTTTCACCCAATCTTAATCATAAACCTCTAAAATTATTACTTTTGGAAGGGCTCCAGATAGATCCATTTCCACACATATTTGGGCAAAGGAGGTATATTTACCTTTGAGAGTTGCCTCTGATATCTTCAGAAAATTCCCCAGTTTGTTGCCTATGGTTTTCAAAGATTCTGGTAGCCAGTAATCCAGAGGTAGTGAGTATAGTCTAATCCAAACCGGCAAAGATGTAAATGTTTCACGTTCTGAGACAAAGTTCATCATCCATGGCTGCATGTAGAGTCCTGCTGCAGCATAGAAATAAGGCCCCCCTTCAAACACTCTGTCTTTTTCCTCTAGGTTCGCGAACACCATTGTGAAGAAGCCCTTAGAACCCAGATGTAAATGTATTTCTCCCTTTGGCTTCCAATGGCTTCTAATCCAGATGTGTAATGCCCTCTCCGCTGGCCATAACCCCATGAACTTGCAGATGATCGCATGTTCTTTCATATCGTTCCTGTGCGCTTGAATCGCTGGATCACTCAATCTGACCCGGGGAATGATACTCGATTTGGGTTTCCAGACTCCCTTAGTTCTTGTGGAAGTCATTTTTCTACTGCCACCTCCCTTCTCCTTTTCTTTACTTGTTTCCTGTTTATTCCCTTCCTAATCTTGGGATTCGTTTCCTCCAACTATCTCCTTGCCTCTTGCTTTTGGACTTTTTTCCGACGATTTTTTGAAATGCTTCCCACCTGCTTCCTTGCCTCCTTCAGTGACTACCTAACTGTAGGAGGGAGCAGCGCTCCCCCCTCTGCATCCTGTCATGGAACCCTAATGCAAAACCCTAGCGTCAACTTCGAACCTCATTCAGGTTGCAAACCGCTTCCACCTCTCACATCTCCGAATATTTTTCTAGCGATGGTACAACATTTTTACTCTCCTCTTGACATTGTTAATAGTCAAGCACTAAAAGATATAAATCATTTTATCTATGGACTACATTCATGTTAAAATGATTTTTTTTTTGTTATTAGTATAGTTTTAATTATTCATCAATATTACTTAATCTTGCATATTAATCTAGTTTATCCATGACCCATATTGAATTTTTTTATTATTATGAATATTTTTAAATCGCAAATATTAATATTATATTAAAATTGAATGAATTACACATCTCCCTCTAGCTCTTCTTATTAAGAAGTACTTGATATAGTTTATTTTATTTTTTAACATTCAATCACATTTTTCTTTGGATATTGAATATTTTATTATATACAATATTAAATATATGTGTGTGTATATATATATATATATATATATATATATATATATATATATATATATATATATATATATATATATATATATATATATATATATATATATATATATATAGTTGATATCGAGATAGATTAGTTAACATAAACCTTCAAATAGTTTATTTAAGTCATCATTGAAATATTTTTTAAAAGTATAAGGTTTAATTACTCACATTTTTTTTACTTTTAATTACTTTAACTTTTTCTTTTTTTAAGTTAATATAAAATCATATTATGGTGGACATCAAAATATTTTTTTATGACCAAGAGCAACAAATACTTTTACCACATTCGGTTGTAATATCAACAAGAATTTAAGTGACCATAGTGAAATTAAGATTATTGATGTTTTATAGTGCTCCAAGTTAAAATAACTAAACATGCATACTCATTTTTATTTACTATAGCCTACATAGTTTTTCTATTTAGATTTTATTTATATATTTTTATTTCAAGAGGCACACATGTCAACTCCCCTTTAAGAACATGTGAAATCACACATCACCCTCATACCACACCGTAGAATGGAAAATTACATGTTTTGGATTTTTTTGGCTATAATTTGGCAAAACAATTTTTGGTCAAATCATGATATTTTGTTGTTTGAATTTTTTTTTATTGCATATATGGATTCAATACCCTAAAAAACTCCCAAAACTTATGGAATAGGGAGAATTCACGGCTCAAACTTATGATTCTAACCAATCTTTGCCTAATTCTAGACAAATTCGACCAAAAAATACACCCCAAAAAACTCCAAAACATATTACAAATAGAGTACAACTGCAATATATCACTAATTTTGATTACATATTATGTCATACCTTCCAAAATCACATTCTCATGAAATATTTGAAAAACGCATTGGAGGCATTCATAAGCCACATATAAAGGTGTGTTGCAATTTTGTAAGTGTTGTATAGATGAAAATGATGTACTCACTGTCCTTGTTCGGTGCAATAACATTGTAAATAGAAATTATCAATATTCTTTTCTAGAGAAAAAAACACTCGTAATTGTATTCATCCAAAGGAATGAAAAATTACATGTTGTATATGCTGAACACACTAAGGAAAATCTCCTGTTGACATTGTTAATAGTCAAGCACTAAACAATATAAACCATTTATGCCAGCAGAGAAACAACAAAAATAAAAATTACCTAGAGATCCACATAAAAACCTACAAAGGAAACTATAGGGTTGAAACCCATGAATATAAATGGACTAAGGACTATCTGAAATATAAAATAATAGGGCACAAAAGGCCCATATACAACCCCGAGGGTACCTGAAATTACACGGGCCAAAATCCAGAGACAAACAACAACCTAACCACAAATCTAGCCCATATTGAATAGGTGTGCATGAGAGAAAGCAATGATCAAAACAAAGTGGTGACAGGAAACCACCCCCAATAGAGCCCAAAGATATGTCGCATCATATCATCAACAAACCCAACTAGAGGAGTGACGATGCCACAAACCAATATAACAATATATTTACAAATGATGGCAGCAGACCATCCCTTAGAAATTATGGTAGAAGAAAGCAATAGAACACCACCAAAATCCCAAAAAGGGTGAGCCACGATGTAATGTCCCACATGCAAAAAATTTGGAACAGACAGTGATATACAAAAGCCAATTCGATTATTGCACAAAAAAATTAAATTATTAGCAAATACTTAATACACAACAAAAATGGGAACAAGTTGAGCCATTTTGTTTAGTAATGGAGCAATGTACAATAGTATGGAAAGAGCACATGGGATTTCCTCAAGGGAAAGCTAGACAAAACCCAGGGGTCGATAGTAATCTCAAATGTTAGGAAGAAAATGCTTGTCTAAAGCTCTACGTTGTCTCTCAGCTACGACAATTACTGGTTGGAAAGATACTACAATCAACTCCACTTCTACTACTCAAAAAATGCTACAAATCCAACCCCAAGCTCCTTGACCAAAACCCCAAAAAAACCATAAATGGTTTGGCCCGATTTGGACCTCCCAAAATTGACCCCCAAAGGGACTATGTAATCCCCAACAATTCTACATTCTATGCTACAAAGACATGGCTAAAACCCCCACTTTTGGTCCTCAGAAAATTCTAAAGCATTAGATTTTGGATCCTTATGAAAACCCAAAAAAACCCAGAAATGGTTTGGCCAAATATTGACCTCCCAAATTTGACCTCTTCTATGGCCCACACCATCCAAACAGTTCCAGAAATATGGCCTACAAGGAATGACCACAAAGTCCTCCTCCAAACCCTGAAATGGAAGAAAACACCACTCCAAATATCTCCTCTAACCTCCATGGCAAATCTCAGCCTCAAGGACTGATACTCTACCCACAAAATGAGCTCCCACACATTGCCTCTGCACTAACCCAGGTAGTGCAAAAGTCACACTACCAAGCCAGAAGCTCAATCAGCTCCCAAACTCTCCTAGATTCCAAAAATCCTCCCTAGCATCCTCTCCAGAAAATCTCACGTCAAATCTCGACTGCTAAGCACCACCAATGAACTCGGCCTCCTCTCCACTACGTCCCTCGGTAATACACAAAACCTGGAAAGGAATGCTACTGCTCGAAGTTACAATGTGATCCTCCTCCTAAATAAATAAAGAAAACCTTCCTAGGGTGGCACTTGAAGCCCCCCCAAAGAAAGGGTGAGCTCTTTGCCTGAAGAACTCGTGCCAAACAACTAGTGACTCGGCTAAGAAGCTTGAGCAACCAAAGAGAAATTGATATACTCCCATAAGATGAATGAAATGAGGAGAGCTACCTTCCTTATATAGATTAAGTGGAGCACCTTTCCCCTCCATTTTCCCTCCTTCGTGGGTCCATCACTAAGCCATCGATTTTCCCCTATCATGCAATTCGAACTACTGGATTAGGAAGTTCTTGTTTTCATTGTGTGAACAAAACCAAAATAACTTACTTCTAACTGATAAGTCTCCTATTAAAATTGAATGGGCCCCATCTCCTCCAAAATTGGCCCCAAAATGTAGAAATAAATCATGTTCCAAAATAGTTTAGGAAGGGACATTATAGTCCTCCTTGCCAAAAATTGCTTATCCTTAAGCAATGCCTGAACAAGTGTCCTCTCTGACTGTTGTTCACCATTGTAAGCACCAATAATACCAGGGTACCAAATGTACCACTGAGTCATCCCCAATATCAGCACTGTCTTGACATGAAGGAATCCCTCGATATTAGGGTCCCAAACCATCCTAATCAATGTCAAGCACACCTTGCTCAACTTTCTAACCAACTAGATATATGTATCAGAAGCCCTCTGCATACTAGCAATACGTAAAGCATCATGATAATGTAGGACTCTACCCCACTCCCCATGAAATTTCCCTACTTGGTAGTCCATCTCATGCACTATAAGAGTAAACTCTTGAAGATTTAATCCAATCCTGGTGAAATTGAACCCTCATCTACCTGGGCCTCCCATGATCTCCTCTTGTCGATCACCCAGCCACACCGGTGAAGTTCCCCACACCATCAATGAATCACTTAAACCAAATGGAAGATCTGGATGCCCCTCCCCTATAGAAACCAACTCACCCCTACAGGTAGTTGAATTTCTTAGCCTTGTTGTGCCAAAATCCCCTGCCCATTACAGAAGGAACCTATCCTATTCACATCGTGAAACTTTAGTCATAAATGACTAGCTAGCATGCTCATACCAGAACCTCCTCTCCCATAACTCTCGGCCATAATCTATGCGATGATCGAGGCTAGGCTAACCTTGCCAAAGTGACTCAACAATGCCAACTCCTATCACTCCATGGCTAGCCCAAATCTTGAGAAACAATCACGCCTATGTGCCCGTCTATGTGTCCGCTTGTTATTGCCTATGTGTGATCGCCTATGTGTCCACCTGTGAACGAATCAATCTACTTGTTATCCCAATCATGCTCACTGAGGAGGGGAGTATCCCACCAATCCATTGGATCCCTGGATCCCATAACCATACTTGAAGTCTACAACCCCCAATCCTCTCTGTCTATCGCTATGATATGCTACTAGCTATTGGGACCCCTTTATGCCCTGTCTATACCTCATGTAGGTATCCAATAGGTAGGCACCCAACATCAACAACTTGTGCCATGAATATCTAGCTGCTCTGTACCTACCAAATCACACAATGATATCTTCTATCCCAGCTCCTAATGATGTGCTTGAGTACTACTAGAAGCCTAGGCATCATCCTACCAACAAGGACTATTATCCTCTGCACCTCATGCTCACCTAACACCTCAAGTTGTCCAACTAAAAAAGAACCATGTAACTCCCTATTAATCACCTCCCCAAGTGTGAGCCTAGGGGTGGAACATATGCTACCTCAACAATCAACCATTCCATCCCGAAGTCTGTAATCGTTAACTCATGAACCTACCAAGTGTCTCAACTGGAGAGTCTCCTTTCGGCCCATGACACATGGTGTCTCATCCAATTGCTAAGAGTGAGCTTCCCATGCTTAGCTAACTGAATGGAGAGTGTCAAAGGGAAAAAATCAAACCCTCTGCGACTTTAAGAAACACTGGAGGATGATGGGTGGGTATGTGCCAAAGAGTATGATCAATGTTCTATCTGAATGCTCAAGAGTAATCCTACAGATGACACCCTCTCTGTCTTCGATCTACTGATAACCCCCTCGAAGCCCTGTTTCCACTAAACATGGTGTCCAAGATGCTCAATAGTGTACTCATAGATCCTAGGTGGCTTGCATCAAATGTTACATGTAATGCCTTCGTCCATAAGTCTCCTGGGAGGCAACGCTCCAAACACCTATTGTGTCACATCATCTGCCACTACATACCACCAAGTATGTTTACACTCCTTGACATGCCACTGTACGCGACAATCTGTTATGGTACAACACTTGATACTTTCAGCTATGACTATACCATCATGTACCATCCTGTGTCCCACCTATGTCACTGCACCTGTCACACCCCACATGTACTCAATGCAGTGTGAGGCTCTCCCACTCCATAAAGAAGTCCAACATACTATGACACATCCCCATGCATCTCCATGAATATCTGCAGACCACTTCTCCGTGCTAGATGCTCCTACCCATCCCTAGATGTGATGGCCTAAAGCGGTGTCCATATGAGTCAGCCTCTACCCAATCTATGTCATCACCTCCTCCATTGCATCACTATGCTCTCCGATGAGGGGATCTCCCCTCCAAATCCTCCATGATGGACACAAGAAGTGAATCTCCCTAGGTACTAGTAACAATGCCACCACTTCTATGCTCCTCCATTTCCTCCACGCCCCATGCAAATGTGAAGAACCCCTAGCTCCATATAAGGCATTTTCTGGTGGCCTATTGGTGCCACCGCCTCTGACAAACGCCCGCTAGATTATGATGATCTTCATGTGATCCCATGCACAATTTTCATACCAAGACAACCCAAGGAGCCTCCCCAAAAACTGGTTGGTCACTGGTACTAGCCAAAACTCCCCTAGGGAATGTGTGTACTTAACCGCTAGGACAACTACACTACCACGGTCACAATCAACTAGTATATTTGGGGAATGATAGGTATTCCCACCTAGATCCTAGTGCCAGTCCGAACTTCCGGTATCCCCAATGCATGAAAGCTCCTACTGAGCTTCATGTCAGTCTACTACCATCTCCAGAGCCCATTGCACTAGGTACCAACTCAAAATCTCTCGCCATCCAACCCCAAGAGAGGGATCGAATGCACAAATTCTAGCACATAGAATAATCTGGACATGCAGACATTGCATCTTGTGCAACTCTGATCGTCTCATCCCACTACCTAGGTCAACACATGAGATCTGACTAGGTAGCTATGTCTCTCTCTCTCCAATGGGAAAAGGTGACCCAACAATGTTTTTAACCTAGTCATCTCTTATGGTATGTCTAGACAAATCCGCCTCTCTCAATCCAATGCATAAAGATGGGTTGATAACGCTGTAGATCCTATAAGTGTGTCTGTGAAGCGAACTTTGTTGAAATCCCAATGTGTGGTCTCTATTCTTCCCCTCATCACTGGCTATCCCAATGGATGGTTTCACATCCTCCTCCATAATGGGCTCAACATGAGCCTCCAATTGCTCTTCCCTAGATAACCCAACATGCAAGACATGAACATAAGTCAGCTGTAGGTGACTGTCATCTGGACACTGTGTCATAGATCTAGATGCCTTTGTATCTATTGGCTCCTCATTGACAGTGGGGATGTTTCCTGACACCTCATCAACCTGTGGTGCGATACTATCATGATGGCAGGGATACCCCGCTTACACCCATAGTATGCATATAAATGCATAAGCACGTTAGTCCCAGGTATTTAACTCTCAAAGGAGTCAAATCTTCTCCCATCAATGGTTAAGGCCTATTAATCAATCCTCAAGCCTTCAATTATGACTTTATTAAAGCCTTCATCAAATCCCTCCTATCAGGACTTTAAAACCTTCATAACCTTCATTTAAACCTTCGTTACCCCTTAACCATGTATATATAACCTTTCCCTTCGTTAACGTTGGTTATATATAATTAACACATTAAAACCTTCCATCGGCGCTATTTACTTATAAACATTACAAAGGAAATACCTACAAAAAAATCTTTCCGCTTTAGTACGGTCTTGACATGCTTCCCGAGTTTCCACCTTTATTGCAATCGGGTATCGGCTCCTCCGCGGTTCACATTAATACACACCTCCTCTGCATCTGATATGCGATTGAACTGTCGGACTTCAAACTTTATAAATCCATGCTCATAACTTCATTGGGTCTGCACCCATCATCCCTTCGCATTATCGCATGTCGCTTCCATACCCCGATCCCTGATCGATCAACTTGCATATTAAACCTCTACCATTGATCTACTCTTAGTAGATCTGACAGTTCACATTTGCTTCGGGTTGACAACACACATGGGGGTTAACCGCCTGATAAAGCGGTTTCCCCTCACTCCTCTGCTGCTACATGTCCTCCAATTAGTGGAATCAGAGCCAAGCCCTCGATACCACTTACCACTACTTTTCCACTCAAATTACCACTCGAGGTTATAAATTCTCCTTTTCACTACGTTAACTCCTGCACTCTTTCACATGCGATGACCATTGATCTACTCCATCAGTCAATTCCGATAGATCCTTTAGGTTCCTCTATTGTTTAATCTAGACCGTTGATCACTTAGATCCAATGGTTATTCTGTGCCAACGCCTTAGTTCTCCGCTCATCCATTTTACTTAGACTTTACGCTATTTTCATTGGTTCCTCTGTGATTTTGGGGTTTTCTTTAGGGTTTTGGGTTTTCACTCTTCCGCTTCCTCAGAGCTTAACTCCGTGAATTCTCCCTTTGCTTCCTCTCTAGAGCTTCCTCTGATTCTTTAGCTAGATTCCAAGATCCCTAATGACTCCTTTGAATCATTCTCTCCTCTCTGCACGTTCTATAGAACTCTGTTTGTAACCCTATTACAAAACCTGTGAATTATTAACTTACATGTAATACAATCACTTGATATTCATTCCACGCATCTATACAGTTCTAGAATAAAGCTTTGTATAAATAAATATAAACAATTGATTACATATCAGAGACTCTCTGTCTCTCACAGGCCTATTCTTCAGTATCAGTGGCCTCTCCCTTCTACTCTACCCATAGGCTTACATTTATACTAGAAAAGGTTCTTTTGAACTAATTCTAGTTCAATTCCTAAATCTACTGAACTGACTCCTAAATCCTCTATGTCCACTTCTAACTTCATTTAATTCCTAAGAACTCTCCCTAGTTCCTCGAATCATGAAACTGCTTTAAGAGTTATATTTGACTTTTAACTCTTTTGTCTTTATTAACCACTCATGTTCTCATTTATTTGAGAGCATTTACAACTTCCTCATATTATCTAATTAATTCCTATTCTACCCACTCAAAAGCCTAAATATTGCATTAATTCATCACTTAGGAATCCGACTTCCTTAAAATACATGAACCCCTATGTCTACTAAAATACAATGATTTTCCTTGGGTTGAATGCTCCTACATCAAACTCCCAAAGTAGAAAATATTCATGATCTCCTGATCATGTGTCTTCTGATATTTGTCTTCTTGGATCCCATACTTTGTTTTGTAATTGCCCAAATGCCTTGTACCTTTGCTGCTATTGTATGTTTGTTGTCTTCTTCTCCATATTCTTCTTCTTGTCAATCAGGTTCAAACTATGATTGATCATGCCTCCTGTTGCTACCATTTTCCTCCATTTGGACTGCTTCATCATCAGCTGCCACATTTCTTCAATCTCTGTCTCCAGGACATCCTTGGACTGGTCCATACTTTGCCACTTACTTTTGCCCCTTTCTCTATGTTTCAGGTTGTTGTTGTTATGCACTAACTCTTCAAACTTCTATTGGTTACTTTCACTTTGTAGTTGTTGGTCTACTTTTTCTTCCACTTTTGCTCTTGCTCCAACTTTTGCTATGCTTACTGCCTCCCTATCATCCTTACCCTCTTTCATGATTATTTCTATCTACACTGAATCATGACATTCCAACATTCTCTCCAGCAATTGAGCATCTCTATTCCATGGATTAAATTCTTCCACAGAATCTTCTTCTTTCATCTTTTTTTGGCTACTCATCTGTGCCAAATTTCCTCCAGCATCTGCAACAAAACTTGCATTCACAACACACTTGTTAAAATAAAAGACATAAGGCTTATGTGCCTTATCTTCCTTTGGCAACAATTCAGTTTGTTGCTCTGTTTATTTCTCCTCTGTCAGCACATCAGTATGCTATTTTGAATTCTCAAAAGAACTCATGAGATTTTCAACTGGTCTCTCTTCTACATCATCTGCTCTAATGATGTCTTCTTGCTCTTGTCCACTGTAGTGAACTCCTTCTTTTGCAATCACACTATCATACTCTGAATTTTACAGCAAATATTCCAGCAATGCAATTTCTCTATGACACTTCGCAAGTATTTCATCATCACTTCTAATCCTAAGTTCTTTTTGTTGTAATAAGTCACTGATTTTCTCATTGAAGAGACATTCTCCATCCTCCTTTACTTTAGAGTTTTTATCTTCTGAAAGCTACTTCTCCTTACTTCTGACAACTTCAAAATATTTCTCATCCTCTGCAAAACACTCCTTTGTTAATGTTCTTTCTTCCAAGGTTATATACTTTGCATAGGTTTCTTCCTTCTTAACATCTTCCAGTAGATGTCCTTCTTTCTTACTGACTGTCTCAATAGCTTCCATGGCTATTTCCACTGTGCCTATCATCATAGTGAATTGATGATCCTTTACTATGTTTTTAGCTAACATAGTTTCTTCTTCATGTTTGCCTTTGATCTCTTGTTGTTTACCTTCTCCAAGAGCTATCCTTGTCTCACCATCTGCATTAATATTCTCCTTCATTTGTTCTACATCCACAGACAACCTATCAGTCTTGAAAACATAAGACCCTGTGGTCCTACTTAATGTTTCAACCATCATATCTCCTCACTGTTCTAAATCTTTCATATGATTCAGAAATTCTTCGATGGTTTCCTCTTCAATCTCCTCAAGCCCTTCACTTGGTTACTTGATATATTTTTCCAACTGTATATGAGGCCTATCTATCTCATCTTCTTTCATAACAGAATTTAGATTTTTCTTGTCTTATTCTTCCTTTATGACAATATCAACAAATTGTCCTTCACCTGTTTCACCTGCAAACATACACAAATTGTCAGATTTAAAACCATGTAACCCTTTGGCCTCACTTGAAGTTTCAGTCTTCAAGTCTTCATCTTCACTTTCTCCCAAAATTTCTCCCTGTTTTGGTTCACAAATGGAATTTTCCATTTCCATTTCCAACTCAACTTCTTTGAGTTTTTCCTTCAGCCACCTTACTTTCCTCTATTGTAGCCTTCTCTGCAACTTATGCCACTTCACTAGCTTCTTCCTCAAGATCCAACCTAGTCTCTGGCTTTCCTCAAGTATTCTCCTTAATGCATTGAGTTGTTCTTTTAACTCTGCAATCTCCTTATCAATTTCCTCTTGAATCATCCTCTTGACATTTGCCTTGGCATCCTCTTTCTTCATATTTCTTCTACTGTGGTCTTCCTCAGAACCTCTACTATGACTATCAGTAGCCATATTCTTCTTCTCTATCTTCATGAGCTCCTCACTCACTCACTATGAGCTGCATTAAAGCCTTTGCAACAACAAGTCGTCCTTGTTTCAACTTACCTCACCAAGCTTCCCTATGTACTTGTATTTTGGCAAGCCCTTGGTTCTCTGTCTCTGGAGCCTCATTTGAGCACTTCTCTCTACTCCTTCTAGGCTTCAACTCATCTGCACTTCTCAAAAAAACAATTGTCCGCTTGTATTTCAATCACAATGAAATACTTGGTTCTGACCAGCTCTTCTTTCACTTAGAAAGCCTTACCAACTTCCTTCATTACTTAGCAATTCTACCCACATCCTCTGTGGAATCACCTTTGCGATTTGCAACAATACCTTTGCAGTAACAAGTCTCCTTCTTGCTACATTTTGTTCACTAAGCTTATCTCCCTTGAGCTTGGTCTTTAGCATCTCTCTGGTTCTTTCCTTTGGAACTAAATGAGCACTCCTTGCTCTAGATTACTGCAACCTTCACACCTTATTATGATATCACCTGCATATCAATGTATAAACACACATTCTCAAATCAAAACTGAACATATCACCTCACCTTCAAGATTTCAGCATGATCTTGTTTCACCATTCCACCTGTACCTTGAATGGATTTTCCTCTATTTCTTGCATCTCCAAGTTCTGCTACACATCACCTCTGTATGCCTACTTTCTGTCAGATTAGAATCTGATCCTTCCTTGCCTGCATAAACATTTTTGACACATAACTTGTTCGCAATTCTTTCACATAGAATTTCTTTTTCATGTTCCAGCACCAATTGTTTCAATTATAATTCTACTCTGATACCAAATGATGGTAGGGATACCCTGCTTACACCCACAGTATGCATATAAATGCATAATCACGTTAGTCCCAGGTATTTAACTCTCAAAGGAGTCAAATCTTCCCCCATCAATGGTTAAGGCCCTATTAATCAACCCTCAAGCCTTCAATTATGAATTTATTAAAGCCTTCCTCAAATCCCTCCTATCGGGACTTTAAAACCCTCATAACCTTCATTTAAACCTTTGTTACCCCTTAACCATGTATATATAACCTTTCCCTTTCTTAACATTGGTTATATATAATTAACACGTAAAAACCTTCCATCGACACTATTTCCTTATAAAGCATTACAAAGGAAATACCCACAAAACAATCCTTTTCACTTTAGTACGGTCTTTACATGCTTCCCAAGGTTCCACCTTTATCGCAATAAGGTATCCGCTCCTCCGAGGTTCACATTAATACACACCTACCCGACATTCGATATGCGATTGAACTGTCGACTACAAACTTTATAAATCTGCACTCATAAATTCATCGGGTCCGCACCCATCGGCCCTTTGCATTATCATGTGTCACTTCCATACCCCAATCCCCGACCGACCAACTTGCATATTAAACCTCTGTCGTTGATCTACTGTTAGTAGATCTAACGGTTCATATTTGCTTTGGGTTGAAAACACATAACGGGGTTAACCGCCTGATAAAGCGGTTTCCCCTCACTCCTCCCCTGCTACCTGTCCTCCGATTAGTGGAAACGGAGCCAAGCCCTCAATACCACTTACCACTGCTTTGCCACCCAAATTACCACTCGAGGTTATAAATCCGCCTTTTCACTGCGTTAACTCCTGCGCTCTTTCACATGTGATGACCGTCGATCTACTCCATTGGTGGGTTCCGATAATTCCTTTAGGTTCATCTGTTGTTTAATATGGACCATTGATCACTGAGCTCCAACGGTTACTCTGCGCCAACACCTCACTTCTCCGCTTGTCCCTTTTACTTAGACTTTACACTATTTTCATTGGTGCCTATGTGATTTTTGGGTTTTCTTCAGGGTTTTGGTTTTTCACTCTTCCACTTCCTCCGAGCTTAACTCCGCGAATTCTCCCTTCGCTTCCTCTCTAGAGCTTCCTCTGATTCTTCAGCTAGATTCCAAGATCCCTAATGACTCCTTTGAATCATTCTCTCCTCTCTGCGCGTTCTATAGAACTCTATCTGAAACCCTGTTACAGAACCTGCGAATTATTAACTTACATGTAATACAATCACTCGATATTCATTCCACACATCTATACAGTTCTAGAATAAAGATCTGTATAAATAAATATAAACAATTGATTACATATCATAGACTCTATGTCTCTCACAGGCCCGTTCTTTAGTATCAGTGGCCTCTCCCTTCTACTCTACCCACCGACTTACATTTATACCAGAAAAGGTTCTTTTGAACTAATTCCGGTTCAAATCCTAAATCTACTAAACTGACTCCTAAATCCTCTATGTCCACTTCTAACTTCATTTAATTCCTAATAACTCTCTCTAGTTCCTTGAATCATGAAACTACTTTAAGAGCTATATTTGACTTTTAACTCTTTTGTCTTTATTAACCACTCATGTTCTCATTTATTCAAGAGCATTTACAACCTCCTGACATTATCTAATTAATTCCTATTCTACCCACTCAAAAGCCTAAATATTGCATTAATTCATCACTTAGGAATCCAACTTCCTTAAAATACATGAACCCCTATATCTACTAAAATACAATGATTTTCCTTGGGTTGCATGCTTCTGCATCATATCACCTGAGATCTCAATCACAACCTTGGGTACCTCATCAATGGATAACTCAACAATGGATGGAATCTCATCAATGGGTGTATGCTCAAGTTTCGCCTTGCCAACCATGGCCCCTTGAACAACTCTCTCATCTTCTTCATTAATCCCCCTCATCATCCCAACAAAATCCCACTGAATCTCCATTGGTTTGTGCATGCCTCTTATTTCCCAGATTCCCAAAAAAAGAGGGACACCTGAATGCCATGACCCTGTGATTGGTATGCCCTCCAGTTTGCTCCCAATAACTCCAAGTCGATTGCAATCGCATCAAGATTCCAAATTTTGGAATGAATCAACTTCTCCCCACATCAATCATCATTTGTTGCAACCTAATGACCTCATTCAAGGTTTCTACCATGTTGTTTGTTTCTATCCTTTCTTTGGATCCCATGATTTCTTAGCTTTTATTCTGGTCTTGGATAGCACTAAAGGTTTCCCATAGGTTGAGTCCAGATTATGGCTCTAATACCATTGTAATGTCCCAAATGCAGAAAATTTGGAACCGACGGTGATATACAAAATCCAATTCAATTATTGCACAAAAACAATAAACTATCAGCAAATACTCAATACACAACATAAATGGGAACTAGCTGAGCCATTTTATTTAGTAATGGAGCAATGTACAATAGTATGGAAAGAGAACCTGGGCTTGCCTCAAGGGCAAGCTAGAGAGAACCCAGGTTTCGACAATAATCCCAAATGGTAGGAAGCAACTACTTCTCTAAAGCTCTACGCTATCTCTCAGCTACGACAATTGCTGGTAGGAAGGTATTGCACGAACTTCACTTCTGCTACTCGGAAAATGCTACAAATTCAGCCCCAAGCTCCTTAACCAAAACCCAAAAAAACCCAAAAATGTTTGGCCTGATTTTGACCTCCCAAAATCGACCCCCAAAGGCACTGTACAATATTCTACACTATCTACTACAAAGATATGGAAGAAAACCACACTTTTGGTACTAAGAAATTCTTAAACCTTATATATCGGAACCTTGTTAAAAACCTAGAAAACCCATAAATGGTTCTGCTAGAGTTTGACCTCTTTTATGGCCCACGCCCTCCAAACAGCTCCAGAAATATGGCCTGCAAGGAATGACCACAAATTCCTCCTCCAAGCTCTGAAATGGAAGCAAACACCACTATAAATATCTCCTCTAACCTCCACAGAAAATCTCAGCCTCAAGAACTGATACTCTACCCACCAAATGAGCTCCCACACATTGCCTCTGCGCTAGCCTAGTTAGTGTAAAAGTCACACTACCAAGAGAGAATCTCAATCAGCTCCCAAACCTTCCTAGATGTTGACAATCCTCCCGAGCATCCTCTCCAGAAAATCTCACGTCAAATCTCCACTTCTAAGCACCACCAATGAAGTCGGCCTCCTCTCCACAGTGTCCCCGAGTAATACGCACAACCTAGATGGGAATGCTATTGTTCAGAATCACAATGTGATCCTCCTCCTGAATAAATTAAGAAAACCTTCCTATGGTGGCATTCGAAGTGCCCCGAAGAAAGGGTGATCTCTTCATCTGAAGAACTCGTGCTAAACAACCAGTGACTCGGCTAAGCAGCTCGAGTAACCAAAGATAAATCGATATACTCCCATAAGATGAATGAAATGAGGAGAGCTACCTTATATAGATTTAGTGGAGCACTTTTTCCCTCCATTTTCCCTCCTTTGTGGGTCCATCAATAAGCCATTGATTTCCCCCTCTCATGCAATTTGAACTATTGGCTTAGGAAGTGCTTATTTTCCTTTTGTGAACAAAACCAAAATAACTTCCTTCTAACTCATAAGTCTCCTAATAAAATCGAATGGGCCCCATCTCCTCCAAAATTGGCCCCAAAATGTAGAAATAAATCATGTTCCAAAATAGTTTAGGAAGGGACATTACACATGAGTCTAGTAGCAAACTAATAGCACCAAGAGAAACATAGAGAGAAACTCCCATCTAATGGTGACAACTGGCAAATGACAGTAGTTGAGCACAACAACGAAGTGGTGGAGAACTAGGGAAACATGAAAGGCAACGCAAAAGGAGGGTTATGATAATTATGGTTCCATCCATTGAGCCCTCTCCCCCCTCAATGCCTGCGCACAAATTATCAATATTAAAGAGAAAATTCTATGGAAAAAAGGACAAATTATTAATACTTAAATGCGAATTCTGCAAAATTTATATCATTTTATTTTTGGTGAGAGTAGTGTTCTAGTTTGCTAAATATATTTTATTTATTTTTTTCAAAATTTTAACACTTTGTTTTTCATTTTATATTTTAAGAAGTTCTAGATTTACATCATTTTAAACGAGATATATATTCCATAAAAATATATTTTTTTACTAAATATTTATACTATATATTCTAGTTAAAATATATCAAATGTTTTATACAAATTGTCCCAGTAAAATGATGTTATATCAAATATGATTTTATAATAATGATAAGATATGTATAAATTAATTTATATTTATTAAAAAAATATACAAGATTAAAAAAATATACCTAATATAAATATTTAAGCCATGAGTAAAGTTAAATATCAAACATTATTTATTGGTTTTTTTAATTATTATTTTGTTTATTTTATTTTATTTTTGATGTGTAGTTTATGGATGTTAGAGATTGGTGGTTATTACGTCTATGGAAATTATCTGTGTAGATTTATTTGAAGGGATTACTTTCCGCCAATTCATTATTAAAGCCTAAGCCTAAAAGGGTGAGTAGAATTGACCCCTGACTTCCTATTAACAAGGTGATTTAACAACATAAACTCGACGAATTAAATTAACCCTTCAAACTACAATTATATTTTACATTCCATATAGATTATGATTTTTATATAATTTAAAATACATTAAATATTTTTTTTTGTATGGAGTAAATGATTATTTGATTGAATAAGTTACATGTATGTGAGTTGACAACATCTCATTCCTAACATGAATCTTTTCCAACTCCATCCCATGTGGGCTTTATTATTTTCATTCATTAAATGGTATGAATTTTCTAGTGAATTGTGTGTTGGTTGGTAGAGGTTTTGGAGTGATGACATCAGTAGAAGAGGCATTCATGTTGAAAGAGGAAACATTAAATTTTTCATCATGTGAGATTTTCAATGTTCTTTGTACTTTCTTGCACAAATATATATTTGGCTTTGTTGGCTTGTTCTATAATCTACCATTGTGATGTATTCATTTTCTTTCATGTCATTGCTTAAGGTATTGTTTTAGTCTATCACACGTAGGTGGAATCAACAGTAGTGGAAGTCGCATAATTCATTCATCAGTTTCACCTAAAACCATAAAAAATCTTGAGGAGTTGGAAGCAAATGTGAAGGTCTAGCATACCTATCATCAAGATGGGGTGATTGATTTGTAGTCATATAATTTTGTTTTTGATTTGGATACTAACCACAACATACAATGAATTCTATAGGACTCTAGGACTATACTGAAATAGAGACACCAAATTGTATAAGTCTCTAGGGATATACTGAAATACCAAAATGTTTGTTGCTCATTCTCTCTATGGTCAAGATGGGTTGGTCAAGATGGGTTGATTGATTTGTAGTCATATGATTTTTTTTTGAATTAGATACTAACCGCAATAGAGACACCAAATTCTATAGGACTCTCGGACAACACTGAAATAGAGACACCAAATTCTATAAGACTTGAGGGCTATACTGAAATACCAAAATGTTTGTCATTCATTCTCTCTATGGTCGGGAAGAAGAACTAGAAAAACATGGAAATCTTCTTGTCGTAATTACAGATTTTACGTTTGAATTTGGGGCCCTTATATATTTACTTCTAATTTTATTTTCTCTACATGACCTAACTTTAACAAATGTTATTTTTGGTTTCCTTTAAAGCAAATATGTCCTACTTATGTCAATCTACAATATTGTTAGACTTGGCCTTGTTAGATTTCCCTTTAAGTAGGTTTCAAAGTTTTTTTTGTTTTTCCTTTATTTTTTCTGTGATTTATCTACTTACAAGGTCGCTCTGAATCCGCCTTGCAATAAATATTTTCTTTTTTGAATAAATTTTTTTCGGAGACTCAATCTAGTTTCATGATCTGATGATAATAAATTAGAAAACTATATCCATACTTTGACGGTGGCACAAACCAGCAGATCAATATATTTATGAACGACGACGGTAGGTCGTCCATCAAACATACCGTCGTCCCTCAAACATCATGGCACAAGCAGGCAACAGAAGACCACCAAAAGGTCGAGACATGAGACCAACACCACGAAGTAGCAGCAACAAACCTATAGCACCAGGAGAAACATAGAGAGCAACTCCCATCTAATGGCGACAATGTGCAACAAGGAATGACACTAAGTGGGAAGACCATCAGAGCGGTGGAGAACTAGGGAAATGAGAAAGGTCAGACAAAAAGGAGGGTTGTGATGGCTAGCATTCAAATTATCGATCCCTCTCCCCCCTCAATCCCTCCCCACAAATTATCAATATTAAAGAGAGGGTTATATGGAAAGGAAGGCAAATATTTAATGTTAAAGTTTGAATTCCGTGGAATTTATGTCATTTTATTTTGGGTGAGGGTAGTGTTCTCGTTCGTTAAATATATATTTCTAATTTATTTTAATTCTTAATACTTTGTTTTTCAATTTTTTAATTTTTGTGGAAAAGGTTCAATATTTATATCGTTTCAAACAATTGGATATAGGTATGAATAATTAAAATATAAAATTATATCAAATATTTTATACAAATTGTCTCAATAAAATAATGTTATATGAAGTATAATTTCATAATAATTGTAAAATATGTGTAAGTTATTTTATATTTATTAAAACATTTTTTACTTATTCATAATAAAGATTATCAAAATATACCTAATATAAATATTAAAATATTGAATTAAGTAGAATATAGGACATTATTTATTGATTTTTTTAAATTTTTTTATATTTTTTTTACAAATTTTTGTGTAGTTTGCGAATACTAAATATTAGTGGCTATTACGTCTATGAAAATTAAAGGATGATTTCAAGGATCACTTCTTACCAACTTATTAGTAGAGCCTAACCTTAAGAGTGTTGAGGAAAATTGACCTTGTGACTTCCCATTAGCAAAGTGCTTTAACAATAGAACTCAACCAATTGAACTAACCTATAGAACAATTAATTTTACATTTCATGTATATTATGTTTTTCATATAATTTAAAATATATTAAATGTTTTCTTTGTATGTAGTAAATGATGGTTTTGTTAAATAGGTTACAGATATGTGAGTTGGCAACATCTCGTTTCCTAACATGAACCTTTGCCTAACTCCATCCCATGTGGGTTTTATTAGTTTCATTCATTATATGATATGCATTTTCTAGTGAATTTTGTGTTGGTTGGTAGAGGTTTTTGAATGATGAAATTAATACAAGAGACATTCATATTTGAAGGGGAAAGATTAAATTGTTCATCGTGTGTGATTTCCAACATTCTTGGTACTTTCATCCACCAATCTATGTTTGGTTTTCTTGGTTTGTTCTACAATCTTTAGCTATGATGTAGTCATTTTCTTTCGTGTCCTTGCTTAAGGCCTTTGCTTTGTTCAATATTAGATCGTTTCATACCCTACTCAATGAGGTAAAGTTCTAGTCTATCACACCTAGGTGGAATCAATAGTAGTGGAAGTTGCACAATTCATTCATTTCCCAGTCTCACCTACAACTAAGAAATATGTGAAGGAGTTGGAAGCAAATGTGAAGGTACAGTGTACCTATCGTGAGGATAAAGATTGAATTATAACCAGATGATTTTGTTCTTGATTTGGGTACAAGATGCAATAGAGACACCAAATTTTATAGGACTCAAGAATTGTATTAGCATACCAAAATGTTTTTTTTCTCTCTATGGTTAGGAGGAAGAATGCTCTAAGCTTAAGGCTCATTTGGATAGGCTAGAAAAATAAGGCTATCTTCTTGTCCTCCTTTGTTCTCATCTTGCAAAGAACTAAGGTGGAGTCCTCATTTTGTATTTTCCATATGGCTCCAAAGGTAATATGATTGGCATAATCTTTAACCCAACCAGAAAGGGGTCTACTATAGACTCGTAATTCTAGTTTTTACATTTGGCTTTGTGAACCTTATCTCTTTAGTTTTATTTTTATTTTCCCTACATGAAATAACTTTAACAAATGTTGTTTTTGGTTTCCTTTATAGAAAATCTACCCTACTATTTAATATGTATATGTCAATCTACAATACTATTCAACTTTGTCCTTGTTTAATTTCCCTTTAAGTAGTTTTTTTGAGGATTTTTTATTTTTCTATAATCTATCTACTTAGAAGATCACTTTGAATCCATCTTATAATAAATCTTCTCTTCTTTTATCAAACAAATTTTGGATACTCTATCTCTTTTCATGATGTGATGATAATAGATTAGAAAACTATATACATACTTTTAAATGACATTATACTAAATGTAATTTTACAATAATTTTAAAATATGTACAAGTTGTCTTACATTTATAAAAGAGAATTTGTTCTTGTTTCTATAATATATATTATAAAAATATGTGACACGAATGTACTTTGAATGATTAAAAAATATTGTTATTTTCCATTCAATTTCAACATGTAACATGTTTAACTGAAAATAATTATGTTCTTTGTTCTTGAATACTTTATCTAAAATGAATCATTATGTCAAAGTTACACATTGGTTACATATAATATACCTTTTTGTTTACCAAGCAACGTAGTGGACACAATGGAATGGTGTCAATGATAAATTTGAAAGAGAGTTTTGATACAAAGGCTCACCCCTCCATAATTAGATATGGGATTTGTAAGACTCTTATAACACCCACACATATTTAGTGATGGTGTGAATTGTTCATAATTATTGGTTACATATTCACTACTACATAGAGGGGGTTCAAGACAATACTTAAGACAAATTTTTAGTAAATTGTTTTAACTGGAGACCAAAACAAGACTTGTAAATTTCCTTAAAAATTGCCTTTAAGAAAGTGTCTCAAATTATTTTCTAAAAAAGGTGTCTTTATAAAGACAATATAGAACACAAATATTATTTTCTCTTGAGAGACAATTCATTTTTATCTCTCAATAGACTATACATATGATTAAAAGTATATTATCTCTACAGATACTATATGTCTTTAATCCATGTTATTGTCTTTCTAGAGACAATAAAAAATTCTCTTTATAAACAAAATATAGAATGTGAATCTTTTTGTTTCCTTAGTGATTAATTCATGTTAGGGCGCGATGGAATAAAAACCACCAACCTTGTCTTTGCAAGGTAGGTGCTCTTCCATTGATCTAATGCCCTTTAAACAAATGGGTTTTCTCAATAAGAAAAGATAAAAATCAACGAGCCAAAGTGTGTTGTCATATTAGTGAAGAAAATTAATGTTACTCGTTGTTTGGAAACAAAGCAATCCATAAATAGAATAAGGAGCTACACATTGTTATATCAGAAAGATGAATAATACTAAAAGATGAAATATTAATACGTGGGACTCCATAAAATTAGTCATCGTTGACTATGCTAGCAAGAAACAAGTTGCCTCGACACATGGGCTAGAAAATGTCAAATTTCATGAGAGAGGATTGATGAGATGATAAACTTCTACTCTGAAGTTGATGTTGTGGTTAGAATTGAATTTACACAGGTCCTTATTTGTGGATCAATGATATGGAAGGAAGGGAGACCCATTGGTTTCTATTTCATCAACTTTGATTGGTATTAAAGAATTGGAGAACTTAAACTCCATCAATGTCAACATTAACATTTATGATTTCTTCCCACCCAATGTTAACAATGCACTAAGAATCTCTCCAAATATAAAAATGGCTTTGTAAAACTATTTAGTAGATAAGCAAAGTCAAATTACCAAATTGAGAACCTAGACTCCATTGATGCCAACATCAGCATTACATCAACATTTATCTTTGTGCATGCATAGTGACTACCCAAAAGGGTTATTGGATGCATATTAAGATCACTTTAATGTTCCACCAAGTTAGTGACATATCTAGTGCAATTTTACATCACAAGGACACAATTATAGGTTTACAAGCATTATTCCATAGAAACAAAGCTTGTTTTCTTCCCACCAAATGTTTACAATTTCACAAAGAGGCTGTCCAAAAATAAAGTTGCGCCTTGGAAAATATTTAGTAGATAAGTAAAGTCAAATTATTGTATCTTAGACATTTATAATAACGTGTTTCTTAGTTGGAGCACTTCTACAAGTTGATGAAGATAAAACCTTTCAAAAAACACTCATGGATATGCAAAATTGGTTGCGAAAGATCCACAAATATAGTCAAGGATGAGAGGGATCATTTGAAGTTTAGCAGTTCAATATTTTTTATTGTTTTTTCAACCATGGATTCAATCCCAAAGATAAAGGAAACACATTTTAATAATTGGGATTCCATCAAATTAGTGACCATTAACTATTCTAGCAAGCATTAAGTTTCCTCAACACATGGGTAAGAGAATGTGAAACCACAAGAAAGATGATGAGATGGGAAAATTATAGTTAAGAAATTGAACTGTTATGGAAGAAAGAGTGTGAATCGTTGTTGTCTACTTCATCAACTTTAGTGGATGTCAAATAATTGGACACAATTATAGGTTTGCTGAATTTCTCCAAGGAAGCATAATTTAGTTCCTTCCCAACCAAAATTAAGAATTTCACAAAATGCCTCCCCCTAGAGACAAAGCTAGCCTATAGAAAAAACTTTGGTAATTATGTAAAGCTAAAATACCATATCTTAACCCTTTCATGTCACATGTTTCTCACTTGGAAGATGTATATTAGTTTATGTCCGTAAATACTTGCAACAAGAACTCCAATATATCAAAAACTTGTTTGGGGTACATCTACAAGTTATAGTGTCAAGGGTGGGAGAGGTCATACAAGTTTAGTAATTAGATATATTTCATGGTTTCACCAACCATGGATTCCACCACAAATATAAAAGAAACACATTTTAATACTCTTGATTCCATTTGTTTGTTGACCACTAACCATGCTAGTAAGCATCAAGCTTCCTTGACACATCATCTAGGGAATGTCAAGTACCAAGAATGAGGATTACTAAGAAAATTCTACTTTTTCAATGAACCAATGCTTGTATTTTTAATTACACATGTCTTAATTTCTTCATTAATGATTTGCAAGGAAGTGACTCATTGGTTTCTATTTCGTTGACATCAATTTTAGCAATTATAATTTTTCATGCTTCTAGCAATGATGGCTTCAATCTCAAAGACAAAAGAAAAAAAAATTAATACTTCAAGATCCATTAAATTGGTAACCATTGGCTTTGTTAGCAAGTAATGAGTTGCCTTGACACATTGGTTAGAGAACATAAGATCCAAAAGAACATGATTGATAAGATGAGAAACCTATACTACAAGGTTAAAACTCTAGATTATTCAATGGCACAACATCCAATGAGTTGTGTGTAATTGGGTATCTCCTCTCTATATGCACTAACATTTCATTCATTTTATTTTTTATTTTACTGGTCTTTTTTCCCCTAAAAATGGTAGACTTTGACAAAAGGGAGTGTGGGTGTGACTGCCCCTCCCCTTATTTATCCAATTTTACAAGCCCTCTCGTTAAATTTGAATTTGAGTGCTACTATGACATGGCCCGACCTCCAAGTTCTAATTATGAAAGCAAGATGACAAAACAAAAACTTTGTTGACATCCCTTAGAGACCACAAACCACTCAAAAGGTTGCAAACCACCCTAAGTGGTCAATCCCTGAGTTGGAACCCTTTCTCACTGATATAACACCCTAACTGCATGCATGATAAGATAAGATGCATTTATAGGTCTCCAATCGCACACATAGGCCTACTTCCATGGTGTTATGACCTAGCATCCCCAGTTCAATTCCCATAGTCCCGAGAACTGAACCACTTTTTCAAGCTAGCGTCCATACAACTACCCAAAACTTCTTGTAACTTTCCAGAATCATATTTTACATGAAAATAATTTCAAAAATTCAAGCTTGAAACCATAACTTGACCTTGACTTCCTATAACGCACTAGACGTTTCATTAAACATATGGTAAACATGTGAGTTACAAGTCATGAATGCATATATGATCATAAATCTATGAACTTCATCTGAAAATCACTAAGAAAGTCTAATGCCATCTGAAGTAGTTGCAACAAAACTTGTTAGTCCATGCATTCATCAACCATTAAACACTTTTCAAATCATGAATAAGAGCCACAACTAGAGCACATCATATAACCATGCTTATAACCAACACATAATTAGAATATTGACCATGAAAAGATATCCATCAAAACAACATAATAACAATTAAAAGTTCTCATAAATCAAAATAGGATAATAACTCTAATTAACATATGCAAAAGAAAACCAATTCAGGGGCTTCCATGTACCACCCGACCATAGCTTGAGTTGAACCCAATATTTCTTTCAGCCTATCACCCTCATTCCATATTCCAAGGATGAATATGGGATATCATGGGATAAAACAAGACATAATCAACTAGGGACTTGAGAGGTTAAACCACCCCCACCCTCAAGCTACCATGATCTAACCTAAACTATTCCTGAGATCACAAAACCAAACCAAGCTAAGATAACTTAGAATTTCTTCACCATACCTTGTGGAATTTTCCCATCTCCACCAATTTGTCAAGGGATTCTTGGAGAAAACCATATCCAACCCCAACCCTTGTGAATTTTCTTGAGACCACCTCACCTGGTTCCAAAACCTTCTCGCAATATAAAGCTCAAACAAGAATGAATCCCATCACACCATAACTATTTAGGAAATAGCAAGGCAAGGATGAAACCACAACCCAATTGAGAAAAACCCATGCCAATAACAACAAATGAACTACCTAAGTAAATGCATGTACCATGCATTCACGCCTCATCTAGGAAATCACACAGGCAACCTATTACCTACAAAATCCTCCTGCATAATCTATAGATCCAACCTTCTCCTTTTTTCCTTCAATCTACTTTGTTTTTCCTTCACTCTACTTTGCTTTTATTTTTCCTTCCCTTTCTTTCCTTTGCTTGTATTTTCTTGCTTACTTACTTTCTCCTCTTGGAGTTCTTTCTCTCTCTCAAAACTAATCCAAGCCAAAACTGACAAAAGTCATGAACTGGTTCTTTGAATCCTTTTCATTATTGATGTATAATTTTACTTCATTTTCCTTCTAATTTCCTTAGCATGCAAATATGTGTCTCTTCACCTCCCTTTTCTCCTTCTTTCCGTTATTTCTCGTAATTAAATGCCAATTATTGCCTCTTTTCCTTTTCCAATCCCTTTGGCAATTTTCATAACCATAATAAACCACAAGTCATCTCACTATAGTGCTTTCCCAACATTCATCTTCGAATGCGTGTCTCATGAACTTGGTCTTATTTTTACTTTATTTTCCTTTATTACTTGAAACTTTAACTCGAGGTTATTACAAACCCCTCCCCCATTGGGGGAACACCATCCTTGGTGTTCTATAACACCTATGACTAGCAAACCATTGAAAACAAAACATACTGCATATGGAGCTTTATAACATAGCTCAATGCAGTATTTGTAACCATATATATATATATATATATATATATATATACCAAAAATGCATTTTTCTTGAGCCAACAAATAACGAAGGATACAAACCCCGCATCTGATCAACCATCTCCCATGTAGTTTCATCGTGTCCAAATTGCATCCACTTCACTTTAACTTGCTCTATTTCTTGGTTCTTGAGCATGTGTTGTTTCTATTGCAATATGCATTAAGGTTCTAGTTGGAAATATCCCTTTGCTTCCACCTACAATGCAGACCAATCAAATGCATGGTTAACATCCTGGACATATCTATTAAGAAATGAGACATGGAAAACATCATGGAATTCCACTGTTGGTGACAGTGCAAGTCTCTAGGCCACTGGTCCAATCCTCTTAAGGATCTCAAAAGGCCCACGATGCCAAGGTGACAACTTGGCACATGACCCAATCCTCACTAATCTCCTCTTGGGCTTGATGCTCAAGTAAACATGCTCCCCAACCTAAAACTCCTTGAATTCTTTGTGTTAATCTGCATAACTCTTCTTCCTATCACATGCTTCCTTAAAATTCCACTTGCTAACTTACACTTCTTGTTCCATCTATGCCAACATATTTGGTCCAATCAACACCATTTTCACTGGATCACTCTAGCTGATAGGATTATTACAACTCCTCTTGTAAAGAACCTCAAATGGACTCATCTTCAAGGATCCTTGATAACCGTTATTATATGAAAACTATATTGGTAGAAAATACTCCTACCACTTCCTTTGTTGATGCATAATGTACATCCTCAACAATTCCTCAAGAATCCTGTTGACTCTCTATATTTTCCCATTTGTGTGTGGATGAGAAGGTGTACTGAAAGACAACTTTGGCCCAAAGCTTGCAAATAACTACTTCCAAAACATGGAAGTGAAATTTCCATCTCTATCTAATACGATCTTCTTGGGAACACCGTGCAATCACATGATCACCATGATGAAGATCTGAGCTACCTTGCTCGATGAATTCATAGACTTCACTATAATGAAGTGAGCTACCTTTCTTAACATATCAACTATAACCATGACTGAATCATGATGCTTCGGTGTCCTCTGAAAACATGTAATGAAGCCCATGGAAATGACCTCCCATTTCCACTCTAGAATCAGAATAAAGTATGATAAACAAGTTGTATGCTTGCACTCTAATTTTACCTTTTGAGAATCCATACATCTAGCAACAAGCTCAACAACCTCTTTCTCCAAGTTTAACCAATGATAAAACTTCTTAACTATCATCAAAGTCTTTTGGTACCCTAGGTGACCCGAATATGGCTTGACATGAAACTCTTTCAAGATAATCTTATTGAGCTCACTTTCATCCAACACATAAATCTTGTTCATGTATCTAACCAAACCATCTATTGTGAGATGATACTCATCATCCTTATCACGTTCACCCTATTGTTGTAAACTGTGTTTCAGTTGTTGGTATGTTTCATCATGCTACCCTACCTACAATATCTACTCCTACAAATATGTCCCATAAGAACTCACTGTTGCAATGTGATTCACCTACACTCTCCTACTGATGGCATCTACAACCTTGTTCTCCTTTCCCTTGATGTATCTAATCTCAAAATCAAACTCACTGAGAGATGCCAACCATCTAGCTTTCCTCACATTTAGATTAGTGTTGTCCTTGCTACAACACCCTCCAAAATTTTGGCCTACATCCAAATTTCAGAGCCTACATTGAGTTTGCATGTTGTCATCGTAAACATTAAAAGTCATTGTATTTATTTTCTTTGGTCCCATTGGTGAGCAAATAAAAATGTCATCTCCTAGCATGTTAAGTGTCGCACAGTATACCCAAGCTGGTTTTTGGTGTGTTTAGGGAGTAATTCATGTGCCAATGAGTTATTTGTATCATGAAAACATATATCACACCTGTTTCCAAATTGTCAAGCATTATCACACAAGTGTCATCATAGTCTTCGCAAAGTGTATATTTGTTGTCGCACTTGGTGTCAGCTGTCACAAAGTTGTCACATTGAGGAAATTGTGTTATGAGTGTTCCTTATTGGTTAATCAAGTAATTTAAGTCTCATATCATACTTAGAGTCTTGTTTTTTTTCATATTCATTGCACTAATCTAACACTTAGTCAAAATTTGGAAAACTCCTTGACTTGGTAACTGATCCGCCTTCAACTAGCCTGAACTATGCACTATGCAGTCTTAGCCCTCAACCAACAACCTTGTCTCTTGGCACTGTGCAATGCGCATTTTTTTCCTTGGCAGATTGTGTACTACTCAATCTTAGCGATCAAACCCAACCCTTGAGCTCCAGAACTATGCAATCTTTACCTCCAGCTGTTACAAATCCATTTGGGCACATCACTCCCATCATTCTGATCAGTACCATGATGGCTCATCAAACCCTAATTTAGTTGCTGCATGCCCTAGACAAGTCATCACTTTGAATTCCTCCTTCCTTGAGAGTTTCTTGGATTGAATCCCTCCAGAAATGCCTCCTTAAGGGACCAGCGTAGCCTTGGTCAGGGGTAAGTGTGCTTTAGTGTAGGTAGGCCCATGCCAAGGTGATTTCCAAAGCACTTAGCACCACTTTGACCACTACTGGGCAACATTGAGTGAAATCATCATAGGGTTCTATGAATACTCTTATCTTTTGGAGCCATCTACAAGATTCCCACACTTATCATCTCTTATGAGCTCGAAATTGGATAGGTAATAAGTTAAGTAACCTCCTGTCCTCTCATCCCTTCCTCCATGGAAACTAACTCTAAGTTTGGAAGTCCATTCAATAACCTCATTTATGACCAAACCTCCTCCATTTTCCTATAAATTGAGCGCTCATCTAAGTGATCAGGGGCTAGACTTTGAGAATTTATAAGGAGATACTATTGGTATGAGGATTGATATTGTGAGTAAGTATTGTTATGCTGCTGGAGTATTTTGTTATTGATGTGATGTTGGTTGGAACCCAAGCTGGAAGAGTGACAATGGATCGGACTTCATCGTTGTAATTCTTCCTTCTATTTAATAAAGTTGTTTACACCTTTTCCCATATTCTTGTCTTTATGTATGATGATTATATGTGTAAATATTTTCGATTCCATTTGCTTATAGTATATAGATCTCTTACTTTGATTGGTTTTTGTCCTCTGTTTATTATTGCAAGTACTTGTCAAGCGGATTAAGTTCGAGAAGGAGCGACGAGAGCGAAACAAAGGAGAAAAAGGGAAAGAGAAAGATAACAAGTAGGTCCCTTTTCTTATTTATCTTCTATAGAAAAAGTTTAAGCGCTTTAAATCTATTGTTCTAGGTGTAGCTACCCACCTAGGGAAATTTTATTTGTTCGTAGATGCAAAATTCCACATAACAAATTGGTGACTCCACTAGGAAATTATCATTGTTTTGGGTAGTTTACCTTCATCCTAGTACACCCTAGTATACTTTACATTCTTCCATTGATCTTGTTTCAGCCTTTTTGAAGTGTTTTGTTGGTGAAAATTGTGCTTGTAAGCCCCTAGGATGGCCTCTCTGGCACCAGTGTAGGTTTGGTATAGAGACAAAGCACTGCAGAGCATCCCTGTCATGAGGACAGTCCTCTAAAGTGCATTTTCTCCCATTCAAGGCTGCACTGATCCTCCTTAGGACAAAAATACTTCCTTTGACTTGATTTTTTCCAAAATTTACTTCTGTTTTAGCTTGCTGAAAGATCAATGATGCTTGTGTCTCTGAAATCAACTTGTGTTTCCTTTGCTAGCCCTACTTTGGCCTTGATTGTTTAGTGTTTCTTAAATGATTTATTTATCACTATCAATTCATTGTCAAAGTTAGCTTATATTTGATTAATCTTTGTTCAAAATAAAGTGTCATAAAAGTCTTCATTTCATTCGAAACAGAACTGTCATAAAGTATTCATTATTGCAAAAAGATTGATTGACTGTATGTGCATTAGTTTCCTTTTTTTCATCTCAACATTAAGTGAATTGAAAAGAAAAACTTGCATTGTGCATTGAAAGATTTTGTGTGTGCTCATATGAATAGTTTAGGGAAATTGCATTATATGTGCTCTTTGTTCTTTGATTAAAAGAATCTGATTGTTATATCCCTACTAGCTAAGGTTTTCATTGTTAACATTGAATGGAAATAATTCTTATCATATTAGTTGCATTCTAGGAATTGAAAACATACATCACATGGTGAACCTTGAAAGGAAAATTCTTAAGAAGATCAACTTAAAAGTTATCTCAATTAACCTAATGGAAAATTGTAACTTAATGCATAAAATTTAGTGGTCTAGGCTAGAGACGTGTTCCAACGTCATTAAACATAGTAGATGTCGCTAACTTGTCTGCGATAAATTTCGAGTGCGATACATCATTCAACATACATAAGTATATCGTAGCTCGTCCATCTACCTTTGGGTATATAGGATGGTGTTAGAGTACGTAAAGTATAAAGGAATGCTCTCACTATGTTGTTTCACATTAGATAGTGCTAACATGGATTGGGCCTCCACATACTTTCAGGTATATATGGGAGGACTACATTAGGTTGCTATCCATCCATAGGTAACGGAGTCAGCTACCTTGTACACTATCATACACCGAACATAGAATTCAAGAAGATTGTCTGCTTGTACTTCTCGGTTCACCGAGAGGTATTCTGTAGTTCACAGTTACTTGGTAATCCTTTTGCCTAGATTATCCATCTTTTTTTTGTTATGTTATTTTGATTAAAATAAAATTAATTGGCTGCGAATAACATCCTCCACACTCACTCCTTATTTGATCTTAGGTTGAGACATATGGCAACAACTCCAGAGGCCACTAATCAAGGAATTCCTTTTGATGGGAATCCTAGTTCTTTTCCTCCTTTTAGAAATATTGCTACTCCTTATATGGCTACATTGTCCCTTCCGGGATTTACCATTGGCTTGCCAGTATGGTTGTTTTCAACCTCCTTGGTTCGAAATGTCATGATTTCTCTGCAATTGAGTACTCCTCCAACTAGAAAAAATGAACCTCCAATTGATCCTAAAGTTGACCCTTTACCTTCTTCCTCGATTTTTTCTTCCTCCCTTTCTTCCTATTCGCCTGGTGAAAGTATTGGCACTAGTAACCAGGTGGCTAAGAAGAAGAAGAAAGGGAAGAAGAAGAACAAGAAGAAGAATAAAATTTAGTATGGGGGCAACCAAGCAACCATTGCATTGAATGCAACTTCTGATGAGAAATCATCTAATAAGACTCACAAACTTCGATATCCTTGCAAACTTTGTACAAGAGATGATCTTCTTCGAAATTGTTCTGGTATTCCTCAGATCTTAGAAGAATGTTCTTCTTGTTCACATCATCCTGTGTCATCAACTTCTCGAGATCATGGTGGTGACACACCATCAACTAGTGGTAGTAAAGTTCATGGAAAGAAGGGTAAAGTTAAGTTTCCCTATAGGTTATGTGAAGGGAATCACCCCATTCACCTTTGTCCCTATCTGGATGAAGCCAAAAAAGTGTTGGATAACCGTCCTATTTCTCTGTAGTGACTTCCATTTGGTTACAAGAGAATCTACCTTAATCCTTCACTAATCGATGAATTGACTGACCCAAATCAACTGTCGGTCAAACCCACTCTCTTTGAATGTGAATCCCATGAGTCTATACCTGACCAATCACAGGTCGAGGAAACAGTTGACCTGATTTCACCTTCAACTAATCCTACCTTTCCCATAGAGAGTGAGTATGATACCACTCAAGTTATTTTTGTTTCTTCAGATTCCAATGAGCTTGGAGGCAACCCTTATGTTCCATCAAGACAAGAGGAAAATCCTCGCGTTCTTGTAAATCAAGGGTGTAATTCTCCCGTTCTTATGGTATCCCCTCCAAGTAGTTTGGTCACTTCCTTTGATTGGAATTGACTAGCAAGATGTCGTCTTCCTTCCTATGTGCCTTTCCAGATCATAGTACAGCTTTGTAATATGGTCGTACTTAGCACTATTATAGATGTAGTTGCATTAGTGAGTATCCTGACCTCTACTACTTGGCAAGCACTCGGTTCACTACCACTTGTGCTTGTTACCTAGAATCTATTAACTTTTAACATAGGAACTAGTTAACTATTAGGGATCCTTCCTCAGTTGCCTATTTTTTTTGGAGAAAAAATTGTTTATCTCAATGTGATGGTAGTCACAAGCCCTTTAGATTACAATTTAATTCTTGGGCATGACTATGTTTATGACATGGGATCTATTTTTTCAACACTCTTTCAAGTGATGTGTTTCCTGCATGAAGGCAGAATTGTCACCATTGACTAGCTTTCATTTCCTGGTCCAAATATTGCTTCCAATCAACCATCTTCCCTAAGTGGTTCTTTTGTCCCAATGGTATCTTCCCCACCACGGGTCAATTATGTGGCAACCCATTCCATGCTTACATCAACTGACGACCAATTCCGTGATGTTTTATGTTATGTACTGGGGGCATTGGAACCAGATCTTGGATTCCTTCTTAGTGATCCATTCCAGAGCATTGTTATCCCATCTGATGAGAACCTCTTGGAATTCATGACCTCTTATGGGTCATGAACAAGGAATATGAGGATAGTTCCTTCTCTTGTGTCAACCTCGTTAAAAAATAAAACAAGAAATATGAGGATAGTTCCTGGTCTTGTGTCAACCTTGTTAAAAAATGAAACAAAAGGTATGAGGGTAGTTCTTGGTCTTGTGTCAACCTCATTAAAAAATTAAACAAAGGGTAAGAGCATAGTTCCTTGTCTTGTGTCAAGCTCGTTAAAAAATGAAATAAGGAATCTGAGCATAGTTCCTTGTCTTGTGTCAAGCTCGTTAAAAAATGAAACAAGGAATATGAGGATAGTTATTTTACTGTGTCAACATCATTAAAAAATGAAATAGGCCCCACAGCATAGTTCCTTGTCTTGTGTCAAGCTCGTTAAAAAATGAAACAAGGAATCTGAGCATAGTTCCTTGTCTTGTTTCAAGCTCTTTAAAAAACGAAACAAGGAATATGAGGATATTTATTTTAGTGTGTCAACCTCGTTAAAAAATGAAACAAGTCCCAGAGCATAGTTCCTTGTCTTGTGTCAAGCTCGTTAAAAAATGAAACAAGGAATCAAAGCATAGTTCCTTGTCTTGTGTCAAGCTCGTTAAAAAATGAAACAAGGAATCTGAGCAGAGTTCCTTGTCTTGTGTCAAGCTTGTTAAAAAGTGAAACAAGATCCCTTGGAGAAAAATTCCAATTCAAGCCTTTGATTAAATTTCATAAAATCCTAGTCGAGTCTTTCACTTGATCTCATAAAGGAACCTTTATTCCATCCAACTCATAGCCATGAGTAGTCTACTTAGGTGAATGCAATAAAGCTTGGGGGGCAT
Source organism: Pinus tabuliformis (assembly GCA_031772625.1). Taxonomy (NCBI): domain Eukaryota; kingdom Viridiplantae; phylum Streptophyta; class Pinopsida; order Pinales; family Pinaceae; genus Pinus; species Pinus tabuliformis. The sequence continues at coordinate 533,875,954 of CM062810.1, read as the reverse complement.
GCACTTTGAATCAATTCATCATGCTGGGGGCATGTAAACCAATCGCAAGCATAGCTTTTTCATGATTCAATCTTGTGTAAAAATGAAACTGAATCCAAGATATTTTTTCATTTCAAGCTTGTGTAAAAATGAAACTGAAACTAGGCATAGTTTTTCGTTTCAAGCTTGTGTAAACATGAAACCGAATCCAAGCATAGTTTCCTATGGTTCAAGCTTGTATAAAAATGAACCCATTTCCATTTTAACCCTCGTGATTTCCATTCTATCAATCTCTTCCATCATATGAGCCTTGGTCTTTTCTCCTTCCATCGTCACTATCTGCTTGGCCGATCATACGCTTTCACTTGGTTGTTTTACCTTTTTTGAGGAACAGTTGCAATGAGTGGTCTTATTAGCCAACCTATTCACATAAATCAACATGTTTTGAGAAGTTCCAACATCATTGGAACCAGTTGCTATCCTAGACACCACTCATTCCTCAAAGTGGAGTCCTCTTTAAGATCTTTTCAGACTCTCGAAATATGAAAAGATTGTCAAGTGCTTGTCCTTTTCAGCTCGTTAACAGATTGGAAATGACATATACTCGGTATAATTTTAACCCTTTTCCAAAATGAGATAGATTATTTACGAAACAATAATACGTTGATTAAACATAGTCAATAGGTTCTCTCTCATATTATTTTACGCTTTTTTGGACTTGAGAGACAAATCTACGAAAATGAACTTGTGGAGTTTTCTTTTTGTCCCTTTTCAAACTCTCTAAACATAAAAAAGACTAAGTTATCATTGTTGTTAAACTCGTTAAAACATCAAATAGCGACAAACTTGTCCATCATGACAAGATCGAGTTTCACCTTCGCTAGACTTGTTAAAACATCACATAGCAATGGATTCACCTGAAGGGTGGAATCATACAACAAGCATATGTTATCCTCCTCAAGCTTGACAAAAAATAAAGAGGTACTGGTCAACAATAACTGGGGAAAATGGGAAAAGGGGTAGAACCACTTTATGGTAGTAGGTCTGTCTTGAACACGACACTTTCATTTAATCTCTATGACTACTTGGGTTGGGTTATCTGCTTGATGGTTATCACACCTATGGTCTATCATACCACCCGTTACTTTGGTTTTGGGTCAATGTTGCCAATTCATTTAGTGTTTCCGACATGTTCAAGATAAGTCATTCAATTAAATTCATCCTTTGCAATACTCATAAACCTTCATTTTCATGACTACCATTCTTGAACCTTGTGTTGTTAGTCGAATTCTGTCTCCAAAATCATTACACTCGTTTCATGTCATTGATGTGGGATACATCAAGGCCATCCTATGATGAGTCGATTTGTGTAGAAATCAACACATTATCCAAGAAGTTTACTTAGAAACACCCTTCCAGTACCTTGATGCTTGCATGCATCAATGGCAGGTTTCTCATTTCTAGTGATAGGTTGACATCACTATCCTTCGACCGAAAGACTTTGTATGGTGTTCAACATCAAAACATCCATTCACACCATGCAGAATGTACTACAGTACCTTGAGGATCATTATCATTATCGATGATTTCTCTCACGTCTGTTAATGACTTACATCATTGGCTGGTAATCATACGGTGTCTTCCCATGTTCAACTTTAGATCACATATTCACATGGTTAGACTAGTACTTGAGCAAACGATTGAATGAGATAGAAGACCCAAGATCTAGTTTCATCCATCTAGGCTGCGATTTTAGAAAGTACCAAATCATCCGTACAATGGCTTTACATTGATGGTCATCCCATCATGGTTCTATATCTGTAGACAACTATCTATGTACTTGTAATGAAATTTTATATGTTGAGCATGAGTATGCCTTCCCTTAGTGATTGATGAAAAAATCAAAATATCATGATATTATGTATTGTAATCAATGTAGGTCACCATCCACTTTGCACCTCCTCATAACATCATAAAGCATATCACTCGACATTATTATTTTCAACTTCATGCTTTAGGGGGCAGTTGTTATAGATCCATTTGGGAACATCACTCCAATCATTCAGATCAGTACTGTTAGGGCTCCTTAAACCCTAATTCAGTTGCTACATGCCCTAGACAAGTCATCACTTTGAATGCCTCCTTCCCTGAGATTTTCTTGGCCTGAATCCCTCCATAAATGCCGCCTTGAGGGACTAGCACAACCTTGGTTAGGGGTCAGTGCGCTTCAGTGTAGGTAGGCCCATGTCAGGGTGCTTTCTAGAGTACTTAGGCCCACTTTGACCTATGTTGGGTGAGATTGAGTGAAATCATCAAAGGATTCTGGGAATATTATTATCTTTTGGAGCCATCTAGAATATTTCCACACTTATCATTTCTTATGAGATCGGAATTGGATAGGGAATGAGTTATGTAACCTACTATCCTCTCATTCCTTCCTCCATGGAAACTAACTCTAAGTTTGGAAGGCCATTCAATACCCTCATTTATGACCAAACCTCCATTTTCCTATAAATTGAGCACTCATCTAAGTGATCAGGCGCTAGAATTTGAGAATTTGTAAGGAGATACTATTGGTGTGAGGATTGAGATTGTAAGAAAGTATTGTTATGCTGCCAAAGCGTCGTGCTATTTATGTGATGTTGGTTGGAACCCAAGCTGGAAGAGTGACAATGGATCGGACTTCATGGGCTTAATTCTTCCTTCTATTTAATAAATTTGTTTACACATTTTCCCATATTATTTTCTTTATGTATGATAATTATATGTGTAAACGTTTTCAATTCCATTTTCTTATAGTAGATAGGTCTCTTTCTTTGATTGGTTTTTGTCCTCTATTTATGATTGCAGGTACTTTTCGAGCGGATTAAGTTCGAGAAGGAGTGACGGGAGCCAAACAAAGGAGAGAAGGGGAAAGCGAAAGATAACAAGTCCCTTGTCTTATTTATCTACTATAGAAAAAGGTTAAGCACTTTAAATTTATTGTTCTAGGTGTAGCTACCCACCTAGGGAAACTGTATTTATCCATAGATGAAAAATTCCACATAATCCCAGTGAGGCCTGAACTGTGCATTGCATAGTCTCAGTCCTCAAGCCTTAGACTTGAGCTCCTCAACCATGCAATTATGTAGTCACCTGGCCTAGAGTCCCTTCCAATACTGCGCAGTGCGAAAATTCTATGCTAAAGCCCTCAGCCTAACTTCTTGAATCCCTCAGCTGCGCAATCCTCAAGCCAAGTCTAGCTTGAACCGCACATTGTGCAGTCTCAAGGCTTAGTCTTGACCCTTGACTACCTGAGTTCCAAATTTGCATAGTCCCTAAGTCTTTCCCTTAGCCTGCCAACTAGTTCTAGCTTAGTCAATGGATCATCATGCATCATGTTAGACTAGGGGTTTATCAGATTGATGTCGTCTTGTCTTGAGTGAATTGCAAATGTAGGTATTCTATCATTTTATGATAGGATGATGAGGAAGGAGATGGATAAGGAGACCATACTATAAGATGCCTCTGTAGCTGAAAGTACAATGTTATCAAACAAGAGGAAGCAAAGGGACATTAGTTTGTGACAACATCTTAAGATATGATTACACTAAAGACTCCTCATCTTTAAGCCATATCGAGGTGGAATAAGATATTATTCTCAAGAAGACACAAAGAAAACAACAACAAAGAATGGCTTGAAATTTCCATGTCATCAGTGTCATGTCATTTCATGTCATGCATCATCATGTGCCACATCAATTTTTGGATCATTGTAAATTATTATTCAAAAATGTATTGTAAAGTGGAACTCCAAAGGACATGTACAGAATGTAAAGAGTCATGTGAAATTTGAAAAGTCACAGGAAGTCAAATAGTCAGGAGGGTAGTCCAAGAGTCACAAGAAAGTTGAAGGATCACCCATTTTCTATATATACACCCTCGTTATACAAGAAAATGACTTTTCACCTTGTCTTCTCCCATAGGGCATTAGAGAGACAAGTTAGCAATTTTGGGGAGCAAGTAGTTGCTCAAACTCTCTATTATTGGAGCTAGTGGTGTTTGTTGTATTAATGTGTTTTGGGACTTTTACTTAATATTTGAAGCTTGATGGCCAACACGTTCTTCATTCATGGATTATGAATATTTGTAAGGTTGTTTTGTAATTTTTTATGATTCATGTTTGTTTCCACCTAGACTAAAGTAGTTGAAACATTTCAGTTATTTTAGTGTTTATCATATTGAGAATATGTTGTAATGGTTGTAACGATTGTCGCATCTTTGTGGACTATTCTGCTAGATGTTAGATGAATCTTTCTTTTTTGTGTGTGTCTCTACTAGGGTGGTACTATTACCTCTCTCTTAGAGGCTCACTTCATTTTGCCTCCGTAGTAGAAAAACCTTGACACACCTACAACCAAACATTCACTAGGCACACCTACTTTCTTTTCAAAGGCACATATGCGGTTATCTCTCTTTTTGAAAGTTAAAGCCAAGAAAATATTTAGATAGATGGAAACTAGGTCATATACTAGATGGGGGTCCTATACCAAATGATGTGAGGTCTAACTAGGACCGTATATTAGGGAGACCGCTTAAATGTTGGCAGGTCTAGTAGTGTCAAATTTATTTATCATGCTAGAAAGAGAGCAAAATCAAATTTTTATGGTTGATAGCTCCACCCACACACATATTAATTATTCTGGATTAGGTAGCAACATTCCCAACATCTCTCCCACTAAGATTCCCAAAGTAGGAAAATCTTCTCAGCTCGGCTCATAACAAACTTGCAAATTTACGTACACGCATATATAGGCTATTCATCCTATAACTCATTGTTTTGTGATGGCTATTGGATTAATTACTAGAGCACATAATCTCCCTTATTTTTTGATGAAGAAATAAAAAATCCTACTGGGATAGTGGTTTCTATAGTGAAAGATCTAGTTTTTGCTACTCTAGAAGAGTTAGCGGAATCCACAGATAATGTAGAAAAATAGACCAACCCCCATCTTATAACGAGGGAGTCAAGGGAAAAGTTGTGCTCTCAGGCAACTCTTTCCATAGGTTTGGTCATCAAAGAGAATATTCCTCAGATTCTGAAGAGGAGGAGGAGCATAGAGATGAAAACATGGAATACCAAGATCTTGGTTGGATGTCTCAGGGCCCACTCGCCCTTCTGGGTATTTTACATAAGACGTTGAGACACCTGGAGAAGTTGTTAACAAAATATGACCCTGGAAAAGCAATCAAAATGGAAGACCATTTGGATAACTTCTACCTACACCTATAGATGCTCGAGGTATGTTATGACGATGTTGAATGTAGACTCTTTCCTTGTACCTTCGATCGTAGAGATGTTGTTTGGTACCATATTCTTCCTACAAATTCAATTCAGAATTGGAAGGGGTTTAGGAAGTTCTTCCTTGAAAAGTTCACTAATGAAGAAACCCCAACCATGTTATTAAAGGAGTTGGGGAATATAAATATGGAGAAAAAAGAAAAAGTTAAATATTTTAACCAGAGGTTCAATTGAATATTGAATAAATTTCCCATAGATATGAAACATCACAACTCCATCACAATTGATTACTACAATTCTTCCTTGCCAACGAGCATTGCGCGGTTCATGAAGAGAAATACGAAAGAAACTTTGGCACATAATTTCGAAGAACCCATCACTGTTTAAAAGGACTTGCGAGCAATCAGAATCATTGTCGATCATGAATCATCTAAATACTCTAAGGAGACGAGGAAAAGATCCCAGGCCTCTTCAAGGAGAGCCAAGGATAAAGAAGCTATTTATCCTGAAATCTTGACCAGGACAGTCAATTCTCTATCCAATGAATTGGTAGAGTCAAAATAAAGGACAAGTGATACCACCATCAACAACAAGCCCCCAAAGTTCAACCTCTTGAGAAGGACTAAAAATAACAACAACAATAGAAGTAATCCAGCTAAGTCTGCGCAAAGCTCGAATGTCGTGCTTAATGTCGAAAGAATTGGGATTGACCTCTACTTTTATTTTCATAAATAATATCATTTAGAAAATACACGCCCACAATGGAATCACAACATGAATGTTTTGGTTGTGCACATAATTGAAACAATACTTTCAAATGAGAACACTTAGCGAACAAACAAAATGGAAGAATATATTTCAATTGAAGAGAATGTGGGTGTTGAACACACAACAAATGCTTTCAGTTTTTTGTTCACTGTTGAGAAAAAAATTGTTGAAGAACCACCACTGAATGAGGCCTCGTCTTAGAAAAAGAAAAATAGTCGATACAAGTTGAGGATCCAAAGGCCTTTTTCTAAACAAGAGCTTTCGAGGAAAAAATTGAAGGAACACTTCTTAAGAAAAATGACACCACCCATTGTTGGGAACTGGTCCCCTGGCGTCAATTTTGGGGATAAAAGCCCAAGTTTTGTATAAAGAATGTAAATTATCCACATTTTATGGTCACAGAGTGCGAAGATGTAAGAAGTTAAAACGGGTTTCCGCCCTTAGTTTAGATAGTTTGTGTTAGCTTTATGAGATCTGCCCTTGGTCCAAAGACCATGGGAATGTATAAAGAGGGAGTCTTAGAAGAGTCTAAGGGAGGAAGTTGGTAGAGTTCTAACTACATTTTTGGGTTTGTGATAGCTAATAGTGAAGAGTCTTAGCATAGGAAGAGGCTCTGTAACTCAGTGCACAGAGGCCTAGGGTAGAAGTCCGCAGCTGAGTGCGTGGACCCCTGCAGTTGTGTGCATAGGGAAGTTAGAGTTTGTACTCGAAATATGAACCATAAACAAAGAGAAGTATTCTGGAGATATATTTGTATGAGCTATTTTACTTATGTTATGAATTTTGTGACTAGGTTATGTTGAATATTGGGTTTATGATTTAATGTTATATTGATGTGTGAATCTATGTATTTTACTTTGTCATATGAACACAAGTAAAAATATCTGTTTACGTGAAGATAACCATAGTGCATGCTAAAGTTAAAGAATACTTAAGTTAATCTGGGTAGACACAGAAGTAAGGATAATTATAGAGGCACATAAGTGTCTGAAATTGTTATTTAGGGTCGTGAAGGATGATTGAAGACTTTCGCGAAGGCTTCAAGGATGAAGAAGAAAACTACATTGATAAGGCCTAAAGGGCTTATCAATCTACCCGAAGGTAGAGTGAAGGTCTAAAAATGACATCACTACCATCTTAGGGTGTGGAAACTTGGTTCCTGCATCACCCCATACTGCTTCGGGTGAGAATTCTATTCATGCTTCATGGATTAATGCCAAAAGGGCCAGTAGTGTAGGGATTTTCTTGGCTACTTAACGTTGAACCTAGGTCAGGGCCCATCAAGCTAACAAATGGTTCCATTGCTGCGACCGAGATCTGCATAATGAGATGTGTGATGTCGCATCATTGGAATCTAACTAAGAAAGAGATTGAAGATTGGTTGGATAGAAAGAACCAAGAATTCACGGTGCGGGAAAATAGGAATCACTGATTCATGAAATAATAGTGATTTGATAGATACATGTACACAGAAATACACAATTTCTTCTTCTGTTCCTTCCCAGTTGAATTATACGAGTCGATTGCGATGTTAGCAAATGGCCAAGGGAGGTGGAGGCTTGATGGTCCGATTGTCTGGACCCCAGAGTTGGTACAGATATTGGAAGCCTCTGAAGATAAGATCATGTGTGATGTCAATCATTAACACAATCGTATCATAGGAGGGTTTGTGACAGAGTTCACGATCGATACTTCAGTTAGTTAAATCGAAGGAGAGTGACACTTATTCAAAGGACAACGAAGTGAGTATTTAAGGTCTTTAAATACTTGGATTAATATTATATTGTGTGAAAAGAAGGTTATATAGAAACCTTGATGTTTTGGGCTATGCGAAGTGGAAAGAATTTCAGGGTCGGAGGAAGAAAAGCCCTGAATATAGCCCGCTGATTGAACCTCCTCTGAGTGACAATGAGGGAGCAGCATAGTCTTCTTCGTAGATCATTGTTTAGTTAATAAGACATAGGTTCTTGCAAATACCTCATCCACCCACAACACCTCCATCTTCACCTCCACCCATTAAACCCTTGCCCACACTGCCACCTCCACCACCGTTCAAGATGTCAAACTCTGTAAAGCTCCCTGTCTTCAAGGGTGTGGGAAATGAAGATCCGGACCAGTTTTGGTTCATCGCAAACGCTATATGGGAAGCTCAGGGTATCATGAATGATCAAGTGAAGAAAGAAACATTAGTTAGTGCTTTGCAGGACTGCGCATTAACATGGTACATTAAGTACTACACCGATAATCCGATGTCCTCATTAGTAGATATCCAAACTGCGCCAAATAAGGAATTTAGTAGACTTAAGTCTGAAGCGTCATCAATTGTGGGATTCAAAGAGATCATGATGAAGCCTGGTGAGATACCATGGCATTTGGATAAGAGATTGAAGTGTACAATCCATTAGGCTAACACAAATCTGACTGATGGGAAGCACCATGAATGGTTTGTGGCTTTGCTTTTGCCTCATCTAAGGGTTGCGCTATCACAACAGAATAATTGGACCCAGGGAGAAGCTCTGGAAATCGTAATGAGATTGCATGAGACACTGATACAAGATGCTAATTTGGGGGTTCGACAGATTCATGCACAGTTGTAGAACATTTGCCTCGAAATGCAGAGTTTGAAGAAAGATAGAATAGCTCAGCCCGAGGCGTGCAAAGAAGTTTGGTACCTAAAGTGCAAAAGCCAAGGGCATGACAAAGATCACTGTCCAGTTTTCACAAATTATGTTGCAGCACGGGGACCAATGCCTCTAAAGTTGGAAGTTATAGTAGGACCAAGTACAAGGCATGTGCAGGCAGAAACGTGGCCTCAGGACCAAGGCGCTAGAGGAGAGCTAGGTGAGTATCAGGGGCGCAGACGAGGCAGAGGTGGGGGTGGAGCTGACAGAGGTTGAGGGTAGGTTATTTGTTACAACTATGGGGGACTAGGACACTATGCGCGAGACTGCCCAAATCTAACGCAATTATCATGCCCCTATTGTACTCAGTTTGACCATGCAATGGAGGATTTCCCTATATTGTTGGCTAAGATACACAAGAAGGGGGTGCAACCTCAACAACCGACTCAGAACCTACAGATGATGAGGGCTGGGCCTTGCAAGGAATATCCTAAGGTAAATATTGTACTACGTATTGTAGTGACGACTAGTGAAGATAAAGGGAAGCAGCCTAAAGAAGGTGAGTGGGTCCACAAAGCACCAGAAAAGGAGACCAGGTTTTATCTAAAACGCACGAAAGAAACTTTTATGGAAGAAAATAAAAGTTTTGCTAAGGCCTCTACCTCAGGGAGTTAGGAGAAGTCGGTTGAAGAAATGGACCTGTCTATGATTACCATGTTTTTGGAGACTTGTATGAAACTTCTACATGATAGCAAGGCTGTGAAGGGACTGCAAGAGCTGATCAATAAGTGCACTGGGAAGGAAAATGTTACTGACGGACCACGTATAGTTAGAAATATTGGTAAGCTTAAGGCAAGAATTGGATGTGAGATGAGACTCACCGCATAGATAGAAGAATATGAGATGGATCAAGTTATTTTGGATTCGGGCTTAGACGCGAACGTTTTGTTGAAATAGACATGGGAGAGAATGGGGAGACCTGCACTGCAGTGGTCTCCGATTCAGTTAAGGATGGTGAACCAATAGAAAATCATCCCAATGGGGAGATTACCGAGGGTAACAGTTGATATTGAAGGTGCAAGAGCACTCGTTGATTTTGAAGTGATAAAGATTGTAAATGACAACAATCCCTACCCCACGCTACCCAGGATCGATTGGGCCACTGACATGAATGGGGTAATCAATTTGAAGAAGAGGAAGATGATATTTGAGAAGAAATCACTCCACGTAGTGGTGCCACTAGACCCTGCAAAAGGACCGTGCTATACTGAACCGGCCCGTGATTATGAAAGTGATGATGACTTGGACCAGATTTACAAGATAATAGTGCAAGATCAGGATTGGGTGAATCTGACAGTAGGCGGATGTATTGCATGGGATTGTGAGAGTTATTGCACATAAAATTCAGATGAAGAACTAGAGCACTGGTAGAATCGACTACATGAAGTATCTACATTTCGTTGTAATATGATGACCAAGTCATTACACTGTGTATCATTAGAGGTAAGGAATCTTCCTTACCATGATGATTTAACTAATGTTGATCACTTTTTGGATGCATTTGAGAGAGAAGTGCCAGAGAAACACCACTTCTAGGCCTTGGACTAGGCATTGCATGCTACACCTACGAGATGGTGGGGCACACAAAAGGACAGTTTTCATGATTGGCGTGTATACAAGAAAATGATGAGAGTGCGGTTTGGCCACCCACAAGTGCAGCTAACAAAAAAATATGATGGGAGGAATGATCCGCTCGACCATTTGGCCAAATGGACTAAAGTGTATGAAAAAAAGCCTCAGCCAAAGTGGGTCGATATTTTTTGTCATACTTTGGATGTTAAATCGATGAATTAGTACTTGGAGACAAAACTCCACCATGGCACTTATTGTCCCTTAAGAAACCAATTTCTAGGTTGTGAATAAATTGTGCTTAAGACATTAAATTTTATTATGCATGCCACTTATTTGTATAATGTATCTTCTTTTGAAGGATCTGAAAGGCCTGACCTTAAACCCTTAATATTTAGCTAATATGAAAATCTCAAGATGCCATGTGATGCTAAATATAAATGTTGTGTGAGGAATATTTTGAGAAATTAAAGACAATATGCTATGTTTGACAGAAGCTATCATCTGTAACTTAGAAGAAATATAGAGAAAGAAGTTTTAAATATGGGAGCTCTCTTTAAGTAATTTTAACTTTATTCACATAAACAAACAAAGACTTGCAGCTTCATTACCATATTTAAAGAAAAGAAGATACATAATGACACAATAGAGAAATTACAAAATCATACCCAACACTGTATGGAAAATTCCTGATTCTTTCATTAATCATCAGTCTATCAAGTACAAAATAGTATAGTCTTCCAGGTTCTTCAAAATTCAGACCCTTCGTCTATAATTTTCCATGTTTTTATACATCATGAGATAGCTGGTAATCACCAAAACTGTTAAACTGCTTAACTACTTTCTAACTGTCTAAATTAAAAGTCATTACAAAATATTGCATTAGAGGGTAAAAGGCACCTCATTTTTCTCTGGAAATAAGATAACATAAAGTAACAGAAATTAAAGTATGATTGGTGATTATTGATCGCTACTTGAATCTATGGCCTGAGTAGGTGGTCCTACTGGTGTATCTTTGATCTGCTCTATCATCCATTCTTTGCATTTTCTCCACAATGGTACATTTGAATTTGGTGCTTCTTCCAATTTGTCAAGTATTATTCTGCATGTTGTAATCCTACTATAAGTAGGCTTATCTATAAACAGAGTCTTCACCATCCATAGAAGCTTAAAATCCTTATTAAGGTAATTCACAATAATGGCTCCCTTTAATACTTGTCTTTTCATGAGTATTATCAACTTTGCTTTTTGCATCAACTAGCAAAATCTCATATGTCATCCATGGAAACAAGTTTTCTTATAGATCTTCCCTTTGGAAACTCCTTCCTTCATCTCATTTATCTTCTTCCCAGTAGTATTTCTATAAATATTTCTGACAATCATCTTGTTAAAATCTATTGCACATAATGTTCTGTCTGGCATGCCATCCTCCTTTAATTCTAAAGTAGATTTAGAATTAATGAAATCTATCATTCTCTTTGCAAACTTTGATGTATCTAAATCTTTTTTCTTATTTTGCATAACCACACCTTCTATGTCTCAAAAAATTATTTTTTCCTCGAAGATAATAACAAGGAACTCCTAGATGCCCCTAATAATTTCAATGATTTCATCCCATAGAATCTCCTTGGCTTGAATTAAGGACATATTTCCCTTCTTTTTTTTCTTCAGTCTTTTAATTTCAACTTCAGCCCTTAGAAGATCTTCCCTGTATTTTTTTGCATTCTCCTTCTCCATTCTTTCTTCTTCCTCACTCAAATTCAATAAATTACAGGTTGTTTCCAATTCCCTTTGTGCTTTCTTTACATCATGCTCAGCCATTTTTAGCTTTGTCCCCAACTATAATACATGTGCTGTTGGATCCTCTGTATTAGCTAGCATTACTATTGTACAGACATGAGTATCTGCCTATTGTTGCACCTTATCCAAAGATTCTTTATGTAAAGAAACTTCTTCTATTTTTTGTAATACATCTTGTAGGAGCTTTTCCTTTTCATTTTCAACTTCAGCTATCCCCACAGCAATGACATGCTCTCCTATAGGTAGATTCAATTTCTTCTTTAGAACCCCAATCTCTGACTTAGCAGATTGAAACAATTTCTGAATTGCGGGTTGATCATTAGGATTGACACCTATTTTTATAATAATCTTCTTTAGTTAATCCACCTGAGCATTTAGAGCTCTCGAGTTGGCTTTCTCCAACTTCAATTGCTGAATTACCTTATTTAGCATTTTCTCTGCCTTAACAACAACTACATTTGTTTTATGTAAATCATTTACAATCAATTGCCTAGTTTTCATGTGCAAATTGATATTTCCAAGCATTGGAAGCTTGTGAGTATCAACAATCAAATTAACAGTTCTAAAATTACTGGTGGACCCAACTGAAATTTCAATAGGATGAGAGAAAGCAATTTTAAGTTGAGTTTTCTCCAAATCCATAAAAATCTAGTTTGTTCAGGAGCAACTTGAGACTCAGCTTGAGCCTCCATATTTGATCCAAGTCTAGGTGTGACGAAGCACCCTTCCAAGACATTTTACTTTCATGATGTGTTAAATTACATTTTTAAAAGAAAATTAATGAATACATCTGCATATTGTAAAGAAGAGGAACAAGACATTCATCAGCAACATTAAAACATAGGTCATTGATAACGGAGTTTGTCTAGGATGGACTACATCTCTGAGCCCTAGTGTCAAGATGGTGTAGGCTGCTACGTTAAGTGTTATCAATAGTGATGATTACATAGAGGTGATGTCACTATCATACAAGGAAAATGCCCTCACGTAGGAGTGGCTCCAAGAGATGCTCCACTATAGGGACTCTCAGTCAAAAGACTCCTATCAGTATGACACAAACTCATGCATGATGAGCATCCCACCAACATGGCATAAAAGGGATCTCAATGCAAATATACATGACGACAACCTGAGTATCCCATCAACATACAACAAAGGGATCTCAAATCATAACATGACAAATCATGACAAAAAGTACATCACATAGACAATTTCACATCACATCAAGAAGGAATCGTGAAAACAAGTAATAAACAAGATCCCTCATCAACATCAAATAGGGATATGTGTAGCACAATGCATGGAAAAAGAAGTACATGAACACATTGCATATACCTCACAACCACGCGCCATCTGAAGAAGCAGATGTCAAAATTGCTGAAGCTGTTCATGCCATCGATCTCACGACATCAATCACATGGAAATGGTTGCTTGCATATAGATGTTGACACCTACATTCCACTTAGAAAAGTGGCTGGAAAATGAAATGAGTGAATGAAAAATTTGAATGCAACATCAAATTTGTGGCATCGAATAGTGAAAAATCGATTGTCAAATTTTTTAATTTTGAGAAATTGAGAATCTGGGGTTCAAGGAATCTTTTAGATTCCCCCTATATTCCTCAAAGATTCCCTCCTCCGGGTCCTATTTAAATCAGAAAATCAGATCAAGAAACTGACTGCGCCATTGGGTTTGTGTCACTGAGAAGTGTAAGATCGACATAAAACTTGTCCAATTTGGAGACTGCGAAAATTTCACCCTCCTGGAAATTTCGTTCAGTGATGGTTCCACCTGCATTAAAAAATTAATTAAAAATTAACGACCTCATTTTCTATGCCTTCCCCTAGTTCCTCCATCTTACCACAAGCACACTGATGAAATGAGTGTTTATATAAATTTTGGCTGGCAGATTTTCCCAAAAGATAGTTAGCTGGGTTGGTGAAGATCCAGTTTAGTAGGGAGGAGGTTGGGTATTCAAGCCCTGCCTCCTCCTTTTTTTTACACAAAATTTGTTTTTTTTTAAATTAGGGTGGCTGGGCCCACCTTGGGTGACCCACCCCATACCTCCCTCCATCCGCTATGTACTTGTACGATGGGGTGGAGTGTTGGGTCCGTGCCCCAAGGGTCAGCCCACCTTCGTGTAACAGGTCACTTTCTGGTGGTTCTGTGGTTGGGTGGTTGGGTCCATGCCTTAAGGGCCGGCCCACCCCCATTAACATTTTTAATATGATACAGTTATGTGAGTTGGGGGGGTGGCGGGGTTGGTGGCCCCCACCCCCCCCCCCCCCCCCCTTTTTTTTATTTTTTTCATTATAAAAGAAAACATGGTCCATTTTTGAAAATCCTGATTTTAGGCTAAAGGAGACATTTTAATGAGGCAACAATTTTGACTAGAATCTAGCCAGAGGTGGCTGGATTCCGTCCTCCAGGAAAGTCGAAATTGTCCCCTCCTTAGGCCTTCCCAGTGAGCAAAAGTCAACCTAAATTTGAATGCATCTAAATTTCACATACGGACTCAGTTTGACGAACCATTCACACTGCCATGATCAGGACAATGAAATCTACGCTCTGGTCCTAGTTCGAGAATAATCCAAATAATTTGATTTTTGAGCTTTCCTGAGTCCTCTTTGTCCTATGTGTGTCTCTAGAGCCACCTAGATCAATATTTAACTTCAATTTCTGGTTCCTCTCAACTATTTGAGCAAACATACTTTGAATTAAAGGAACCTGATCATGAATAGGTTCTCTGGAAGATGGGAAAGTTGGTGCACCCTCTGTTTCTCCAAATTGAATTAGTAAACCAAGTTTTTTTGAAGCCATTGCATCCAGATGTTTAGTCCTTTTTGCTTCTTCAGATTATTCTTCATCCGAATCAATAACATTTTCTCTAGCCCTCTTGACATGTTTTTCTGTAATGCTAGGGGTTTCAATATCTGTCCCCTGAGTGTTCCAAAACCTCCATTTACCAATTTCTCAGTTTTTGGTCTACTTTCATGCATAAAGGATGAATATCCATTCTCTAGCCTTCTCTTTGAAATAATTTGATGAGGGTCATAATCCAACTCAACCACCTGTAAAAGACACATGTCATTCAACAATTTCTCGACCTCTTGGGAAACCTGTCTAGTGTTCACAATGAAGGGTCCTACTGCTTTGGGCAATTTAAAGAAATAACCTTTTTTCATAGAAAAAAAATGAACGTGATATACATTCAAGCTTTGCCTAATAATTTCAAGGGTAAAAATCCTCATTGGCACAAATTTTGGTAACCTGTATGGTTTGACAAAGGCTCCATAAATCCTAATCTCTACATGTTCTTCAAATATGAACCAGTCTCTACACCTCACATCTCTACTCAATTGAAGGAATTCTTGAGATTTAGGAAGAAATGTTGGGGGCAAGGCTCCATTCAAGATCTTGTAGGTGACTAGAGGAATAAAGAAGTGAATTCAAATAAACCGCCATCTCCTGGATCACCCCTTATCAAGTCTGTCCAGAATACCATTGACTGCTTCCTTTTATTTATGTCAACAACATTTAGTTCCAAACCTATAAAATGTTCAACATTCTGGTACAGATATAAATAAGTAATAACTGAAGGGAACCTAAAGGAACTAGTAAGAGGCAAAGTCATGAATTGGGTATTGATAGTGTCTACCCAGAATGTTGGAATATCTAGTACTACTTCTAGTTTCATAATTAAAGAAAAAAATCCTATCACTACTTTATCAACCTGCTTGGAGTCTTCCTTTCCTAGAATCTTTGAAATCACTTGCAAGACAAGTCTTATTCAACTGTAAAAATGTATAAAGAGAACAAATTTCCATCTAGAGAGAATTGTCAAGATTTAGGAGCTAGGAATGAGGTAACTTGAGAAAACTCTTGGGGTGATAGGTTATTGTAATATGAGACCAAAGACTCTCCAGTAAAGGTGGTGTAAGTTCCAGATATTGGGTAATTCAAAGCTTGGTGAATTAATTGAGAGGTTACTTGGAAAACACTCTCCTGAGACTGATTCATTACAAAACACTTCTTGGGGTACATTGCTGAGGCTAACCATTGAATGAATTCAGGGAACAAATGATTCGTTAGGACAAAAGCTGCTAAAACACCTGAACTAACCATTTCCATGAATATAGGGGACCTTTATGGTTCAAAGTCACTTCTTTATATAGTGAAAGGTGCTTAATTGTGTAGGGGGTATCAAAAATATCACGCTTAACATCCATTAATGGGGTATGGATGACTAAGGAAGAACTTACTTGTTTGGCCATGGTGTCTGTAGATGATAGTTGCTGGTGACAATTGCTGGTGATAGTTGCTGACTTGGAATGTTGAACTAGAGGCGAGGCTGCTCAGTAGTGAAAGAAAATGACTAATGAAACGAGGTTTTTAATTTTCTTTTATATATATGGTAAGAAAAATGGAGGTGTTAGTGTCGGTATCTTCATCCCTCCGTCAGAGATCAAATCCTCTTGTTCCATTGCATATTAGGTGTCCCGCTTAGTCAGCTGCATTCCATTAGGAGCATGGATCATCTCACGGTAGTGACTTGTTGTATATTTACCCTCATGTCCTTTACCTGCTGACCCATTTTCATCCATTTTCATTTATCAAAATCTTTTGCAGTCACTTTTTGTCTTTACAGTTTCAAGAGTCGTTTCTAGGATTTCACTTACATTAAGTCTAGGGTTTCATCAAAAAGGTCTCCAAAATGTCCAATAACAGTCAGCAGGCACATGAGGAGGTTCCAGTACCAATAAATTTCATAATCAATTACTTAGAGATGTATTTTTCCTCAAAACTCTATTTTGAGGAAAAACAGAGTATTTTAGGTTTTATTCTATTAATTCATGTAATTTCATTTATTTCATATGTAAATCACTTCAGTGGAAACCCTGGTCTCCTTCCCAAGTCTCAGTAGCTCCATCCCCTGCAAAGCAAACAAAAATCAAGAAACGTCAAGTCATTCAGTTCATCAAAAGCTCAAATAAAGTGAAAAGCTCAAAAAACAAAGTTGAAAAGTCAAGTCACATTGTAAACATTATAAAAGTGGGGTTTTATGAAACAAAAATTAAAAGTCCTTGTATATAAATCATTTCTTCAAATCAAAAGCTCATTTTCATTCAAAGAGAAAAGTGTGAGTAAAGTGAAGGTCCTGTTGGGCAAAGGGAGCGAAATTGGAGAAAAATTGTGTAAAATTGGAGGCGCGGCGCACTGGGTGAGAGGCGCGGCGCATACAAGAGGCGCAATGCATAGGGCCGCGATTTTCAATAAAAATTTGTTCTGGCGTGGCGCACACAGAAGGCGTGGCACGTTGGGTTTGAGGCGTAGCGCATAGAGCTACCAAGCCCGATTCTCTCCAAAAATCTCTCAAATTTCCAAAATCATTCAAGACTTCCATTGTGCAAGTATGTTAAGCCCTCTTCATTGCTAGTGAAGGAGTTTCTCTTTAAGATTTATGGTGGGTGTGTGAAGAAGATCAAACCCTACTTCCTTGCCATTTATCAAGAAAACATTGCTTAGGGTTTGCACTTATCATTTGACTGCCAAGTCCATTCTGCCCTTCCCTTACTTTTTCACTCCTTCATTTACTCTCCCAGCTTATTCCCCCATTCCCTAACTCCATATTCCCAAAAATCATCTACCCCTATCCCCAATTCCCATTTTACCAAATCCTAAATATAAATCCCCAAACCCTAATTGTTTTCCCTAAAGCCTACATATCACTCCCTAATCCCCTGTTTCCCAAACCAAACCCTTTCCTAACAGTCCCAAAATCCCTGATACTCTCTCCCTCCACAGTCCCCCATATACTTTTCCCTTGGTGATCGAAAATTCAAAACATCATAAATCTCCTTCTTCTCATCAAGAAAACTCACTTACTAGCAAGCATGGAGTCTGATCCTTCATATGACCGTGATGAAGAGACACATAGTGATTCTCCTACAGAGGTACATGCACCTAGGAGACCTCATAAAGGTGGCAAACATATACGAGAGGAACCCACTACCCTTACTGAGCTACAGGCCTGCCCTCTCACCATCACATGCTTCCAACACCAGTTCTACTATGAGTTCTGTGAGATGGTTGCTAGAGTCCAATATCATGATGAGTTGGCTCGGTTGTTTGTGCTTCATTTACATAATGGTCAAGCCACTCTAGCTGGTGTAACATTCACTTTAACACCAGAATCTATTTCTCTAGCAACCGATATTCCTAATATTGGAGAGTAATGGAATAAGAGGCAACAAATTGATAGGAACACTATGAACCATACATCAAGCCCGGTTATTTGAGACAACTCAGCAGATTTTTTCCTTTTCGGTACCTCAAAGATTCATATGCTCCTTTAACGAAACTGATAATGAAATATTTCAACTGTGAGGGCCAGTTTTCACGCCTATATGTCTACCATATTAGACTGTTGATGCATTTTACCAGGGTGAGAATGATGAATCTCCCCTACTTCATGTGCCGAAATATTGAGAAGATGACCACCCTAGTACAACACAAGACTCCTCAGCAGCAATTCAACAGTATATATTATTTTTCTCTCATTAAAATTGTGGTCATGCATCAGGTCGGTTTGTAGGGCATCTCATGGGAGGACTTCATTCCTTGTGAGTTCTTCATAGTTCCTCAGGGACCTCCAGAGGTTTTGCATGAGACAGGTGGACCTTCATATCAGCAGGAGGGTCATGAGACACAAACCGCTAGTATGCTGGTGTTTGTCACTTATCAAAAGGGCACTAGACGGTTATTTGCAGCACCAAAACGAGTATTATCTCCTCCTGGGGTGGAATGGGTCTCGCTTCCTTCATTAGCACAGTAGGTTCAGGACAAAGGAAAGAGGCCATTACAGGGTGAGGGACCTTCACGTAAGCAGGAGACTGATTTCATTCTCATTGAGGCTGATGATACTGATTTGGGCCCACAAACCTCAAAACTCAAAGAGGTCATCCAGGAGCAACAGGCAGATATCAATGCTTTGTCCCTCAACTTGGAAAGGGCTAAGTGGATAATAAATTACCTGGAGCAAAAAAAAAAGTAGCTTGAGGACCAACAAGCGATTATAGAGTTGCAAAACATATGAGAGAACCACCAAGCTGCCAAAAGGAGGAAGGTGGAGCTCACATCACTTTAGCAAGAAATCAATGTCGATCGAGAATCATGGCTTGAAAGAGCTAATATCCACTTAGAAATATTGTTGGAGAAGGCCAACAAGGAGAAGACATTGTTGAGGCATATGGCTTATCATTACATGGCGAGAAACAAAGTCTACAAGGCAAGAATTAGGAGCTTGAAAGCAAAATTGAAAAGGGCATCAAGGAGGCAAAAGGAGCATGATAGACTTCAGATATTGGTTGAGGCTTCCCTGGCCCAAAATAATGCTTGATGGAGAAGACTCAGCCCAAATTTTAAAAAATTTAGGACACTTTTTGCATTTTTGACATTTTTGGGCTAAAACACAGAATTTTCTCCCCGAGCCTCCAAATGACAAAAACACAGAATTTTTGGATTTGGCATGAAAAAATATGCTTTCCTGCCTATGGCCAAAAAATTTTGACAGGTTTTGATCCCTCAAAAAGGTCAAAAACACTCAAAAAATGACCTTACTGCCCTTATTTTGACAGACAGGAAGAAGTGGTGGGAGAACTCAATTTTGGAGAGGAAAATGGAGGCCAAATTCAAAAATTCTACTAGGGTTGGAAAGTAGATAGGAAGACCTTTCCAACAAGCAAACTTGGAAAAAATTTGGACACTGGGAAGGCCTCCAAAAGTGGCTGCAAACAGGCGCTATGCATAGGGAAATCAGTGCGGCGCATTGGGTAAATTTTGCTCAGTTTGACCAAGAATACTCTGTTTTTCGCCTAGATTTTGACAGTTTGACTTTTTCTCCTTCTCAATGTCAAACTTGTGATGCAATTTCATGTAAATTGATGGATCTTGATGTAATTACGTAAAATTTTCACTTATGGAGGTAGATTCATCTTTTTAGTGCCTAGATTTACCTTAGGCTGAGGAAGGTAAGATCCAGGGCCAACACCAAACCACGCTTAACCTAGTAGCTAGCCCTACCAGGTTAGGAGAGGGCTCTCTTTGGGTAAATCTCAGAAAATCATGATCGATGAGGGCTTGAGATGACTAATAGAAATACTGACCTTAGGCTAGGTATATGTGCAAGAGAGTTTGATTGAATAAAATGATGTTTTGTTGGCTCAGATGGAAAGGTAGATTTTGGGTGCAGGGATTGAGGCTCAGTCTTGCAGAGATCTCAATGGGGCAAGGTAGGAAATTTTTTTTGGCACTTCAATTTGAGTGAGATGGAAGGATTAGATAGGTGAGGAGCTGAAGAGGGCAACGAAAGTCATGGATCCTCTCCAAACAGCTAAAAACATCAAGAAACTAAAACAAACCTCAAGTAGAGCACTGCAATTTCAATGGATTCTACTTACACTCTTGTTTTTTTAGTTAAGAAGAAACAAGATATAGAATGGCCTACATAACACATAAGAAAATTCACAATTACAAAATAAAGCATTGTACCATGACAAATTGCCACATGGATCCCAAAGAGTGCTGCAAATCCTGGTCTCAATTCCTTAGCCAAAATGCTGATATGAGTGTACAATGAAGCTCGAGGCTTTCTCAAAAGTCCAACCTTCTACCAAAATCCAACCCCTACACTATGAAATTCATAAAATATATACATTTTCTCATCCTTTTACTGAGGGATTGAGCTCAACCATTTTCTTCAAAATAGAATCAGTTACATTAAACTTGGGCCGAATTTCTGAAAATAGGTGTTGAATATGACCTCATATCTCCTAAACCATAGCACCTATTACAAAAATAAAAGAATTTTTTGTAGATACAGTCATGTTGGAGAAAAACCTCTCTCAAATTTGGGAAATTCATTTCCAGTTGCTCGCAATATGTTCCACAAAATCATCTCTAAAACAAAAAATCATAAAAAATTTAAATCTGTGAAAAGGAGCTGTAAAGATCTAGTCACATATCCTAATTCGTGACACCTGTGAATAAAATGAAAGAGGTTTTTGTTATATGGCTCATGGTTAACAAAAAAATCCTTGGGTTTTGTAAAATTACTTTCCATCTGTTGTAAAATGGCCCCGCACTAAAATGACTAAAACAACAAAAAATATGAAAAATTTTCTTTGTTTTAATGTAGGCTCCAAATATCACTGTATATCTCCCACATAGTAGTATCTTTGCATAAACTGAAGGAGGTTATTGTTATCTGGTATGTGATGAACAAAAACCTCTTTCACTTTTGAAAATTTTGTTACCATTATTTCACAAACTGATTTTGTACTAAACTTGTCATTGTGTGCAACAACTAGCCTCAAAACATGCATAGCCAAGAATCACTCATCCATTTCGATCATATCTTTTAATCCGGGAGCCACTTATGGGAGTGTGACATACCTTTGGAAAAAAATTTCCAAGCTTCTTCTAATGGACACACTTGTGACATGTTTTGTGCTGAACATCATGTGCAAAATATCTAACAAAACCATACATAGTAAGAGCTCATGTTGATCCCTGGTGACAGGCTGTGAAGACTGGAACTAACATCGGCTCCATTGGGGATGGCAGCTCCTAAGAACACCGTATACCAATTTCCTCTTCCATTGGGCAATGGAATCAAACAACTGTAAACCGAAAACAACTCATACCAATCCAAAAACATATACATACTGCAACATGTACATAAACAAATACCGAAAACTGAAATGTTGCCTTAAACAGCTTATTTATGTACAAATCTAACCCACTTTGCTGCAAAATTGATAGATCAAGTAATGTTGTAATGCCATATCAACCAATCAAGTAACTGTGATAAGGATGCTGCTTGAAAGTGCTTCGACCAGGAAACAAATGTAAATGCTGATAGTCATACATGCACATAACGAGTCTAGTTATGTAAAAGACAATCTAACTTATCATTCAAACTGAAAAAATACTCCATATATGTGACAATAGGATCAAAGAAAGCAGACTCTATTTGCTGCCCTAACTCCTCAACACAGACCACCAACTACAAACTGTCAATGCAAACATCCACGGGCAGCTCTATTGTTTCTTGTTTTGAAGGAGGGAGAGTTTCCAAGAACTTTTTGGGATCTCAGAATTCATATTATTGGATCTAATCATTTAAATGCTGAATCTCCTTCTCAAATTTTTCAACAACTAACTCAAAGAAACTAGTTTTAGCTTTAGGAGGAAACTTCGAAGATCTAAAACATTGAAGCACGATAATGAAAAACACTTCATCAATTTCAATATCCACTAACTGATCTCTAACTTCTTTTAAAGCTTCACAAAACACAGGGTCTGCCACATACCCTACCATTTTATTTTAGTGCATGAACGGATCAGTGAGTGTTGGAATCTCTGGATTGAGTTGGAGTTGCCAGGTGAATGTTTTAGCCTTCATATGTGTTTGACTACTGTCCACCATCAACAATCAGATCTAACTTGATACATGTACTGAGGCAATTTGCAAGTCAGATGTTCAGTTCATAAGACTAGACCGGAGATTAACTGAAGCAACTTTTATCTACTTTTGTTAATGCAAAGCAAGGGTGTTTTGAAGGCTACCTGGCTAACTGCAGGCTCCCTCTGTAGTCTATAAAACAAAGAACACTAACAAACAAATAAAATTTTCTTCCCCAGTATGGTCGCCACTATGTTAGTGCCTTGATTTACCTCAGGCTAAGGAAGGTAAGATCCAGGGCCAACATCAAACCACGCTTAACCTGGTAGCTAGCCCTACCAGGTTAGGAGAGGGCTCTCTCTGGTCAATCTCAGCAAATCATGATCGATTAGGGCTTGAGATGGCTAATAGAAATACTGATCTTAGGCTAGGTATATGTGCAAGAGAGTTTGATTGAATAAAATGATGTTTTTGTTGGCTCAGATGGAAAGGTAGATTTTGTGTGCGGGGATTGAGGCTCAGTCTTGCAAAGATCTCAATGGGGCAAGGTAGGCAATTGTTTTTGGCACTTCAATTTGAGTGAGATGGAAGGATTAGACAGGTAAGGAGCTAAAGAGGGCAACGAAAGTCATGGATCCTCTCTAAACAGCTGAAAACATCAAGAAACTAAAGCAAACCTCAAGTAGAGCACTGCAATTTCAATGGATTCTACTTACACTCTTGTTTCTTTAGTTAAGAAGAAAAAAGATAGAGAATGGCATACATAACACATAAGAAAATTCACAATTACAAAAGAAAGCACTGTACCATGACAAATTTCCACATGGATCCCAAAGAGTGCTGAAATCCTGGTCTCAATTCCTTAGCCAAAATGCTGATATGAGTGTACAATGAAGCTCGAGGCTTTCTCAAAAGTCCAACCTTATACCAAAATCAAACCCCTACACTATGAAATTCATAAAATATATACATTTTCTCATCTTTTTACTAAGGGATTGAGCTCAACCATTTTCTTCAAAATAGAATCAGCTACATTAAACTTGGGCTGAATTTCTGAAAATAGGTGTTGAAGATGACCTCGTATCTCCTAAACCATAGCACCTGTTACAAAACGGAAAGAGATTTTTGTATATAAGGTCATTTTGGAGAAAACCCTCTCTCAAATTTGGGAAATTCATTTCCAGTTGCTCGTAATCTGTTCCACAAAATCATCTCTAAAACAAAAAATCATTAAAAATTTAAATCTGTGAAAATGAGCTGTAAAGATCTAGTCACATATCCTAATTCGTGACACTTGTGAATAAACTGAAAGACATTTTTGTTATATAGCTCATGGTTAACAAAATCCTCCTTGGGTTTTGTAGAATTACTTTCCATCTCTTGTAAAATGGCCCCGCACTAAAATGACTAAAACAGTAAAAAATATGAAAAATTTGCTTTGTTTTAATGTAGGCTCCAAATATCACTGTATATCTCCCACATAGTAGCACCTGTGCATAAACTGAAGGAGGTTGTTGTTATTTGGTATGTTATGAACAAAAACCTCTTTCACTTTTGAAAAATTCCTTACCATTATTTCACAAACTGATTTTGTACTAAACTTGTCATTGTGTGTAGCAACTGGCCTCAAAACATGCATAACCAAGAATCACTCATCCATTTCGATCATATCTTCTAATCCGGGAGCCGGTTATGGGAGTGTGATATACTGTTTGAAATATTTTTTTGTGCTTCTTCTGATGGAAACACTTGTGACATGTTTTGTTCCGAACATCATGTGCAAAACATCTAACAAAACCAGACATAGTAAGAGGTCATGTTGATCCCTGGTGACAGGCTGCGAAGACTGGAACTAACACATCTATAAAAAATTTGTTTGAAACTGAATGAATCAGTTTCTAGAGGCAAGCTATTCCACTACCTAATTTCTAGTTCTCAGTTTAGAATTAGTTGGAATAGCTCCTAAACTTCTGAGCTCAACCCCTAGAGGCTAGGATGAGTTATGGTTTGTCTATATCTTGTGATCTTTCAGTCATTAGCATGGTTGGACTTTTGAGAAAGCTTGGAGCTTCATTGTATATTCATATCAGCAGTTTTACCTAAGGAATAGAGACCAGGGTTTGCAACACTCTTTGGGATTCATGTGGCATTTTGTTTTGGTACAATGCTTTCTTTTGTAATTGTGAATTTACTTATGTGTTATGTATGCCATTATCTATATTGTTTCTTCTTAACTAAATCAAACAAGAGTAAAGGTAGAATCCATTGAAATTGTAGTGCTTTACCTAGGGTTTGCTTTAGTTTTTTATGTTTTCAGCTGTTTGAAGAGGATCCATGGCTTTTCTTGCCCTCTTTAGCTCCTCACCTATCTAATCTCTCCATCCCATTCAATTTGAAGTGCCAAATCAGTTGCCTACCTTGCCCCTTTGAGATCTCTGCAAAACTGAGCCTCATTCCCTGCACCCAAAATCTGCCTTTCCATTTGAGTCAACAAAAACATCATTTTATTCAATCAAACTCTTTTACACGCATACCTAGCCTAAAATCAGTCAGCAAATCAGTCATCTCAAGCCCTTATTGATCATATCCTTGCTGAGATTGACCAGGAGAGAGCCCTCTCCTGACCTGGTAGGGCTAGCTACCAGGTTAAGCGTGATTTGATGTTGTCCTAGATCCTACCTTTCTTAGCCTGAGGTAGATTTAGGCTCTAACATAGTGGCGACCATACTAGGGAAGAAAAGTTTATTATCATTGTTTTGCTTTATAAACTACAGACGGAGCCTGAAGTTAGCCTTTGAAATGCTCTTGCTTTGCATTAGAGAAAGTAGATGAATGTTGCTTCAGTGAATCTATGGTCTAGTTTATGAACTGAACATCTGGTTTCCTCAGTAAAATGTAATCAAGTTTAGATCTGATTGTTGATGGTGGACCACGATTAGACACAGGAAGGTTGAAATCAATCACCTGGCGACTCCGGTGTCGAAGAATCCTAAGGTTCAGAATTTTTATGGTGACTCTACCCTTCAAAAATCAATAGCCTAAAGAATTTATTGGTGAATTCATTGTTATCAAAATGGTTTCACTGGATCGAAGGTATGCTCCCATGAGCCGAGATCACATTCCAGGTTTTTCAAATAAAAGTCCTAACGTAGATTGGCAAAGGAATTTGCCTACGTTTAAAGATGATGATAGGAAGGATGTTGCTTTACATCTGGTTAGATTTCACGTACATATCCACAAGTTGAAGGTCGATTTTCCTGAAGATTGCTTGATGAAGATATTCATGGCCACTCTGGAAGGTGAAGCCCAATCTTGGTATGAAAGTTTGTCGCCTGCTTGTATTTACTGTTTGAAAGATTTTCATACCATCTTCTTTGAAAGGTATAAAGAATCTTATCCATCATTAAATTTAGTTCAGAACTGTTGCAAACATGCTTATAGTTTTATTGAAAGTCTTGAGAAAGTTTATGAAGATGATAACTTCATGGACGATGAGATCATGGAAGCTCTATACGAAAATCCATTTCAGTAGCATAAAGAGAACTTAGAGGATACTCATCAAGATGCTCAGGAAACTTTATAGTAGGATCAAGATCTTAGTACAATGGAAAATGATGAAGGAGAGGGTTTTATTTCAGATCTGTCCATAGATGAAGACATTATGCAGGAAAGTCAACTTTCAATTTCAGAATGTGATAAAGTCAAGTTGACCAATTCAGATTTAGATTCAGATCGTGATGATAAAGAGTACCTTGTGCTGAATCCCATGAAGGAGAACTGTGCTGTTGAGATCATCTGGGAAGAAGAAGATAGAGTTACTGACCCAAGTGTTCTCATTTCGTTAAAACAAAGCCTTCATGAGGAGGTAATCCAGTAATTTTATGAAAAACAAGATGAGATCTTTGTTCAATTAAGTGAAAAATCTTCTTTCAATAACTCAGTGGTAAATGATAATTTGATTGCCATGTCATATGAAGATGATCAGCAATGTTTTCAAATTTCAGAAGACTAGGGAATTGTGGACTGTCATTCAGGTTTTTCATGTTTTGGAATGTTATTTCAAGAAGGCAATAATCACTTGAGCAAAACAAAACAGAAAGTATTATCTCCTCTGTCTGAAGATGAGATAGATCAACCCCTGAAAGGTCAAGTTACAGCCAAAGCTAATGTAGGCCTGTAGTGTGCACATGGTCAAGAAGGTGTTGGTGAAACTTCTTTCTCTTTTGAAAATGATGACAGTCTTGACATTAGCCTTATAGATTAGTGAACACATAATATTTTCTTTCATGAAAATGATAAGGCTGTCATGTTTGATAATCTTGAAGATTGTTTTCTGTTTAAGAATGACCTAGGCCATGAAATTAAGGAATATGAGCCTGAGAGAGACAATATGCCAGAATTTCTCATGGTCAAGGAATTTACAGCTAACACTCAGATGGCAGAAACTTATACCTCTCTATGCCTTCCTATCACTCGACAATCAATTGGTCTTTCGGATCAGAATGAAGGGAGTACTTGTATTTTTGCTGCTGGATCTCAAGACAAGCTAGTGCTTCAAGATTTTCAAGATCCCTTCGGCATTCCTTTGCAAGCATTAGAAAAGATAAATGTTGCCTGGTTCGTTATCATAAGCCTTGGTTTCGGTGGTTATTGTCAGTTGCCTACATGTACATTGTTCTACCTGCTCGGGAAAAGTGAGAGCAAAATTTCGGTATGTAGCCATCTGCTGGATTGGTTACATTGGAAGGCTCACTACACATGATTGTACATATTTCATCAGTAGGTAGGTGGTTTTCATCATGATTTGAAGTCCTCAAATCTTTATGGACTACTGCCATTAAAAATCTTTGTAAGTACTAATTTCAGTTAAGTAGGTCTTGAGTCATTTTTGTTTTAGTCAGTTTCAAAATAGTTTCAGAGCAAGTGTGTACTGTCATCATTCATTCAGTTTGGGGCCCGAGGTGAAGGCTATAAAACTAAATGTCTGATTTCAGTTTTGGTGTGTTAGTTGTTTGAGTCAATTTAGAGTCAGATTTCAGTCCTGAAATTAAGTCAAGAGTTTGGTTTTGGTCTGTCGAAGTTATTGACTCCATAGCCCAATGGATGAAGGCCTTGCCTACTTTCCTAGAGATCTGTAGTTCTTGGCACCTCCAAGGAGCTACCATCCACATTAGAGCCAATGTTAGTGTCAGTATCTTCATTCCTCTGCCAGAGATCAAATCCTCTTGTTGCATTGGATATTAGGTGTCTCGCTCAGTCAGCTGCATTCCATTAGAAGCATGGATCATCTGACGGTAGTGACTTGTTGTATATTTACCCTCATGTCCTTTACCTGCTGGCCCATTTTCATCCATTTTCATTTATCAAAATCTTCTGCAGTCACTTTTTGTCTTTACGGTTTCAAGAGTCGTTTCTAGGATTTCACTTACATTAAATCTAGGGTTTCATCAAAAAGGTCTCCAAAATGTCCAATAACAGTCAGCAGACACATGAGGAGGTTCCAGTACCAATAAATTTCATAATCAATTTCTCAGAGATGTATATTTCCTCAAAACTCTGTTTTGATGAAAAACAGAGTATTTTAGGTTTTATTGTATTAATTCATGTAATTTCATTTCTTTCATATGTAAATCACTTCAGTGGCAACCCTGGTCTCCTTCCCAAGTCTCAGTAGCTCCATCCCCTACAAAGCAAACAAAATCAAGAAACGTCAAGTCATTTAGTTCATCAAAAGCTCAAATAAAGTGAAAATCTCAAAAAACAGAGTTGAAAAGTCAAGTCACATTGTAAACATTATAAAAGTGGGTTTTTATGAAACAAAAATTAAAAGTCCTTGTATATAAATCATTTCTTCAAATCAAAATCTCATTTTCATTCAAAGAGCAAAGTGTGAGTAAAGTGAAGGTCCTGTTGGGCAAAGGGAGTGAAATTGGAGAAAAACTATGTAAAATTGGAGGCACGACACATACAAGAGGTGCGACACATAGGGCTGTGATTTCCAGTGTAAATTTTTTCTGGCACGATGCACATAGAAGGCGCGATGCGTTGGGTTTGAGGCGCAGCGCATAGAGCTGCCAAGCCCGATTCTCTCCAAAACTCTCTCAAATTGCCAAAATCGTTGAAGACTTCCATTGTGCAAGTAAGTTAAGCCCTCTTCATTGCTAGTGAAGGAGCTTTTCTTTAAGATTTATGGTGGGTGTGTGAAGAAAATCAAACCCTACTTCCTTGCCATTTATCAAGAAAACATTGCTTAGGGTTTGCACTTATATTTTGACTGCCAAGTCCATTCTGCCCTTCCCTTACTTTTTCACTCCTTCATTTATTCTCCCAGCTTATTCCCCCATTCCCTAACTCCCATATTCCCAAAAATCATCTATCCCTATCCCCAATTCCCATTTTCCCAAATCCTAACTATAAATCCTCAAACCCTAATTGTTGTCCCTAAAGCCTACATATCACTCCCTAATCCCATGTTTCCCAAACCAAAACCTGTCCTAACAGTCCCAAAATCCCTCATACTCTCTCCCTCCACATTCCCTCATATACTTTTCCCTTGGTGAAAAAAAATTAAAAACATCATAAATCTCGTTCTTATCATCGAGAAAACTCACTTACTAGCAAGCATGGAGTCTAATCCTTCATATGACCGTGATGAAGAGACACATAGTGATTCTCCTACAGAGGTACATGCACCTAGGAGACCGCATAAAGGTGGCAAACATATACGAGAGGAACCCACTACCCTTGCTGAGCTACAGGCCTGCCCTCTCACCATCACATGCTTCCAACACCAGTTCTACTATGAGTTCTGTGAGATGGTTGCTAGAGTCCAATATCATCATGAGTTGGCTCGGTTGTTTGTGCTTCATTTACATAATGGTCAAGCCACTCTAGCTGGTGTAACATTCACTTTAACACCAGAATCTATTTCTCTAGCAACCGATATTCCTAATATTGGAGAGTAATGGAATAAGAGGTAACAAATTGATAGGGAACACTATGAACCATACATCAAGCCTGGTTATTTGAGACAACTCAGCAGATTTTTTCCCTTTCGGTACCTCAAAGATTCATATGCTCCTTTAATGAAACTGATAATGAAATATTTCAGCGGTGAGGGCCGGTTTTCACGCCTATATGCCTACCGTATCAGACTGTTGATGCATTTTAACAGGGTGAGAATGATGAATCTCCCCTACTTCATGTGCCAAAATATTGAGAAGATGACCACCCTAGTACAACACAAGACTCCTCAGCAGCAATTCAACACTATATATCATTTTTCTCTCATTAAAATTTTGGTCATGCATCAGCTCGGTTTGCAGGGCATCTCATGGGAGGACTTCATTTCTCGTGAGTTCTTCACAGCTCCTCAAGGACCTCTAGAGGTTTTGCATGAGACAGGTGGACCTTCATGTCAGTAGGAGGGTCATGAGACACAGACCGCTAGTATGCCAATGTTTGTCACTTATCAAAAGGGCACTAGACGGTTATTTGCCGCAGAAAAACGAGTATTATCTCCACCCGGGGTGGAAGGGGTCTCGCTTCCTTCATCAGCACAATAGGTTCAAGACAAAGGCAAGAGGCCATTACATGATGAGGGACCTTCAGGTGAGAAGGAGACTGATTTCATTCTCATTGAGGGCGATGATACTGATTTGGGCCCACAAAGCTCAAAACTCAAAGAGGTCATCTAGGAGCAACATGTGGATATCAATGCTTTGTCCCTCAACTTGGAAAGGACTAAGTGGATAATAAAGTACCTCGAGCAAAGAAACAAGCAGCTTGAGGATCGACTAGTGATTATAGAGTTGCAAAACTTACGAGAGAACCGCCAAGCTGCCAAAAGGAGGAAGGTGGAGCTCACGTCACTTGAGCAAGAAATCAATGCCGATCAAGAATCATGGCTTGAAAGAGCTAATATCCACTTAGAAAGATTGTTGGAGAATGCCAACAAGGAGAAGACATTGTTGAGGCATATGGCTTATCATTACATGGCGAGAAACAAAGTCTGCAAGGCAAGAATTAGGAGCTTGAAAGCAAAATTGAAAAGGGCATCAAGGAGGCAAAAGGATCATGATAGACTTCAGATATTGGCTAAGGCTTCCTTGGCCCAACATAATGCTTGATGGAGAAGACTCAGCCCAAATGTTAAAAAATTTGGGACACTTTTTGTATTTTTGACATTTTTGGGCTAAAACACATAATTTTCTACCCTATGCGCTGCGCCACCTGGCGCTCATTTTTGATGGAAGCCTCCAGATGACAAAAACTTAGAATTTTTGGATTTGGCATGAAAAAATCTGCTTGCCTACCAATGGCAAAGAAATTTTGACAGGT
The DNA here is from genome assembly GCA_031772625.1 of Pinus tabuliformis. Lineage (NCBI taxonomy): Eukaryota > Viridiplantae > Streptophyta > Pinopsida > Pinales > Pinaceae > Pinus > Pinus tabuliformis. The sequence goes on along the minus strand of CM062810.1, from coordinate 533,845,071 downwards.
TTTGAGCCCTCAAAAAGGTCAAAAACACTCAAAAAATGACCTTACTACCCCTATTTTGAGACATAGGAAGCAGTGTTGGGAGAACTCAATTTTGCAGGGGCAAATGGAGGCCAAATTAAAAAATCCCACTTGGGTTGGAAACTAGACAGGCAGAAATTTCCAACAAGCACATTTGGAGAAAATTTGGACACCGGGAAAGCCTCCAAAAGTGGCTGCAAACTGGCGCTACGCATAGGGAAATCAGCGTGGCGCATTGGGTAAATTTTGCTTAGTTTGACCAAGAATACTCTGTTTTTCGCCTAGCTTTTGACAATTTGACTTTTTCTCCTTCTCAATGTCAAATTTTTGATGTAATTTCATGTAAATTGATGGATCTTGATGTAATTATGTAAAATTTTCACTTATGGAGATAGATTCATCTATCAAAAAGTTGTTTGAAACTAAATGAATCAGTTCCCTAGTTTCTAGAGGCAAGCTGTTCCACTGCCTAATTTCTAGTTCTCAGTTTAGAATTAGTTGGAACAACTCCTAAAATTATGAGCTCAACCCCTAGAGGCTAGGATGAGTTATGGTTTGTCTATATCTTGTGATCTTTCAGTCATTAGCATGGTTGGACTTTTGAGAAAGCTTGGAGCTTCATTATATATTCATATCAGCAGTTTTAGCTAAGGAAGAGAGACCAGGGTTTGCAGCACTCTTTGGGATTCATGTGGAATTTTGTTTTGGTACAGTGCTTTCTTCTGTAATTGTGAATTTACTTATGTTTTATGTATCCCATTATCTATCTTGTTTCTTCTTAACTAAATCAAACAAGAGTAATGGTAGAATCCAATGAAATTGCAGTGCTCTACCTAGGGTTTGCTTTAGTTTTTTATGTTTTCAGCTATTTGAAGAGGATCCATGGCTTTTCTTGCCCTCTTCAGCTCCTCACTTGTGTAATCTCTCCATCCCATTCAATTTGAAGTGCCAAATCAATTGCCTACCTTGCCCCTTTGAGATCTCTGCAAAACTGAGCCTCATTGCCTGCACCCAAAATCTGCCTTTCCATTTGAGTCAACAAAAACATCATTTTATTCAATCAAAATATTTTACACGCATACCTAGCCTAAAATCAGTGAGCATATCAGTCATCTCAAGCCCTTATTGATCATATCCTAGTTGATATTTACGAGCAGAGAGCCCTCTCCCGACCTGGTAGGGCTAGCTACCAGGTTAAGCATGGTTTGATGTTGTCCTAGATCCTACCTTTCTTAGCCTGAGGTAGATTTAGGCTCTAACAGGAGGGAAACCTATAATTAATGTAATGAATTAATGGAGTGGCAGATGAGGTGATGGGGTACGCTGGGTGAGGTGGATGGTAATGAATGAAAGTGGCAGATGAAGTGGAGGAGATGAGGTGGAGTGAAACGGTGTGGGTAGCCCACTGCGTGGGTAGGGAGTGTACGGGAGGTTCATTAGGCTTGAAACCCCGCAGTGATCATGGGCCGTGGATCTTAGTCAACCATATCAATGTCATGGTAAACTACAGGGGTTGAGCCTGAGTTATAACTCGTGCTCATTGTTCCCCTGCGAGCGGTTTGCCCGCCTCTTAAGGCATCGTTTGATCATATTTCATAAAACCCCTCAAGTTTTAGCATATGGGTTGGGCCCACCTTATTTTATTTGAATGCTGATGATAGTATAAATTAAATCACTACTTCGAAATTTCAAATTCTCTTTTGATTTTTTAAAACATAATATTTGGTTTTTATTTTTATTTTTGTGATAACATTAAAAATGAAATTCAAATGACGATGGATGCTACAACATCTGGCTCCACCTAGGGATAGTGCTTTTACCATATAAGCACTAAGAACCGCAGATTAGTGCCTTCACCTTGGACATGGAGTCATATATTGCTTTGCCAAATTTAATTCTATGGAAACTATATAATGAATTCACTTGGTATCTACAATGACAATGTATTCGTGATTTAGAATTGGAAATAATGTTTGAGGTACTGCCCATTGACAGGTAGCTTTAAAGTTTCACCATCAAGATTATCTAGGAAGAATGTATTATTTTCCCTCACTTCTATAATCCTGAATGGGCCATACCAGGGAGGATCAAACTTCCCATGTTTGCCTTTATCCTCTCTCCTAGTATCCCACCTTAATATGAGGTCTCCCGCTTTAAAATCAATTTCTTTAGCTTTTCTATGCAAAATACCCTTCATTTTATATTGATACATAATCAAATTATCTCTTACTTTATCTCTTCTTTCATTCAACTACACTACCTTATGCATCCTTTGTATTAGAGCATTGGGTTCTTCTTTTGCCTCCTTAATCATTGCAATCATAGGCTTCACAAGCTGACTAGGAAACAAAGCTTGAGTTCCATACACTGACTCGAAAGGTGATTTTCTTGTAGACCTTTTTGTAGTCACTTGGACAGCCCAAAGAGAAAACTTTAATTTTGAATCCCAGTGTTTCTGATTCTTTGCAATAGTTTTTTTAAGAATTTTCATCAATGTTTTGTTAGTGGATTTAGCCAATTCATTCCCCTGAGGACGATAAGTTGTTTAATACAAAAAGCAACAAACTTAATTGAACTAAACACTTGAGCATTACCATTTATGATTTTGATAGGGCACCCAAATCTACTGAAAATGTTTTTCTCTAAGAACTTCATCACCACTTGGTCATTTTCCTTTTTAGTAGGTATAGTTTCTATCCACTTAGTGAAATAATCAGTGGCTGTAATAACCCATTTGTGATGTCCACTTGAAGGTGGATTAATTTCTCCAACGAAGTCTAGCCCCCATTGTCTAAATGGTTCTTCTATGAAGACCGAGATCAATGGAAATGGAGCTAACCTCTTTTTCTCAGCAAAAAGTTGATAGTTCTGACAGCTTCTCACAAACTTATAGATATCACCAAATAACGTGGGCCAATAAAAAGCCTGCCTAGAGAATTTTGTGTGCAGTAACCTTCCAACTGTAATGCTCACCACATAATCTTTCATGATAATCTTTAATTGTCTCTGTAGATTCATCTTCTGTCAAACATAGCAATAAGATTCCCATAGGATCTTTCCAATACAATCCGCCCTCCACAATCACATATGGTTGTGCCTTGATTTTTAATGCTCTATATCTTGTTCTATCCAACAATTGGGGACAAGAAAATAATGAACTATGTGCTTATACCATTTTGAGCATAAAAATTAATATCGGATCTTCACAAATTGGATTTGATTTTTCTTCACCCTATTTAATTATTTCTTCATTTACAGGTGTTAACAAGTTGACTCCTAATGCCTAAAAATTTGACTCTAAAAACATCTCTTCCAATCCCTGCCCTTTCACCAGTTTGGTTGGCTTTATCTCTAGGTCATATTCTTGGATCTTAGCTATCCATTTTCCTCTTTTACCTTCCACATCACTTTGGACTAAGACATCCTTCACTGCAACATTTAGCACATAAGCAATGATCTATGACTATAACACATAAGTCCTAAAGGATTTTAGGGCCTTTACCAAGGAATATATCTATTTTTCAATAATATTGTATTTGAGTTCAGCATCTCTGAGAACCTTATTAAAGAAAGAAATTGGTTGCTCTTTTCCTTCAACATTTTTCTGTAACAGAACAACAACTATTGAATTAAGTGATGCAAATGAAAATATTTGAGAGGGCTTTTGATAATCACAACTAATCAAAGTTGGAGCTGCTTTTAATGCTCCTTTGGTCCTGGAAATGACTCCCTAGCCTCCTTGGTCTAATGTACTACATTTTCCTTCTTCATCATATTAATAATCCCCTTTACAATTTCAGCATAATTGGACACAAATCTCCTTAAAAAATTATTTTTCACTTACATTAAGTCTAGGGTTTCATCAAAAAGGTCTCCAAAATGTCCAATAACAGTCAGCAGGCACATGAGGAGGTTCCAGTACCAATAAATTTCATAATCAATTACTTAGAGATGTATTTTTCCTCAAAACTCTATTTTGAGGAAAAACAGAGTATTTTAGGTTTTATTCTATTAATTCATGTAATTTCATATGTAAATCACTTCAGTGGAAACCCTGGTCTCCTTCCCAAGTCTCAGTAGCTCCATCCCCTGCAAAGCAAACAAAAATCAAGAAACGTCAAGTCATTCAGTTCATCAAAAGCTCAAATAAAGTGAAAAGCTCAAAAAACAAAGTTGAAAAGTCAAGTCACATTGTAAACATTATAAAAGTGGGGTTTTATGAAACAAAAATTAAAAGTCCTTGTATATAAATCATTTCTTCAAATCAAAAGCTCATTTTCATTCAAAGAGAAAAGTGTGAGTAAAGTGAAGGTCCTGTTGGGCAAAGGGAGCGAAATTGGAGAAAAATTGTGTAAAATTGGAGGCGCGGCGCACTGGGTGAGAGGCGCGGCGCATACAAGAGGCGCAATGCATAGGGCCGCGATTTTCAATAAAAATTTGTTCTGGCGTGGCGCACACAGAAGGCGTGGCACGTTGGGTTTGAGGCGTAGCGCATAGAGCTACCAAGCCCGATTCTCTCCAAAAATCTCTCAAATTTCCAAAATCATTCAAGACTTCCATTGTGCAAGTATGCTAAGCCCTCTTCATTGCTAGTGAAGGAGTTTCTCTTTAAGATTTATGGTGGGTGTGTGAAGAAGATCAAACCCTACTTCCTTGCCATTTATCAAGAAAACATTGCTTAGGGTTTGCACTTATCATTTGACTGCCAAGTCCATTCTGCCCTTCCCTTACTTTTTCACTCCTTCATTTACTCTCCCAGCTTATTCCCCCATTCCCTAACTCCCATATTCCCAAAAATCATCTACCCCTATCCCCAATTCCCATTTTACCAAATCCTAAATATAAATCCCCAAACCCTAATTGTTTTCCCTAAAGCCTACATATCACTCCCTAATCCCCTGTTTCCCAAACCAAACCCTTTCCTAACAGTCCCAAAATCCCTGATACTCTCTCCCTCCACAGTCCCCCATATACTTTTCCCTTGGTGATCAAAAATTCAAAACATCATAAATCTCCTTCTTCTCATCAAGAAAACTCACTTACTAGCAAGCATGGAGTCTGATCCTTCATATGACCGTGATGAAGAGACACATAGTGATTCTCCTACAGAGGTACATGCACCTAGGAGACCTCATAAAGGTGGCAAACATATACGAGAGGAACCCACTACCCTTACTGAGCTATAGGCCTGCCCTCTCACCATCACATGCTTCCAACACCAGTTCTACTATGAGTTCTGTGAGATGGTTGCTAGAGTCCAATATCATGATGAGTTGGCTCGGTTGTTTGTGCTTCATTTACATAATGGTCAAGCCACTCTAGCTGGTGTAACATTCACTTTAACACCAGAATCTATTTCTCTAGCAACCGATATTCCTAATATTGGAGAGTAATGGAATAAGAGGCAACAAATTGATAGGAACACTATCAACCATACATCAAGCCCGGTTATTTGAGACAACTCAGCAGATTTTTTCCTTTTCGGTACCTCAAAGATTCATATGCTCCTTTAACGAAACTGATAATGAAATATTTCAACTGTGAGGGCCAGTTTTCACGCCTATATGTCTACCATATTAGACTGTTGATGCATTTTACCAGGGTGAGAATGATGAATCTCCCCTACTTCATGTGCCGAAATATTGAGAAGATGACCACCCTAGTACAACACAAGACTCCTCAGCAGCAATTCAACAGTATATATTATTTTTCTCTCATTAAAATTGTGGTCATGCATCAGGTCGGTTTGTAGGGCATCTCATGGGAGGACTTCATTCCTTGTGAGTTCTTCATAGTTCCTCAGGGACCTCCAGAGGTTTTGCATGAGACAGGTGGACCTTCATATCAGCAGGAGGGTCATGAGACACAAACCGCTAGTATGCTGGTGTTTGTCACTTATCAAAAGGGCACTAGACGGTTATTTGCAGCACCAAAGCGAGTATTATCTCCTCCTGGGGTGGAATGGGTCTCGCTTCCTTCATCAGCACAGTAGGTTCAGGACAAAGGAAAGAGGCCATTACAGGGTGAGGGACCTTCACGTAAGCAGGAGACTGATTTCATTCTCATTGAGGTTGATGATACTGATTTGGGCCCACAAACCTCAAAACTCAAAGAGGTCATCCAGGAGCAACAGGCGGATATCAATGCTTTGTCCCTCAACTTGGAAAGGGCTAAGTGGATAATAAAGTACCTGGAGCAAAAAAACAAGTAGCTTGAGGACCAACAAGCGATTATAGAGTTGCAAAACATATGAGAGAACCACCAAGCTGCCAAAAGGAGGAAGGTGGAGCTCACATCACTTTAGCAAGAAATCAATGCCGATCGAGAATCATGGCTTGAAAGAGCTAATATCCACTTAGAAATATTGTTGGAGAAGGCCAACAAGGAGAAGACATTGTTGAGGCATATGGCTTATCATTACATGGCGAGAAACAAAGTCTACAAGGCAAGAATTAGGAGCTTGAAAGCAAAATTGAAAAGGGCATCAAGGAGGCAAAAGGAGCATGATAGACTTCAGATATTGGTTGAGGCTTCCCTGGCCCAAAATAATGCTTGATGGAGAAGACTCAGCCCAAATTTTAAAAAATTTAGGACACTTTTTTGCATTTTTGACATTTTTGGGCTAAAACACAGAATTTTCTCCCCGAGCCTCCAAATGACAAAAACACAGAATTTTTGGATTTGGCATGAAAAAATATGCTTTCCTGCCTATGGCCAAAAAATTTTGACAGGTTTTGATCCCTCAAAAAGGTCAAAAACACTCAAAAAATGACCTTACTGCCCTTATTTTGACACACAGGAAGAAGTGGTGGGAGAACTCAATTTTGGAGAGGAAAATGGAGGCCAAATTCAAAAATTCTACTAGGGTTGGAAAGTAGATAGGAATACCTTTCCAACAAGAAAACTTGGAAAAAATTTGGACACTGGGAAGGCCTCCAAAAGTGGCTGCAAACAGGCGCTATGCATAGGGAAATCAGTGCGGCGCATTGGGTAAATTTTGCTCAGTTTGACCAAGAATACTCTGTTTTTCGCCTAGATTTTGACAGTTTGACTTTTTCTCCTTCTCAATGTCAAACTTGTGATGCAATTTCATGTAAATTGATGGATCTTGATGTAATTACGTAAAATTTTCACTTATGGAGGTAGATTCATCTTTTTAGTGCCTAGATTTACCTTAGGCTGAGGAAGGTAAGATCCAGGGCCAACACCAAACCACGCTTAACCTGGTAGCTAGCCCTACCAGGTTAGGAGAGGGCTCTCTCTGGGTCAATCTCAGAAAATCATGATCGATGAGGGCTTGAGATGACTGATAGAAATACTGACCTTAGGCTAGGTATATGTGCAAGAGAGTTTGATTGAATAAAATGATGTTTTGTTGGCTCAGATGGAAAGGTAGATTTTGGGTGCGGGGATTGAGGCTCAGTCTTGCAGAGATCTCAATGGGGCAAGGTAGGAAATTTTTTTTGGCACTTCAATTTGAGTGAGATGGAAGGATTAGATAGGTGAGGAGCTGAAGAGGGCAACGAAAGTCATGGATCCTCTCCAAACAGCTAAAAACATCAAGAAACTAAAACAAACCTCAAGTAGAGCACTGCAATTTCAATGGATTCTACTTACACTCTTGTTTTTTTAGTTAAGAAGAAACAAGATATAGAATGGCCTACATAACACATAAGAAAATTCACAATTACAAAATAAAGCATTGTACCATGACAAATTGCCACATGGATCCCAAAGAGTGCTGCAAATCCTGGTCTCAATTCCTTAGCCAAAATGCTGATATGAGTGTACAATGAAGCTCGAGGCTTTCTCAAAAGTCCAACCTTCTACCAAAATCCAACCCCTACACTATGAAATTCATAAAATATATACATTTTCTCATCCTTTTACTGAGGGATTGAGCTCAACCATTTTCTTCAAAATAGAATCAGTTACATTAAACTTGGGCCGAATTTCTGAAAATAGGTGTTGAATATGACCTCATATCTCCTAAACCATAGCACCTATTACAAAAATAAAAGCATTTTTTGTAGATACAGTCATGTTGGAGAAAAACCTCTCTCAAATTTGGGAAATTCATTTCCAGTTGCTCGCAATATGTTCCACAAAATCATCTCTAAAACAAAAAATCATAAAAAATTTAAATCTGTGAAAAGGAGCTGTAAAGATCTAGTCACATATCCTAATTCGTGACACCTGTGAATAAAATGAAAGAGGTTTTTGTTATATGGCTCATGGTTAACAAAAAAATCCTTGGGTTTTGTAAAATTACTTTCCATCTGTTGTAAAATGGCCCCGCACTAAAATGACTAAAACAACAAAAAATATGAAAAATTTTCTTTGTTTTAATGTAGGCTCCAAATATCACTGTATATCTCCCACATAGTAGTATCTTTGCATAAACTGAAGGAGGTTATTGTTATCTGGTATGTGATGAACAAAAACCTCTTTCACTTTTGAAAATTTTGTTACCATTATTTCACAAACTGATTTTGTACTAAACTTGTCATTGTGTGCAACAACTAGCCTCAAAACATGCATAGCCAAGAATCACTCATCCATTTCGATCATATCTTTTAATCCGGGAGCCACTTATGGGAGTGTGACATACCTTTGGAAAAAAATTTCCAAGCTTCTTCTAATGGACACACTTGTGACATGTTTTGTGCTGAACATCATGTGCAAAATATCTAACAAAACCATACATAGTAAGAGCTCATGTTGATCCCTGGTGACAGGCTGTGAAGACTGGAACTAACATCGGCTCCATTGGGGATGGCAGCTCCTAAGAACACCGTATACCAATTTCCTCTTCCATTGGGCAATGGAATCAAACAACTGTAAACCGAAAACAACTCATACCAATCCAAAAACATATACATACTGCAACATGTACATAAACAAATACCGAAAACTGAAATGTTGCCTTAAACAGCTTATTTATGTACAAATCTAACCCACTTTGCTGCAAAATTGATAGATCAAGTAATGTTGTAATGCCATATCAACCAATCAAGTAACTATGATAAGGATGCTGCTTGAAAGTGCTTCGACCAGGAAACAAATGTAAATGCTGATAGTCATACATGCACATAACGAGTCTAGTTATGTAAAAGACAATCTAACTTATCATTCAAACTGAAAAAATACTCCATATATGTGACAATAGGATCAAAGAAAGCAGACTCTATTTGCTGCCCTAACTCCTCAACACAGACCACCAACTACAAACTGTCAATGCAAACATCCACGGGCAGCTCTATTGTTTCTTTTTTTGAAGGAGGGAGAGTTTCCAAGAACTTTTTGGGATCTCAGAATTCATATTATTGGATCTAATCATTTAAATGCTGAATCTCCTTCTCAAATTTTTCAACAACTAACTCAAAGAAACTAGTTTTAGCTTTAGGAGGAAACTTCGGAGATCTAAAACATTGAAGCACGACAATGAAAAACACTTCATCAATTTCAATATCCACTAACTGATCTCTAACTTCTTTTAAAGCTTCACAAAACACAGGGTCTGCCACATACCCTACCATTTTATTTTAGTGCATGAACGGATCAGTGAGCGCTGGAATCTCTGGATTGAGTTGGAGTTGCCAGGTGAATGTTTTAGCCTTCATATGTGTTTGACTACTGTCCACCATCAACAATCAGATCTAACTTGATACATGTACTGAGGAAATTTGCAAGTCAGATGTTCAGTTCATAAGACTAGACCGGAGATTAACTGAAGCAACTTTTATCTACTTTTGTTAATGCAAAGCAAGGGTGTTTTGAAGGCTACCTGGCTAACTGCAGGCTCCCTCTGTAGTCTATAAAACAAAGAACACTAACAAACAAATAAAATTTTCTTCCCCAGTATGGTCGCCACTATGTTAGTGCCTTGATTTACCTCAGGCTAAGGAAGGTAAGATCCAGGGCCAACATCAAACCACGCTTAACCTGGTAGCTAGCCCTACCAGGTTAGGAGAGGGCTCTCTCTGGGTCAATCTCAGCAAATCATGATCGATTAGGGCTTGAGATGGCTAATAGAAATACTGATCTTAGGCTAGGTATATGTGCAAGAGAGTTTGATTGAATAAAATGATGTTTTTGTTGGCTCAGATGGAAAGGTAGATTTTGTGTGCGGGGATTGAGGCTCAGTCTTGCAAAGATCTCAATGGGGCAAGGTAGGCAATTGTTTTTGGCACTTCAATTTGAGTGAGATGGAAGGATTAGACAGGTAAGGAGCTAAAGAGGGCAACGAAAGTCATGGATCCTCTCTAAACAGCTGAAAACATCAAGAAACTAAAGCAAACCTCAAGTAGAGCACTGCAATTTCAATGGATTCTACTTACACTCTTGTTTCTTTAGTTGAGAAGAAAAAAGATAGAGAATGGCATACATAACACATAAGAAAATTCACAATTACAAAAGAAAGCACTGTACCATGACAAATTTCCACATGGATCCCAAAGAGTGCTGAAATCCTGGTCTCAATTCCTTAGCCAAAATGCTGATATGAGGGTACAATGAAGCTCGAGGCTTTCTCAAAAGTCCAACATATACCAAAATCAAACCCCTACACTATGAAATTCATAAAATATATACATTTTCTCATCTTTTTATTAAGGGATTGAGCTCAACCATTTTCTTCAAAATAGAATCAGCTACATTAAACTTGGGCTGAATTTCTAAACATAGGTGTTGAAGATGACCTCGTATCTCCTAAACCATAGCACCTGTTACAAAACGGAAAGAGATTTTTGTATATAAGGTCATTTTGGAGAAAACCCTCTCTCAAATTTGGGAAATTCATTTCCAGTTGCTCGTAATCTGTTCCACAAAATCATCTCTAAAACAAAAAATCATTAAAAATTTAAATCTGTGAAAATGAGCTGTAAAGATCTAGTCACATATCCTAATTCGTGACACTTGTGAATAAACTAAAAGACATTTTTGTTATATAGCTCATGGTTAACAAAATCCTCCTTGGGTTTTGTAGAATTACTTTCCATCTCTTGTAAAATGGCCCCGCACTAAAATGACTAAAACAGTAAAAAATATGAAAAATTTGCTTTGTTTTAATGTAGGCTCCAAATATCACTGTATATCTCCCACATAGTAGCACCTGTGCATAAACTGAAGGAGGTTGTTGTTATTTGGTATGTTATGAACAAAAACCTCTTTCACTTTTGAAAAATTCCTTACCATTATTTCACAAACTGATTTTGTACTAAACTTGTCATTGTGTGTAGCAACTGGCCTCAAAACATGCATAACCAAGAATCACTCATCCATTTCGATCATATCTTCTAATCCGGGAGCCGGTTATGGGAGTGTGATATACTTTTTGAAATATTTTTTTGTGCTTCTTCTGATGGAAACACTTGTGACATGTTTTGTTCCGAACATCATGTGCAAAACATCTAACAAAACCAGACATAGTAAGAGGTCATGTTGATCCCTGGTGACAGGCTGCGAAGACTGGAACTAACACATCTATAAAAAAGTTTTTTGAAACTGAATGAATCAGTTTCTAGAGGCAAGCTATTCCACTACCTAATTTCTAGTTCTCAGTTTAGAATTAGTTGGAATAGCTCCTAAACTTCTGAGCTCAACCCCTAGAGGCTAGGATGAGTTATGGTTTGTCTATATCTTGTGATCTTTCAGTCATTAGCATGGTTGGACTTTTGAGAAAGCTTGGAGCTTCATTGTATATTCATATCAGCAGTTTTGGCTAAGGAATAGAGACCAGGGTTTGCAACACTCTTTGGGATTCATGTGGCATTTTGTTTTGGTACAATGCTTTCTTTTGTAATTGTGAATTTACTTATGTGTTATGTATGCCATTATCTATCTTGTTTCTTCTTAACTAAATCAAACAAGAGTAAAGGTAGAATCCATTGAAATTGTAGTGCTCTACCTAGGGTTTGCTTTAGTTTTTTATGTTTTCAGCTGTTTGAAGAGGATCCATGGCTTTTCTTGCCCTCTTCAGCTCCTCACCTATCTAATCTCTCCATCCCATTCAATTTGAAGTGCCAAATCAGTTGCCTACCTTGCCCCATTGAGATCTCTGCAAAACTGAGCCTCATTCCCTGCACCCAAAATCTGCCTTTCCATTTGAGCCAACAAAAACATCATTTTATTCAATCAAACTCTTTTACACACATACCTAGCCTAAAATCAGTCAGCATATCAGTCATCTCAAGCCCTTATTGATCATATCCTTGCTGAGATTGACCAGGAGAGAGCCCTCTCCTGACCTGGTAGGGCTAGCTACCAGGTTAAGCGTGATTTGATGTTGTCCTAGATCCTACCTTTCTTAGCCTGAGGTAGATTTAGGCTCTAACATAGTGGCGACCATACTAGGGAAGAAAAGTTTATTATCATTGTTTTGCTTTATAAACTACAGACGGAGCCTGAAGTTAGCCAGGTAGCCTTTGAAATGCTCTTGCTTTGCATTAGAGAAAGTAGATGAATGTTGCTTCAGTGAATCTATGGTCTAGTTTATGAACTGAACATCTGGTTTCCTCAGTAAAATGTAATCAAGTTTAGATCTGATTGTTGATGGTGGACCACGATTAGACACAGGAAGGTTGAAATCAATCACCTGGCGACTCCGATGTCGAAGAATCCTAAGGTTCAGAATTTTTATGGTGACTCTACCCTTCAAAAATCAATAGCCTAAAGAATTTATTGGTGAATTCATTGTTATCAAAATGGTTTCACTGGATCGAAGGTATGCTCCCATGAGCCGAGATCACATTCCAGGTTTTTCAAATAAAAGTCCTAACGTAGATTGGCAAAGGAATTTGCCTACGTTTAAAGATGATGATAGGAAGGATGTTGCTTTACATCTGGTTAGATTTCACGTACATATCCACAAGTTGAAGGTCGATTTTCCTGAAGATTGCTTGATGAAGATATTCATGGCCACTCTGGAAGGTGAAGCCCAATCTTGGTATGAAAGTTTGTCGCCTGCTTGTATTTACTGTTTGAAAGATTTTCATACCATGTTCTTTGAAAGGTATAAAGAATCTTATCCATCATTAAATTTAGTTCAGAACTGTTGCAAACATGCTTATAGTTTTATTGAAAGTCTTGAGAAAGTTTATGAAGATGATAACTTCATGGACGATGAGATCATGGAAGCTCTATACGAAAATCCATTTCAGCAGCATAAAGAGAACTTAGAGGATACTCATCAAGATGCTCAGGAAACTTTGCAGTAGGATCAAGATCTTAGTACAATGGAAAATGATGAAGGAGAGGGTTTTATTTCAGATCTGTCCATAGATGAAGACAATATGCAGGAAAGTCAAGTTTCAATTTCAGAATGTGATAAAGTCAAGTTGACCAATTCAGATTTAGATTCAGATCGTGATGATCAAGAGTACCTTGTGCTGAATCCCATGAAGGAGAACTCTGCTGTTGAGATCATCTGGGAAGAAGAAGATAGAGTTACTGACCCAAGTGTTCTCATTTCGTTAAAACAAAGCCTTCATGAGGAGGTAATCCAGTCATTTTATGAAAAACAAGATGAGATCTTTGTTCAATTAAGTGAAAAATCTTCTTTCAATAACTCAGTGGTAAATGATAATTTGATTGCCATGTCATATGAAGATGATCAGCAATGTTTTCAAATTTCAGAAGACTAGGGAATTGTGGACTGTCATTCAGGTTTTTCATGTTTTGGAATGTTATTTCAAGAAGGCAATAATCACTTGAGCAAAACAAAACAGAAAGTATTATCTCCTCTGTCTGAAGATGAGATAGATCAACCCCTGAAAGGTCAAGTTACAGCCAAAGCTAATGTAGGCCTGTAGTGTGCACATGGTCAAGAAGGTGTTGGTGAAACTTCTTTCTCTTTTGAAAATGATGACAGTCTTGACATTAGCCTTATAGATTAGCGAACACATAATATTTTCTTTCATGAAAATGATAAGGCTGTCATGTTTGATAATCTTGAAGATTGTTTTCTGTTTAAGAATGACCTAGGCCATGAAATTAAGGAATATGAGCCTGAGAGAGACAATATGCCAGAATTTCTCATGGTCAAGGAATTTACAGCTAACACTCAGATGGCAGAAACTTATACCTCTCTATGCCTTCCTATCACTCGACAATCAATTGGTCTTTCGGATCAGAATGAAGGGAGTACTTGTATTTTTGCTGCTGGATCTCAAGACAAGCTAGTGCTTCAAGATTTTCAAGATCCCTTCGGCATTCCTTTGCAAGCATTAGAAAAGATAAATGTTGCCTGGTTCGTTATCATAAGCCTTGGTTTCGGTGGTTATTGTCAGTTGCCTACATGTACATTGTTCTACCTGCTCGGGAAAAGTGAGAGAAAAATTTCGGTATGTAGCCATCTGCTGGATTGGTTACATTGGAAGGCTCACTACACATGATTGTACATATTTCATCAGTAGGTAGGTGGTTTTCATCATGATTTGAAGTCCTCAAATCTTTATGGACTACTGCCATTAAAAATCTTTGTAAGTACTAATTTCAGTTAAGTAGGTCTTGAGTCATTTTTGTTTTAGTCAGTTTCAAAATAGTTTCAGAGCAAGTGTGTACTGTCATCATTCATTCAGTTTGGGGCCCGAGGTGAAGGCTATAAAACTAAATGTCTGATTTCAGTTTTGGTGTGTTAGTTGTTTGAGTCAATTTAGAGTCAGATTTCAGTCTTGAAATTAAGTCAAGAGTTTGGTTTTGGTCTGTCGAAGTTATTGACTCCATAGCCCAATGGATGAAGGCCTTGCCTACTTTCCTAGAGATCTGTAGTTCTTGGCACCTCCAAGGAGCTACCATCCACATTAGAGCCAATGTTAGTGTCAGTATCTTCATTCCTCTGCCAGAGATCAAATCCTCTTGTTGCATTGGATATTAGGTGTCTCGCTCAGTCAGCTGCATTCCATTAGAAGCATGGATCATCTGACGGTAGTGACTTGTTGTATATTTACCCTCATGTCCTTTACCTGCTGGCCCATTTTCATCCATTTTCATTTATCAAAATCTTCTGCAGTCACTTTTTGTCTTTACGGTTTCAAGAGTCGTTTCTAGGATTTCACTTACATTAAATCTAGGGTTTCATCAAAAAGGTCTCCAAAATGTCCAATAACAGTCAGCAGACACATGAGGAGGTTCCAGTACCAATAAATTTCATAATCAATTTCTCAGAGATGTATATTTCCTCAAAACTCTGTTTTGAGGAAAAACAGAGTATTTTAGGTTTTATTGTATTAATTCATGTAATTTCATTTCTTTCATATGTAAATCACTTCAGTGGCAACCCTGGTCTCCTTCCCAAGTCTCAGTAGCTCCATCCCCTACAAAGCAAACAAAATCAAGAAACGTCAAGTCATTTAGTTCATCAAAAGCTCAAATAAAGTGAAAATCTCAAAAAACAGAGTTGAAAAGTCAAGTCACATTGTAAACATTATAAAAGTGGGTTTTTATGAAACAAAAATTAAAAGTCCTTGTATATAAATCATTTCTTCAAATCAAAAGCTCATTTTCATTCAAAGAGCAAAGTGTGAGTAAAGTGAAGGTCCTGTTGGGCAAAGGGAGTGAAATTGGAGAAAAACTATGTAAAATTGGAGGCACGACACATACAAGAGGTGCGACACATAGGGCTGTGATTTCCAGTGTAAATTTGTTCTGGCACGATGCACATAGAAGGCGCGATGCGTTGGGTTTGAGGCGCAGCGCATAGAGCTGCCAAGCCCGATTCTCTCCAAAACTCTCTCAAATTGCCAAAATCGTTGAAGACTTCCATTGTGCAAGTAAGTTAAGCCCTCTTCATTGCTAGTGAAGGAGCTTTTCTTTAAGATTTATGGTGGGTGTGTGAAGAAAATCAAACCCTACTTCCTTGCCATTTATCAAGAAAACATTGCTTAGGGTTTGCACTTATCTTTTGACTGCCAAGTCCATTCTGCCCTTCCCTTACTTTTTCACTCCTTCATTTATTCTCCCAGCTTATTCCCCCATTCCCTAACTCCCATATTCCCAAAAATCATCTATCCCTATCCCCAATTCCCATTTTCCCAAATCCTAACTATAAATCCTCAAACCCTAATTGTTGTCCCTAAAGCCTACATATCACTCCCTAATCCCATGTTTCCCAAACCAAAACCTGTCCTAACAGTCCCAAAATCCCTCATACTCTCTCCCTCCACATTCCCTCATATACTTTTCCCTTGGTGAAAAAAAATTAAAAACATCATAAATCTCGTTCTTATCATCGAGAAAACTCACTTACTAGCAAGCATGGAGTCTAATCCTTCATATGACCGTGATGAAGAGACACATAGTGATTCTCCTACAGAGGTACATGCACCTAGGAGACCGCATAAAGGTGGCAAACATATACGAGAGGAACCCACTACCCTTGCTGAGCTACAGGCCTGCCCTCTCACCATCACATGCTTCCAACACCAGTTCTACTATGAGTTCTGTGAGATGGTTGCTAGAGTCCAATATCATCATGAGTTGGCTCGGTTGTTTGTGCTTCATTTACATAATGGTCAAGCCACTCTAGCTGGTGTAACATTCACTTTAACACCAGAATCTATTTCTCTAGCAACCGATATTCCTAATATTGGAGAGTAATGGAATAAGAGGTAACAAATTGATAGGGAACACTATGAACCATACATCAAGCCTGGTTATTTGAGACAACTCAGCAGATTTTTTCCCTTTCGGTACCTCAAAGATTCATATGCTCCTTTAATGAAACTGATAATGAAATATTTCAGCGGTGAGGGCCGGTTTTCACGCCTATATGCCTATCGTATCAGACTGTTGATGCATTTTAACAGGGTGAGAATGATGAATCTCCCCTACTTCATGTGCCAAAATATTGAGAAGATGACCACCCTAGTACAACACAAGACTCCTCAGCAGCAATTCAACACTATATATCATTTTTCTCTCATTAAAATTTTGGTCATGCATCAGCTCAGTTTGCAGGGCATCTCATGGGAGGACTTCATTTCTCGTGAGTTCTTCACAGCTCCTCAAGGACCTCTAGAGGTTTTGCATGAGACAGGTGGACCTTCATGTCAGTAGGAGGGTCATGAGACACAGACCGCTAGTATGCCAATGTTTGTCACTTATCAAAAGGGCACTAGACGGTTATTTGCCGCAGAAAAACGAGTATTATCTCCACCCGGGGTGGAAGGGGTCTCGCTTCCTTCATCAGCACAATAGGTTCAAGACAAAGGCAAGAGGCCATTACATGATGAGGGACCTTCAGGTGAGAAGGAGACTGATTTCATTCTCATTGAGGGCGATGATACTGATTTGGGCCCACAAAGCTCAAAACTCAAAGAGGTCATCTAGGAGCAACATGTGGATATCAATGCTTTGTCCCTCAACTTGGAAAGGACTAAGTGGATAATAAAGTACCTCGAGCAAAGAAACAAGCAGCTTGAGGATCAACTAGTGATTATAGAGTTGCAAAACTTATGAGAGAACCGCCAAGCTGCCAAAAGGAGGAAGGTGGAGCTCACGTCACTTGAGCAAGAAATCAATGCCGATCAAGAATCATGGCTTGAAAGAGCTAATATCCACTTAGAAAGATTGTTGGAGAATGCCAACAAGGAGAAGACATTGTTGAGGCATATGGCTTATCATTACATGGCGAGAAACAAAGTCTGCAAGGCAAGAATTAGGAGCTTGAAAGCAAAATTGAAAAGGGCATCAAGGAGGCAAAAGGATCATGATAGACTTCAGATATTGGCTAAGGCTTCCTTGGCCCAACATAATGCTTGATGGAGAAGACTCAGCACAAATGTTAAAAAATTTGGGACACTTTTTGTATTTTTGACATTTTTGGGCTAAAACACATAATTTTCTACCCTATGCGCTGCGCCACCTGGCACTCATTTTTTATGGAAGCCTCCAGATGACAAAAACTTAGAATTTTTGGATTTGGAATGAAAAAATCTGCTTGCCTACCAATGGCCAAAAAATTTTGACAGGTTTTGAGCCCTCAAAAAGGTCAAAAACACTCAAAAAATGACCTTACTGCCCCTATTTTGAGACATAGGAAGCAGTGTTGGGAGAACTCAATTTTGCAGGGGCAAATGGAGGCCAAATTAAAAAATCCCACTTGGGTTGGAAACTAGACAGGCAAAAATTTCCAACAAGCACATTTAGAGAAAATTTGGACACCGGGAAAGCCTCCAAAAGTGGCTGCAAACTGGCGCTACGCATAGGGAAATCAGCGTGGCGCATTGGGTAAATTTTGCTTAGTTTGACCAAGAATACTCTGTTTTTCGCCTAGCTTTTGACAATTTGACTTTTTCTCCTTCTCAATGTCAAATTTTTGATGTAATTTCATGTAAATTGATGGATCTTGATGTAATTATGTAAAATTTTCACTTATGGAGATAGATTCATCTATCAAAAAGTTGTTTGAAACTAAATGAATCAGTTCCCTAGTTTCTAGAGGCAAGCTGTTCCACTGCCTAATTTCTAGTTCTCAGTTTAGAATTAGTTGGAACAACTCCTAAAATTATGAGCTCAACCCCTAGAGGCTAGGATGAGTTATGGTTTGTTTATATCTTGTGATCTTTCAGTCATTAGCATGGTTGGACTTTTGAGAAAGCTTGGAGCTTCATTATATATTCATATCAGCAGTTTTAGCTAAGGAAGAGAGACCAGGGTTTGCAGCACTCTTTGGGATTCATGTGGAATTTTGTTTTGGTACAGTGCTTTCTTCTGTAATTGTGAATTTACTTATGTGTTATGTATCCCATTATCTATCTTGTTTCTTCTTAACTAAATCAAACAAGAGTAAAGGTAGAATCCAATGAAATTGCAGTGCTCTACCTAGGGTTTGCTTTAGTTTTTTATGTTTTCAGCTATTTGAAGAGGATCCATGGCTTTTCTTGCCCTCTTCAGCTCCTCACTTGTGTAATCTCTCCATCCCATTCAATTTGAAGTGCCAAATCAATTGCCTACCTTGCCCCTTTGAGATCTCTGCAAAACTGAGCCTCATTGCCTGCACCCAAAATCTGCCTTTCCATTTGAGTCAACAAAAACATCATTTTATTCAATCAAAATATTTTACACGCATACCTAGCCTAAAATCAGTGAGCATATCAGTCATCTCAAGCCCTTATTGATCATATCCTAGTTGATATTTACGAGCAGAGAGCCCTCTCCCGACCTGGTAGGGCTAGCTACCAGGTTAAGCATGGTTTGATGTTGTCCTAGATCCTACCTTTCTTAGCCTGAGGTAGATTTTGGCTCTAACAGGAGGGAAACCTATAATTAATGTAATGAATTAATGGAGTGGCAGATGAGGTGATGGGGTACGCTGGGTGAGGTGGATGGTAATGAATGAAAGTGGCAGATGAAGTGGAGGAGATGAGGTGGAGTGAAACGGTGTGGGTAGCCCACTGCGTGGGTAGGGAGTGTACGGGAGGTTCATTAGGCTTGAAACCCCGCAGTGATCATGGGCCGTGGATCTTAGTCAACCATATCAATGTCATGGTAAACTACAGGGGTTGAGCCTGAGTTATAACTCGTGCTCATTGTTCCCCTGCGAGCGGTTTTCCCGCCTCTTAAGGCATCGTTTGATCATATTTCATAAAACCCCTCAAGTTTTAGCATATGGGTTGGGCCCACCTTATTTTATTTGAATGCTGATGATAGTATAAATTAAATCACTACTTCGAAATTTCAAATTCTCTTTTGATTTTTTAAAACATAATATTTGTTTTTTATTTTTATTTTTGTGATAACATTAAAAATGAAATTCAAATGGCGATGGATGCTACAACATCTGGCTCCACCTAGGGATAGTGCTTTTACCATATAAGCACTAAGAACCACAGATTAGTGCCTTCACCTTGGACATGGAGTCATATATTGCTTTGCCAAATTTAATTCTATGGAAACTATATAATGAATTCACTTGGTATCTACAATGACAATGTATTCGTGATTTAGAATTGGAAATAATGTTTGAGGTACTGCCCATTGACATGTAGCTTTAAAGTTTCACCATCAAGATTATCTAGGAAGAATGTATTATTTTCCCTCACTTCTATAATCCTGAATGGGCCATACCAGGGAGGATCAAATTTCCCATGTTTGCCTTTATCCTCTCTCCTAGTATCCCACCTTAATATGAGGTCTCCCGCTTTAAAATCAATTTCTTTAGCTTTTCTATGCAAAATACCCTTCATTTTATATTGATACATAATCAAATTATCTCTTACTTTATCTCTTCTTTCATTCAACTACACTACCTTATGCATCCTTTGTATTAGAGCATTGGGTTCTTCTTTTGCCTCCTTAATCATTGCAATCATAGGCTTCACAAGCTGACTAGGAAACAAAGCTTGAGTTCCATACACTGACTCGAAAGGTGATTTTCTTGTAGACCTTTTTGTAGTCACTTGGACAGCCCAAAGAGAAAACTTTAATTTTGAATCCCAGTGTTTCTGATTCTTTGCAATAGTTTTTTTAAGAATTTTCATCAATGTTTTGTTAGTGGATTTAGCCAATTCATTCCCCTGAGGACGATAAGTTGTTTAATACAAAAAGCAACAAACTTAATTGAACTAAACACTTGAGCATTACCATTTATGATTTTGATAGGGCACCCAAATCTACTGAAAATGTTTTTCTCTAAGAACTTCATCACCACTTGGTCATTTTCCTTTTTAGTAGGTATAGTTTCTATCCACTTAGTGAAATAATCAGTGGCTGTAATAACCCATTTGTGATGTCCACTTGAAGGTGGATTAATTTCTCCAACGAAGTCTAGCCCCCATTGTCTAAATGGTTCTTCTATGAAGACCGAGATCAATGGAAATGGAGCTAACCTCTTTTTCTCAGCAAAAAGTTGATAGTTCTGACAGCTTCTCACAAACTTATAGATATCACCAAATAAGGTGGGCCAATAAAAGCCTGCCTAGAGAATTTTGTGTGCAGTAACCTTCCAACTGTAATGCTCACCACATAATCTTTCATGATAATCTTTAATTGTCTCTGTAGATTCATCTTCTGTCAAACATAGCAATAAGATTCCCATAGGATCTTTCCAATACAATCCGCCCTCCACAATCACATATGGTTGTGCCTTGATTTTTAATGCTCTATATCTTGTTCTATCCAACAATTGGGGACAAGAAAATAATGAACTATGTGCTTATACCATTTTGAGCATAAAAATTAATATCGGATCTTCACAAATTGGATTTGATTTTTCTTCACCCTATTTAATTATTTCTTCATTTACAGGTGTTAACAAGTTGACTCCTAATGCCTAAAAATTTGACTCTAAAAACATCTCTGCCAATCCCTGCCCTTTCACCAGTTTGGTTGGCTTTATCTCTAGGTCATATTCTTGGATCTTAGCTATCCATTTTCCTCTTTTACCTTCCACATCACTTTGGACTAAGACATCCTTCACTGCAACATTTAGCACATAAGCAATGATCTATGACTATAACACATAAGTCCTAAAGGATTTTAGGGCCTTTACCAAGGAATATATCTATTTTTCAATAATATTGTATTTGAGTTCAGCATCTCTGAGAACCTTATTAAAGAAAGAAATTGGTTGCTCTTTTCCTTCAACATTTTTCTGTAACAGAACAACAACTATTGAATTAAGTGATGCAAATGAAAATATTTGAGAGGGCTTTTGATAATCACAACTAATCAAAATTGGAGCTGCTTTTAATGCTCCTTTGGTCCTGGAAATGACTCCCTAGCCTCCTTGGTCTAATGTACTACATTTTCCTTCTTCATCATATTAATAATCCCCTTTACAATTTCAGCATAATTGGACACAAATCTCCTTAAAAAATTATTTTTCTCAAAAAAATTTGAATGTCTTTCTTACTTCTGGGTAGGGGTATTTTTTGTACAACTTGCACCCTTGCTGAATCTATCTTTACTCCATCTCTTGAAACAATGTGTCCCAACAGTTTGCCTTCTTCTAGAGAAAAAATAGACATCTTAGGATTGAAAGTAAGCCCATATTTTCTGCACTTCTCGAAAGTCTTTTTCAGATGTTTGAAATGCTCCTCATATGACTTAGAGAAAACACTGATATCATCCAAGTATATCACTCCAAACTTATCACCCACAAATGCAATGTCCATAGCCCTCTAGAATGTTGCACCTGCATTCATTAACCTAAAGGGCATTCAAGCATACATGAAGGTTCCCCAAGGAGTTGTGAATGTAGTCTTCTTTTGATCTTCTTTATCAACAACCACCTGATTATATCCGGAGAACCCATCAAACATTGACAATATGAATGATCTAGTTACCTTTTGCAGCACATGATCCATTTTAGGTAATGGATAGTTATCTTTTAAGGAAGCTCTGTTCAAATTTCTAAAATCCACACATAACCTTATTTCTCCATTTTTCTTCCTTACAGGTACTAAATTGGCCACCCTTCTAGAGTATTGGAGTGGAACTATTATCTTGGCATCAAGAAGCTTCTTAACTTCTTTCTCAATTGATGGAAAAAGAAAAGGGTTGATCTACCTGAGTTTCTGCTTAAATGGTTTAATCCCTTCTTTCAGGGGAATCTTGTGCTGAATGATGTTCACATCATATGTCTTGAGATCCTCATAGGACCAAGCAAAAACATCAGTGTACTTCTTGAAAATCTCAATATATCTTTCTTTATAATTAAATGGAACTCCCTTAAACAATTTGACTAACTTGGGCTCCTTCTGGGTTCCAATTTTGTAATCTTGGATCTATTCATCCTGTGAAACTTTCTCTGAACTAATAGCTACATCATTAGAATTAAAAAGTCTTTCAAGATGGACAAGTCCTCTTGGAAAAATATTATCTTTCAATGGAATAATTTTGTGATCAACTATAGAATTTTTAAAATCACTTACTTCTGCACCTTTTGTTACTTCATCCCCATCTTGATCAATTTCGGTGCCTTGAAAGTCTTCAATCATTGTCAAGAATTATTTAATATGTTGATAATCCTCAAAAACCTGCCAATGTTTTATGCTATTTGAAACAGATTGCATATGATTCATTTCCACCTCATATCTCAGTCTCTAATTTATATGAGGCCTAAAGGTACCGGCTTCCACATCCAAGGAGTCTGCTAACCTATTCCCATCTCTTGGAATGAACTGTACGTTTAAAGCCTCAAAGAAGTTATCAACTAAATCCAAAGCTTCATTTGTATATGCACTAAGCCTAGGGTGTTTTGTTTGACAATGATTTTTTATTTTCTTTATAATCAATTTTGAATCTCCAAAAACATAAATAGACTGAACTCCCACTTGTTTTTATGTTTGAAGAGAAATGATTAAGGATTCATATTCTACCACATTGTTAGTTACTCCGTACTCTAATTTAAAAAGAAATGGGATCATGTTACCTCCAGGTGTAATTAATAGAAAACCAAAACCTGTTCCTTCCTTAGAATAGGCTCCATCAAAGAAGCACTTCCATACCCCTTCTATTTGTAGCTCTGTATTTACACATGCTGAAGTGAGCTGCCTCTAATTATCTTTAGCCAACTCTGCATTATCATGCAACATGAAACAAGAAAAGTCATGTTTTTCTTGGTTGTACATAGGTGAATTACTTGCTCCGTTCTTTGTTATTTTTTTAACAAAACTTGTTTCTCTATACAACGTTCTCTCCTCTCCACCAAAAACTAGTATGATAGCATAAGTAAAATCCAACTTCAGGACTACCCCCAATTTTGCCCCCCATGACCTAGATAGAAACATTCCAAACCTAGAAAGGATATCTGCTACTACTACATCCATTACTAAGCTTCTAGCTGGGATTTGGGTTAATGACACCACCATATCCTTAATGAAATTGAGACACTTGACATTATTTGAATCAAAAGAATATAGGTCTCTGTAAGGCTTAGTAACTTGTAAATTCAACTGTTTCATTACTGATAGGGGCATTAGATTTTGTGAAGCTCCAGAATCAAACATACAATTATGCAAGAGGAACTCATGAATTAATAAATAAATGTAGAAAGGAGGTGTTGAAGAATCTAACTCCTCCACATGTGGGCCAAAAAAAACTACTGGTTTATCTTCTTGTAGATTCATGGTGTCATTTATATTCACATTTCGGGACAAGTTGATAAACTCAGTAATCTCCCTTTGATAAACTGGTGCTTTGACCAACTCTGTGAGAGGCACCTAAATTCTAATTTTTTCCAATTCCTCAGTGAGACTAAATGCATGGACCTATTTGGTATTCTTTTCTATTTCTTCTTCACTTTTCCTCATCACTGAAATGTCTTCTGGAATGGAAATGATTTTTTCTAAAGGAATTTTATCAGGTTTATCTTGGGAAGACTCGCCTTGATGTATCTGAGTTTTTCTATTTGTACTCTTTGTTTCTTTCCTTTATTTAACTATTTTTCGGGATACACTTCTTATGGAGTTGCCTTTTGTAGGGTGCAGCAACTTGCTGCTCACCTTCATTTTCATGAATTCTAGATCTTTTTCTTGATCTTAAGACATATTTCTTATGTAATTATGCCCGTATAAAATCAATAATTTTCTTCCAGTATTCATCAATTTCATTTTCATCATAAGTGGCATCTGTTTCAATATATTCTTCTCCTTCAACACCTAGTTCATCTTCATCTCCTGCATACAATGTGGAAATATGATCATCATGATATTTGGAATGCTCTTCTAATATTTCACCAGGATCTGTGTCTAAGTAAAGTGGTTCTTGAACATGATATTGGTCTTTTCTTTCCTTTTGCAAAATCTACAGAGGTTGTCTTATATATTGGGGATTAAAGTTTCTGTTTTTCTGTACTTGCCTTTGAGAATTTTTACTCTCCAAATCCAATTTAATTAATTTGCTAGATAAATTTTTAATCACATTGTTCATATCCTGTAATGTTTGACTTTGAGAGGATTCCTCTTTCGCCTTTCCCTTATCTTAGGTAGGTTGTGCCTCTGGTGCTTTGCCTACGGCCACCATATTTTCTTCTATTTCTGGAGCATCATTTTGAATCTGGTCAAGGGTTGTGGATCTTCTCTTCCTTAATGTAAACCCAAAATCTGATTTAAATGCCCCTGCAAAAGTTATTTTTTCACTAGTAGGAGGGGGCTTGATCTCCACTGGAAGACTGTTGTAAAGTTTATTAAACCTTATAATGAACTCAACAACACTTTCATTAGATTTTCTTTTAATAGAATTGAACTCTGTAAGTGAATACCCATGATCTCGCTTCTCTCCCCATCTCTGGGTGAACTACCGCTCCATCTCTTCCCATGTAGGAATAGAGTTTTTAGCAAGCCCTTTAAACGACTTTCTTGCTTCACCATCTAAGGATTGCAAAAAAAGTCTTAAAACAACATCCAGGTGTTCAACATTGAGATTTTAAGCAAAAATACAAAACACTACTATATGCTTCTCTGCTATTTGTTCATCTTCCCCTGAGAAACGAGGAAGAATTTTTAGGTATTCTTGAGGCATTGGATTTAATTTTTGAGGTAAATGAATAGGTGCATACCTATTCAACAAGAATGTAGGTGCTGCCATGTTTGCACCTGAACTTATTGAACCTTGAGTACCAGTAGATGTAGAACCTGTTTGAGGGGTAAATGGATTATTAAAAGGGGGTAATGTAGATATAGGTTCAAGTTGAATAACTATAGCAGATATATTTTTAAATATTGAAAAAGAAACAGACTCTAAAGATTGTTCTTGGAAGTTAGGTTCTTGAAATAAAGTGGATGTAAAAGGTAATTCTTGATTAAATATGTGCAGAACTGCTACTAGGTGCAGACGGTGTAGGACTTTGTGTAAATGGATTTTTTGGCTTTCCAATCCTCTTGGAAACTAATCTCTCAGGGTCCAAAAGGGCTTGAGCTTTCTGTTGGGAGGTATCTGACCTAGTATGAGGCCTTTTTGAAGCTAGAGTTGTTATTCTTGTTCAATACAACCAAATATTTCCTCCTCACTGAACAACCAGAGGAAAATATTTAAAACCCAGGGAAAAATGTTCTTGGCTTCGTCCCCTGAAACGGTGCCAATTAATGTTTTCCCTTAAGAAACCAATTTCTAGGTTGTGGAGAAATTGTGCTTAAGACATTAAAATTTATTATGCATGTCACTTATTTGTATAATGTATATTATTTTGAAGGATATGAAAGACCTGACCTTAAACCCTTAATATTTAGTTTATATGAAAATATCAACATGCCATGTGATGCTGAATATAAATGCTGTGTGCGGAATATTTTGAGAAATTAAAGACAATATGCTATGTTTGATAGAAACTATCATCTGTAACTTAGAAGAAATATAGAGAAAGGAGTTTTAAATATGGGAGCACTCTTTAAGGAATTTTAACTTTATTCACATAAGCAAACAAAGACCTACAACTTCATTACCATATTTAAATAGAGGAAGAGACATAATTACACATAATAGAGAAATTACAAAATCATACCCAACACTGTATGGAAAACTCTTGATTCTTTCATTAATCATCAACTTATAAAGTAAAAAATAGTATAGTGTTCCAGGTTCTTCAAAATTTGGACCCTTCTTCTATAATTTTCCCTGTTTTTATACATCATGAGATAGTTGGTAACTACCAAAACTGTCAAACTACTTAACTACTTTCTAACTATCTAAAGTAAAAGTCATTACAGAATATTACATTAGAAGGTAAAAGGCACCTCATTTTTCTCAGGAAATAATATAACATAAAGTAATAGAAATTAAAGTATGATTGGTGATTGTTGATTGATGTTTGAATATGTGGCTTAAGTAGGTGGTCTTGTTGGTGTATATTTGGTCTGCTCTAACATCCATTCTTTGCATTTTCTCCACAATGGTACATTTGACTTTGGTGCTACTTCCAATTTGTCAAGTGCTATTCTGCATGTTGTAATCCTACTATAAGTAAGCTTATCTATAAATGGAGTGTTCACCATCCATCAAAGCTTTAAATATTTATTAAGGTAATTCACAATAGTGGCTCCCTTTAATACTGATGTCTTCTCATGAGTGTTATCAACTTTGTTTTTTGCCTCAACTAGAAAAGTCTCATATGTCTTCCACGTTAGCAAGTTTCCTTGTAGATCCCAGCAAGAGGGAAGTCCATCTCTAACCCTTTTATCAAACAGGATGTTAAACATGGAAACTGCTTCCTTCATCTCATTTATCTTCTTCCTTGTAGTATTTCTATAAATATTTTTGAAAATCATCTTGTTAAAATCTATTGCACATAGTGTTCTATATGGCATGTCATGCTCCTTTAATTCTGAAGTATATTTAGAATTAATGAAATCTATCATTCTCTTTGCAAACTTTGATATATCTAAATATTTTTGCTTTTTTTGCATAACCACACCTTCCATGTCTCAGACAATTGTTTTTTCCTCAGAGATAATAACAAGGAACTCCCAAATGCCCCTGATAATTTCAATGATTTCATCCGATAGAATCTCCCTGGCTTGAATTAAGGACATATTTCCCTTCATTTTTTTCCTTTATTCTTTTAATTTCATCTTCAGCCCTTAGAAGATCTTCCCTGTACTTTTCTGCATTCTCCTTCTCCATTCTTTCTTCTTCCTCACTCAAATTAAATAACTTACAGGTTGTTTCCAATTCCCTTTGTGCTTTCTTTACATCATGCTCAACCATATTTAGCTATGTTCCCAACTATAATACCTGTGCTACTAGATCCTTTGTATTAGCTGACATTATTATTGTACAAACATGAGTATCTACCTGTTGTTGCAGCTTATCCAAAGATTCTTTAAGTAAAGAAACCTCTTCCGTTTTTTGCAATACATCCTCTAGGAGCTTTTCCTTTTCCTTTTCAACTTCAGCTATCTCTGCAGCAATGGGATGCTCACCTATAGGTAAATTCAATTTCTTCTTTAGAACCCCAATCTTTGACTTAGTAGATTGCAACAATTTCTGAATTGCAGGTTGATCATCAAGATTGACACCTATTTTCATAATAATCTTCTTTAGTTCATGCACCTGAGCATTCAGAGCTCTAGAGTTGGCTTTCTCCAACTTCAATTGTTGAATTACCTTATTTAACATTTTATCTGCCTTCACAACAATTGCATTTGTTTTATGTAAATCATTTACATTCAATTTCCCAGTTTGCATGTGCAAATTGATCTTGTCAAGCATTGGAAGCTTGTGAGTTTAAACATTCAAATTAACATTTCTAAAATTATTGGTGGACCCAACTGACATTTTAGTAGGATGAGAGAAATCAATTTTAAGTTGACTTTTCTCAAAATCCATAGCAGATAACAATCTAGTTTGTTTAGGAGCAACTTGAGACTCAGCTTGAGCCTCCATATTTAACTCCACTTTCTAGTTCCTCTCAGTTACTTAAGCAAACATACTTTGAGTTAAAGGAACCTAATCATGAAAATGTTATCTAGAAGATGGGGAAGCTGGTGCACCCTTTTTTTCTCCCAGTTGAATTACTAAACCAAGTTGTGCTGAAGACATTGCATCCAGAAGTTTAGTCCTTTTTACTACTTCAGATTCTTCTTCATCCAAGTCAATAACATCTTCTCTAGCCCTCTTGACACCTTTTTTTGTAACACTAGGGGTTTCAATCTCTGTCCCCTAAGTGTTTTGTAAACCTCCATTTGCCACTTCTCTGTTTCTAATCTACTTTCATGCACAAATACTGAATATCCATTCTCTAGCCTTCTCTTTGAAATAATTTAATGAGGGTCATAAGCCCACTCAACCACCTGTCAAAGACACATGTCATTCAACAATTTCTCAACCTCTTGGGCATCCTGTCTGTACTGCTTTAGGAAATTTAAAGAAATAGCCTTTTTTCATAGGAACAAAATGAACGTGTTATACATTCAAGCTCTATATAATAAATTCAAGGGCAAAAAGCCTCATTGGCACAAATTTTGGTAACCTGTATGGTTTGACAAAGGTTACATAAAGCCTGATCTCTACATGTTCTTCAAATATGAACCAGTCTCCACACCTCACATATTTACTCAATTCAAGGAATTCTTGAGCTTTAAGAAGAAATATTTGGGGCTAGGTGCCATTCAAGATCTTGTAGGCCACTGGAAGGAATAAAGAAGTGAATTCAAATAAACCACCATCTCCTGGATCACCCCTTATCAGGTCTATCCAGAATACCACTGACTACTTCTTTTTATTTATGTCAACAACATTTAGTCCCAAACCTATAAAATGTTTCGCCTTCTGGTACATAAATAAATAAGTAATAACTGAATGGAACTTAAATGACGGGCTAGTAAGAGGCAATGTCATGAATTGGGTATTCATAGTGTCTACCGAGAATGTTGGAATATCTAGTACTACTTCTGGTTTCATCATTAAAGAGAAAAATCCCAGCACTACTTTATCAACCTGCTTGGAGTCTTCCTTTCCCATAATCTTAGAGATCACTTGCAAGATAGGTCTTATATCAACTGCAAAAATGCCTAAAGACAACAGATTTCCATCTAGAGAGAATTGTCTAGATTTAGGAGCTAGGAATGAGGTAACATGAGAAAACTGCTAGGGTGATAGGTTATCATAATATGAGACCAAAGACTCTTCAGTAAAGGTGGTGTAAGTTCCAAATACAGGGTAATTCAAAGCTTGGTGAATTAATTGAGAGGTTACTTGGAAAACACTCTCCCTAGACTGATTCATTACAAAACACTTCTTGGGGCACATTTTTTAGGATAACCATTGAATGAATTCAGGGAAAAAATGTGTCCTTGGGACAAAAGCTGCTAAAACACCTGAACTAACCATTTCCATGAATATAGAGGCCCTTTTATGGTTCAGAGTGACTTCTTGACATAGTGAAAGGTGCTTAATTGTGCAGAGGGTATCAAAAATATCACGTTCAACATCCATTAATGGGGCATGGATGACTGAGGAAGAACTTACTTGTTTGGCCATGGTGTTTGTAGATGACAGTTGCTAATGACAGTTGCTAGTGATAGTTCTTAGTGACAGGTGTTGAATCAGAATGTTGAACTGGAGACAAGGTTGCTCAGTACTGAAAGCAAATGACTAGTGCAATGGGGTTTTTGCTTTTCTTTTACATATATGGTAAGAAAAATGGAGGGAAACCTGTAATTAATGTAACAAATTAATGGAGTGGCAGATGAGGTGACGGGGTATGGTGGGTGAGGTAGATAGTAATGAATGAGAGTGGCGGATGACATGGAGGAGATGAGGTGGAGTGAAATAGTGTGGGTGACCTGCTGCAGGGGTAGGGAGTGTACGGGAGGTTCATCAGGCTTGAACCCTTGCAACGATCATAGGCCATAGATCTTAGTCAACCATATCAACCTTATGGTCAACTGCGGGGGCTAAGCCTGAGTTATAACTCGTGCTCATTGTTCCCCTGCAAAGTGCTTTGCCTGCCTCTTAAGGCATCGTTTGATCATATTTCATAAAACCACTTGAGTTTTAGCATATGGGTTGGGCCCACCTTATATTGCTTTGAATACCAGCGATAGTATAAATTAAATCACTAATTCAGACTTTCAAATTCTCTTTTGATTTTTAAAGCATAATATTTGGTCTTTATTTTTATTTTTGTGATAATATTAAAAATGAAATTCAAATGACGATGGATGCTACAATAACACTAAAGAGTGGGATGTTTTGTGCCTAGGATTCTTGATGACATTCATCTTTGAGGATGGGTTTGAATGTATCGATGAAGTGTTGCAGGAGGTTAAGGCAGCAATCTTCATGATACTGCAGGATCCTCTAGATTTGATTCAACTTGATTAGACTACCCAGCTGAGCCACCCGCTGGAATGCTACAATGTAACAGCACAAGAAGAAGACGAAGAACCGAGGAGGATTAATATCCCAAATATTGAAGGTCACCATGAAGTTGAAGGACTACAACTAGAGAACCCATATATAACCGAGTTGCTCAAAACTAGACAGGTGAAAATTGGCACAGAGGCAGAGCCGAAGTTTGCAAATATTGGGGACTACTGGGATGACGCGACAGTAGATAAGGTCGCTGAACTACTTCGTGAATATTAGGATCTGTTCCCCATGAATTTTTCAGGTCTGAAAGGGATAATAGGGGACTTGGGTGTCATGAATATCACTGTAAAACTAGATGCAAATCTAGTTAAGCAAAGACCTTACCGCCTCAATCTGAAGTATAAAGAAAGGGTCCGCTTAGAGTTGGATAAAATGCTTGTAGCAGGTATTATTGAACCGATTGAAGAATTTGATTGGGTGAGCCCAATAGTAGTTCAGGAAAAGAAGCAAAAGGATGAAATAAGGATATGCATAGATCTTAGGAAGTTTAATGACACCTGCGTACATGATCCCTTCCCAAATCCATTCACCGATGAGGTGCTAGATAATGTTGGCGTGAGAGGAGCATATTCATTTGCTAATGGGTTCTCAGGGTACCACTGTAGATTTTAACCCCATACAGAAATTACCTGCATACGAATTCTAAAACACAAAAAATAAACAATGCGAAAGCATAACACATAAAACACATATACACAGAGATTTTCCGTTGGATCCCAAAACTAGGACTACTAGCTTGATGTTTCATTATGTTCCTTTCAATGTTACAATACATATTTATACATGCCAAAGCATCCAATACCATGGACCGAAAACAATTGTGTCCAAAACCATGCACTGAAAAACATGGCGTCCAAAACCATGTGCGAAAATCATGCACAAAAACATAGGTAGGTCTGCCCAACCTAACATAGGGTCCAAAAACAAAATTTTCTAGGGCGCTGCCCTGGGCCCCATAGAGTGGGGTTACCTGCACTACTAAAACCCCCTGTGACCCCCCCCCCCCCCCGCTACACAATCGGTGCAATGAAGGGGGGGCTCTGCCCCCTTATAACCCCCTAGTTAACTACATCGACTAGTTTTGGAAAGAATATAACACAACCCAACATTCTCCCACTTATTGTTTTCTTTCCATAGGGGGCCATAGGAGAGCTTAGTCATTTATCTAGCACTGCAATGCCCATTATTTCTCTACACCAAGAGAACTTCTTAGAGCTCACATATTTTGTCAATGCATCTGTAGTATTCTTCAAAGTCTCCACCTTTACCAGCAACACCTTTTTGTCTTCTATCATATCCCTCACAAAGTGATATTGAACATCAATGTGCCTTGTCTTTGAATGATATGCAGGGTTCTTTGCCAAGAAAATTTCACTTTGGCTGTCATAGTCTATCCTTATTGCTCCTTGTACTAACTCCATACTTGAACACAATCTCTGCAACCAAACTGCTTCCTTGCTTGCATGAGTGGCTGCCATGTATTCCGCCTCTATAGTTGATAGTGCCACTACAGATTATTTCTTACTCATCCAAATGACTGCACCTCCAAATAGGTTAAACACATACCCACTTGTAGATCTTCTCTGATCCAGATCTCCAGCCTAGTCTGCATCAATAAAGCCATGAATATCCAACACTTTTTCCAATCCTAGTCTTCCTTGGTAGCACAAACCATAATCACTAGTGCCACACAAATACCTGAAACCCGCTTCACTGCTGTCTAGTGCTCATTCCTTGGTGTTTCTAGAAAAACTATTTTCGTTTCAATCTGCTAGTCCCACTAGGATTGGCAGCTATCTTATAAACAAACAATCAAAGAAATTTGTGATTTCCTCTATGTATGATAGATAAAAGAGAAACAAAGGGACCATCCTGGATCTTCTGCTTGATTCCTTGCTTGATTTATCTCCCCCTTGATAGAGCTTTCAACTCCTCTCCTACTTGTCCCATTTAGAGAATACCTATAGAAACAAAGTAACAAAACACCATCAAAGCATCTCGATCTATTATATTATAAACAATGCATAATCAGAAATACATTGAGCATACAATGGCATTCACAAATAACAAGGTTTACAAGTACACAATTGTATGGAGGAAAACTCAAAGAACTTTATTAAAATAGAAGGGAGAATTACAACCCAGCCATCTGATCTAGCATCATCCTCCTAGCATCAAAGCCCTCTTCACCTCATGAAAAACAAGATCACCCAACAATATACTGCTTCCTCTCAAAGACAAACTATCAACACTTCCTTTCAAATTACAAAATTCCAGCCTCCAGATCTCTCAGATGAGGGATCCATTTATAGATGTTTGCAAAGGTGTGAGTCATCTCTAGGTTTTTGATTAGTGTCATTCCACTTGGAGAGTTCTTGGATCTCTTACTCATCCCTGAGCGAATTCAGAGAGGCAAGTGTCATAGAGGAAGTTTCTAGAGGATTACATGAGCATCCACTTAGCAAATTGTCTTGGACATTTGTCCATCCTCACTCATCGCACCCTACAGAAGGCCTCATTAGTATGCATCACACCTGGCTAGTGTAGCAGTCAGTATGCATCATACCCTGACAGTGGAGCAGTCAGTATGGTCCTGTTTTGGCCAGATCTAAGTGGTTTTTTAGGTGGAACCTCTGGGGAATGATGTAATCAGTTGACCATGATCCTTTAGGGTATAAAACAACACTTTTAGGGGTTAAAGAGCCCTCGGTTTATTGACATATAAGATTGCGGTTGCAGTGGCCAAATATGTCTATAAGAGTTGCCCCCTAAAGCATGAAGTCATAAATGATGTAGGGTGAAATGCTTTATCATGAGGATCCGAGGTATTCGAACTGGAAGGTGACCTATATAAGATACAATACAATACATCATGATCACATTATTTTCATGATCTAGCCGAGGCGGGCATTCCCATGCTCAACTTTATAAATTCATTTTCATGAACATAGAATAGATATCCGTCTGCGGTTGCAGACTGGTGATTCTTTATATGTAGAGTCATCATCCCTAGCTTGGATGACCATCTATGTAGCTTATGTGTACATTTTATGTCTTTATGTTCCTAAATATATCATAGCCCAGATGGATGAAACTAGATCTGGGGTCTTCAAACTCATTCAATCTTCATCCGATGTATAAGTCAATCCATGTGGAAAGTTGTCCTGAAGTTGAACATGGAAAGACATCGCCTAGTTACCAGCCAATAATGTAAGTTGTTAACAAACACGAGAGGAATCACCGATAATGATAATGACCCTCAAGGTACCACAGTACAATTCACGTGGTGTGAATATATGACCCAATGTCAAACACCACACAAACTTTTTCGGTCGAAGGCCATTGATGTCAACCTGTCGCCGGAAGTGAGAAACTTGCCATTGAGGCATGCAAGCTTCAAAGTACTAAAAGGGTTGTTTCTAAGTCAACTTCTTGTATAATGAGCTGATGTCAACAAGAAGTGACACGTCGTAGGAGGGCCTTAATATATCCAACATCTACGACATGAAATGAAGCAAATGATTTTCTAGAGGTTAAAACGATCTGATGATACAAGGTTTAGGAATGGCGGTTATGAAAAATGGAGGGTGAAGGTATCGCAGTGGATGAGGCATTAACTGGATGTTGAATTCTCTGAATGAATTCTCTTGAACATATTGGTGACACTGAGATGGATTGGTAGCATTAAACCCAAAACATGGATGGTATAGAGGACCAATGGTGATATGATTAGTGAACAGAATAACCCAACCCGACTCAATCATGGTGATGGAGTAGAAGTGTCATGTTCAAGAGAGACCTGCTACCAATAAAATTCTTCAAGTTTTCTTCCCTTTTTCCCCAGTCATTTCTGACCAGTACCTCTTTATTTTTGTCAAGCTTGAGGAGGATAACATATGCTTGTTCTATAATTTTCCCTTCGG
Source organism: Pinus tabuliformis (assembly GCA_031772625.1). Lineage (NCBI taxonomy): Eukaryota > Viridiplantae > Streptophyta > Pinopsida > Pinales > Pinaceae > Pinus > Pinus tabuliformis. Next base: position 533,810,317 of record CM062810.1, on the reverse strand, counting down.
GCAAACCTGTCGCTATGTTTTAGTGAGCCTAGCGACAGTGAAACTCGTTCTTGTTTGGGTGGACAAGTTTGTCACTATCGTTTTAACAAGTTTAATGACAAGGATAACTCAGTCCTTTTCATGTTTAGAGAGTTTGAAAAGGGACAAAAAAGGAAACTCCAGTAGTTCTTTTTTGTAGCATAATCCCTTAAGTCCGGAAAAGAATAAAATAATACGAAAGGGATGAGTTTTCGATAACTTTAGTGAGCCGAAAAGACAAGCGCTCAAACTTTTTCATGAGATAATCACTCAAGTCCAAAAAATTTAAAATATACAGGAGGGATGGCACTTCCAATCACTTTAGTGAGCTGGAAAGGCTAATAGCTCGACGATATTTTCATAATTAGAGAGTCTGAAAAGAGTTTAAAGTAGACTCGTTTTTTGAGGAATGAGTGGTGTTTAGGGTTGCAACTGGTTCCAGGTAATCTTGGAACTTCTCAAAACATGGTGATGTGAAGAGGGTGGCTAACAGGACCACTCGTCGCAGTTTTTCCTCAAAAAGGTAAACAATCAAGAGGAAGCGTATGATTAGCCAAAATAATGGAGGTGACGGCAAGAACACAACCAAGGTTCAAAAGGCTGATAAAATGGCAATCACAAAGGTTATTTACCGAAGGTGGGTTCATGTTTTAACAAGCTTGAACTCTTGGGGAACATATGCTTAGCGGTGGGTTTATTTTTTAACGAGCTTGAACCTTGCGGAAACATTCCTCATTGGTGGGTTTATTTTTTAACGAGCTTGAACTTTGCGGAAACATTGCTCATCAGGCGGGTTTATTTTTTAATGAGCTTGAACCTTGCAGAAACATTGCTCATTGGCAGGTTTATTTTTTAACAAGCTTGAACCTTGCAGAAACATTGCTCATCAGCAAGTTTCATCCAAGTGGATTAGTTCCAAGAAACGAGCCTCTTACTCTGAAGTTTAGGGAAGTAGATCAATTGCGAGCTTGAGATATGAAATTTTACATTGAATTGGTAAGACAGCTTCTAGACCATACACCAACTGAAAGGGCGTAAATCCGGTCGCATTTCTCACCGATGTCCTATATGCCCACAGAGCTGAGTACAAGACTAAATACCAATTCCATTTTTGGACTCCAATCATACTTTGTAGCATGTGCTACAGGACTTTGTTGATTGCCTCAACCTGTCCGTTAGCCTCCAGGTAATATGGAGTAGAACTATCGTGGGACAATCCTAATTTGGCAGTCAATTCAACCATCATGTGATTGAGAAAATGCAATTCATGATCTGTGACTATAGCCTATGGAACACCAAATCTAGAGACTACATGATTAAAAAAGAAAAGAGCAGTCGTTTCGCCACTGTTGTTTAATGTAGGCATCTCCTTAGCCCATTTTGTAAAATAGTCGACAACGACTATAATATACCCATGCCCCCCCGCCGAGGTGGGGTTACATGTCATGAAATCTATGCCCCATTTAGCGAATGGCCCAACAACAACTACTGGATGCAGCGATGTAGGTGGTAATCTAGTTTTATGATAAAAAATCTGACAATCATGGCAACTTCTGACTGCAATTATGCAATCTTTGAATATAGTGGACCAGAAGTAACCAGCTCGTAAGATATTTTGTGCAGTAGCGTAACCAGATAGATGCCCCCAACAGGCACTTGAATGATAGTCATTCAAGACCTTTTCAACCTCCTCATGCATGAGGCACCTTCACAGAACTGTATCGACACCACGACGGTAAAGTGTATCACTGATGATCATGTAGTATTTGGCTTGGTATCGAATACGCCACTGTTTAGAGCGAGAGGTGTTAGGCCTAAAATTTTGGGTTTGGAGATAGACCAATATATCTCCATACCACGGATCACTTGATGATATTAGAAACAGAGTCTCATCCACGATTGATGCTTTAGATGTTAAATCGTTGGACGATGATGGGAGGTCACAAAGTAACTGTGCAAAGACGAGAGATTTCTTTGATTTGGATTTGGTGAATTCCAGATAAAACTATTGCAAAATGGCTATCCATTTGGAATACTTCCCCCCTAGTAATTGACACAATAGAATGTAGGTCATAGGGTTGCAATCTGACAAAATGGTAGTTTTGCGGAAGAGAATATAGTGTCAAAATCTCTGTACTACTTGAACAACTACTAAAGCCAGCTTTTCAACATAGGAGTACTTGCTTTCTGTATCATTTAAGTTGCGGCTTAAATAATACACATGATGTTCTATTCCATTGTCTTCTTGTACTAAAACCATGGCGATGGTTGTATCTGTAGCGGCGAGATACAGGTTAAAGTATTTTTGATAGTCAAGAGCATACATTAATGATGCTTTTACTAGGGAACCTTTTAAAGCATCAAAGGAAGTTTGCGCAACCTGATCCCAGTTGAAGGGACCTACTTATTTTTTCAAAAGACACATATAACCTTTAGAAATTTCAGAGTAATTTGGAATGAACCTCCTTAGAAAGTTAGCTTTCCCTTGGATTTTCTGAATCTGAAGCAAATTTGAAGGTGGAGGCATGTCAAGGATTGCCTGAACCTTACATGGGTCGAGTCGAATTCCATCCTTAGAAACTATGAAACCAAGTAGTCGACTAGAACCAACACAAAACACACACTTTTGTGGATTGAGTCGTATCTTGTAGTGTCAACAACATAGAAATATGGCTCTCAAATGCTGTGCATGATCAGTCTGCTTTTGTGAATGAGCTTGTAGATCATCGAGATACGGTTGAACGATGTGCTTGATATCATGGAAGGCATAGTTCATTGCCCTTTGAAAAGTTGCCTCTGCATCCTTCAAATAGAAAGGTACTTTACGATACGCAAATGTGCCCCATGGACATATAAATGCAGTCTTCGACTGGTCCTGTGGGCGAATATTGATTTGGTTGTACCCGGAAAATCCATCCATGAATGAAAAGGTTTCGCATCCAGCACATTCATCAATTATCTGGTCGATGAAGGGTGTAGGGTAGTTGTCCTCTAGACATGCTTGATTTACATCCCTATAATTGACACACACTCTAATCATTCCTTGCTTTTTCATCACAGGAACAATATTCGATACCCAATCAGTGAGAGGAACAGGGTGAATGAAACCAGCATGCAAATTTTTTTCAACTTCTACCTTAATGGTAGCAGCTTTCTTCGGGTGAACCGGTCGAAGCCATTGTCATACTGGTTTGAAATCTAGATACATCTTTATTTCATGTTCAATGATGCTCAAGTCGATGCTTTGCATTTCTTCACATGACCATGCAAAGACATCTCTGAATTTGCAAAAGAGAGCGCAATATATTTCCAGTTCTGAAGGAGAACAAGGTTTTCCAACATGAATATTCTCTACAACATTAAGTTTGGTCGAGATATTAATGGCGATAGTTTCCTCAATATTGGGCAGATTTCACTTGGAATCCACTGTATTTACAGTATTTGAAAGAAAATAAAAAACTGAAGGATGATTAAGGTTGCTTGAATAATCTTCATTATTATCTTGAAGGTGGGAACAGTGGTGGTAATCTTCCCACAACGTCTCTCCTATCCTCATCGACTGAATGATTTCTTCGTCTGTAGAATGTATATGAGACCAAGGATTGGAAGAGGTACCATACTCTAGAGACCTATCTATTGAAACACTCGCTGAGTGTTGATTTGTGTTCGCCGCCCAGGCCTAGAAACTTGATTGCTACAAAGATTCTATGGGGCTTGGGGGCAACACCTTGTGATGATCCACACTATCAAAATGGTCAGAGTTCTTCTTAATCTTTGATGATGTAGAAGATATCATATGACAGGTTTCCATAGTGGCCACGTCCGCCAGATTACTTGGAGGCGGGAGGGAAAAAGTACCCATTAAGGAAGGGTCTTTTAGGATACCTACTCCAAAATTTTGAAGTGATTCAGAACTTCCATGGATCAATGGAATGCTTCTAGTAGCTTGTGAGCTGTTGGGGAAAAAGGTTTGTTGATTAATGATTTAATTACACCTTGGAAGGGAAATGCAATTTCTAAAATACGTTGACACAACAGCAGCCATAACATAAATCCATGGCCTTCCCAGTAAGATATTGTAGTCAAGGTTTACATCAATGACGTCGACTTCAATTTCTACTCTCTTACCCCCCAGTTCAACTTGCAAGTTACTTAAAATCCCATACAGTGTGTATGTTCTTCCATCAAATGCTTTTAATTTCGTTGATGATCATGACAAGGGTGGTGAACCTAAAGTTTTCCAGCAACTCATTGACATAATATAGGTAGATGCCCCCTCGTCAATGATTGTTCGATGAATAGTTTAATTGGGGGCTTTTACCTATATAAGGAAAGAGAGTTGGGCTAGTAACTGAGGTTTGTATCCTTTATGGTTAAAGGCCACAAGATTGGAATCCGCTGGATCAATCCCACCTATTGTTGATAACAAAGCCTGCTTTTGGGAGGGGCAATTCTGCAGTACTTCAAGTGTCAACATAGCGAATGGCGATTGAGACAGATTCTACGCTATATTGTAATTCTGTGCTACTCAGGCACAAGGATTAAATGTCGATTTATGTACTACTCCCTTTGGCAGCTTTATAGTTAATTCAGGAATGATGGGCTAAACAACTTCTTGTGAAGTTGTTGTTGAACTACTGGGTTGATCTATAGTCTTGTTGTTCGATGACTATGGATTCCCATAATATTTATTCCTTGTTGATATCAAAGCATCATTTTTCTGTTTCGAGATGGATAGCATAAGCACTTGGGATGTGGACGCATGATCGATAGCAACCAGATTAGTTTCTAGGTTCGGAAATAGATCAGTCAACATCATTGAGGTACTTGAAGCCTTTAAGAGTTTCGTAACCTCAGCTCCATGTGGAAAATTCTTCGTGAAATGGTCCTCATTACAAATGTAACATGGATCATGAGGTTTCTTTTGCCCAATAGGGTTCTCAGAAGATTTTTCAGGAGTTTAATTTTTCTGTTTCTTCTTATTATTTTTCCCTTTTTTCTTGCCCCTTGGTTGCTTTGGATTCTTGTCCTTGTCAGATGACATGGCATTAATCTCTGAGGCAAGATGTTTGTCATTTTCTTTTTGACTAGAACTGCAAGGGATTTACCAGATGGAGCCTTTGCAGTCTGTGTACTTGAGGTACCGATCACGCCATCACCGACGTGAGAGTCCCTATTTGATTTAGGAGGGGGAGGAATGGAAAATTCTGGTCTAGGAGCATCAGGGATTTTGTCATAGAGCATTCTAGACTGGGTATAGATTAAATCTAAATATTGAGCACGAGAAATGACTTGCTCTTCAGTGACGACCCCTCCCTTCACCACATTTTCAGTAATGGTAGGCAATAATGACTTAATAAACCACTCAGCTAGAAGTTGATCAGGAACATACATCTTTTCCATTCAACGATGACGTCGCCACTCATGAATATGATCAGATATGTGAGTGGCTGTTGTCTGTTTAAAGTTGGTAGGGAGTTCTGTCCCTGTTTCGTACCTTATGGGTAACTGAAAGTGGGTTAGAAAAGTAGTGGCAAGGGCACTGAAGTTGTCAAATGAAGCTCTAGGCAATTCAATATACCATTTCATTGCTGGACTAGTGAGTGTTCTCTAAGAAAGGCAAAGTCTAATCGAATCATCATTTAGGGGGTTAGATGAGCACCACAAATGAAAAGTCATTACGTGATTCGATGGATCTTCACCTGGATTTCCATTGAATTTACGAATATCGGAGGGAAGTTTATGAGGAATCGTTGGCCACCAAGGGGTGTATGCAATTAGATTATTCGTCAACCGGTTCAAATCTGGTAATTCTAGAGTTGCTACAAAAGGCAACTGTTGATTCAGGTTTGGTGACACATACCCAAGATAAGATGGGATCGCCTGAGCAGTAGGTCTTTGCATACCAGCATAATGTATCTGATGCTGGTAACTTTGATAAGGTTGTTGAACATAACCATTATAGTATGGTTGTTGATAACTGTTTTGAAAATGCAGTTGTCCATTACCTACAAAGCCTTGTTTCTCAAGTCCTCAGTAAGTTTGCTGGAATTGTGGTTGTTGATATTGTACCGGCCATGGTTGTTGGACCATTTGCTATTGCCCAATACTAGATGATTGACCAAGATGTAGAGTGATAGTACCCGTTTGAGCCTAAGTCATTCCAGGTAAGGAAGCACAAACCTGAGGTTGTGATTTAGTTGTAGAGACAAGAGGATGTTGTATGACAACCTGAGAGACTTGAGGTTGACACACAACGATCAGTGCTTGTACTTGTGATACAGTCACAATAGCAGGTGTAGTGGGAATATTCGAAATAGGTGAGACCGGTTGTGTTGAATATACAACCCTTGGTTGTCGAGGCAGTATTGGTACCCAACCACTGGATATAATTCCAATTTGACCTGAATTTTGTTGTGAACTCTCCTATGGTTGTTCTCTAGGAAGGAACAATGAAATAGCATATTGCCCTCCATATGGTGGCAATCTAGTGTTTAAAGGATATATCGGACTTTGAAGACTAGTTTTCCCGAATTGATACTGGCATGGAGGATGAATTTGCTGAGTTTCAACATAAGAAATACCAGATGGAATTCTGGATGAACAAATAGGAACAGACCATGTCGTCGAAACAGTCCCTAAGTGGACTCCAGCTAGTGATTGGTAACTAGTTGGGATGGATGGTATACCAACAAAAATTGTAGGAATGATAGAAGGAAGTTATGCTGTGGTTGTATCAGATGACACAGTCCTAGATGTTGATGGTTGCTTAGACATATTCAGTCTATCCAGAAGATTTCCTAGCAATTTCACAGGAACTTGCGATGAAGGGTGATTTGAAGAACTAACTTTAGGGGTAGAAGGATATAAGTGGATCCCAGTTCCAAAATGTAATGGAGTACTGGATGGAAGCTCCTCTGTTATCTCTTCTATAGCAATCAGTCCAGGTGGAAGAGGCAGACCGTCAGGTCCGTAAAATATTTCTGTAGCTGAAGAAGGTATAGCTTCTATAGTAACAGGCACTGGAGGGCTGACACCTTCTGAATTCTAGAATTCAACTTCTAGATGTTCAGGTAAGTGAACTTCAGTCTCTGGATCAGCTCTAGTTGGAGCTGTCTCGGGTATAGAAGTGTCTACCATTACACTAGGATCAGTTCTAATGTCCTCTTGTAAGTGTAGAACTTCTTTTCTAAAGGCAGTTGTACCAGAAATGATCGAAGTAACTGTATTCTTTGACAATGTTGAAACACAAGTTTCAAATAAACCAGGAGAGTTGGACTGAGTTAAATGAGACCGTTTTGCCCAGAATGGCTTTGTTTCTAGAGTCAAATACGATTGACTCGCTAATCTCTGTGAACGATGGGGTTTTGATTGACTTTCTTCCACGATTGCAGATTACTTGATCAACTCAAAATTAAGGGGAAAATATTGTTATTCCAAATTAAATAAATTTTAATGATGCTTTGACACAAATTTTCTTTTTCATTTTTTAAGAGTCGAGAAAAAGCTAAAGATGACTCTAGTCCCCTTCGATTTTTAATGAGCCTAAAGTGAAAAGTGCTCAGATGGACTTTTTATTTTAATAAGTTGAAAAGGAACGAAAGTGACTATGTTGGAAATCTAGACAGAGGGATTACCAAACCAATTGCAAAACTGCCATATACACCTTGGTGGTAAATTAAAGAGAAATTACCAAGGACTATGTATGGCAATTAATCTTCCTAAATGTTGTGTTCAGTGCATTGCAATTGATAGGGTGGCAAACATGGCTTCCTATGGATAAAGGATATAAGCCTATTGTGGTCTCCCAATACATACTTGACGGTATGGGGAGCACAGATCCGTGCTAGCACTTGTCGTATCAAAGAGGAGGAATCATCCAACCTTCGATGAAAACGATAGTTACTAGATTTTGTGACACCGAAACACGTCTCTAGCCTAGACCTCTAGATGTGTTGCGTTAGGTTCCAAAGCATTGCTAAGTTCATTGAAATTTATTTTAGAGTTGATCTTGTTTAGAAGTTTGCATTTCAAGGTTCACTGTGTTTATTTTTTTTAGCAATGAAAATCCTACCTACTAAGGAAAGAAAATTACGATTATTTCAACCAAATAGCAAAGAGCACACACTAAATGCATTTTTCCTAAATAATTTTCCACACAAAGTCTAAATGCAAATGCAAATGCAAATGCATGTATTTGTTTTTCATTCCCCTTAATGTGAAGAATGCCGAAAAGGAAAACTAAGTATAGATCTGAAATATTTTCTTCAAAGTGACATTTCGACAATTTCTTTTTCAAAATGAAAGGAAGACTTAAACGAAAATTTTCAATTTCAAATAGAAGATGCTTTCCACACTTCAAATATCAAAAAATCAAATCAAATACACGACAAAAAGTTCAATCGACTATTTAGAGAAGGAACACTTTACGACACTTCTCTTTTTTGACACAAAACGATAGTTACGACAGTTTTTTCACCAAAACGATAGTTCGATTTACGCAACTTTTTGACAAAGGACTGTAAATGATGGAAAAATACATAAAAACATTTAATAATCCTAATCAATGGAGGCTGAACTATGTAAAGCAAGGAGGCTTCAGCAATGAGATACTATTCATAAGCAGTAAAAAACAATTAAATAGAGTTGAAAACAAGGACAAAAACCCCAAATTTCAAGGAGAGAAATATGATTACTCAGTCATCGCACCTATGCTTCACAGAAACAAGAATGCATCTCACCTACTACACTCGGGAAGTGCGATACATACTGGCTTCCAGTTATAGACAGCGTGATGGGCCAGCAAGCGCAACTGACATGGGTTTTGGCTCAAATTTGCAGCTGATTTTAGTGAGTTAAGCTGAGCTATGATGGATAGTAAATAGAAAAGTACATAGAATGATCTTGGGAGGATATTGAGCTACCACAAGGGTGTTTATAATGCTTGTAAGCCAGATGTTCAAATCATAAAATAAACTGGAGATTGACTGAAGCAGCGTACATCTACTTTGCAATTGCAAAGCAAGAGTAGTTCGAAGGCTATCTGGCTAACTTCAGGCTTTGTCTATAGTTTATAAAGCAAACAATCAACAACAAACAAAAAAACTATTCGCTTCCCAACGGAGTCGCCATTTTGTTTCCGGGAAAACTAGTGTCTTTTCAATCTGCTAGTCCCACTAGGATTGGCAGCTATCCTAGAAACAAACAGTCAAAGCAATTTGCGATTTCCTCTATGTATGATAGATAAGAGAGAAACAAAGGGACCAACCTGGATCGTCCACTTGATTCCTTGTTTGATTTCTCTCCCCCTTGACAGAGCTTGCAACTCCTCTCCTACTTGTCCCATTTAGAGAATACCTGCAGAAACAAAGTAACAAAACACCATCAAAGCATCTCGATCTATTATATCATAAACAATGCAGAATCAAAAATACATTGAGCATACAATGGAATTCACAAATAACAAGGTTCACAAGTACACGATTGTATGGAGGAAAACTCAAAGAAATTTATTAAAATAGAAGGGAGAATTACAACCCAGCCGTCTGATCCAACATCAAAGCCCTCTTCACCTCATGAAAAACAAGATCATCCAACAATATAATGCTTCTTCTCAAAGAGAAACTATCAGCACTTCCTTACAAATTACAAAATTCCAGCCTCCAGATCTCTAAGATGAGGAATCCATTTATATATGTTTGCAAAGATGTGAGTCATCTCTGGGTTTTTGATTAGTTTCATTCCACTTGTAGTTCTTGGTTCCACTTGGAGATTTCTTAGATCTCTTACTCATCCCCGGGTGAATTCAAAGAGGCAAGTTGTTATAGACATTTTTGTGCCTTACAGCTCTAAGCATGAAATGTCCATAAACCAAGGGATCCAAAGTCCCTAAAAGTGTTGTTCCTGCCCCTAAAGGAACAAGGTCAGCAAACTACAGCTTCTCCCAGAAGTTCTCCACCAGAAACTGCTCAGAATCAGTCAAACCGGGATCATTTCAGCTGCTCCACTAGCTACCTGCGTTGCATAGCACCCCATTACACTAGCTAGGTGCAATGTAACGCACCTAAATGTACTATCAGGGTGTGCTGAGCGGGAAATGACAAATGGTAGTGCCATTCCGCGAGGTGGAAAGACAATGGAAGCTTCCAGAATCTTCCTCCATGACACTTGCCTCACTGAGTTCGACCAAGGATGAGTAAGAGGCTCTCAGCCTCCAAGTGGAAAAAAGAACTAACAGAGAAAGGAAACTAGTCATATGACAAGCTGACTCATCCTCTTTGCATACATCTATATATGGATCCCTCATCCCAGAGATCCGGAGGCTGGAATTTTATACATTGCAGAGAATTGTTATTGGTTTTGAGATTGAGATCAGTGCATTGGGTGATTTATGCTTTGTTGGAGGTGAAGAAGGGATTCCTTTGCTGGGAGGTTGATGCTGGATCGGGACTCACTTGGTTGTATCTCCTCCTAGATCTTCTTGTTATATCAATAAAACTATTTGAGTTTCTCCTACATGCTTGTGTATCATTGATGTTTGTTGCATTAGTATGTTTAGCTTAAATTTGATCCTAAGCTATTTATGAATATGAATCCATGTCTTTGGTGTAGTTTTTCTCTTCTGTGATCTTGCAGGAACTTGGTGAAGCTGGGCAAGTAAGGGAGCAGGTAGCTGGAAGCTGTCAAAGAGAAGAGATATTGGATCAAAGGACTAGCGCAAGACACAGGTTGGTTCATCTTATTCCTCTTCATTCATAGTTCATAAAGAAGAATACAAAAGTAGTTTTCTCTGTTTGTTGCTAAGGCACTGTCACACCTTAGGTGGATAGGGTCATCCTAAATAGGCACTTTTCCCCACAACAAAATGGCGACTCCGCTGGGGAAGATTGTCTAATTAGTTTATTTGTGTTTCTCTTACTGTTTGTTTCATAGACTTAGAAGTAGCAATCGAACTGCATTTGCCATTTTCAAATGCAAAGTAGACAACTGCTACTTCAATCCACTCACTAGATTTGTTTATGATTTGAACAGTTGATTCACAAATGATCTGATTGCCCTTTGTGATAGCTCTTAGTCCTCCTTTAAATCATCCCTCTGATTGTACCTTACTGATTGCTTTTACTCGGCCAAAAACCATAGATTAAACTGCAAACCGTGACCCAGAACCTAGATAGAAGTCTTGTTTCTGCCCTAGCGCAGGCTCTGTGAAGAGGTTCTACATTTCAATGCAGGTCCCAAGAGGGCTACCTGCACTGCAATTTAGTTTCTCTGTGCAACAGGTGCGCTGATCAGCCCTTACCTTGTGCAGCTGAGGTTCTTTGCTTCATTTTGTCCAGTTTTGTCTCTGATTTTTGCAGCCTGTGACCAGTGTGTGAACCTATCTGAAAGCTGCTTTTCTCTGCCTTAATTCTGTCTCCTTTGTACAAAAAGACTGTAGGTGTTTTTGTGTGTTTGTGGCATCATTTACAGTTTTCCATTGCAAAAGTGAAATAGTCACATTGTCGTCCTTTGATTTAGATCTGTCGTAACTATCGATTTTGGTCTTAGGAGAAAGTTTATTTGCTGTTGATAGTCAATTATACTTTTACTTTTGCCTTTGGTTTGAATTTGTCACTTTCTAGTGTCGAAACAAGTGTCTATTTTGAAAATCGTAAAGTTTTGTATTCTTCTCTACCTTTAGATTTCGAAAAGAAGCTTGTTTGTATTTGTCATTTGAAAGAGAATTCAGATTTGTACATCAACTTTCTTTTTAGGCATCAATATTAAGAAAGTGAAAAACAAATACATGCACTTGTGCATTTGCATATTGATAGTTTGTATGGTTTGATTTAGGAAAAGTGCATTTACAGTGTGCTCTTTGCTCTTTGATAAAAGATTGTGTCTTTCTTTTCCCCTTGTAGCTAGGATTTTCATTGTTGAAAAGAGATAAAGATTTGCTTATCATTTTTAGATTGCATTTAGGAATTACATCTACATCTCGTGGTGAACCCAAAAGGCAAACTTCTAAGAAATATCAAATTAAAATAAATTGAATGAATCTAACAACGCTTTGGAACTTAACGCACAACATAGAGGTCTAGGCTAGAGACGTGTTTCGGTGTCGTAAAACCTGGTAACTGTTGGCCTCACTGATGGTTGGGTGATTCCTCCACTGTGAGACGATAAGTGCCAGTACGGATTTGTGCTCCAACGTACCAACGAGTATATATTGGGAGAGCCCTATAGGCTTAAAACCTTTTATCCATAGGAAGCCGTTTCGGCCGCCCTACTGATCGCAATGCACCGAACACAGCATTCGGGAAGATTGACTGTCGTACCGTAAAACGTATTCTGCAGTTTTGTGATTGGTTTGGCATACCCTCTACCTAGATCTCCAGAGTAGTCCCTTTCGTTCCTTTTCAGACTCCTTAACAGAAAAGGTCCATCTGATCACTTGTCACTTCAGGCTCATTAAAAATCGAAGGAGACTAGAGTCATCTTTTGTTTTTTTCTCGACTCTTTAAAATTGAAAAAACAAGTTGTGTCTAAAGCGTCTAAAAATTTATTTTAAACGGAATATTCATCACCCTTGTCCTACGTTCATCTTTAGGTTGATAAAATGGAGTCTACCAACCAAGGAATTCCCCTTGGTGGAAATCCTAGTCCCTTCTCCTCTTGGGGAGATGTTGGTGCACCCCATATGGCCACATTGTCGCTTCCAGGACTGACAATTGGCCTGCCGGTCTAGCTCTTCTCAACCAGTGTCGTTCAGAACACCACTATTCCTGAACAATCGAATCGGCAATTAGACGAATCCAGAGTTACCCACCAACCTTCTATTTCCTCTAATTCTCCTTCTCCTCCTTCCTCTTCGCTTGATGGGGCTGGCAAAGCCAAAAGTCAGGTTCCTAAGGAGAAGAAGGAAAAGAAGAAGAAAGAGAAGAAGAAGAAGGAGCCAAAAGCGAATGGGGGAAAACGAGTGTCGTCTAACGAAAATCCACACACTGCACCGACCAGGCCTAAATCGCCATGTGTCATATGCAAGGGAGACCACTTTCACAGAGATTGTCCTTGCATCCCCCGGATACTAAGGGACTGGTCTCCCCGTTTGCACAATCTGGTGTCGTCAACCTCTGGTGATCATGTTGAATGCACACCGTCAACTAGCGAAAGTGAAGCGCCAGGACAAAAAGGGAGAGCTAAATCTCCCTGTAAACTGTGTGAATGTGATCACACCATCCATCGTTGTCCCTTCTTAGATGAAGCTAAAAGAGTTTTGGATGATCGTTTGGTTTCACCGTTACGACTTCCTCCTGGATATAAAAAACTCTTGCCGAGTCCTTCGTTAGTTGAGAATCCAGCTAGCCCACTCAAGTGGTTGGCTGAAGCATCTGTCATTGAAGATGAACCAGCTGAATCCATACCAGACGAAAGTCAAAAGGTCGAGGTGGCAGTTGACCCGGTCTTACCTTCAGAAGTTCTATCTTCGAATGATACCATCACTGAAGAAAACAAGGATGACACCATCCAAATTCTCTTCATCAACACAGACTCCGACGAACAAGGGGGCAATCTGCCCATTCCTTTACCGCAGGAAGGAAGTTTTTCAAAGCCGTACCCGGCCGTCTACTCGGTCCCACCTCCAAGCAACCTAGTTGTCTCCTTCGATTGGAATCAACTAGGTAGACCCCGTTTACCACCAAGCATACCATTCAGAATTATCATCCAAATATATAGAATGGTCATGGTTGGTACCATCATAGATGAGGGGGCTTCTGTGAGTATCCTTTCCTCTACTGCTTGGAAAGCACTTGGTTCGCTATCGCTTTTGCCTGAGATGAGAAATCTGACAGGCTTTGATAAAGGAACCAGTCGACCTTTAGGGATCCTTCCCAATGTGCCCATAACACTAAGAGGGAAGACTGTTCAAATGAATGTAATGGTAGTTCAAGGACCCTTGGATTATAACCTACTCCTTGGACGAGACTATATTTATTGCATGGGAGCCATCGTCTCCTCACTCTTTAGAGTAATGTGTTTTCCGCATGAAGGAAGAGTGGTCAAGCTCATGGACCAGCTTTCATTTCCCAGATCACGCATAGCAAATAGTCATATACCATCCTTAAATGGTCTCTTCACGCAAGAAATGTCTCAACCCATGGTCCGTCCTCCCGATGAGCGCAAGTAATTCTGAGGGATATGACTGGAACCCAGGGGGCATGCGTCCTGGTCTGCTTCGGCAGGAAAACTTTGGGTATAGGGTAGGTTTCCGCGGGAGAATATGACTAGTCTGTACCCCGTCCGTGATTGGAAGAGGGGTTATTCTAGAATAAGATTCTCTTGTCAAACTTATGTGTTTGGCACTCGTTGTCACTCACCTTTGTCTATCTCGGTAAACATCGCCGAGGAAGTGTTTCATTTGTAACGCGAATGAGATAATCTTTGGTAACCTGAAAGAGGTAGGCCTTTCCTGATAGAACAAATGTTTTGTCTGCAAATTGAGGGGTAACCTTGAAATCGTACTTTATGCCTGGGGGCATGCAAACCTTTTGGAGTGAAAGCAAAGAGCGGTTATTTATCTGTTTTTTGGATTAGTCGTTTCCTAACTTGCATAAAGAAAGGATGTGGGGCAAAAATCTAAATGTTGTCGTTTTATATGAGACTTTCTTATCATATGACTAGATTAATCGAGCAGTTTTAGCACATAGTTCAAGCTCGTTAAAAAATAAATGCAAGACTGAGCAAGTGTTTCAATCCGCGTTTAAGCTCGTTAAAAAATGAACTATCCTCCGGTAAATAACCACCATGAATGTAGCATTATCAGCCATTAAAGCCTTGGTCGTGTTTTCACCATCACCTCCACTTTTCCATTGGCCGATCATTCAACTCCATTTGATTGTTTACCCATTTTGAGGAACAACTGCGAAGAGTGATTTCACTAGCCATCCTTGTGACACTGCCATGATTGGAAAATTCCAAACCTTACCTGGAATCAGCTGCTACCCATTTTATCACTCGTTCCTCAAAAGATGAGTCTTCTTTAAGCTCTTTTCATCTGACTCGTAAAATATGAAAAGATTGCCGAGTTTTGGCCTTCCAGCTCGTTAAAGCGACCGAAAGTGCTATCCCTCCTCTAGATTTTAATCTTTTTGGACCTAAGGGATTATTGCACAAAAAGATCGAGCGCTTGTTTTGTTCGGCTTGTTAAAACTATCGAAAATTCATCCCTTCTGTATTGTTTTATACTTTTTTTGGGCTTAAGGGATTAGATTACGAAAAAGGAATTTCGGAGTTAACTTTACGTACCTTTTTAGACTGTCTAAAAATGAAAAGGACCGAGTTATCTTTGTCGTTAGACTCGTTAAAAACATTAATAGCGACAAACTTGTCTTTAGACGAGAACGAGTTTCACTATCGCTAGGCTCGTTAAAACATAGCGATGGGTTTGCCAAAAGTGCAAATTATAGAACAAGCATATGTTATCCTCCTCAAGCTTGACAAAAATAAAGAGGTACTGGTCAACAATGACTGGGAAAAAATTGGGAAAAACTCAAAGAATCTTTATTGGTAGCAAGTCGCTCTTGAACATGACACTTCCACTCCATACCAGAATCGGGTTGGGTTGTTTCATTCACCGGTCACATCACCATGGTCACGCCATACCATCCACATTTGGGGTAAATGCTACCAATCTATCACATAAGTGTCGCCGATATGTTCAAGAGAAGTCATTCAGAGAAGTCACCTATGTCCCATCCACTACCATACATTATACTTCATTCTTTCATGACCGCCACCCTGAACCATATATCATCAGATCGTTTTCACCTCCATCAAAATCATTTGCTCCATTCTACGTCATTGATGTGGGATTCATTAAGGCCCTCCTTTGACGAATCGCTTCTTGTCGACATCAGCTCATTATCCAAGAAGTTGATCTAGGAACACCCCCTTCAGTACTTTGAAGCTTGCATGCCTCAATGGCAAGTTTCTCACTTCCGGCGATAGGTATACATCAATGACCTTCGACCGAAAGATTTTGCGTGGTGTTCGATGCCAAGTCCTTTATTCACACCACGTGAATTGTACTGCAATACCTTGAGGGTCATCATCATTATCGGTGATTCCTCTCGCGCTTGTTAACAATTTACATCATTGACTAGTAATCAAGCGATGTCTTTCCATGTTCGACTTCAGAACATTTCTCACATGGATTGACTTGTACTTCGAGTGAAGATTGGACGAGATTGAAGACCCCGGATCTAGTTTCATCCATCTGGGCTGCGATATATATTCAGGAAAATAAAAACATTGAAATGTACAGCATTGCAGCACAGATAATCATCCAACCAAAAGGATGATGGCTCTATTAGAATCATCAGTCTACCATCAGACGATTGTCTGTCCTATGTACATGAAAATGAATTTATAAAGCTGAGCATGGGAATGCCCGCCTCAGCTAGATCATGAAAACGGTATGAAAATAATGTATTGTATTGTATCTTATTACAGGTCTCCTCCCAACATTGAAAGAACTTCGGATCCTCCTAATAAATCATTTCACCCGATAAACGGCCTCATACTTTAGGGGGCAACTGTTATAGACATTTTTGTGCCTTACAGCTCTAAGCATGAAATGTCCATAAACCAAGGGATCCAAAGTCCCTAAAAGTGTTGTTCCTGCCCCTAAAGGAACAAGGTCAGCAAACTACAGCTTCTCCTAGAAGTTCTCCACCACACACTGCTTAGAATCAGTCAAACCGGGATCATTCTAGCTGCTCCACTAGCTACCTGCATTGCATAGAACCCTAGTACACTATCTAGGTGCATTGCAACGCACCTAAATGCACTACTAGGGTGCACTGAGCGGGAAATGACAAATGGTAGTGCCATTCCGCGAGGTGGAAAGACAATGGAAGCTTCCAGAATCTTCCTCCATGACACTTGCCTCACTGAGTTCGACCAAGGATGAGTAAGAGGCTCTCAGCCTCCAAGTGGAAACAAGAACTGACAGAGAAAGGACACTAGTCAGATGACAAGCTGACTCATCCTCTTTGCATACATCTATATATGGATCCCTCATCCCAGAGATCTGGAGGCTGGAATTTTGTACATTGCAGAGAATTGTTGTTGGTTTTGAGATTGAGATCAGTGCATTGGATGATTTATGCTTTGTTGGAGGTGAAGAAGGGATTCCTTTGCTGGGAGGTTGATGCTGGATCGGGACTCACTTGGTTGTATCTCCTCCTGGATCTTCTTGTTATATCAATAAAACTATTTGAGTTTCTCCTACATGCTTGTGTATCATTGATGTTTGTTGCATTAGTATGTTTAGCTTAAATCTGATCCTAAGCTATTTATGAATATGAATCCATGTCTTTGTGTAGTTTTTATCTTCTGTGATCTTGCAGGAACTTGGTGAAGCTGGGAAAGTAAGGGAGCAGGTAGCTGGAAGCTGTCAAAGAGAAGAGAGATTGGATCAAAGGACTAGTGCAAGACACAGGTTGGTTCATCTTATTCCTCTTCATTCATAGTTCATAAAGAAGAATATAGAAGTAGTTTTCTCTGTTTGTTGCTAAGGCACTGTCACACCTTAGGTGGATAGGGTCGTCCTGAATAGGCACTTTTCTCCACAACACAAGTGTCATAGAGGAATTTTCTAGAAGATTCCATGAGCATCCACTTAGCAAATTGTATTGGACATTTGTCCATCCTCGCTCATCACACCCTATAGAAGGCCTCATCAATATGCATTGCACCTAGCTAGTGTAGCAGTCAGTATGCATCGCAACCTGACAGTGGAGTAGTCAGTATGGTCCTGGTTTGGCCACTTCTGAGTGGTTTTTTAAGTGGAACATCTGGGGAATGATGTAATCAGTTGACCATGATCCTTTAGGGTATAAAACAACACTTTTAGGGGTTAAAGAACCCTCGGTTTATCGACATATAAGATTGGGGTTGCAATGCCCAAATATGTCTATAACACCTGGTTTTGACATAAACCTGCTCAGTATTCCCACTACATGTGTAGTGTATGGTCTAGTACAGACCATCGCATACATCAGGCTACTGATTGCACTTGCATATGGAACACAGGACATATCCTCTTCCTCTTCTTGTGTCTTGGGACATTATTCAGCAGATACCTTTACACCTACAGGAATATGAACCTTCACCGGTTTACTATCCTACATATTAAACCTCTGCAATATTGTATCGACATACTTCCTCTAGTTTAACCAGAGCTTCCTCTTTGCCCAATCTCTTTTATTTTCCATGCTCAAAATATAGTTTGCAGCACCAAGATCTCTCATGTCGAATTTGGAGGACAATTGGGTCTTCAAATCCTGGATAATTTCTTTGTCATTTCCAACCAGCAACATATCATCCACATACAAGACCAGATAAATAACACGGTCACCAATTAATTTAAAATACACATAGTGATATTCTTTGCTTTTGGTGAAGCGAAGTCCCCATATAAACATATCAAATTTCTAATACCACATCCTTGGCGACTGTTTTAACCCATACAGAGAATTCTTTAACTTGCATACCAATTCTTTCTTATCCTTCACCACAAATCCTTCAGGTTGCTTCATGTAGATCTCCTCTTCCAGATCCCTGTGAAGAAATTTTGTCTTCACATCCATCTATTCTACCTCAAAATCAAAAGCAACAGTAACAAATAAAAGTAATCTAATATAAGCTACCTTGGCAACATGAGAAAAATTATCACCAAAATCAATTCCTGTCACCTGTGAATAACCTTTTGCTACCAACTGAGCTTTGTATTTCTCCACCTTTCCTTCTGCATTTGTCTTCTTCTTGAACACCCATTTGCTACCAATGGGTTTCCTTCCAGCTAGCAACTCCACCAGGTCCCGAGCCTCATTTTTGTGTAAAGATGACATTTCATCAACCATGGCCTCTTTCCAGAGTTTTCCATCCTCTGAATCTATTGCTTCCTTCACAGTTCTGGGATCATCATCAGTAATAGATAAAGAAGAATTCGAATAGAAAGCAGATGGAATATACCTTTTTGGTTGCCTTCTTTCTCGAACTGATCTTCTCACACTTAGAGTTTTTGACTCTTCATCTTCTAATTCCTCCTCTGCTGTAGAGTTTGATTCTTCCTCCTTTAGCTCAAACTTTATCTTCTCAGATTCCTTTGTGTTATAGACAGATTTGGGCACTGCAACCCCAATCTCATATGTCGATAAATCAAGGGCTCTCAAACCCCTAAAAGTGTTGTTTCACACCCAAAAGAATCATGGTCAACTAATTACATCATTTCCCATAAGTTCCACCTGAAAAACCACTCAGAACTAGTTATACTGGAGCATACAGACTGCTCCATGGTCAAGGTGCGATGCATGCCAGCTGCTACACTTGCCAGGTGCAATGCATATTGAAAGAGCCTTTTGTGGGGTGATATGAGCGAGAGCAGACAAAAGGCAAAGACAGTTTGCTAAGTGGAAACCCAAAGAATCTTCTGCAAACTTCTCATATGACACTTGCCTCTCTGAATTCACCGAAGGATGAGTAAGAGATCAATGAAATCTCTAAGTAGAACCAGGAACTATCAGTGGAATGACACTAATCAAAATCCCAGAGCTGACTCACCCCTTTGCAAATATCTATAAATGGATCCCTCATCTGAGAGATCTAGAGGCAGGAATTTTATAATTTGTAAGGACGTGCTGTTGGTTTCTCTTTGAGAAGAAACATTGTATTGTTGGGTGATCTTGCTTTTCATGAGGTGAAGAGTGCTTTGATGCTGCGAGGATGATGCTAGATCAGACAATTAGGTTGTAATCCTCTCTTCTATTTCTACTATCAATAAAGTTCTTTGAGTTTTCCTCCATATAATCTTGTATTTTTGAATCTTGTTATTTGTAGATGCAATTATATGGTCAATGTATTTCTGATTCTGCATTGTTTATGATATCATACATTGAGATGCTTTGATGGTGTTTTGTTTCTTTTCCTCTACAAGTATTCTCTAAAGCAGGACAAGTAGGAGAAGAGTGGAAAGCTCTATCAAGGGAGAGAGGAAACAAGCAAGGAGTCAAGCAGAAGATACATGTTGGTCCTCTTTGTTCTCTCATATCTACCATACATAAAGGAAACCTCGAAGTGTTTTGAATTGTTTGCTTCTAAGATAGCTACCCATCTTAGTGGGACTAGTAAATCAAAAAGACACTAGTTTTCCTGGAAACAAAATGGCGACTCCACTGGGGAACAAATAGTTTGTTTGTTTGTTATTGTTGTTTTCTTTATAAACTACAGACGGACCCTGAAGTTAAGCCATCTAGCCTTCGAACTGCTTTTGCTATGCAACTGCAAAGTAGATCAACACTACTTCAGTCAATCTCTGGGTTGGTTTATGACCTGAACACCTGACTTGCAAACATCCTAAGTGCCCCTGTGGTAGCTCAATAACCTCATAAGATCGTACCCCTATACTTTGTTTTTACTGTCTATCTTAGCTCAGCCTAAATCACTGAACTTAGCTACAAATTTTGAGCAAAAACTAAACTTAGTTTCGTCCCTTGGTCCATCACACTGTCTGTAACTAGAAGCCTGTATGCATGGAAACTCCCATGTGTTGCAGGTCAAATGCATCCTTTTTTCCCTTAAGGACAAGTGTGATGACTGAATGATACTATTTCTCTCTTTGAAATTTGGTTTTTTCCTCCTTGTTTTCAACTATATTCAGTAGTTTTGCTGCTCATGATCAGTGTCTTATTGCTGAAGCCTCTTTCCTTTACATTATTTAGCCTCCATTGATAGGGATTTCTAAATGTTTTTATGTATATTTCTATCATTTACAATCTTTCTTTGTCAAAAGTAGCTTAATCGAACTGTCATTTTTGATGCAAAGAAGTGTTGTAGCTGTCATTTTGAGTCAAAAAGAAGAGTGTTGTAAAGTCTTCCTCTTCTAGATAGTCGATTGTACTTTTTCCATTGTATTTGATTTGAATTGTTAGTATTTAAAGTGTCGAAAGCAGTTTTCTATTCGAAATCAGAAAGTGTTGTTTTAGTCTTCCTTTCATTTTGAAAAGAAATTGTCGAAGTGTCGCTTTGAAGAAAATAGTTCAGATCTGTACTTAGTTTTCCCATTTGGCATTCTCAAATTAAGAAAATGAAAAACAAATACATGCATCTGCATTTTCATTTAAACTGTGTGTGAAAATGATTTAGGAAAAGTTCATTTAGTGTGTGCTCTCTGCTCTCTGTTGAAAGAATCGTAATCTTCTTTCCTTAGTAGCTAGGATTTTCATTGCTAAAATAAACGACTGTTTATCATTTTAGATTGCATATTTAGGAATTTTACATCTATGTCACGTGGTGAACCTTGAAAGGAAAACTTCTAAGCAAGATGAACTCTAAAATAAATCTCAATGAACATAATAACGCTTCGGAACCTAACACAACACATCTAGAAGTCTAGGATAGAGACGTGTTCCGGCGTCATAAAACCTGGTAGCTATCGTTTTCATCAAAGGTTGGGTGATTCCTCCTCTTTGATACGACAAGTGCTAGTACGGACTTGTGATCCCCGTACCGTCGAGTATATATTGGGAGACCATAATAGGCTGATATCATTTATCCATAGGAAGCCGTGTCTGCCACCCTATCAATCGCAATGCACTGAACACAACATTTTGGAAGATTGACTACAATACATAAGTCCTTGCTAATTTCTCTTTAATTTACCACCAAGGTGTATTTTGTAGTTTTGCGATTGGTTTGGTAATCCCTCTGTCTAGATTTCTAGAGTAATCACTTTCATTCCTTTTCGACTCCTTAAAAGAAAAGGTCCATCTGAGCACTTGTCACTTCAGGCTCATTAAAAATCGAAGTCAACTAGAGTCATCTTTATCTTTTTCTCGACTCTTAAAAATTGAAAAAGAAAAGTTGTGTTAAAGCGTCATTAAAATTTATTTAATTCGGAATAACATTTTCTCCTTTTTAATTTTGAGTTAATCAAGTAATTCGCAATCATGGAAGGAAGTCAACCAAAACCCCATCATTCGTGGAGGCTAGTGAGTCAACCATCTTTGACTCCAGAAACGAAACCATTCCAGGCAAAATGGTCTCGTTTAACTGAGTCCACCTCTCCTGGTTTATTTAAAACTTGTGTTTCAACATCATCAGAGACTACAGTTACTCCGATCATTTCTGGTACATCTGCCTTTACAGAAGAAGTTCCGCAGTTACAAGAGGAAATTAGAACTGATCCTAGTGTGACAGTAGACACTTCTATACCTGAAATAGCTCCATCTAGGACTGATCCAAAAAATGAAGTTCACTTACCTGAACATTGGGAAGTTGAATTCCAGAATTTAGAAGGTGTCACCCCTTCAATATTTGTCACTGCAGAAGCTATACCTTCTTCAGCCCCAGAAATATTTTACGGACCTGACAGTCTACCTCTTCCATCTGGACTGATTGTTATAGAAGAGGTTGTAGAGGATCTTCCATCCAGTACCCCATTGCATTTTGGAACTGGGATCCACTTATATCCTTCTACTCCTGAAGTTAGTTCTTTTAATCATCCTTCATCGCAAGTTCCTTTCGAATCGTTAGGAAATCTTTTGGATAGACTAAATTTGTCTAAGAAACCATCAACATCTAGGACTATGTCATCTGATACATCCACAATAGAACTTCCTGCTACCACTCCGATGATGTTTGCTGGTATACCATCTGTCCCAATTAGTTATCAATCACTAGATCAAGTCCACCTAGGGACTGTTTTGATGAAATGGTCTATTCCTATTTGATTCTCTGGGATCGTATCTCACATTTCTTATGTTGAAGCTCAGCAAATTGATCTTGCATACTAGTTTCAACTTAGGCAGCCTAGTTTTCAAAGACCCATCTATCATTTAAGCATTGTATTGCCACCACATGGGGGGTAGTATGCTTTTTCATTGCTCCCTCCTGGAGAACAACCATATGAGAGCTCACAACAAAATTTAGGTCAAACTGAAATTAAATCCAATAGTTGGGTACCAATACTGCCTCAATAACCAAGGGTTGTATATTCAATTCAACCAGTCCAACCTATGTTGAATATTACCACTACACTTGCTATTGTGATTGTGTCACAAGTACAATCACAACCTATTGTATATCAACCTCAAGTCTCTTAGGTTGCAGTAAAACAACTTCTTATCCCTATGGCTCAATCACAACCTCAGATTACTACTTCCTTAATTGGAACGACTCAGGCTTAAACGGGCATTATCACTCTGCATCTTGGTCAATCATCCAGTATTGGGCAATAGCAAATGATTCACCAACCATGGCTAGTGCAATATCATCAACTGTAATTCCAGTAAGCTCACCGAGAACCTGAGCAACAAGGCTTTGTAGCTAATGGGAAACCGCATTTTCGAAGCGCTTATACACAACCATACTATAATGGTTATGCCCATCAACCTTATCAAACATATTAGCATCAGATACATTATGCTAGTATGCAAAGACCTATTGTTCAGGCGATCCCATCTGATCTGAGGTATGCTTCGCCAAACCTAAATCAACAGTTGCCTTTTGCAACAAATCTAGAATTACCATATTTGAAACGATTAACGAATGATCTAATTGCTTATGCCCCTTTGTTGTTGGGAAAAGTATCCAATACGGAATGACCCTATCCCACTCTAAGGGTGATAGTACCTCAACAACAATCAAAGCAAAGCTATTTGAGATTACTTCTTTATGAGATGTAAGAGAGAGAAGGAAGAGATCCACTAACCGATGTCTTCCACTAATGATTGATCCAATCTTCTCTCTTTGCTGCTTGCTCCCAGTTCCTTGCTCTTTCACTGGCCCAGCTACACCAAGATCCTGCAAAATAACAAGAGAGGGAAACTACAAGAAGCATACACTCATAATTGATTCAAGGATTAGAATAAATCAAATACACCAGTATAACAACACACCACTGAGACACATGCATATAGAAGAACCTCAAATGCTTTATTAATGGAAGAAGTAAAGTTCAGGAAGTGATACAACCATAAAAGGCCCAATCCAGCATCACCTCCCAGCAGAAAGAAATCTCGTCTTCACCTCCTTCAAGCAAATCACCCAATAGTTCTATACTCAAACCAACAACACTTCCTTACATTCACAAGATTCCAGCCTCCTTAGACCTCATGAGAGAGCTCTATATATAGGATTTTTGGAGAAAGGATGAGTCAGCTTGAGCTTGGCATGGAGCTGACTAGTGTCCTCTCCCACTTCATTTATTCTTCAGTTCTTGAGTCCACTTGGAGGTTCTTACTTCCACTTGGAGATCTAGACCCTCTTACTCATCACTAGGCGAATTCTCTGATCCAAGTGTCATTTTGGAAGCTTCCTGGGCATTGACACCTTGAGGAATGACTGTGCCACTTGGCCAAACTCGCCCAGCGCATGTAGCCTTCTTTGTAGTTGACATTCAGCGCAGGTACACAGTGGAGTAGTTGACATTCAGCGCAGATGCTCAGTGGAGCAGCTGACATGATCCAGAATTAGCTTTTTTTTGAGTGTTTTTAGGTGGAGAACTGATATTCAGTGCTGTGGTTTGCTGACCTTGTTCTTCTAGGGGTAGGAACAACATGTTTAGGGACTTTGGATCCCTTAGATTATTAACATTTCATGCTTCATGCTGTAAGGCACAAAAACGTCTATAACAGTTGCCCCCTAAAGTATGAGGTCGTTTATCGGGTGAAATGCTTTATCTGGAGGATCCGAAGTTCATTCAATCGCTGAGAGGTGACCTGTAATAAAATACAATACAATACATTATTTTTCATTCTGCTTTCATGATCTAGCTGAGGCGGGCATTCCCATGCTCAGCTTTATAAATTCATTTTGGTACATAGAACAGACAATCGTCTCATGGTAGACTGATAATTCTCTGCTGAAATTATCATCCATTGAGTAGGATGATCATCTGCTGTAATGATGTACATGTCAAATGTATTTATATTTCCTGAATATATATCGTAGCCCAAATGGATGAAACTAGATCCGTGGTCTTCAAACTCGTTCGATCTTCACTCTAAGTACAATTCGATCCATGTGAGAATTGCGTTGAAGTCGAACATGGAAAGACATCTCTTGATTACCGGTCAATGATGTAAACCGTTAACAAGCACGAGAGGAATCACCGATAATGATAATGACCTTCAAGGTACTGTAGTACAATTCACGTGGTGTGAATATAGGACTTGGCGTCGAACACCACACAAAATCTTCTGGTCGAAGGTCATTGATGTATACCTGTCGCCGGAAGTGAGAAACTTGCCATTGAGGCATGCAAGCTTCAAAGTACTGAGGGGGTTGTTCCTAGATCAACTTCTTGGATAATGAGCTGAAGTCGACAAGAAGCGATCCGTCAAAGGAGGGCCTTAATGAATCCCACATCATTGACACGGAACGGAGCTAATGATTTTAGTGGAGGTGAAAACAATCTGTGACATATGATTCAGGGTGGCGATCATGGATGGATGAAGGATAATGTATGGCGGTGGATGGGACACGGTTGACTCTTTCTGAACAACATCTCTTGAACATATAATGACACTGATGCGATGGATCGGTAGCATTACCCCAAATGTGGATGGTTTGGCGAAGACCATGGTGATGAGACCAGTGAATGAAACAACCCAACCCGATGTGATACAGAGGAAAAGTGTCATGTTCAAGAGCGACTTGCTACCATTAAAGCTTTGAGGTTCTCCCAATTTTTCCCCAGTCATTTCTGACCAGTACCTCTTTATTTTTGTCAAGCTTGAGGAGGATAACATATGCTTGTTCTATAACCTGCCCATCGGGCAAGCCCATCGCTATGTTTTAACGAGCCTAGCGATAGCGAAACTCGTTCTCGTCTAAAGACAAGTTTGTCGCTATTTAATCATTTTAACGAGTCTAACGACAAGGAAAACTCGGTCCTTTTCATTTTTAGGGAGTCTGAAAAGGTACAGAAAGTTAACTCCAAAATTCATTTTTCATCATCTCATCCCTTAAGTCCGAAAAAGTATAAAACAATACAAAAGGGATGAGTTTTCGATAATTTTAACGAGCCGAATAAAACAAGCGCTCGACCTTTTTGTGCAATAATCCCTCAGGTCCAAAAAGATTAAAATCTAGAGGAGGGATAGCTCTTCCGGTCACTTTAACGAGCTGGAAGGCCAAAACTCGGCAAGCTTTTCATATTTTATGAGTCAGATGAAAAGAGCTCAAAGAAGACTCGTCTTTTGAGGAATGAGTGATAAACAGGGATAGCAGCAGATTCCCGGTACAGGTTGGAATTTTCCAATCACGGCAGTGTCACAAGGATGGCTAGGTGAAGTCACTCTTCGCAGCTGTTCCTCAAAATAGGTAAACAATCATGTGGGAGTGAACGATCGGCCAAATGGAATGGAGGTGGCAGGTGCAAACACGACCAAGGCTTTTTATGGCTAATAAATTTACGATCACAATGGTTATTTACCAGGGTATGTTCATTTTTTAACGAGCTTGAATGCTCAATCTTATGTTTATTTTTTAACGAGCATGAACTATGTGCTAAAACTGCTCGGATCTCGCTTTTCTATTTTTTAACGAGCATAAATTCCGCGGTAAAACTGCTCGATATACCATTCATAAGATAAGAATGTCTCCTGTGAGATAGCTATTTTTTAAGGAGCTTTATCTCACGAAGCTATGCTCCTTCTCATCCTTTCTTTATGCAAGTTTGGAAACGGATAATCCTATGAGTTTAAAGGGTTAGACCTACAGGTTTAAAGGGAGGACCTAAAAAATTAAAAAATAAATAGTCGCCCCTTGCTTGCACTCCAAAAGGTTTCATGCCCCCAGGTATAAGACAGAGTTTCAAGATTACCCCTACTTCTTTCCGCCAAAACTTTCATTTCACCGAGAGAGGCATACCTCTTTCTGGTTACCCAAAGATTGTTTTGTTAACACCATCAAAAGAAAACATTTCCTCGGCACTGTCTACCGAAGTAGACAATGGTGAATGACCTTTGTCAAACAAGTAACCTTAACAAAAGAATCCTGTTCTAGAACAACCCCTCTTCCATCCACGGATGGGGTACGGACTAGTCATATTCTTTCACGGAAATTCTACCTTATACCCAAGGTTTCCTCTGCCAGAAGCAGACCAGGATGCATGCCCCCTGGGTTCCAGTCCCCTTTTTCTGAATCACTCGCACTCATCGGGAAGAAGGACTGGGGGTGGAGACATTTCTTGAGTGAATAGACCATTGAGGGTTGGTATGTGACTATTTGCGATGCGTGATCCCGGAAATGAAAGTTGGTCTACGAGCTTGACCATTCTTCCTTCGTGTGGAAAAAACATTACTCTAAAGAGTGAGGAGACTATTGCTCCCATGCAATATATATAGTCTCATCCAAGGAGTAGGTTATAATCCAAGGGTCCTTGAACGACCATCACGTTCATTTGAACGGTCTTCCCTTTCAATGTAACAGGCACATTGGGGAGGATCCCTAATGGTCGACTGGTTCCTTTGTCAAAACCCGAGAGATTTCTTCTCTCAGGCAAAAGCGTCAGGAAACCTAGTGCTTTCCAAGCAATAGAGGAAAGGATACTCACAAATGCCCCTTCATCAATGATAGTTCCAGCCATTATCATTCTATAAATTTGGACTATGATTCTGAATGGTATACTGGCTGGCAACCGGGGTCTGCCTAGTTGGTTCCAATCAAAGGACACAACCAGGTTGCTTGGTGGTGGGATCGAATACACGGCTGGATATGACCCTGACGATGTTCCTTCCTGCGATAAAGGAATGGGCACATTGCCCTGATGCTCATCAGAGTCGGTGTTGATGAAAAGAATCTGGATGGTGTCATCCTTATTCTCTTCAGTGAGGGTGTCATTTGAAGATGAATCTTCATTGACGGTGTCATTTGAAGATGAAACCTCCGAAGGTAGAACCGGTTCAACTGCCGTTTCGACCTTTAGACTTTCGTCTGGTCTGGATTTAGTAGGTTAATTTTCAATGATTGACGCTTCAGCTGACCACTTGAGTGGGCCAGCTATATTTTCAACCAACGAAGGACTTGGCACGAGTTTTTTGTATCCAGGAGGAAGTCTCAACGGTGAAACCAGACGATCTTCCAAAACTCTCTTCGCTTCGTCTAAGAAGGGACAACGGTGGATGGCGTGATCGCCTTCACACAGTCTGCAGGGGGATCTTGCTCCCCCTCTTTGTCTTGAACCTTCACTTTCGTTGGTTGAAGGTAAGCATTCAACATGGCTGTCAGAGGTTGATGCTCCCGAATTGTGCAACCGAGGGGACCAGTCCCTTAGTATCCGGGGAATACAGGGACAATCTCTATGGAAGTGGTCTCCTTTACATATGACACATGGCGATTTAGGCCCGGTCTGTGCTGTGTGTGGATTTTTGTTAGATGACTTTTGCTTTCCCCCAGTCGCCTTAGGCTCCTTCTTCTTCTTCTCTCTCTTCTTCTTCTCTTTCTTCTCCATGGGAGCTTGGCTTTTGCCGGCTCTACCTTGCGAAGATGAAGGATCAGAGGAAGAGTTATAGGAAGTTGAAGGCTGGTGGGCAGCTCTAGACTGATCTAACTATTGACTCGACTGTTCAGGAACCATGGTGTTCTGAACTACATTGGTTGAGAATAGCCAAATAGGTAGGCCAATTGTTAGTCCTGGAAGCAACAATGTGGCCATGTGGGGCGCACCAACTTCTCCCCAAGAGGAGAAAGGACTAGGATTTCCATCATGTGGAATTCCTTGTTTGGGGAATTCCATGTTCTCAACCTAAGGATCAACGCAGGAATAGGAGGTGATTATGTTCCGTTTAAAATAAATTTTATAACGACGCTTTGGAAACAACTTGCTTTTTCACTTTTTAAGAGTCGAGAAAGAGCTAAAGATGACTCTAGTCTCCTTCGATGTTTTAACGAGCCCGAAGTGACAAATGCTCGGATGGACTTTTTCAGTTATAGAGTTTGAAAAAGGCCAAAAGAAACTACTCTGGAGATCTAGGCAGAGGGTGTGCCAAACCTTTCGCAAAACCACAGAATACGTTTTACAGTACGGGTGGTCGATCTTCGTGAATGTTGTGTTCACTGCATTGTGATCAGTAGGGCGGCCGACACGGCTTCCTATGGATAAAGGCTTTGTTCCTATAGGGGTCTCCCAATATATACGCGATGGTATGTGGGAGCACAAGTCCGTATTGATACTTATCGCTTCACCGTGGAGGAATCACCCAACCACTCAACGCTAAGATATCACATTTAACGACGCTGGAACACGTCTCTAGCTTAGACCTCTATGTGTTTGCGTTATGTTTCAATGCGTTGTTATGTAAATTCAATTTATTTTAAGGTTGATCTTGTTTAGTAGTTTGCCTTTATGGATCACCACGACATGTATGATAACACTCCTAAATGCAGTCTAAGATGATAAGAAAGCTTTTCAATCTTTCAACTTTGAAAATCTTAACTACTGAGGGAAAAGAAAGACATCATCTTTTCACACAGATCATAGAGCACACACTAATGCACTTTTTTCCTAAATTGACATGCAAACTGTCATAATGCACATGCACAATGCAAGTATTTCTTTTCTCTTTCTTAATGTTGATGTGATACAAAAAGAAAGCTGTTGTATAACTTTGAATTCAATTTCAAGAGAAAGCAAACAAGCTTGTCCAAAATCAAAAGACACCTTAAGATTTACTTGTTTCGACACTAGAAATATATAAATTCAAACCATATGACGAAAGGAAAAGCTCAATCAGCTATGAACAGCAAATAAACTAACTCTTAAGATCAAAACGACACTTATCACAGGTCTAGATCTAAGAGGCCACAACAAGACTAGTTCACTTTCGTTATGGGAAACTGAAAATGATATAAGAAATACACAAAGAACAAATACAGTTTCTTTATACAACCGAGGCGGAATAGTGGCAAGGAAAGTTGGTTTCAGAGAGGTACATTGACTGATAATAGGCTGCACAAACAAGGGTGAAAACAGGGCAATAAACAGGAAGGAAACCCAGTAGCACTAGGCAAAACTGGTTCAGCGCAGGTAGTACACTGGAAGTTTGACCTTCAGCGCAGGTAGCCCCTTCGGGAACTGCGCTGAAATGCAGACTTCCTTCACAGTGCCTGCACTGAAGAGACAAACTTTCGTTTTTCTCAGTTTCCGGGTCACAGATTGCTCAAAAATTCACAGTTTTTGGCCAAATCAGAAGCTATCAATCAAGTACACACTAAGGGATGAAAAGGAGGATGAAAAGATATCACTAAGAGCTATTTAGAGTCCTTGTGGATCAGCTCTTCAAATCATAAACATGCCCAGAAACTGAGCTAGAGTAGCTGCCCTCTACTTTGCATTTGAAAGCTCCAAATGCAGTTCGATTCGGTACTACCTGTGTTTATGAAATGAATAGCAAAAACACAAACAACCAACAAGATACGATCCCCAGCGAAGTCGCCAATTTGTTGTTGGGAAAAGTATCCAATACGGAATGACCCTATCCCACTCTAAGGGTGATAGTACCTCAGCAATAATCAAAGCAAAGATATTTGAGATTACTTCTTTATGAGATGTAAGAGAGAGGAGGAAGAGATCCACTAACCGATGTCTTCCGCTAATGATTGATCCAATCTTCTCTCTTTCTTGCTTGCTCCCAATTCCTTGCTCTTTCACTAGCCCAGCTACACCAAGATCCTGCAAAATAACAAGAGAGGGAAACTACAAGAAGCATACACTCATAATTGATTCAAGGATTAGAATAAATCAAATACACCAGTATAACAACACACCACTGAGACACATGCATATAGAAGAACCTCAAATGCTTTATTAATGGAAGAAGTAAAGTTCAGGAAGTGATACAACCATAAAAGGCCCAATCCAGCATCACCTCCCAGCAGAAAGAAATCTCCTCTTCACCTCCTTCAAGCAAATCACCCAATAGTTCTATACTCAAACCAACAACACTTCCTTACATTCACAAGATTCCAGCCTCCTTAGACCTCATGAGAGAGCTCTATATATAGGATTTTTGGAGAAAGGATGAGTCAACTTGAGCTTGGCATGGAGCTGACTAGTGTCCTCTCCCACTTCAGTTATTCTTTAGTTCTTGAGTCCACTTGGAGGTTCTTGCTTCCACTTGGAGATCTAGACCCTCTTACTCATCACTAGGCGAATTCTCTGATCCAAGTGTCATTTTGGAAGCTTCCTGGGCATTGACACCTTGAGGAATGACTGTGCCACTTGGCCAAACTCGCCCAGCGCAGGTAGCCTTCTTTGCAGTTGACATTCAGCGCAGGTACACAATGGAGCAGTTGACATTCAGCGCAGATGCTCAGTGGAGCAGCTGACATGATCCAAAATTAGCTTGTTTTTGAGTGTTTTTAGGTGGAGAACTGATATTCAGTGCTGTGGTTTGCTGACCTTGTTCCTCTAGGGGTAGGAACAACATGTTTAGGGACTTTGGATCCCTTAGATTATTGACATTTCATGCTTCATGCTGTAAGGCACAAAAATGTCTATAACACCCTTGGTGGCCAACAATCCCTCATAAACTTCCCTTAGATATTCCTAAATTCAATGGAAATCTGGGTGAAGATCCATTGAATCATGTAATGACCTTTCATTTATGGTGTTCATCCAACACCTTCAATGATGATTCGATTAGGCTTCACCTTTTTCATCGAACGCTAACTGGTCTGGCAGTGAAATGGTACATTGAATTGCCTAGAGCTTCATTCGATAACTTTAGTGCCCTTGCCACTACCTTTTTAACTCATTTTCAATTACCCATAAGGTACGAAATAGGGATAGAACTCCTTACCAACTTTAAACAGACAACAAACACTCACATATCTAATCATATTCATGAGTGGTGACATCGTCGTCGAATGGTAAAGACGTATGTTCCTAATCAGCTTTTAGCTGAGTGGTTTATTAAGTCATTATTACCTTCCATTACTGAAGATGTGGCAAAAGGAGGAGTTGTCACTGAAGAGCAAGTCATTGCTTGTGCACAATATTTAGACTTGATCTATACTCAGTTTGGTACACTCTATGACAAAATCCCTGATGCTCCAAGACCGTAATTTTCCATTCCTCCCCCTCCTAAATCAAACAGGGACTCTCATCCTAGTGATGGTGTGATTGGTACCTCAAGCATGCAAAGCGCAAAGGCTCAATCTGGTAAAGCCCTTGCGGTTTCTAGTAAAAAAGCAAATGACAAACTTCTTGCCTCGGAGGTTAATGCCGTGTCATCCAAAAAGGGCAAAGAACCAAACAACCAGGGGGCAAGAAGAAAGAGAAAAACAAAAAGAATAAACAGGAGGATTTGCCTCCTAAGAAACCTTCTAAAAACCTTGTTGGGAAAAAGAAACCTAATCAGCCATGTTCCATATGTAATGAAGACCATTATACGAAAAATTGTCCACATCGAGCTGAGGTCAAGAAATTTTTAAAAACTTCAAGCACCTCAGTAGTCTTGACTGATCCATTTCCAAACCCAAAAACTAATCTGGTTGATATTGATCATGCTTCCCCATCCCAAGTGCTTACGTTATCCGTCTCAAAGCAGCAAAATTATGATTTGATATCGACGAGGAATAAAGATTATGGGAATCCACAGATGTCGAGCAACAAGGCTACAGATCAACCCAGAAGTTCGACAACAACTTCGTCAGAAGTTGTGCCACCCATCATTCCTGAACTAACAATAAATCTGCCAAAGGGAGTAGTACATAAATTGACATTTAATCCTCGTGCTCGAGCAGCACAAAATTATAATATAGTAAAGGATCTAGCTCAATCATCGTCCGCTATGTTGACACTTGAAGTACTGTAGAATTTCCCCTCCCAAAAGCAAGCTTTATTATCAGCAATAGGTGGGATTGACCCAACGGATTCCAATCTTGTGGCCTTTAACCACAAAGGATATGAACCTTAGTTACGAGCCAACTCGCCTTCCTTATACAGGTAAAATCCCTCAACAAAACTGTTCATCGAACAATCATTGATGAGGGGGCATCTACCTGTATTATGTTAATGAGTTGCTGGAAAACTTTAGGCTCACCACCCTTCTCACAATCATCAATGATATTAAAAGCATTCGATGGAAGAACATACACGCTATATGGGATATTAAGTAACTTGCAAGTTGAACTGGGGGGCAAGATAGTAGAAATTGAAGTCGAAGTTATCGATGGAAACCTTGATTACAATATCCTACTGGGAAGGCCCTGGATTTATGATATGGCTACTATTGTGTCAACATATTTTAAAAATATTGCATTTCCCTTCCATGGCAGAATTACAATCGTTGACCAACTAACCTTTTTCCCCAACAGTTCATAAGCTACGGAAAGCATTCCAATGATCCATGGGAGCTCTCAATCACTTCAAAATGTCGAAGTAGGCCTCCTAAAAGACCATGCCTTAATGGGTACTTTTGCCCTCCCGCCTCAGAGTAATCTGGCGGAAGTGGCCACGACGGAAAACTGTCATATGGTATCTTCTACATCATCAAAGATTAAGAAGATTTCTGAACATTTTTTTAGTATGGATCATTGCCAAGTATTGCCCCCAAGCTCCATAGAAATTTTGTAGCAATCAATTTTCTGGGCCTGGGCGGTAAACCCAAATCAACACTCATCAAGTGTTTGGATAGATAGGTCTCTAGAATATGGCACCTCTTCAGATCCTTGGTCACGTATACGTTCTACAGATGAAGGAATCATTCAGTTAATGATGATAGGAGAGGTACCATGGGAAGTGTCGAGCAATAAAAAGGTGTCTTTTTAACTCCTAATTATGTTCACATTAATTGTTAACTTAGGGACAATTTTTTATTCTAAGAGTGTACTCAGTCTGAGGCGGCTATTTACTCAAGAGTAATGTTATGAAAGATGTAGTACAGTGCTCAAAATACAAGAGTAAATGAATGCTTGAAATAAAATCTAATTAAAACAACAAGAAACTCAAATGCTCTGTAATTAAATGATTCACTCACACAATCCTCAATTGAGGATACAGTGGCAATAACTCATTCCTCTAGAGATTGATACAATTGAAAAGGCACTCAAAAGAAAGACCATCAAACTGGGAACTAGACAACATATGTCAATGTTCACTACAATCTCAGACCTTCTGCACACCAAAGCAAAGATAATGCGAATAACAAGAAATGGAACAACAGCTAGGAAATGTAACAACAACTGAATTCAATAAGCAACAACACCTTAGTCTACAAGAATAAATGCAACAATCGTGTTCTACGGAAATCAAATGGAAATCCCCTATCTTTAAAGATGAATTGAATAGCACACGGTAAATAGAACAGCACAGATTAATGATAGAATATGGAAGAATGCTTGAAAGCCAAATACAAATGCATAATAACTTAACACACGACACACCTTAAAAGTAATCTGATCTGGTAATCCAATTATCAGTCTTAGTTATAAAGAATACGACTGTATTTTGTAATGGAACAACAACGTCAATAGATTCAACAATCGCAAGGAAATATAATCTCTAAGATGAATTCAGTAATACCAATTAAAGAGTGTTACAATACGGTTACACTGTAATTGAATAGCAATGACATTCTGTAAGGATCAGCAATGTTATATCAATGATTAAAAGAACAACAACGCGTTACCAAGTCAAGATGAATCAATACGACGTTCCTGTCATAGAGAACGATATTACTCAATTGAACATAAATCAGATATAACAGAACCGTGATGTAAAATAATAGAACATACCAGATTAACGAATAAATCTGATAAGCAAAACTACA
This sequence comes from Pinus tabuliformis, assembly GCA_031772625.1. NCBI lineage: Eukaryota > Viridiplantae > Streptophyta > Pinopsida > Pinales > Pinaceae > Pinus > Pinus tabuliformis. The sequence goes on along the minus strand of CM062810.1, from coordinate 533,775,479 downwards.
CATAAACCAAAAAGATAATATACAACAGTAGCACAATCCACTAGAGGCTAGGCCCTTAGCCACTAGCGGATGCTGCTGGACTACTTCAGACGAGAGGAATGAACAGCAACTCCCAAATCATATATTAATCATCAAATTATGAAATCATTAAAACAACAAAAGCTTGAGAATTACAACATGCAACAATCCCTTCTTCCTCCTATCCTATCATGAATAATCCATCATCATTCTTGAATTTCTAATTCTGAGTCCTCAATTCCCCATCATTTTTCCATCCTTTTTCCATCCCCCTCTCTGATCTCTGTTTTCATTTAAATAGAGAGAGATCAGAGAGAAGTTACAATAAAGATAAGTACAACATGATTTCTATTACAAAATTGGTTTGCTTCTAAGCAATTGATCAATAAGAGAAAGGCAAATTTCGCTTTGCAGCTGAGATTTGGAGGACAGCCACAACAACAAATATGAGAAAATCATGCTCAAAGAACCCTGTGTTTCTCTCAATACAAGTTGAATTTGGGCGAACCATTATTAATTAAAGTTAGTTGGGTCCGTTCTGGACAAAACCCATGCTTCGGATTTTCCAGATTCTTCTTCATTTGCTCAGAATCTCAACCGCAAAACTGTCACTTCTTATTCCAGCGAATTTCTGAGTTGGCACATTTAATGATCAAATATTCAATCTAGAAATTATCTTGGAGGTTTAAAAATGGTGAATGATGTTACAACCAATTTATTGAAACTATCATTGATAAAATCATTCATAATCATCAATTTATTAGAAATAAAAGAGAATAAATAATATTCATCCATAAGAGCATAAATCGTTGTAAAATAGAATTATATGATAAACCGTGATTAATAACATGATAAAGAAAAGTAAAAGTGGATGAAATAAGTGTTAAAAAGGTGGTCGTATTCACGGCCCAACAAGAAGATTACCACCATCATTCCCATCTTCAAGATAATGACAAAGATTATTCCAACGACCTTAATCATCCTTCAGTTTTTTATTTTCTATCAAATACTATAAATACAGTGGATTCCGAGCAAAAGTTGTCCAATATTGAAGAGACTATCGCCATAAATATCTCGACCAAACCTAATGTTGTAGAGAATATTCATGTTGGCAAATCTTGTTCTTCTTCAGAACTGGAAATATAATGCGCTCTCTTTCGTGAACTTAGAGATGTCTTGCATTGTCATATGAAGAAATTCTAGGCATTGATTCGAGCATCGTTGAACATGAAATCAAGATGTATCCAGATGTCAAACCAGTACGACAGCGGCTTCAACCGGTTCACCCAAAGAAAGCCGCTACCATCAAGGCAAAAGTTGAAAATTTTTTAAATTGGTTTCATTTACCCTGTTCCTCCAACTGATTGGGTATCGAATATTGTTCCTATGATGAAAAAGAAAGGAACGATTAGAGTGCGTGTCAATTACAGGCATGTAAATCAAGCTTGTCCAAAGGACAACTACCCTACACCATTCATAGACTAGATAATTGATGAATATTCCGGATGCGAAATCTTTTCATTCATGGATGGATTTTCTGGATACAATCAAATCAATATCCGCCCACAGGACTAGTCGAAGACTGCATTTATATGTCCATGGGGCACATTCGCGTACCGTAAACTACCTTTCGGATTGAAGAACGTAGGGGAAAATTTTTCAGAGGGCAATGAACTATGCCTTCCATGACATCAAACACATTGTTCAACCATATCTCGACGATCTATTGGCTCATTCGCGAAAGCGGACTGATCATCCACAACATTTGAGAGCTATATTTATACGTTGCTGACATTACAAGATACGACTCAATCCACACAAGTGTGTGTTTTGTGTCAGTTCTGGTCCGTTACTTGGTTTCGTAGTTTCTAAGGATGGAATTTGTCTCAACCCATGTAAGGTTCAGGCAATCATTGACATGCCTCCAACTTCAAATTTTCTTTAGATTCAGAAATTCCAAGTGAAAGCAAACTTTCTAAGAAGGTTCATTCCAAATTACGCCGAACTTGCTAAAGGTTATACATGTCTTTTGAAAAAAGAAGTGCCCTTCAACTGGGATCAGGTTGCACAAGCTTCCTTTGTGTTGGGTTGTGTTATATTCTTTCCACGTAGTTAACAGGGGGTTTGAAGGGCACCCGTAACCCCACTTTTGGAACCTATGTTAGGTTGGGTGGACCCACCTATGGTTTTGTGCATGATTTTCGAACATGTTTTTTGGACGCGATGGTTTTCGGCCCATGGTATTGGATGCTTCGGCATGTATAAATATGTATTGTAACATTGAAAGGAACATAATGAAAAATCAAGCTGGTAGTCCCGATTTTGGGATTCAGTGGGAAAATCTCTGTGTATATGTGTTTTATGTGTTATGCTCTCACATTGTTTATTTTTCTGTGTTTTAGAATTTGTATGTAGGTAATTTCTGTATGGGGTTAAAACCTACATTTGGTATCAGAGCTATTTTGGCTTCAAGGGGATGCCTTTGTTGCTGAGGGGTTTCGCTCGGGCCTGTGGTAGACCCTGTTCAGTGGGAGATCTGTGAGATCGATTCTGATGGTGAAAGAATATGGTGAGTAGTGGAAAGATAGAGATCGAGAAATTTAATGGTCAGAGTTTTGAGTTGTGGAAACTCAAGATGGAGGATCTGTTGGTGGATAAAGACTAGTGGATCGCAGTAGATCTAGGTACTAAACCAACAGGAGTGACCGATGAAGAATGGAAGAAGTTGGATCAGAAGGCAAAGAGCACAATACGATTGTGTGTCTCAGATTCAGTATTGCTGAATGTGTCAAGGGAAGCTACGGAAAAGGCTTTGTGGGACAAGTTAGGGACTTTGTACCAATCTAAGTCTCTGGTGAATAAACTATTCCTATGGAAAAAGTTGTATAACCTGAGGATGAAATATGGAGACTTGGTGACAGAGCATATGAATGCGTTTAATACTTTGTTAAGTCAGTTAGCATCTATTGATATTAAAATTTCAAATGAAGATAAGTGCATCAGTTTGTTGTGTTCTCTACCAGATTCGTGGGATAGTCTGGTTATTACAATAGGTAGCAATGCAACTGCCTTGCATTTTGATGAAATAGTCTCATCCTTGTGCCAGATAAGTCGTTCTTGCGGACAAGACCAACCTCCCTAGTATCTAATGATATCTAGCGACAAGCAAACCAAACAAATTCTATCTTTCTCTAAATATGCAATTTATAAATAAAGGCAAACAAGTGTTTTAGGCCTACCTCGGGTCCAGTGCTAGTTTGTGGAAGCCACACTCCATTGATCCAAATGAGCTCCCTTGTAAAGAATCTGCAAACACAAACAAGCACACACAGTAAATAGCACCTGAAAAGCCAATATAATAAAGCATATTTATCATGATGATCAAGGAATTCATGAAACAAACCATATAAGATAATTTATTGAGAAAAATGAATCTGATTGTATTAACTTTTAATCAAAGAAGAACTTTACAACCTTGGTGCCTTGATGTTGTACAAGCTCCTCCGAGGGTCCAACAAGAATCTCCTCTACTTTGACAAGTTTCACTCTCTTCCCAAAGAAGCCAAAAGGTATGTAATCTCTCCTCTCAAGCTTAACTAGGAAGTCTCAATTCCAATAGAATTTACCCTCAAAAATGTTCAGCTTCTAACCTCCCTAGCAACCAGCCTAATGCCTTAATCTATAGTGCAATGGAGGGAAGTTACTAGGTCCACCTTCAAAGGAATAAAGCCCTCCTTCAAAGGGATAAGCTCCTCTCATCAAGGGATTAGCTCCTTTAGTTATGGGATGCATGAACCACCTAGGAGCGAACCATCCACGTCAAGATTCCTTCTAGAAGCATCCAAAATTAACCCAAAGTGAGTTTTTAAGAATAAACTTGCACTTTTTTTACTTTCACAGGGGTGCACACCCACTCCTTTAGAGACAAAGTGGGCAGGTCCATAGGTAACATGACCAAGGCGTGCGGGACCGCAGGTAATAGTAAGAGAAAGTGCGGAGCTAGAGCTTTATTGATTTTCAAAGACTTTCTCTCATTTTTAAAGCTTGAGATGAAGAGCTGAGGTTTGAGACTTGCTAAGGAGGACAGTATGAATGATGATAGACCCATACTGACTACAAATAGTCATGGTGACAATATTTTGTGTAACAGTTAGCATCTATTGATATTAAAATTTCAGATGAAGATAAGTGCATCAGTTTGTTGTGTTCTCTACCAGATTCATGGGATAGTCTAGTTATTACAATAGGTAGCAATGCAACTACCTTGCATTTTGATGAAATAGTCTCATCCTTGCTGACGAAGGAGATGAGACGAAAAAATATGGAGAGAAAAAATGGTGATGCCTTGTCTGTACGAGGGCGGACCCAGAACAAAAACAAAAACAAGTCATCGAGTGGGAGATCTAAATCTCCAGGAAAACATATAAAAGTGGTGTGTTGGAAATGTGGAAAGGAAGGGAACTACAAAAGGGACTATAAATCTAAAACTCCTGAAAAATGAAAGGGATCTGATGAGTCTCCTTCTGCACAGGAAAAAACCACCTCAGATGAAGGTGGAGATGTGTATTTGGCTTCTTCAAGTACACATGCAGATCATGAGGCATGGTTGATTGACTTAGGTGCATACTTCACTCCCCATAGAGAGTGGTTCTGCGAGTATGAGAAATATGATGGTGGTGATGTCTTCTTGGGGGATGATAGGAAGGCTAGAATCGTTGGTCGCAGAAAAGTAAAGTTGAAGTTGCAAGGTGGAAAGGTTAGAACACTTCCAGGTGTTCTACATATTCCTGCATTAGCCAGAAATCTAATTTTTGTTAGCAAGCTAGATGATGCAGGTGTAAAAACAGTGTTCGAGAAGGATACCTGCAAGATGGTTCGGGGAGCACTGGTATTAATGCAGGGAGTTCAGATTGGAACTTTATACAAGCTACAAGGTAGCACTATTATTGATGGGTGCGATAGTTCTGTGGTTCCTAAAAGTGGAGCAGAAAATCTAGTGGTCTTTGGAAAGAAGACCATGTTGTGGCATCAAAGGCTTGGACATATTGGAGAAAAGGGCCTTCGGATACTTCATGGTAAAGGTATGGTAGAAGGTATGAGTAATAACTCTCTGGATTTTGATTTCTGTGAAAATTGTGTATATGGGAAGCAAAATTAGGTGAGTTTCCCCTCTGGTAGTAAGAGGGCGAAACATATATTAGAACTTGTGCACAGTGATGTGTTTGAACCTGTGAAGGTTCCATCACTTGGTAAGTCTGTGTACTATGTATTATTTATAGATGACTTCTCAAGGAATACATCGATATATTTCCTTAAGAAGAAATCTAAAGTCTTTGAGAGGTTTAAAGAATTTAAGGCTCTGGTTGAAAACAAGACAGAGAAGAAGTAAAGGTGCTGAGGACAGATAACGGTGGAGTGTTTTGCAGTAAGGAATTTAAAGAATTTTGTAGGTAGTGTGGTATAGCACGACAGAAGACTACTCCATATACACCTCAGCAAAATGGAGTTGCAGAAAGAATGAATAAGACATTGATGGAAAGGGCAAGAAGCATGCTCAGTGGTGCCGGGTTAGGACAGGAATTGTTGGAGAGGCAGTAAATACTGCATGTTACCTAGTCAACAGGTTACCTTCATCAACGTTGGAGGATAAGACTCCACAAGTGGTATGGACTGGTAAGAAACCCTCTATTTCACATCTGAGGGTATTTGGATGTGATGCATATGTACATGTTCCAAAGGAGAAATGAACCAAGTTGGATAGTAAATCTAGAAAGTGCATCTTTATTGGGTATAAGGATGGTTTAAATGGTTATAAGCTTTGGAACCCAGTCACACGGAAGGTTGTGTATAGCTGATATGTGGTATTCAAAGAAGTGAAATATGTTATTAAACATGAAGTCCGACGAAAGGAACCTGAGAAGATAGAGTTTGAACTAAAGGAGGAAGAATCAGACTCTACAGTAGAGGAGGAATTAGAAGATAAAGAGCCAAAAACCCCAGCTATGAGAAGATCAGCTTGAGAAAGAAGGTAGCCTAAAAGGTATAGTCCATCTACTTTTTGTTCAAATTTTGCTTTATCTATTAATGACGATGATCCCAGAATTGTGAAGGAAGCAGTGGATTCAGAGGATGGAAAACTTTGGAAAGAGGCCATGGTTGATGAAATGGCATCTTTGCACAAAAATGAGGCTTGGGATCTAGTGGAGTTGCAGGCTGGAAGGAAACCCATTGGCAGCAAATGGGTGTTCAAAAGGAAGACAAATGCAGAAGGAAAAGTGGAGAAATACAAAGCTTGGTTGGTAGCAAAAGGCTATTCCCAGGTGTCGAGAATTGATTTCGGTGATATTTTTTCTCCTATTGCCAAGGTAACTTCTATTAGATTACTTTTATCTGTTGTTGTTGTTTTTGATTTTGAGGTATAACAGATGGATGTGAAGACAACATTTCTTCACGGGGATTTGGAAGAGGAGATCTACATGAAACAACCTGAAGGCTTTGTAGTGAAGGGTAAAAAAGAACTAGTATGCAAGTTAAAGAAGTCTCTATATGGGTTAAAACAGTCACCAAAGACATGGTATTAGAAATTTGATACATTCATACGGGGACTTGACTTCACCAGAAGTAAAGAAGATCATTGTGTGTATTTTAAATTAATTGGTGACCGTGTTATTTATCTGGTCTTGTATGTGGATGATATGTCGCTGGTTGGAAATGACAAAGAAATTATCCAGGATTTGAAGACCCAATTATCTTCCAAATTCGACATGAAAGATATTGGTGATGCAAACTATATTTTGGGCATGGAAATTAAAAGAGATCAAGAAAAGAGGAAGCTCTCATTAAACCAGAGGAAGTATGTTGAGACAATATTGCAGAGGTTTAATATGTAGGATAGTAAACCGGTGAAGGTTCCTATTCCTGTAGGTGTAAAGTTATATGGTGAATAGTGTCCCAAGACATAAGAAGAGGAAGAGGATATGTCCCGTGTTCCATATGCAAGTGCAGTTGATAGCCTAATGTATGCAATGGTCTATACTAGACCAGACATTGCACATGCAGTGGGGGTATTGAGCAGGTTTATGTCAAAACCAGGAAAGGAGCATTAGATAGCAGTGAAGCTAGTTTTTAGGTATTTGCTTGGCACTAGTGATTATGTTTTTTGCTACCAAGGAAGACCAGGATTGGATAGAGTGTTGGATATTCATGGCTTTGTTGATGCAGATTGGGCTGGAGATCTGGATCGGAGAAGATCTACAAGTGGGCATGTGTTTAACCTATTTGGAGGTGCAGTCAATTGGATGAGGAAGAAACAATCTGTAGTGGCACTATCAACTATAGAGGCAAAATACATGGCAGCCACTCATGCAAGTAAGGAAGCAGTTCAGTTGTAGAGATTGTTTTTAAGTGTGGGGTTAGTACAGGAAGCTATAAGGATAGACTGTGATAGCCAAAGTGCAATTTTCTTGGCAAAGAACCCTGCATATCATTCAAAGACAAAGCACATTGATGTTCAGTATCACCTTGTGAGGGATATGATAGAAGACAAAAAGGTGTTGCTAGTAAAGGTGGACACTTTGAAAAATACTGCAGATGCATTGACAAAATCTATGAGCTCTGAGAAATTCTCCTCGTGTAGAGAAACAACGGGCGTTTTAGGGCTATAAAATGACTAAGCTCTCATGTGTCCCCTGTGGAAAGAAAACAATAGGTGGGAGAATGTTGGGTTGTGTTATATTCTTTCCATGTAGTTAACAAGGGGGTTTGAAGGGCACCCGTAACCCCACTTTATGGAGTCCGGGGCAGCGCCCCGGAAAATTTTGGTTTTGGACCCTATGTTAGGTTGGGCGAACCCACCTATGGTTTTGTGCATGATTTTCGCACATGATTTTTGGACGCAATGGTTTTCGGTCCATGGTATTGGACACAATGGTTTTCAATCCATGGTATTGGATGCTTCAGCATGTATAAATATGTATTGTAACATTGAAAGGAACATAATGAAAAATCAAGCTGGTAGTCCCAGTTTTGGGATCCAGTGGGAAAATTTCTGTGTATATGTGTTTTATGTGTTATGCTCTCACATTGTTTATTTTTCTGTGTTTTAGAATTTGTATTCAGGTAATTTCTGTACGGGGTTAAAACCTACACTTTGATGCTTTAAAGGATTCCCTAATAAAAGCGTCATTAATGTATGCTCTCGATTATCAAAAAGATTTTAACCTGTATCTCGCCACAGTAGATACAACCATCACAATGGTTTTAGTACAAGAAGACAATGGAATTGAACATCCAGTTTATTATTTCAACCGAAACTTAAATGATATAGAAAGAAGGTACTCCTACGTTGAAAAGCTAGCTCTAGCAGTTGTTCAAGTAGTACAGAGATTTCGAAACTATATCCTCTTTCGCAAAACTACCATTCTATCAGATTGAAACCCTATGACCTACATTTTGTCACGTCAGTTACTAGGGGGCAAATATTCAAAATGGATAACCATTTTGCAATAGTTTGATCTGGAATTCACAAAATTCAAATCAAAGAAATCTCTAGTTTTCGCGGAGTTACTATGCGACCTCCCATTGTCGTCCAACAATTCAACATCTAAAGCATCAATCGTGGATGAAACTCTATTTCTGATATCATCAAGTGATCCATGGTATGGAGATATACTGATCTATCTCCAAACCCAAACCTTTAGGCCTAACACCTCTCACTCTAAACAACGACATACTTGATACCAAGCCAGAAACTACATGATCATCGTTGATACACTTTATCGTCGTGGTGTCAATATAGTTCTGCGAAGGTGCCTCATGCTTGAGTAGGATGAAAAAGTCCTGAATGATTATCATTCAGGTGCGTGTGGGGGGTATCAATCTGGTTACACTACGGCACAAAAGATCTTACGAGTTGGTTACTTCTGGCCTACTATATTCAAAGATTGCATAATCGCAGTCAGAAGTTGCCATGCTTGTCAGATCTTCGATTGCAAAACTAGACTACCACCTGCACCACTGCATCCAGTAATTAATGTTGGGCCATTCGCCAAATGGGGCATAGATTTCATGACATGTAACCCCACCTCGGCCGGGGGGCATGGGTATATCATAGTCGCAGTCGACTATTTTACAAAATGGGCTAAAGCGATGCCTACATTAAACAATAGTGGCGAAACGGCTGCTTTTTTCTTTTTCAATCATGTAGTCTCTAGATTTGGTGTTCTACAAGCTATAGTCACAGATCATGGATCGTATTTTCGCAATCACATGATGGTTGAATTGGCTGCCAAATTAGGATTGTCCCATGACAATTCTACTCCATATTATCTGCAAGCTAACGGACAAGTTGAGGCCATCAACAAAGTCCTGAAGCACATGCTGCAAAGGATGATCGGAGTCCACAAACGGAATTGACACTTAATCCTGTATTTATCTTTGTGGGCATATAAGACATCGGTTAGAAATGCGACTGGATTTACACCCTTTCAGTTGGTGTCTAGCTTGGAAGCGGTCTTACCGATTTAGTGTGAAATTTCATCTCTCAAGCTCACAATCGATCTACTTCTCGAAACTTCAGAGGAAGAGGCTTGTTTCTTGGAACTAATCCAATTGGATGAAACCCATCGTGATGTCGCATTAGCTAACGAAGCTCATAAGAAATGTGTCAAGGCGCAATTTGACAAAAATTTCAAACCCCGTGTCTTCTCAGAAGGTTACCTGGTCTTGCTTTACGATTAGGACTCCGATAAATTGGAAGCAGGTAAGTTCGAACCATTGTGGATGGTCCCCTACATTGTTAAAAGAGTATTAGCAAAAGGAGCCTATGAGCTAGTAGATTACGATGGCATTCCACTGTTGAAACCCTGGAACGGGTTGTGTCTTAAGTGTTACTATGCTTGATTAAGTGTAGTAATCTCTTTACAAATATGCTTTTGTTACATTTTTTCTTTCATCAAGAGTTATCATTTTGGTTAGGCAATCCACTTTGCATTTCTTGTGGATGTAGGACCGGTTGGAATCATTCGTTGGATATGCCAACGGAGCTAGTCATAGCACGCGAAACCTATCTTCTGCAGCCTGGGCCAATTTTTATCTAAGCAGTGAGTTAGTGAGTTTCAGAGGGATATGCATTGGTCGATAAATGAATAACATCATTGAATAAAACATTTTGATGGAGCTACTCTCTGATGCCATCACACATGGCATACGCCGACTTGTTGTCAGGCTAGATTCACAACTCGTCATCCTACAACTTACTGGCATCTATTCCATTCGGAATCTAGCTATCTCTTGTATGTTCCTAAGGGTTAGGATTTTGGAAAGGCAGTTTGATTCTATTCAATATCAACACATTTCCAGAAACTTAAACATGTTAACTGATTCATTAGCAAATTATGTGTTAGATAGACATTTGTAGCATTTATGAAGAAAAAAGCATTTCACATTAACGTTTGCATCAGGATCACATAACTTATCCAAAATAAAACTCCAAAAATCAAAAATATATAACTGTTTATAGTTTTTACAAAATGTTTTGTGTCCAAGACAAAATTGGTCGTATGACCTAAAAACTAAAAAATGAAGTAAAGCACCCTAGACTAATGGTGCTGGTGATAGCAAGTCACCGCCTGTGCGATCATACGTAAGAGCCTAGTCCATCAACTCAGCACACCAGTAGTATGGCACTGTAACCTCAGAGGTAACTCGTCAGTCCTCACATCCTGAGTACCAAGGGTAAGACCCTCGATCTGATCCTGCAACACTACAAGGGTCTCTTCTATGTCCAAATTGTGAAGGACAACCCTCCCTATAGTCTCTCCTTTTGGAACAACAGTTGCTACCCTTGGGCGTGTTGCCAGTCGCACTAGTCCAACATCTACACACATATATCAGTTCGATTAGTCTTGATAACATTTAACAAAAAAAAAACACACAAGAACATTATAAAACCAATAAACAAAGATATGGTTAGATCATTTTACCCATAACACTCCACTGCTCGCCAACCAGTAATGCCAAATCTAGGTCGTCTCGGAAATCCATCCCAACTTATGGATACTCTACAAAGACTATCTCATGATGGTCGAACCACTCAAAGAAGGCATCAGAGAATGAAATCTGTGACTAGCTAGCATGTCTGGCCATAAGGTCAACCCATCTTTGCATCCATGGTTCCCTCAGTGCTGGAAATCCTAGTGAAATGTATTGTGGTTGCATCAGTGGAATCCTCTCCAAGGTGAAAGCAGTCAGAATGGAACCATAGCCAAAGTTCTTGGATCTTCCATTCTTTACCTTGGAGAGCTATTCTTTTATGACCGAAAGTACTGCCTCACACTAGTTGAATACCTTTGGTTCCAGGCATTCCAGGGTGTACTGCATATAAGATCTGTTGGCCAAATGAAGAGTCGCACTACTAGCCAATCTAGCAAAGTTGAATAAAATGGTCCTCAAGGACCGATCAATGACATCTCGGATATTGATCTTACCATCCTTGCTCGGCTGAGATCCATCTCTACAAAACTGGTGAATATAATCCTTCACAGATTCACCACGCCTTGATAACCCAGTCAAAAAGTAGATATCCTCGACTGTAAAAGGAATGGATTTGCCTCTAATCTATAACACTAGTTGATCAGATCCCATGCATCGAGAAAATATTACAACAAATTGATTTTTTGCCTCATGTTGGATATGCGGAATAATTTGAGCAAGCCACATTTTCGCAATGCAGTAATGGTACCCAGGTCATGTACGGCAATCATGTCCTTTTCTTCATGCTCACATTCACACCATGTAATGACCCTCTTGATCCAATGAATCTCTGAAACACAAACAAAAGATGAATTAGGATCATGATTTGGGCAAAAACACGCAAAATTTTTATGAAAATAACACTGTACAAACTTTCCCTTCGAGGTGAGATGGATACTGACTGGCCAATGACCAACTTAGTATGCATCACACCTTTTGATGCAGATCAGGTGCGATGGGGAGAGAATGAATTCTTCAAACCCCTGGGGCCTAGAGGAAAGGAAAATCTTGCTCAAAATCAGAAAAGGATGGAATGCAATTGAAGAGATTAGGGTTAGCTCCTACCTAGTCTTGACATCATGGAGAATAGTCCACCAGATCTCCCAAAATCAGCTGATGAAATTTGAGGGGGAAAACACCTCCAGAGCTCCAAAAATCCCAAATTTGAATGAAATGGTAAAAATGAGAGGTAAAACTGCTTTTATGTTACTATTCACGTACTTCAAGTAAAATGTTGGTTTTAAACTCATTTTTCAGGCATGTACTTGTATTTCTAAGCAGTTTGATGGAGCCATTGAACTGGTTGTACGACCGTCAAAAGAATCTAGCATGCTAATGGTAAATTGAACATCTCTGACTATTATCATGAGAAATGTTTTTGCAAGGTTCAAGCTCGTTAAAAAATAAACCCGCCACTGAGCATATGTTAATGCAAGGTTCAAGCTCATTAAAAAATAAACCCGCCTTCAACAAACAACCTCTGTGATTGCCATGCTATCAATATTTCAAGCCTTGGTTGTGTTCTTACTGTCACCTCCATTCTTTTGGCTGATCGTACGCTTCCACTTGATTGTTTACCCTTTTGAGGAACAGTTGCGACGAGTGATTCTATTAGCCACCCTCTTTAGACTGGCACGTTTAAAAAGTTCCAAACTTACCTAGAACCAATTGCTACCCAAAAACATCACTCGTTCCTAAAAAACGAGTCTCTTTTAAGCTCTTTTTAGACTCCTAAAATATGAGAATATTTTCAAGCTACTGGCCTTTCCAGCGTGTTAAAGTAAGGGGAAGCGCCATCCCTCCTCTACATTTTAATCTTTTTGGACCTGAGGGATCATTCCACAAAAAGATCAAGCGCTTGTCTTTTTCGGCTCGCTAAAGCAATCGAAAAGTCATCCCTTTCGTATTATTTTATACTTTTTCAGACTTAAGGGATTATGCCATGAAAAAGGACTGCTGGAGTTTCCTTTTTGTCCCTTTTCAAACTCTTTAAACATGAAAAGGACTGAGTTATCCTTGTCATTAAACTCGTTAAAACAATAGTGACAAACTTGTCCATCCGGACAAGAGCGAGTTTCATTGTCGCTAGACTCGCCAAACATAGTGACAGGTTTGCCTCAAGGGAAAATTATGGAACAAGCATATGTTATTCTCCTCAAGCTTGACAAAAATAAAGAGGTACTGGTCAGCAATGACTGGGGAAAAGGGAAGAAAACTTGAAGAACTTCATCAATAGCAGGTCGCTCTTGAACATGACACTTTCACTCCATCACCATGATTGAGTCAGGTTGGGTTATTCCATTCACCGGTCACATCACCATTGGTCCTCCGTACCATCCATTTTTGGGGTTAATGCTACCAATCCATCTCAGTGCCGCCGATATGTTCAAAAGAAGTCATTCAGAGAATTCACCACCAAGCTAAGGCCTCATCCACTGCAATACCTTCACCCTCCATTTTTCATGACCACCATTCTTGAACCTTGTATCATCAGATCGTTTTCACCTCCAGAAAATAATTTTTCTTTGTTTCGTGTCATAGATGTGGGATACATTAAGGTCCTCCTACGACGGGTCAATTATTGTCGGCATCAGCTCATTATCCAAGAAGTTGACTTAGGAAAAACCCTTTCAGTACTTTGAAGCTTGCATGCCTCAATGGCAAGTTTCTCACTTCCAGCGATAGGTTTACATTAACGGCCTTCGACAGAAACATTTTGCGTGGTGTTCGACATCATATCATATATTCACACCAGGAGAATTGTACTATAGTACCTTGAGGGCCATTATCATTATTGATGATTCCTCTCACTCCTGTTAACAACTTACATCATTGGCTGGTAATCAGGCGATGTCTTTCCATGTTCAACCTTAGAATATCTTTTCACATGGATCAACTTGTACATCGGGCAAAGATTGAATGAGTTTGAAGACCCTGGATCTAGTTTCATCCATTCGAGCTGTGATATATTCAGGAAAGCAAAGACATCAATTGTACACAGAAGCTGCATAGATGATCATCCAAGCTAAGGGATGATGACTCTACAAGAATAACCAGTATGCAATAGCAGACGATTATATGTCCTATGTACATGAAAATGAATTTATAAAGCTGAGCATGGGAATGCCCACCTTAGCTAGATCATGAAAATAATATGAAGATGATGTATTATATTATATTTTATACCGGTCACATTCCAGTTCGAATACCTCAGATCCTCATGATAAAGCATTTCACCCGACATCAGAAGATTTACGACCTCATGCTTTAGGGGGAAACTGTTATAGACATATTTGGGCACTGCAACCCAAATCACATATGTCGATAAACCAAGGGCTCTAAAACCCCTAAAAGTGTTGTTTCACACACTAAAGAATCAGGTCAATTGATTACATCATTTCCCAAAAGTTCCACCTAAAAAACCACTCAAAACTAGCCAAAACTGGACCATATAGACTGCTCCATGGTCAAGGTGCGATGCATACTAAAAGAGCCTTCTGTGGGGTGCGATGAGTGAGAGTAGACAAATGGTAGAGACAGTTTGCTAAGTGGAAACCCAGAGAATCTTCTAGAAACTTCTCATATGACACTTGCCTCTCTGAATTCGCCCAAGGATGAGTAAGAGATCAATGAAATCTCCAAGTGGAACCAGGAACTATTAGTGGAATGACACTAATAAAAAACCTAGAGCTGACTCACCCCTCTGCAAATATCTATAAATGGATCCCTCATCTGAGAGATATAGAGGCTGGAATTTTGTAATTTGTAAGGAAGTGCTGTTGGTTTCTCTTTGAGAAGAAACATTGTATTATTGGGTGATCTTGCTTTTCATGAGGTGAAGAGGGATTTGATGCTGGGAGGATGATGCTGGATTAGATAGCTGGGTTGTAATCCTTTCTTATATTTCTACTATCAATAAAGTTCTTTGAGTTTTCGTCCATATAATTGTGTATTTGTGAATCTTTTTATTTATACCTGCAATTGTATGGTCAATGTATTTCTGATTTTGCATTGTTTATGATGTCATAGATTGAGATGTTTTGATGGTGTTTTGTTGCTTTACCTCTACAGGTATTCTCTAAAGCGGGACAAATAGGAAAAGAGTGGCAAGCTCTGTCAAGGGAGAGAGGAAACAAGCAAGGAGCCAAGCTGAAGATATAGGTTGGTCCTCTTTTCTTCTATCTTATCTATCATACATAAAGGAAATCTCGAAGTGCTTTGAATTGTTTGTTTCTAAGATAGCTACCCGTCTTAGTGGGACTAGTAGATCAAAAAGACACTAGTTTTCCCCGAAACACTTTGGTTGGACTTCATGTTTTAACATATTTCACCTCTCTGAACACCACATCTCGGTTGTACACAACCTTCCTTGTTACTAGGTTCCAAAGCTTATAACCATTTAAACCATCCATATACCCAATAAAGATGCACATTTCAGATTTACTATCCAACTTGGTTCCTTTCTCCTTTGGAACATGGACATATGAATCACATCCAAATACCCTTAGATGTGAAAGATAGGGTTCCTTACCAGTCCATACATCTTATGGAGTCTTATCCTCCAACGTTGATGAAGGTGATCTATTGACCAGGTAACATGTTGTCTCCACCGACTCTACCCAGAATTCCTATCCTAACCTGGCACCATTGAGCATGCTTCTTGCCCTTTCCATCAACATCTTGCTCATCCTTTCTGCAACTCCATTTTGTTGAGGTGTATATGGATTATTCTTCTGCCATGCTATGCCACACTTCTTGCAGAATTCTTCAAATTCCTTACTACAAAATGCTCCATCGTTTTCTATCCTCAACACCTTTATCTTATTCTTTGTCTGGTTTTCCACCAGAGCCTTAAATTCTTTAAACCTGTCAAAGACTTCAGATTTCTTCTTAAGGAAATATATCCATGTATTCCTTGAGATGTCATCTATAAATGACACATAGTACATAGACTTACCCAGTGATGGAACCTTAATAGGTCCGAACACATCACCATGCACAAGCTCTAATATCTGTTTTGCCCTCTTCTTTCACCACCAGAATCGATCCCACAGATCTCCCACTGTACAGGGTCTACTACAGGCCCGAGCGAAACCCCTCAGCAACAAAGGTGTCCCCTTGAAGCCAAAACAACTCTAATACGAAATGTAGGTTTCAACCCTATACAGAAATTACCTGCATATGAATTCTAAAACACTAAAAATAAACAATGAGAGAGCATAACACATAAAACACATACACAGAGATTTTCCCCTGGATCCCAAAACCGGGATTACCAACTTGATTTTTCATTATGTTCCTTTCAATATTGCAACACATATTTATACATGCCGAAGCATCTAATACCATGGATGGAAAACCATCGCGTCAAAAACCATGGACCAAAAAACATTGCATCGATAACCATGTGTGAAAATCATGCACAAAACCATAGGTAGGTCTGCCCAACATAACGTAGGGTCCAAAAACAAAGTTTCTTGGGACGCTGCTCTATACCCCATAGAGTTGGGTTACCTGAACCCCTCAAACCACTTGTGACCCCCCCCCCCCCCACCGCTACGCAAGTGGCGCAATATAACCCCCCGATTAACTACGTCGGCTAGTCGTGGAAAGAATATAACACAATCCAACAACCAACAGATCAAGATGGCACTGGAGGATAGGAGTAAGATGACCTTCACTATTGAATGGGGATGCTTCTAGTATATGGCGATGCCTCTTGGGCTAAATAACTTGCCAACGATCATTTCATGCGTAGTCATCACGGCAGTCAAGGATTTCATTAATAAATTTCTAGAGGTATACTTTCATGATTAGACAATGTTTGGATTGGTAAAGTGCCATGTAGAAAGTCTGCGCATGATGCTAGAGACATGCCAGACGTACCATATTGTGCTCAATCTGAAGAAATGTTTGTTTTGTGTCCCTTTTATGATCTTGTTGTATCATGTGGTTTGTAGACAAGGCTTGATGGTGGACCTTGCGAAGATCGAGTTCATAATCGACTTGGAGGCTCCAAGGGGTGTGAAACAGTTGTGCGCAATGCTGGGGCATACAAGATACTATAGGAAATTCATTAAGAGCTATGCCCAGATCACCACATCGATGGAAAAACTGTTAAAAAAAAAGATGCTATGTTTTGTTCAAATGAAGAATGTCAGAAGAGCTTGGATGTGCTAAAGGAGAAATTATTGCACCAATCTTAGTCTTCCCGGATTGGAAGAAGGAATTTCATGTGCATGTGGACATGTCATGTATTATGCTGGGAGTAGTACTGAAACATGTCGGTGAAGGGGACTTGGATCATCCTATAGGGTTCGCAAGTAGAAATTTGTCCAAGGCTGAGTAAAATTATTCCACGACAGAGCGTGAAGGATTAGCTATGGCATACACGCTCTAGAAGTTTAGGCATTATCTATTGGGCAGACATTTTAAGTTGTATACAGGCCATTCTACATTGAAAGACCTGGTCAACAAGCCTTTGTTGGGGGGGAATATATGCACGTCGCTGTTGTTGTTCCAGGAATATGATTTTGAAGTCATTGTGAAACTAGGACGATTAAATGCAGGACCGGATCATCTATCGCGCATTGAAACTGGAGAAGAAGCTACTAATTTAGAGGAAGGACTACTTGATGCGTAGCTCTTTGTAGTGCACATCACGAACAATCACTTCAAAGATATTATACACTTCTTGATGATAGGAACGACTCCGGAAGGATATATAAGTCAATAGAAGAAGGAACTTGTGGTGCACGCGACATACTTTTCTGTCATTGTGAGGCACTTGTATAAAATGGTATCAAATGAAATATTGCGACCTTATGTGCCAGAATTTGAATGAAACAACATCCTCGCTGAGGCTCATCAAGGGGCCGTAGGAGGACATTATGTGGACAAAGAAACAATGCAGAAGATTCTACTCGGTGGGTTGTAGTGGCTGACCTTGCATAAGGATTCAAAAGCATATTACAAGGGATGCAATGCATACCAAAGGACTAGTAGACCCTCACAGAGGGATGAGCTGCCTCTGAATTTGTAGATATTGTTACAGCCCTTCGAGAAGTGGGAAATTGACTTTGTGGGACTAATTCAGCCTCTAGGAAAGAAGACTGGTGTGTGGTACATCATCGTCGCAACTGAGTACTTAATGAGATGGGCGGAGGTGTAGCCTGTGAAGGATTGTACAAGTGTGACAACAAAAAATTTCATCTTTGAGTATGTGATGAAAAGGTTTGGTTGTCAAAAAATTCTAATGAGCAATCGTGGTATGCATTTTATTAATGATACGGTCAGCACGATAATGGAGGAATTTCAAGTTTACCATTAGAAGAGCACGCCATATCACCTGTAGGATAATGGGATGGTGGAAGCATTTAATAAAATATTGTAGAGTGTGCTAACAAATGTTTTTAATGCTCAAAGAAATGACTAGGATGTGTGCATACCCGCGCTGTTATGGGCTTATAGAACGACTTGCAAGAAGCTGACAAGACAAACACTGTTCAAGCTAGTTTATGGCGTAGAAGCTATGATGCCAATGGAGTATATTGTACCTAGTATATGCATAGCAGCATTCACAGGAATGGTGGATCGCAGAGCCCTGGAGGAGAGGCTCATGTAGCTAAAAAAGCTTGAAGAGGATAGATTTCTAGCTGGATTCCATCAACAAGTTCAAAAGGAGTGTGAAACGACGTGGCACAATGGGCACATCAAATTGCACACCTTCAAGGTAAATGATTTAGTTTTATTATATGAAAACAAGTTTGATAAATTTGTAGGAAAATTTAGGATGCATTGGCTAGGGCCCTATGTCATCCAGGAGATTACCGATGGTGGAGCATATTAGTTGGTAAAATTCAATGAAGAACCCTTCCCAAGATAGGTGAATGGCAGTCAATTGAAGCCATACAACGAAGATCCGACTAGATGACTACATGATGGAAGCACAATCTTAGTGCCCTAGGCAACTAAAACAAGGTGTAGGTCTATAAACTACCCTACCCAGATTGCGGACCTGCGCGATTGGGCAACTATGAAGAATGAAGGAATGTCACAATGTCAGTAGAAATGTGCGGGGAGCTACGCTATTGAAGAAGGGGCCATGCAGGGTAGCTGGAAAGTGATCGTTATGGTCACTATTCATGACTTGATAGTGGGAAAATGACTAAATGGAGTGCAGGGGTGGCAATTAAGTCGGAATTTAAGAGCAAGATCTTTGAAAATATGCTGCCACTCTTGCATTTATGAATGAATTTTGGGGGGAATGGTTGGATTTGAATTCGAAAATGCCTATAAATTACAAGTGGCTACCCAGCAAAAAATACCTGCCATTTTTAGAATTGAGGTGTTGAGCTCTCAGGTGCATATGAGCGTTAGAACGTTGAGGCTTTGATAGCGAGTTTAATGTTTGAGAGGTTGTCGAAGGAAACACAGGATTTTTTGACTAGCATCATGTCAGTGCCCTCATAAACGGTGAGTGTTAGAGAAGTAATGGTAGCCGAGGGAGCTTCTCCAGAGGTAATAATGACAGCTAAGGAATATGCCCTGGAGATATCAAGTGTCAAAGTACCTGGACAGGTACCCAAATCACTGAGGTTGCCTAGGCTGAGGCCTACGCCAACCGAAGAAGGTCCGAAAATGAATAAATATAAGCAAAAAGTGACACCGCCGGTGCACGTGTCAACTAGAAAACACCGGCAGAAGGAAAAGCCCACCGCGTAGGAGAAGGGCAAAGTAGTTGACCTAGAACCTAAAGAAGAAAGTGAAGATACCAATATGGGTGGGGAAGACATTGACACGAGGGATGAGGACGTTGACATTGGAGGGTCTAACCCCATTTCTAAACTACCCAAATACATTCCTCTGCGCTGAGGCAAGGAAAAGCTCCCAAAGGACATTGATGAGAGAAAAGTCACACTACATACACCGTTGCTGCCGAACAAGATTGCATTTGAAGGACCACACCTAGCACGCATGCCCCATTTAAAGCTACAAGATTGGGATTTTCCCAATATGGAGCACTCTCCCCACTTAGCGACTGATTAGTTCATGAGTCGCTTCTTCTATAAGGACATTGGTGTGACTGCACTGGAGCCCAGGAAGTGGATAAAAGGGGTGGACAAGGAAGGACTGCTAAACATGCTATGGGTGCTGCATTACAACCACATGCCCATAAGGATGATAGTGATCAAACAATTGCTATGCTTGATGCACGATGGGTACCTGTGGTTAGAATATCGATCACTGACATGTTGATCCCTAGGATCACTCGGTTGCCGCATTCAGGACTAAATCCGGCCATGGCATTTGGTGGAAAGACAAGTGAGCATGACCTTGCTGGGAAAATTAAGGACACATTTAAGCTCATCAAGAAGTCACGTGGCTACTCCATTTCTAGTATAACTACCCACGTGGTCAAAGTAACCACCCAGATCTTGGATGGGAAAATTATGAGGAAGTTTCATGCAGATGAAGTGCCAACACTAGTTGTGTCGTTAGTGGCCCAGTAAGCAGAGGGAATACAATTCAACTGGGCACGCTACCTCTGGAGTGAGTCCCTCACGAACTACAGAGAGGCTTAGGATCAGAGCAAAATTTTTCACTATGCATGGTTCTTGCTATCCATAGTACAGGTTGCATACGAGTTACCAGAGGATAGTCTATTTCCTCCAGTCGTGCAGGATTTGCTAGAAGTAGCAAAGTTCTCTTCTCTTTGTGCCACCAAGAACCCCCGAAGGGTCAAGGATAGCAAGATATTTTGGATCTTTATGGATATGAGTATCAACATGGCCATTAACCGCAAACCATGGTTATCACCGACTACCTTTGAATAGTTCGCACAATATGTGGAGTTCAAGGCGGACTTCTACTATGTCTCCATGTGAGTGCAGAAGGACCCTGATCAAAACTGGTATGACCTTCCATACCTAGCCACAAATGACGCAATCACAATGGTCCTCCACCGCTGGCCGTCAGAGTGGCGCATGACCTCAAACTTGACAGCTGGGTCTAGCAAGTATACAACAAAGCATAAGAAGGAAGAGGCCAGACTAAAGATGGAATAGTTGGCTGAAAAGAGGAAGAAAGAGGTTGAGGGCAAAGCCAAAGTGAAGTGTGCTACCAAAACGCAGACAGAAGGGCAGGAAGAAGAGAAAGAGCATGACTTTGACAGGAGTCAAAAATCTCCCTCCCTAGAGATAGAAGGGGAAGAGCAGCGATCCGAACAGGGAGGAGAAGAACTCGAGACTATTACATTCTGGGTTAAGCACAATAGGGAGCAAGAGAAACAAGTCCAAGGCCAGCAAAACGTACCTTGCCCCAATCACCTTGATAGAAGGTGACTTGAATGAAATTGACGATGTGGCAAGGGATGTGACCGCGGAATTGCTACAACCATTCGAGCAGTGGTAGCAATAAGCCTTAGGTGCAATTCAAGTGGGTCTGTGCGAGCTACAGATCCAGGCATCACAGGTACATAGCAATGTGGGGTGAAGCAGTGCAACGTCAACTAGTTTGGCACCTGGAACATTAGACACAACAGAAATGGTGTGCATGTTGGATCCCTGGGCCATAGTGCTTCTGGATGGAGCAATGACTACAGAAGCAAAAGTTGACAGGGCTACTATTAGCACCCTCAAGAGAGTTGGGCTAAATTTGGCCACGCTTCCAAGAGAATCCCTTCACACCTTTCAAGATGGTGTGATCATGGAACTTCGGGCTCAGGAAAAGTGCACCCTAAACATTATCAGTGAGCAGAAGGTGAACAACACTTAGTTGGCTATACATAATAATTCTTACATTGATCTTCTTAAGGCCATCATGGAAAAGAATGAGAACTTGAAGGTGGTGGTTGAGGCATGTAGGACTATTCCAGAGCTAGATATTCCTGAAGATGCGCCAGTGGATGTGAAAATTCATAAGCTTGCTCCTGAAGTGCGTGAAGTGAGAACAGAACTAGCTAAGGTTCAGTTTGAACTGAACCTTAAAACTTCAAAGCTCGATTTGAGGGCCCAACCTTCGACTCCACTAGAGGTTAAAGAGCAGCGTGCAGTCACTGTCAAATATGCAGTAGCAGCTATAGATGTCATAGTGGATTGCACTGCACTCTTTGAGCAGTCGCTCGAAGTAGTCACCAACCTACAGCAGGATCCCAATGTGTAGAGGTTGGAAACAGAGGCACGGGAGCTACAACAGAGATATGATGAGGTTAAAGCAATGGAAGGCACCATCACCATTACACAATGTTTAGCGAAGCTGCTGGAAGCAAAGGCGCTTAAGGAACACGTGGACGCAACACAACACAAGGAGGAAGTATTGAAGGCTCGATTGAAGCCTTGGCTAGATGAATCATATGTGCTCATGACCACCATTCAAGGAAAACTGGCTAGTCTATAGGAAACACAACATAAAATACAGACAGACAACGCGGGGCAAGTGACAGAGCAGCTAGTCAAGCAAGTGAAGTAGGCGGCAACATAGTGCACCACCAAAGTCACAATGGTACAAGTGGATATGGAAGGTCATCCCAACAAGATATCCACGCCAGAGAAGTGACTCAAGGGAAAGTCACGAGATTTGTGTTGGTAGTCTGTTGGGAACGGGTCCCCTGGGATCTATTTTGGGGTTAAAAGCCCAAGTTTTGTATAAAAAATGCAAAGTCTCCACATTTTGTGCTCGCAGAGCACAAACATGCGAGTAGTCAAAAAGGGTTTCCACCCTTACTTTAGATAGTTTGTGTCGACTTGATGAGATCTGCCTTTAGTTTCCAGGCCATGGGAATGTATAAAATGGGAGTCTTAGAAGTGTCTAAGGGAGGAAGTTGGTAGATTTCTAAGTAATTTTTTTGGTTTGTGAGAGCTAAGAGTGAAGAGTCTTAGCGTAGGAAGAGGTTCTGTAGTTGTGTGTGCAGAGGCCTAGGGTAGAAGTCCGCAGCTAAGTGCATGGACCCTTGCAGCTGTGTGCGTAGGGAAGCTAGAGTCTATACTAGAAATCTGAACCATCAATAAAGAGAATTATTCTAGAGATATCTTTGTATGAGTTATTTTACTTCTATTATGAATGTTGGGATTATGTTATGTTGAATACTGGGTTTACGATTTAATGTTATATAGATGTGTGAATCTATGTATTTTACTTTGTCAAATGAACACAGGCAAGAATATCTATTTATGCGAAGATAATAGGTAGACATGGAAGTAAGGATAACTACAGATGGGTGTAAGAATTTGAATTGGCTATTTAGGGTCCGCAAAGGACTATCAGAGACTTTTGTGAAGGCTTCAAGGATGAATAATATAAGTACATGGATAAGCCCTAAAGGGCTTATCGATCTGCACAAAGGCAGAGTAAAGGTGAAAAAGTGACATAACTACAATCTTAGGGTGTGGAAAGTTGGTTCCTGCATCCCCCCATACTGCTTTGGGTGAGACTTCAGTCCGTGGTCCACGGATTGATGCTGAAAGGGCCAGTAGTGTAGGGATTCTCTTGGCTACATAACGCTGAACTTGGGTCAGGGCCCATCAAGCCAACAGATATCAACTCAGACGAGGAAACTCAGTACAATTCTAGAAACATTGCTACAACAAAGAACTCTTCCACCAATAGTAAAATCACGTCCACTATTCTGGAAGTGTTAAATAAAGCTAACCCTTTAGACACTTCAGCAATGTTTGCTACACTGGATTAGAATATAGTGGAGGACATGAAGAAAGTTGGCACTCATATTTCAATCTTCGAGCTTACAAGGATAGAAAGCCACTGGGAATTTCTTATCTAAGCCCTTGACCAGGCTTCATCAAGTGATAATGCTTCATCTTTACAGAAGGGATTTGGTAAGTCTTCTGGTCCCCTGGAATCAATTTTTAATGCATTAAAATTAGAAGGTATTGCTCTCTGCCCTATGTTTTTATTGAATTTCGAAATTTTCAATTACGATGTTCATAATTGTTTAATTGATTCTTATGCATCCATAAATGTAATGGTTATGTTTGTTACCAGGAAAATAAATGCCAAATTGGATAAGACCGATGCATAGATTATTCTGCTAGACAAGTCTCTTATTGAAGTTACTAGTGAACTTATAAATGTTCTTATTCACCTCATCTGATCAACGAGTTCATCAGTGCACAAACATAGTAATTTTGGACATCTCAGAATCCTATAGTGTCTTTCTAAGTAGAGATTGGTCTAGCAAACTACAAGGGTATTTTTCTACTGATTGGTCACATTTATGGCTTCTGTACAAGGGAAGGAATAACCAAACCTGGGTAGAATCAAAACCTTACATGAAACACATTGTCACACCTTTTGAGGGGAAAAATGATCCTATTTCTTTTGTAGATTTAATTTTTGGAAACATCTTTTTGGAGACTGACATTGAGTGCTACCTTCCATAGCCTTCCCCAGTCCCACCAGACATACCGTTGGAACTCCTTCCTATTCCAATAGGAGGAAATGATTTATGCATAATAGATATTACTAGTACTAGCGTAGGATATATCCATAGTATTTCTAATTTGTATATTTTGTAATTTGATGGTTCTAATACATAGGAGGGCTCTAGATCTAGTTGTGTTTTCGTAGACCCACAATAGAGAAAACAACTAATTTCTTGTCGCTTGGAATTCAAATGCACTAACAACACCATAGAATCTGAAGTGCTCATCTTGGGCTTATAGAAAGCCATTGACATCAAATTTGGGGTACTTAAACGAACAGGTGACTCTGAGATTGTCATACAGTAGGTACAAAATACTATACGTTGGGTGTCACCTAATTTGAAAAGCTATCAACAAGAGGTATGAAATTTCATTTCTCAATTCCAAGATTTCAATATAGTTTTTGTTCCTAAAGTACACAATGTGGATGTGGATGAATTAGAAAATGTTGCTACTAAGTTGCCACTGCTTAGGGATGAATTTTCTATTGAACTTATCCGTAAGTAATTTTTCCCTAACAATATCACTAATTTTCACTTTTTCATTGATGATCATCAGATACTGCATTTCATGGTGAACACTGAGTTGTTCAAAGATGAAACGATTGATGAAGACTATCATGAAAAATAATTGCAAGATTCGGCTCAAGTAAACAAAGGGAAACCCATGCCTAAGGGAGTGGAATCATTAGAAACATTTTATGACTTATAGAATCACTTTCAAGGACTAATGAATGTGAAAACTCACAGTTCAACTCTTCCAGATAAACAAATTGAACTTGGCATAGAAAGTGATCCGAAGTTTATCAATCTGGGTACTTTCTGCAAACCTCAGCAGTGGAAAGTATTTATCCACTTTTCTAAGAAATATAACGATGTATTCACGTGGACATATGATGATCTCAAAACCTATGACAAACAAATAATCTAGCATGTTATTCCAATAAATAAAGGGGCCAAGCCTTTTCAGAAGAAGCTGCGAAAATTATGCTCGGCACTTGAGCCCCTGATTCAAAATGAGTTACGGAAGCTACTAGATTCTTAGATCATTTATAAAGTATGGAATTCGACGTGGGTCTCCACTTTGGTCCCAGTAAGGAAGAAGTCTAGGGAAATTTTATTGTGAATGGATTTTCAAAATCTCAATTACGCGAGAGACAAACATAATTATCCAATGTCATCAATGGAGAAGATATTATAGATAGTATTGGGGTCAAAAATGTTTTCTCTACTTGTTGGATTTTATCATTACAACCAAGTCCTAGTCTCAAAACCTAATAGACTGAAGACGAGTTTCCAAATGAGGTGGGGCACATTCACTTTTAGAAGAATGTCATTTGGGTTGGTTAATGTTGGTGAAACCTTCCAACGTGTGATGGACATCACATTTTTTGGTTTGATAGGTTAGAGAGTGCTGGTGTATCTTGCTGATGTCACAATGTTTTCGAAAAATATATCCAACCACTTGTGCCATCTGAAGAAACATTTTGAGCGATGTCAAAATTACAAGATATCTCTTAATCCCAAAAAGATCATATTTGCAATGTCTAAGGGAAATATATTGGGCCACATAATAGAAAAAAGTGGGATTAAATTGGACCCTGAAATGGCCAAGGCTATCACACAGATTCCCTTCCCAATGAAGAAGAAGGTTGTGCTATACTTCCTAAGCAACATAAATTTTCTTCGCAAGTTCATCTTAGATAATGCTTAATAGTGAAACCCATGCAAGGTATGGTGAAGAATTATGTAGTATATAAGTGGGATAAAAGGTAAAAGGATGAATTTGACCATATTAAGCAAGAAATTTCTGAAGCACCAACACTGTACATCCCAAATTTCAACAAGGATATATTTCTCTACACCTTTGCTTCTGATACTTCTCTTGTCATTGCGCATACACATAAATATGATCAGAATAATAAGTGGCCTATATCATTTATGAGTGCTAGCTTACAAGGACTTGAACTTAACTACCCCACCATTAATAAAAAACTTATCCAGTCTATAAGGAAGTGAAGCACTTCTAGTGCTATCTTTTGAATAACCATTGTATTATCTTTGTTTTGCACCCAACAGTTAAATCATTATTTGTCCAACAAGAGATAGGTGAGAGAAGAGTGAACTGGATGACTATTTTATAGGAGTATGATCTCAATTTCAAACTAGTTCACACTATCAAGGGTCATGGTCTATGTCAACTAGCAATACAAGAATTAAATATGCCAGAATATGATTCATCTATATGGGAGAAGGATAATGAGATGTAAAATGTGAAGTGACTGCTCCCGACTAACATCCTAACCTCTTGGTAGGTAGATGTGTGACAATATATTGAGCATGTTAATCTCCCCTCTGATTTTTCTACACAACAGAAGAGGGCAATAAGACTAAAAAATTTATCTTACTAGTTGGTGCATGGGGTACTTTTTAGAAGGCACCATAATGGAGTCTTTCTCATATGCTTAGAAGCACCAGATTTGGAAAAGGTGTGGTGTGACCTTCATGATGGGCCATGGAGAGGACACTTTGTGGGTGGCACTATAGCGCACAAAGTCATGCGGGTCAGCTTTTATTGGCCCACATTATTTAAATATGTTCACGCTTATGCGTCCAAGTGTCTGGTCTATCAAAAATGTGTCAGTCGAGGAAATAAGTTAGCCGCCCTATTGCAGCCTATTGTTTTGGAAGAACTATTGCAAAAATGGGGTTTGGATGTTATCAGTGAGATTTTTTTACCCTTATCGAAGCAACACCGTTATTTTGTCACTGCCCCAGATTACCTCATGTGGTGGACATAAGCATTTCCTCTTAAGCAAGTGAATGATCAGAAAGTCATAAACTTTCTTAAACAGAATATCATTACTAGGTTTGGCTTTCCGACTTCTCTTTTTTGTTACAATGAAACATATTTTTGATCACTCATATTATATTATTTTTCATTGGAAAATGGTATTATATTGAAACATTCATCTAATTATTATCCACATGGAAATGGTCTTGCTGAGTCAACCAATAAGAACCTCATTTGTATCATAAAAAATATCTTCTTCTCTAAATAAAGGAACTGGGAATCTACGCTAATGAATTCCCTATGGGCTGACCGAATCACAAGTTAACCTTCTCTAAATACCTCTTTACTTCATGGTGTACAAAAAATAATTCATCCCAACCTTGAACATATATTTTCTCTCCCTTCAACTTTCATAAGAATCTCTGGGTATGCCATGCATATTTGTTTAGAGCAGGATAAACACACTTCTCAAGCTACAGGAAGGAAGAAACAAAGCTAAAAGGAAATTTTCTCTCCACCAGAGTCATATCAAGGATTGTTTGAGAAGAAGTGTATCAGGAAAAATAAATTCAGTGTGGGTGACCTAGTCTTCAAGTGGGAAAATGTCCATGAAGAAAAAGGTAAACATACTAAGTTCCAATCCCTATAGATCAGAGTGTGTACTATGCACGAGAAACTTTGAAAACACACATATCATCTCTAATATTTAGAAGGGAAGATTTACTCTTTTCCTGTTAATGGTTGAGATATAAAATTGTATTTTAGTTGATGGTCTAAGGTTGTTCCCTACAATATTCGCATATTCTGGTATTTTTTTTTTTTGGCCTTATGTTGTTTTTTTCTTTCATTCATGTAAATAAGTGTCGTCTGAAACCATGCTCTTTGGCTTTATTTCATGTGGCTGAATTTTAAAAGTCTTGTAACAATACAAAACTTTTCTAATCTCTATTCCTTCCTCCCTATTTTGGTTACCTCTTTTGGTCAATGATGCTATGATGGAAAATATGATTCTTTCGTAAGGAGAGCTTTTTGTTGAACCATGATACCCATGTCCATTCTGGAAACCTTATGCCTACATTCAATTCTTTATGTTTTGGTGCCTTCCGTGCTTATCCAATCAAGTAGAGGAAAATGGGAACATCTAAACGAGAAAACCAAAACCAAAGGTCTTATCTATGCTTCTCTGAAGGAAAAACCTCTTCTACTCTCCATAAGTCAGGATTCCTCTTGATCCCATGAAATGAATAAGTTCTTATGCCCAGTCCTATATATAATACATAAATAAAGGGTGAAACAAGATAGGATTCTTGTGTAGGAAGGTGAATCAAGCAAATTTGTCGGGGTATTATCCATGCTCGCTGGTAGTGGAGCAATGTTTGTGTTCCTGTAGTGATTGTGTCAGGGTACGTCCAGGCCTACTAGCAGCAAGGAACACCAGAGATGAAAATTATACATTGAAAATATAAAGCTCACAAACTAAACTACACTTCCGTAATTCAAAACATTGTGATATTGATTGTCTCATGTTTGTGTTTGATCGAGAAATGACAAAGGGGATTATTGTTTTGCATGGGGTGACTAGGAAGACCAAATTGGTATGAATAATGAATCAATACTCCCTGAAGAACTAGACACTACACAAAAGAAAATCAACCAAGGCAGAGAAGTTGAAATTCTACCAATGTGTCTCTAAGTGTTGTCGTTGCTACAAAACCCTCCAAAATTTTGGCCTACATCCAAATTTCGAAGTCTACTTCCACTTCACATGTTTTCTTCACAAAAATTAAGATTCATTTTATGTTTTTTATTTAGATGTTCTGGTCCCCTTGGTGAGAAAATCAAAATGTCATATTTTAGCATGTTAAGTGTCGCACAATATACACAAGCTAGTTTTGGTGTGTTTAGGCAGTAATTCATGTGAAAATGAGTTGTTCTTATCATGAAATCATTTATCACACCCATTTCCAAAGTTTCAAGCACTATTTTACAAGTATCATCATGATTGTCGTAAAGTTATCGCATTCAAGACAGTGTGATATTCATGTGTTTTGAGTGTTTCTTATTGAGTCATCAAGTTATCCAAATGTGAGGTCATACTCAGAGTCTTGTTTTTTTCATCTTCATTGCACTGATCCAACACTTAGTTAAAATTTAGAAAGCTCCCTAAGTGAGCCACTCATTCTCTTTTAGCCACCCCAAGATATGCATTGTGCAGTGTCATCCCTCACGAAGTGACCTTCTCTCTTGGAAATACACAATGTGCAATTTCTTCCTCCCAAAATTGCGCTTTGTGTAATCTCATTGCTCCATCCCAACCCTTGAGCTCCAAAACTCCACAATATTTCCCTCCATCTAGGGCTAAACTATGCATTACATAGTATCAGTCCTCAAGCCTCATCCTTGAGTTCCTGAACTTCACAATTACAAAATCACCTGGCCTCCCTACACTTCTAGCACTGCATAGTGGCCGAATTTAGTGCTCAAACCCTCAACCTGGCTCCTTGAATCCCTCAAATACATAATACTCAAGCCCAATCTAGCTTGAACTAATAATTGTGTAGTCTTAAGGCTTAGTACTAACCCTTGACTACCTCATATGTGAAACTGTGCAATCCCTGAGTCTTTCCCTTAGCCTGCCACCAGGTTCTAGCTTAGTCTGTGAGTCATCATGCAACATCTTAGACTAGGGGTTTATCGGACTGATGTCATCTTGTCATGAGTGAATTGCAGATGTAGGTACTCTATCATGCTATGACATGATGATGAAGAAGGATATCATGAAGGATACCATGCTAGAAGACACCTATGTAGATGAAAATAGAAGTTGATCAATCAAGAGGAAGCAAAGGGACATCAGTGTGTGAAAACAACTTAAGATCTTATTCCAGTGGAGACTCCTCCTCTTTAAGACATATGGAAGTGAAAGAAGAGATTATCCTCAAGAAGACACAAAGAAAGCAACAACAAAGAATGGTTTGAAATTTCAATGTCATCATGTAGCCCTTGTCATTACTGTCATGTCATGAGTCATCATGTGCCACATCATTTTGTGAATTAATGTAAATTTGTATTTGAAAATGTATTGTGAAGTGAAAGTCCAAAGGACATGTATAGAATGTGAAGAGTCATGTGCAATTTGTAAATCCATAGGAAGTCGAAAGGTCATAAGGGTAGTCCAAGAGTCACAAGAAAGTTGAAGGATTGCCCATTTGCTATGTATGTACCCTCATTGTACAAGGAAATGACTTTTCACCTTGGCTTCTCCCATAAGGCATCATAGAGGAAAGTTAGTACTCTTGGGGAGAAAGTAGTGGCTCCAACACTCCACTATTACAGCTAGTGGTGTTCATTGTATCCATATGTTTTGGGACTTTTACTTGATATTTGAATTCTATGAATATTTGTAATATTGTTCTGCAAATGTTTATGATTCATGTTTGTTTCCACTTGTACTAAAGTAGTTGAACTATTTCGGTTATTTTAGTGCTTATCATATTGAGAATGTGTTCTAATGGTTGTAACAATCATCATATCTTTGCGGACTATTCCGCTGGATGTTAGACGAATCTTTCCTATTGATGTTTATCTCTACTAGGGTGGTACTATTACCTCTCTCTTAGAGGCTCACTTTCTTTTCCCTCTATAGTAGAAGAATTTTGACACACTTGCAAATGAACATTCACCAGGCACACCTACTTAATGGCTTGAGTGGCTTAGACCTGTTTGCGGAGACGCAGTCTCACCTAAGATGATATTGGGGGATGCTGGAACTAGGTTTCTACATCCAGAAGGATATGGAGTGTGGATCTTGACTTAGTCTTAGATCTATATCCGTGTTATGCGATCTTACTTAGTATTATACTAAATTTGATATATTCATACAAAAATACTTTTTTGCAGATCTAAACTCTATCTATTGTGCATAAATCAATGGACCCTAACTATAATTAACTATAACAACATTCATACATACTTTCTAATCCTATCTTTTACTTGAACAACACAAAACTAAATAGGCATAAAATAAGCACAATATGTTGGTACATAGATCTGCCTTCAAAATCTTATTTATTTTCTTCAGATATTCATAATTACAATCATTCTTACCTTGCACACATAGCTCCAGGGGCCTACACACACAATTGCATACTTACCAAGGTCTCCGCACACATAGTTGCAGGAACCTTCCCCTTTGCTATAACATAGAAAGATGTGATAATTACAGATCAAAGCATCAAAACATTAAATTGAATTCATGCCTTTGACTTTACTAAGACAACCCTTTATATATCCTTTTTCGCTTACAATACTATGGTCTGCAAACCATGTGCTGAGCTAAAAACATACAAATTAATCCCATCCTTTTACAAAATAAGTGGCTTTGACCAACCCTAAAGTACCTATGACTCCTAAAACACTGCATGAAACATGTTTCGCTCCTCAAAATGTGGGTTCTTTACAAAAAATTAACAAAAATTTGACCTAGGGGGGCCCTACCCAACAAGCCCCCAACATAAAGATGTGATTCGTCCCGAGTCACTAAGATGGTATGTCTTGAATATTTGCTTTGAGACTGTTGTATGCATCCTTCGAAGGTTGAACTGTCTCTACACATTACATGGTGTCCTATCGTACTTTCTCTACCAGCTTCTTTGTCGTTGACCATATTGTGGCTAGACCGATGGTTCTTTGCATCTGCCTGGTGTTATTTGGCTTGTTCTCCACTGTCTATGAGAGTTGAATGGCTTCCTATGCCCTTGGTTTTGTCCTTTTTAAAAGAATCCACTCCTTTTGTTGTAGCTCATCAATCTGTCCCTGCAAAAACTTTCCCTCCTGTAGATGGGAAAACTGTTGTGTAGGTGCTAGGGTCCACGTCGTTACTTTCATTTCATCAAACTTTTGCTACATGTTGTAGATATCTACCTATATCTTTTGTACATGTGGGTCCTCCTACAATGAGGTCCATATCTCTGTAGTTTCTTCGAATATTTGGCTACAATCCTCGACCGTAGTGGCGATATCTTCCATAGTAGCCTTAATATCTATTGCGCGCTTCTCGCAGACCTCTGGTGGAGTTGCTAACTATAGCCTCATCTGCAACTCTGTGATCTCCATTTCCAGCTTGAATTTGACTTTGTCAACTTCTACCTATGATTCTTTTATGGCTACGTCAAGATTATGAAGCTTCTCTTCAGGTGTTGCCTCTATTTGGATCTGGAGCATCAGTAGCTTACTGCAATCTTTGGTGATGGCCTCTTCTAGCTGTTGTTTGTGCACAACAACCTCATCTAGATATTTGAAGGCTTGATTCTTGTCTTCAAACATCTATCGATTGTCATTTTTCACTTCTTTAATCATCAACAGAGCACGCTTATCCCATTTCTTCAGTTCATCAATGACTCCCTGATGTAACTCATGCAAGATTTGAATGGGGAGCGTTGCAAGATTGAGAATCATATTTTTCAAGTGTTGTGTGCACTCCTAATCTTCAACAGTGTCAAAGTGTAGAGCATCGCTTGGTAGTTGCACAACCCAGAGCTTGTATGTGATTACTACAGTTGTGCTAAATGGTTCCACGCTCGCTTAACCCATGATCACCTGAGTCATGCTCGCCTGAACCTCACTTCCTTGAACCTTCAGTTTCTTGAGGACTTGTTGGACCTTCGTAGACACTACTTTTCATTGATCTTCAATTCTCCCCCACATGTCCTTCGTCACTACTCAGACTGTGTCCCCAATATTGTCAATGCCCCCCTCAATGAGGACCATCAATTCTACGCTAGCAGATCTGTTCAATTTTTTCTTCTTCAATTCTCCTCCAACACTTTGTCTCTGCCTTTTAAAAATGAAAGGGGAATATACATCCTCAGCGTCAACAAAAGGGTCTTCACCACCCAGATCATAGCCTATCGTGGCCTCTTCTTCCTGCTTATTTGTGTCCTCTGCCTCCGGTGCAATGTCCTTCTCTAGCTCAATTGTGACTTTCTTAGTAACCTTCTTTTGGCCCTTCTTGTTTCCCTTCTCAGTTGGTTTCTTCTCGGTCCGTGCACATGAAATATCTTTCGATGCTCAACTGGTGCCTACTTATTCTTTCTCTGTGCCTTCCATTGGTGGAGTTAGCCAATCACTTAGCTAGTTGCTCACCACTTGCGTGATGTCCTAATCAATGACCAAGAATGGCATCTCCTACCATACCTCCTCCAGATCCTTCTTGGAACGGATATGTACATGATGAAAGTATGCCTTGAAGTCCACAATCACTTTGTATTTTTTAGATAAAATTGGTGACAGCCTCAACTTCTGACTGATCATGGTGCACAACTCCATTTCAACCAAGACCCATAACATCTCGTTCTCTTGAACATGGGTCGGCTCCTTGGAATCTCACAGCAAGGTAAACCTGACAGCCTCACAGATATCTGAGTACAAAGTGGGGTACTATGAATCCTCTAGTGTTATCCATGTTGTCAATGTTATCAAGAGAAATAACCACGTGTAGTGGAATTTCTTTCCCTCTTCTTGTGCCTCCCAACAATCCTCCAAAAATTCTTGGCACAAATATCTTGCCCAGTTAAACTGGATGCCCTTGCTGGACTACACAACCAAATATACGTCGGCATGAGTACCTTGTCTGACTGACACATTCTCATTATTTTCCCAGCCAAAATGTGTGTGGAAAAATCACAGGCTGATCATTAATGGAGTTGATTAGAAATCCCCTAGACTTGCTGATCATATCATACTCCTTCTTCATCGTGTGAACCAACATTTTATCGTCAGATTTTCTGATGAATGTGTCAGATGGGTTCGCTCCTTGGTAGGGAAGTAAAATTATCCTTCTAATCAACATATCATCAATGGGGATCAATCCTCTCTCCCAACCATAGACAACCATCATGCACTAATGCCAACAACTACTGCACACAGATTGTGTTGATATTGTTGCGCCTGAAAGTGCATAATATAAAACATATTCAACAACCTAGCTCATTGAATTCTTACTTCCCATGGCATCATTTCAGCCCTCGTTATTCCATTTTCATCATAGTAAACATATTTTAGATACTTACTGGGCTCGAAATGGGGATACTTGCTCTGATTGTTAAGCTCCTAGTCCTCCATGCACAGTTGTGCCACCCTTGCCAACAACTCTCCCTCAATCGACACCTCATCTGGAAACAGTGGTGTAAAGACTTTTAATTTGATAGCATCTAGGTCCTTGGTAACTTTTGAGGTCGGTTTTTGTGGTAGCATATAGGGTGGCAACCTGGATATCGGTTCCACATGTTATCTGTTGATATATTCTACTTCATCGGCCGCTTCTTCCACATATCAATCTTGGGGCTCCATCGGCTACTTCTGCTTGTCCAGCCTCTCCTTAGTTGTGCATTCCTTAGTAATTTTTTTTTGCGATTTCCTAACTGGTGGCACGTGTGGTTTCTTATTATTTTCTGCAATTGCACCAATAGTTTTCTTCCTTGGGGACCTCGGCCCGATGACATGTGCTGGTGGTGTAGTAGTCATTAGGAATCTTAGCTGTCTTCTAAGAAATTCTTGCTCAATCGCCTCCCAATTCAGGTAATAGAACACTCAGATCACACTTAAGTGAAAAATCACCAGTTGAAATCTTAGTGAGCAAAGTGTTCTAATGTGGAGTAGGTTTCCAAATTTAAAACATTTTTTAATTTCAAACTCCATGATATCCTTCAGATCCACCTCATAAATGCAAATTTGGCAGAATATTTTCCTAGATATGCTCATTAAATGCATTCCCCCCACTCCTTTTAATAGTAATTTCCCTATCAAATCAATTGTAGCAACCCCAAGGGTCATGTTCTGTAGGAACTACATCAGACCCTTCCCTGCAGTGCAGTTACTTCGTTTTCACCGAAACTTCCTCCACCTGCGCCATCCTCTTCAATACCATGTAGCACTTACTCCTTGATGAATTCCTTCTTTCGAAACACAGTTTAAAGTCTTGTTCTTCCTTCTAACTGCCTATAGCTCTAAGACTTTTCTCTAGTCATATAGTCATTGCACAATCCCAGGGACATAATCATCCCTGTTGTGGTGTAGGAAAATCATCTCTACGGACAGAGACAATCCCTCTAGCCCAAGAGAGTGGGTCTAGCCACAAATAAGACAATCTAATGTAAATTTCCTTAGATTAGAAATGAATAAGAGGGCCTATCTCTTATAACGCTAATCAACTTGATGGTGATCTTGCTTCCTTGCTCTAGCTTCCTTTCATTCCTTTCGTTCAAATACCTGAAACATACATACAAGAGACAACAACAAAATGATAGCATAAAATAAAATTCAATCTACTTAAAAGGTCAAGGAGTTTTAAGCTATCAAATGTAATATTACACACAATATAGGAAATAAACCATTAGTTGTATTAATAAAACTTCAAAGAGAAATACAATCGAAGCCTTGACATTGGAGATATCCTTTGCGGTATCCAAGTCCATCTACACACCTTTTCAACAATCTTTTCCTCCTCTAGCTTGAAATGAAATGGATTCCAAGCTCTAAATCTCTCTTCTCATGCTTTAGCTACCAAAAATAGCCTTTTGTCATCTAAGAGTAATCTTCTTCTATCAAAAGCTAAATTTTTGCAGAATTTTGCAGCTAGTTGTATTGTGTGTATTGTAACCAAAAAGGGTAAGAGGAAGTGGTTTATATAGGGAGAGGAGGATAAGAATGAGATCTGCTCAAGGGGGGAAGAAGGTCTTATCTCCTTGGGAAGGTCCAATTTTAAGGGGGAAAGAACCTTATATGGAGTTCTCGGCCCTTATCCAACCAAACGAACGTCCACCGCATCGCCACTAGAAGTTTCTAGACGTGAAACTCTGTTTCCTTTTATAAAAAAATTCAAAAAGTGGATGGGCATAGGTGTTGGGCTAACAGTAGTGTGGATTGGTGTGGGTCATAGTGTAAAATTCCTCCATCAGTGAGGGTGAGACTTTGGGAAAGAGTGTTGATTTTAAAAACTGGATTTTAAGAAGGATTCTTTGGAAATGGTCTGAAGGGAGTGGGGATTACTTTATTCAAACTTCAAGGGATGCAAGAGCATAGGTTTCATGGTGAAAGTATAAAATAGTAGTCACTACTAGGGTTCTTCGAGATCAGGAACGAGGAGTGATAGGAGAGTGACAAATTACTTTGTAATAGATTCCCCCTAAAGCATGAAGTCAGAGTTGAGAACAATGTCTGAAATGTGAATGAGGACTTGGAATACCAACATCGAAAGACCTAGAACTCAAACATACATGTACATATCTAAAATCTGATAGTCATGACTGACAAACATGAGAGGCATATAACAATACATGAATCTGTGGTATAGGTGCAACTATCCATCACGAAAAGGATCATATGCATGGATCCTCGGCATGGACACAGTCATCCAACTGAAGGGATGATATGAAATTAATCCACGGCATGGGAGA
This sequence comes from Pinus tabuliformis, assembly GCA_031772625.1. NCBI lineage: Eukaryota > Viridiplantae > Streptophyta > Pinopsida > Pinales > Pinaceae > Pinus > Pinus tabuliformis. Next base: position 533,738,743 of record CM062810.1, on the reverse strand, counting down.
AACCATCCACATAGAGAGGATCAAAATGAAAAGACCCATGGTATGGTCACAGCCATTTGACTGAGCAGGATCAAAATGATACCCATGGCATTGTCATAGCCATCCGTCTAAAGAATCATGTATATAATCATGAATGACTCATCACTCCTCGCAACCTAGACTTTTGTGATCTAAGCTTAGGGTCTTTCACTCTAACATGACCCAATCAAAGTACAAATTCTAACATGTATATAGATGTGCTGAAGTCAAACATGCTAGGAAATCACTTGATTACCGGCCAATGATCTGAACCATTAACAAGCGTGAGAGAAACCACCCATAATGTCAATGGATCTCAAGGTACTATCAATACAATTCACAAAGTGTGAATAAGGGATTGAAGTCGGAAACCTATGAAATCACCCGATCAAGGGACAATGATGAGAACCAATCATTGAGTGAAAATAACTTTAAGGTACTGGAAAAGAGTTTATAGATCAACTTCCTAGATAATGAGTTGAAGTCGACAGGAAGTGATCTACCAAAGGAAGGTCATAATGAATGCTTCATAATCAACACAAAATGGGAAACACAATGAATGAGATTAATCTAAGATGGTGACATATGATCAGACAATGTATAGTTAGGAAGACTTCTCTTGAACATGTGGATTACACGACTCCGGATTTTGGTGGCATTTGACAACATAGGATCATAGGTCATGGTGATGTGGCAGACAGAGTGAGGATGTCCCAAAACCTAACATGAAGAACAGATGAGTGTCAATGTTCAAGAGTGACATGCTACCTCAAGTGAAGAATACAACTGATGAAATCCTTCTAATTTTCCCCCACCATTTCTAGTGAGTATCCCAGTTATTTTTAGACAATCTTGACGGGGATAACATATGCTTGTAATATAAGTCCATCCTAGTAATTTTTATGAGCCCTAGGAAGAAGTATCTCGGTCTTGTCATAATGGCAAGTCCTATGTCTCTTAATCTTTTAATGGGTTCGACAAAGGTGAAACTTGAAATTTTTTTCATGTTTAGAGTGTTTGAAAAAGACACGTAAAAGAAAAATCCATGGGTCCCTTTTCGTAAAGTTGTCTCTCGAGCCCGAAAAGGTAGAAAACAATACTTGAGAGAACCTCCTAGCCATGTTCGACTAAGGTGTACCTTTCTCATAAATAGTTTATCCCAGCCTGAAAAGGGGTAAACGTATACTAGGTAAACAAAGTTTCACAACCTTTAACGAGTTGAAAACAACAAGAGCTCGACAATATTTTCATCTTTTGAGAGTTGGAAAAGAGCCTAAAGTAGATGCCCCCTTTTTATTTACTTTAACAAGTCAAAAAGGAAAAAATACTCGGCAATCTTTTCATTTTTTACGAGTCAAAAAAGAGCTTAAAGGTGGCTCATCTTAGAGGAATGAGTGGTTTAAAGGGTAGCGACTGGTTCCAGAAATTATGGAACTACTCAAAACATGTAATGGTCAAGAGGATGGCTAACAAAACCACTCATTGTTGTGGTTCCTCAGGAAAGGAAAAAACAACCAAGTGAAATCATATGACTGGCCAAAGGGATGGTGGTGATGGCATGGAACAACCAAGGCTCATATAGTAGAAATTACCTAATAAAAATGGCAATCACGAGATGGAAATTGGGCATGGGTTCATTTTTACACAAGCTTGAAGAATGGGGAACTCTACTTGAATTAGGTTTCATGTTTACACAATCTTGAAACGAAAAGCTATGCTTGAGATTGGTTTCATTTTTACATAAGCTTGAAACAAAGAAAAAATATGCTTCACTTAAGTTTGCATGCCCACATCATAACAACTTAATTCGAGGTACATTCCCCCCAAGCTTCATTTCATTCAACTAGGTGGATGGAATGAAGGTTCACTTTCAAGATTCAAGAAAGACTCGATTGGGATTTTATGAGATCTTAATCAAAGACTCAATTTGGAAAAGGGAGTTGTTTCATTTTTTTAACGAGGATGACACAGTAAAAGAACTATCCTCGGACATTTGTTTCATTTTTTACCTAGGTGTTGTTGGGAAAAGTATCCAATACGGAATGACCCTATCCCACTCTAAGGGTGATAGTACCTCAGCAACAATCAAAGCAAAGCTATTTGAGATTATTTCTTTATGAGATGTAAGAGAGAGAAGGAAGAGATCCACTAACCGATGTCTTCCGCTAATGATTGATCCAATCTTCTCTCTTCGCTGCTTGCTCCCAGCTCCTTGCTCTTTTACTGGGCCAGCTACACCAAGATCCTGCAAAATCACAAGAAAGGGAAACTACAAGAAGCATACATTCATAATTGATTCAAGGATTAGAATAAATCAAATATACAAGTATCAATATGCCATTAAGACACATGCATATAGAAGAACTTCAAATGCTTTATTAATGGAAGAAGTAAAGTTCAGGAAGTGATACAACCATAAAAGGCCCAATCCAGCATCACCTCCCAGCAGAAAGAAATCTCCTCTTCACCTCCTTCAAGCAAATCACCCAATAGTTCTATACTCAAACCAACAGCACTTCCTTACAGTCACAAGATTCCAGCCTCCCTAGACCTCATGAGAGAGCTCTATATATAGGAGATTTGGAGAAAGGATGAGTCAGCTTGAGCTTGGCATGGAGCTGACTAGTGTCCTCTCCCACTTCAGTTATTCTTCAGTTCTTGAGTCCACTTGGAGGTTCTTGCTTCCACTTGGACATCTAGACCCTCTTACTCATCACTAGGCGAATTCCCTGATCCAAGTGTCATTTTGGAAGCTTCCTGGGCATTGACACCTTGAGGAATGACTGTGCCACTTGGCCAAACTCGCCCAGCGCAGGTAGCCTTCATTGCTGTTGACATGCAGCACAGGTACTGAGTGGAGCAGTTGACATTCAGCGCAGATGCCCAGTGGAGCAGTTGACATGATCCAGAAATAGCTTGTTTTTGAGTGTTTTCAGGTGGAGAACTAATATTTAGTGCTGTGGTTTACTGACCTTGTTCCTCTAGGGGTAGGAACAACATGTTTAGGGACTTTGGATCCCTTATATTATTGACATTTCATGCTTCATGCTGAAAGGCACAAAAATGTCTATAACAGTTGGCCCCTAGAGTATGAGGTCGTTTATCGGGTGAAATGCTTTATCAGGAGGATCCGAAGTTCATTCAATCGCTGAGAGGTGACCTGTAATAAAATACAATACAATACATTATTTTTCATTTTGCTTTCATGATCTAGCTGAGGCGGGCATTCCCATGCTCAGCTTTATAAATTCATTTTGGTACATAGAACAGACGATCGTCGGATGATAGACAGATAATTCTCTGCTGAAATTATCATCCTTTGAGTAGGATGATCATCTGCTGCAATGATGTACATGTCGAATGTCTTTATGTTTCCTGAATATATATCGCAACCCGGATGGATGAAACTAGATCCGGGGTCTTCAAACTCGTTCGATCTTCACTCTAAGTACAAGTCGATCCATGTGAGAATTGCGCTGAAGTCGAACATGGAAAGACATCACTTGATTACCAGTCAATGATGTAAACCGTTAACAAGCACGAGAGGAATCACCGATAATGATAATGACCCTCAAGGTACTGCAGTACAATTCACGTGGTGTGAATATAGGACTTGGCGTCGAACACCACGCAAAATCTTCTGGTCGAAGGTCATTGATGTACACCTGTCACCAGAAGTGAGAAACTTGCCATTGAGGCATGCAAGCTTCAAAGTACTGAGGGGGGTGTTCCTAGATCAACTTCTTGGATAATGAGCTGAAGTCGACAAGAAGCGATCCGTCAAAGGAGGGCCTTAATGAATCCCACATCAGTGACATGGAACAGAGCTAATGATTTTAGTGGAGGTGAAAACAATCTGTGAAATATGATTCAGGGTGGCGATCATGGGTGGATGAAGGATAATGTATGGCAGTGGATGGGACACGGTTGACTCTTTCTGAACAACATCTCTTGAACATTTAACGACACTGATGCGATGGATCGGTAGCATTACCCCAAATGTGGATGGTTTTGCGAGGACCATGGTGATGAGACCGGTGAATGAAACAACCCAACCCTATGTGATACGGAGGAAAAGTGTCATGTTCAAGAGCGACTTGCTACCATTAAAGATTTGGGGTTCTCCCAATTTTTCCCCAGTCATTTCTGACTAGTACCTCTTTATTTTTGTCAAGCTTGAGGAGGATAACATATGCTTGTTCTATAACCTGCCCTTAGGGCAAGCCCATCGCTATGTTTTAACGAGCCTAGCGATAGTGTTGTGGGGAAAAGTATCCGACTCGGATGACCCTATCCCTACTCTAAGGGTGACAGTCCTTAGCAACAACTGAAAGTAAAGCTTTGATTATTTTCCTTTATGAAAATACAGAGAAGGAAGAAAAGATTGACCAACCGTTGTCTTTCGCTTTTGTCGATCCTATCCTCTCTCTTTGTCTCTTGTTCCCAGCTCCTTGCTCCCTTTGCCAGTCCAGCTACACACAGATCCTGCACAAACACGAGAGGGAAACTACAAGAAACATGTACTCATAACTGATGCATGGATTAGAGTGAATCAGATATACAAGTAAATACAATACATCAATGCAATACAAGTATATAGGAGAACATTCAAAGCTTTATTGATAGAAGTAAAAGGGTTCTGAGAAGGTTACAACCATCAATGGCTCCAATCCAGCAGCACCTCCCCAGCAGCAAGAAATCTCCTCTTCACCTCTATAAAAGCAATCACCCAATAGCTCTAACTGTAAACCAACAGCACTTCCTTGCTTTGCACAAAATTCCAGCCCCCTTAGACCTCATAGAAGAGCTCTATATATAGGATAGAAGAAGAGAGGATGAGTCAGCTTGAGACTGACATAAAGCTGCCTTGTGTCCTCTCCCTCTTCAGTTAATCTTCAGTTCTTGAGTCCACTTGGAGATCCTTGCTTACACATGGAGATCAAGTACCTCTTACTCATCACAGGGCGAATCTCTTGAACCAAGTGTCAGTTTGGAAGCTTCCTGGGCAATTGACACCTTGCAGAATGACTGTGCCACTTGGCCAATCTCGCCCAGCGCAGGTAGCCTTCATTAGATTTGACTTCCAGCGTAGGTACAAGGAGGAGCAGTTGCATTACAGCGCAGATGCTCAGTGGAGCAGCTGACATGATCCAAAAATGGCCCGTTTCTGAGTGTTTTCAGGTGGAGAACTGATGGGAAGTGCTGTGGTTCGCTAACCTTGTTCTTCTAGGGGTAAGAACAACATGTTTAGGGACTGAGGATCCCTGTAATTATTGACATTTCATGCTCCATGCTGCGAGGCACAAAAATGTCTATAACAGTTGCCCCCTAAAGTATGAGGCCGTTTATCGGGTGAAATGCTTTATCTAGAGGGTCCGAAGTTCATTCCAGTGCTGAGGAGGCGCCCTGTAATACAATACAATACAATACATTATTTTTCATTTTGTTTTCATGATCTAGCTGAGGCGGGCATTCCCATGCTCAGCTTTATAAATACATTCTGGTACATAGAACAGACGATCGTCTGATAGTAGACTGACAATTTTCTGCTGAAATTATCATCCTTTGAATAGGATGATCATCTGCTGCAATGATGTACATGACAAATGCTTTTATATTTCCTGAATATATATCGCAACCCGGATGGATGAAACTAGATCCGGGGTCTTCAAACTCGTTCGATCTTCACTCTAAGTACAAGTCGATCCATGTGAGAATTGCGCTGAAGTCGAACATGGAAAGACATCGCTTGATTACCGGCCAATAATGAAAACCGTTAACAAGCGCGAGAGGAATCACCGATAATGATAATGACCCTCAAGGTACCGCAGTACAATTCACGTGGCGTGAATAAGGGACTTGAAGTCGAACGCCACGCAAAATCTTCTGGTCGAAGGTCATTGATGTATACCTGTCGCCGGAAGTGAGAAACTTGCCATTGAGGCATGCAAGCTTCAAAGTACTGAAGGGGTTGTTCCTAGATCAACTTCTTGGATAATGAGCTGAAGTCGACAAGAAGCGATCCGTCAAAGGAGGGCCTTAATGAATCCCACATCAATGACACGGAACGGAGCTAATGATTTTAGTGGAGGTGAAAACAAACTGTGACATATGATTCAGGGTGGCGATCATGAATGGATGAAGGATAATGTATGGTAGTGGATGGGACACGGTTGACACTTTCAGAATGACCTCTCTTGAACATATAACGACACTGATGCGATGGATCGGTAGCATTACCCCAAATGTGGATGGTTTGGCGAGGACCATGGTGATGAGACTGGTGAATGAAACAACCCAACCCGATGTGGTACGGAGGAAAAGTGTCATGTTCAAGAGTGACTTTCTACCATTAAACTTTGATGTTCTCCCAATTTTTCCCCAGTCATTTCTGACCAGTACCTCTTTATTTTTGTCAAGCTTGAGGAGGATAACATATGCTTGTTCTATAACCTGCCCTTCGGGCAAGCCCATCGCTATGATTTAACGAGCTTAGCGATAGGGAAACTCGTTCTCGTCTAAAGACAAGTTTGTCGCTATTTAATCATTTTAACGAGTCTAACGACAAGGAAAACTTGGTCCTTTTCATTTTTAGAGAGTCTGAAAAGGTACAGAAAGTTAACTCCATGATTCCTTTTTCGTCATCTAATCCCTTAAGTCCGAAAAAGTATAAAACAATACAGAAGGGATGATATTTCGATTGCTTTAACGAGCCGAACAAAACAAGCGCTCGATCTTTTTGTGCAATAATCCCTCAGGTCCAAAAAGATTAAAATCTAGAGGAGGGATAGCGTTCCGGTCGTTTAACGAGCTGGAAGGCCAAAACTCGACAAACTTTTCATATTTTACGAGTCAGTGAAAAGAGCTCAAAGAAGACTCGTCTTTTGAGGAACGAGTGATAAACAGGGATAGCAGCAGATTCCAGGTACAGGTTGGAATTCTCCAATCACGGCAGTGCCACAAGGATGGCTAGGTGAAATCACTCTTCGCAGCTGTTCCTCAAAATAGGTAAACACACAAATGGAAGTGAATGATCGGCCAAATGAAAAGTGGAGGTGACGGTGCACAAACACGACCAAGGATTTTATGGCTGATGAATTTACGATCTCAAAAGGTTATTTACTGGTTCATTTTTTCTGAATGAGCTTGAACTCTAAAGGAAAGCCTGCTCATAAACTTATGTTTATTTTTTAACGAGCATGAACTATGTGCTAAAACTGCTCGAATCTTGCGTTTATTTTTTAACGAGCATGAACTATTTGCTAAAACTGCTCGATATACCAGTCATAAGAACGCCTCCTGTGAGATAGCTATTTTTAAGGAGCTTTACCTCACGAAGCTATGCTCCAATTTTGGCAAGTTTTTACCTTTGCCCCACAGGCTTTCTTCATGTAAGGTCGGAAATGGCTAATCCTACGAGTTTAAAGGGTTAGACCTACAGGTTTAAAGGGAGGACCTAAAAATTTAAAAAATAAATAGTCGTCCCTTGCTTACATTCCAAAAGTTTGCATGCCCCCAGGCATAGGACAGAATTTCGAGGCTGCCCCTCCTCTCCCCTACTTCTGCTTTTCTTTGGGTGTTCACAGCTACTTGTCATCTTGCCAATCTAATGTTAACGATACTAGTCTTCTCGTTATTTTAAGGGGTCTTATGCGGTACTCAGGCTTCCCATCGGCCCAACTTTTAACGAACAGCTATTTGTGACAAGAGAAGAACACTACTCAAAGACAAAACATTGGTATTATTGAGGGAGGCTTGCTTCTTTCTTATTATTCGAAGAGGGTTCTATTTGCTGCCGCAAATCAATCTCTTTCTTCGGCGATGTCTAACATTAGGTTACTAAAGATGGTGGCCACCTGTTGTAACAATAGAATATCTTTCTTTGGAGGCTGCCCCTACTTATCCTTCAAAACATATGTTTTAATGGGTGAGGCTTGTCTTCAAAGATGGTTACTACTTGCTACAGCAAATGGTCCTCATCCTCGGTATCCTGATTATCTAGACAAGGGGAGTGAGAAGCTATTATCTCACTCACATAACTTTGACAAAAGAGTATTATTCCAGAACAACCCCTCTTCCTTCTTTCGGACGGGGTACGGACTAGTCATATTCTTCTGCAGAAATTCTTCCTTATACCCAGGGTTTCTTCTGCCCGAAGCAGACCAGGGTGCATGCCCCCTGGGTCCTAGTCTTTCTTTCTGAATCACTCGCACTCATCGGGAAGGAGGACTGGGGGTGGAGGCGAATCTTGAGTGAACAGACCATTTAGGAATGGTATTTGACTATTTGCGATGCGAGATCCCGGAAACGAAAGTTGGTCTACGAGTTTGACCACCCTTCCTTCGTGTGGAAAACACATTACTCTAAAGAGTGAGGAGACTATCGCTCCCATGCAATAAATATAGTCACGTCCAAGGAGTAGGTTATAATCCAAGGGTCCCTGGACGACCAACACGTTCATATTAACGGTCTTCCCTTTCAATGTAATAGGTACATTGGGGAGGATTCCTAATGGTCGACTGGTTCCTTTATCAAAACCTGAGAGATTTCTCAACTCAGGTAAAAGCGCTGGGGAACCCAGTGCTTTCCAAGCAACAGAGGAAAGGATACTCACAGACGCCCCTTCATCAATGATAGTACCAGCCATAATCATTCTATAGATCTGGACAATGATTCTGAATGGTATACTGGCTGGTAACCGGGGTCTGCCTAGTTGATTCCAATCAAAGGATACAACCAGGTTGCTTGGTGGTGGGACCGAATATACGGCTGGGTATGACCCTGATGATGTTCCTTCCTGCGATAAAGGAATGGGTGCATTGCCCTGATGCTCATCAGAGTCGGTGCTAATGAAAAGAACCTGGATGGTGTCATCCTTATTCTCTTCAGTGAGGGTGTCGCATGAAGATGACTCTTCGGCGACGGTGTCATTTGAAGATGGGTCTTCAATGACAGAGTCATTGGACGATGAAACCTCTGAAGGAAGGACCGGGTCAACTGCCGTTTCGACCTTTAGACTCTCGTCTGGTCTGGATTCAGTAGGTTCATTCTCAATGACCGACACTTCAGCTGACCACTTGGACGGGTCGGCTGGATTTTCAACTATCAAGGGATTAGGCGCCAGTTTTTGGTATCCAGGAGGAAGTCGTAACGGTGAAACCGGACGATCTTCCAAAACTCTCTTGGCCTCATCGAAGAATGGACATTTGTGGATGGCATGCTCGCCTTCACACAATACACAGGGTGATCTTGGTCTCCCTCTTCGTCCTTCACTCTTGCTAGTTGACGGACTGCAATCAACATGACTATCAGAGGTTGATGCTACCGGATTGTGCAACCTTGGAGACCAGTCCCTTAGTATCCGGGGAATAAAAGGACAATCACGATGAAAGTGGGTCCCTTGGCAAATGACACATGGCGATTTAGGTCCGGTCGGTGCAGTGTGTGGGTTTTTGTCAGTTTTCTTCTGCTTGCCCCCAGTCGCCATCGCCATAGGCCCCTTCTGCTTCTTTTCTTTCTTCTTCTTTTCTTTCTTCTCCTTAGGAGGCTGACTTTTGCCAGCTCTACCTCGCGAAGATGAAGGATCAGAGGAAGTATCGCAAGAAGTGGAAGGCTGGTGGGTAGTTCTAGATTGTTCTGACTGTTGATTCGACTGCTCAGGATTAGTGGCGATCTGGACTACATTAGTTGAAAAGAGCCATACAGGTAGGCCGATTGTCAACCCTGGAAGTGACAATGTTGCCATATGAGGCGCACCAACATCTCCCCAAGAGGAGAAGGGATTTGGACTTCCGCCAAGGTTACTTCCTTGGTTGGTGGGCTCCATACTTTTCAACTGAAAGATCAACGTGGGAATAACAGGTGATTATGTTCCGCTTAAAATAAATTTTATTAACGACGCTTTTAGACACAAACTTGCTTTTTCATTTTTTAAGAGTCGAGAAAAAGCTAAAGATGACTCTAGTCGCCTTCGATCTATTAACGAGCCCGAAGTGACAAATGCTCGGTTCGACTTTTTCAGTTATAGAGTTTGAAAAAGGCCAAAAGAAACTGCTCTGGAGATCTAGGCAGAGGGTGTGCCAAACCTTTCGCGAAACCACAGAATACGTTTTACGGTACGGGTGGTCGATCTTCGTGAATGCTGTGTTCATTGCATCGCGATCAGTAGGGCGGCCGACACGGCTTCCTATCCTCTCTCTTTGTCTCTTGTTCCCAGCTCCTTGCTCCCTTTGCCGGTCCAGCTACACACAGATCCTGCACAAACACGAGAGGGAAACTACAAGAAACATGTACTCATAACTGATGCATGGATTAGAGTGAATCAGATATACAAGTAAATACAATACATCAATGCAATACAAGTATATAGGAGAACATTCAAAGCTTTATTGATAGAAGTAAAAGGGTTCTGAGAAGGTTACAACCATCAATGGCTCCAATCCAGCAGCACCTCCCCAGCAGCAAGAAATCTCCTCTTCACCTCTATAAAAGCAATCACCCAATAGCTCTAACTGTAAACCAACAGCACTTCCTTGCTTTGCACAAAATTCCAGCCCCCTTAGACCTCATAGAAGAGCTCTATATATAGGATAGAAGAAGAGAGGATGAGTCAGCTTGAGACTGACATAAAGCTGCCTTGTGTCCTCTCCCTCTTCAGTTAATCTTCAGTTCTTGAGTCCACTTGGAGATCCTTGCTTACACATGGAGATCAAGTACCTCTTACTCATCACAGGGCGAATCTCTTGAACCAAGTGTCAGTTTGGAAGCTTCCTGGGCAATTGACACCTTGCAGAATGACTGTGCCACTTGGCCAATCTTGCCCAGCGCAGGTAGCCTTCATTAGATTTGACTTCCAGCGCAGGTACAAGGAGGAGCAGTTGCATTACAGCGCAGATGCTCAGTGGAGCAGCTGACATGATCCAAAAATGGCCCGTTTCTGAGTGTTTTCAGGTGGAGAACTGATGGGAAGTGCTGTGGTTTGCTGACCTTGTTCTTCTAGGGGTAAGAACAACATGTTTAGGGACTGAGGATCCCTGTAATTATTGACATTTCATGCTCCATGTTGCGAGGCACAAAAATGTCTATAACAGATAGGGAAACTCGTTCTCGTCTAAAGACAAGTTTGTCGCTATTTAATCATTTTAACGAGTCTAACGACAAGGAAAACTCGGTCCTTTTCATTTTTAGAGAGTCTGAAAAGGTACAGAAAGTTAACTCCAAAATTCCTTTTTCGTCATCTAATCCCTTAAGTCTGAAAATGTATAAAACACTACAGAAGGGATGAGTTTTCGATAACTTTAACGAGCCGAATAAAACAAGCGCTCAACCTTTTTGTGTAATAATCCCTCAGGCCAAAAAAGATCAAAATCTAGAGGAGGGATAGCTCTTCCGGTCACTTTAACGAGCTGGAAGGCCAAAACTCGGAAAACTTTTCATATTTTATGAGTCAGTTGAAAAGAGCTCAAAGAAGACTCGTATTTTGGGGAACGAGTGATAAACAGGGATAGCAGCAGATTCCAGGTACAGGTTGGAATTTTTCAATCACGGCAGTGTCACAAGGATGGCTAGGTGAAATCACTCTTCGCAGCTGTTCCTCAAAATAGGTAAACAATCATATGGGGGTGAACGATCGGCCAAATGGAATGGAGGTGGCAGGTGCAAACACGACCAAGGCTTTTTATGGCTAATAAATTTACGATCACAATGGTTATTTACCGGGGTAGGTTCATTTTTTAATGAGCTTAAACTCTGGAGGAAACTCTTGCTCACGCTTTTCTATTTTTTAACGAGCATAAATTCCACGGTAAAACTGCTCGATCTTATGTTTATTTTTTAATGAGCATGAACTATGTATAAAACTGCTCGGATCTCGCTTTTCTATTTTTTAACGAGCATAAATTCCGCGGTAAAACTGCTCGAATCATATGGTCAAATTTTGATTTTTTACCATTACTAGCTTTTCTCTTTTCAAGGATAGTACTGCATTTTCAATTTCTGCAACAAACTTTGTTAGAAATGAATAATATTTGCATGAAAATGAGATTATAACCCTAATATTTCACTTTGAACTACGTAAAAAGCTATTTAAAAGGTGTTTTTACCTCTCATTTACCATTTCATTTGCATTTGGTTTGTTGGAGCTCTGGAGGTGCCTCTTCCCCCTTGATTTTCATCAGCTAATTTCGGGATATTCTGCGGACGATTTTCGGCGCCGTCTGGACTAGGTAGGAGCTAAACCCTAGCTCTTTCTTTTCATGGTTTTCTTTTCCTTTTTCATGCCTGTTTTTCAGTCTTTCTGAGCCCCTGGGGTTTTGCCAGGGCGCCCTAGCTTCAACGCAGGTTCCCCATTCGAAACCTGCGCTGAAGGTCAAGCTGCCTTAAGGCAAACTGACCCTCAGTGCAGGTGGGAGACTCTCTGCCTGCGCTAGGCTCAGAAAAATGGGTTTTCAGGTCATTTTTTGATGAATTTTCGCCAGTTTTTTTATCAAAATCAGGAACTTACTCCTTCTCTTGTTTTCTTTGCAGGGAACTTTGAACAAAATGTCCCTCACATGGCGAGAATGAGAACATGAAGAGGAGGACATGATTGCCCTCCATGACCCGGTCACGGTGAACGCGCTGCGGAACTGTGGCCTACTGAAGTTTTTCCGTATCTTTAGTATGAGGGCACAGATTACTTTGCTGCAGTATATGCTTGATGCTTGGGATCCTGTTAACCAACTATTCCAGATTAGGGGAAAGTCCATCCCCTTGACCATAGAGGACATGTACTTCTTGACTGGGTTGTCAAGACGAGGTGCCCCCATTTCCTTGTCAGGTACGGCCCGGGGGACTGATTCCACCAAAGATTATGTCCGCCAGTATTGCAAGGAAGGTTCTCAGCCGAGCAGAGACGGCAAGATTATTATTTGTGAAATTACTGACAGGTCTCTCAGGTCCATTCTGTTTACCATTGGTAGGATGGTCGGCAGCGCAGCTCTACATGTTGCCAACAGATCTTATATGCAGCACGCCTTGGAGTGTCTCCAACCGAAAGTATTCAACTGGTGTGATGCAGTACTTGTTGAGATGAAAAGTCAATTGACCAAGGTAAAGGACGGGAAGCTGAAGAACTTTGGATTTGGTTCTATTCTGACTGCCTTTGCCTTGGATAAAATCCCACTGATGCAGCCCCAGTACATCATACTCGACTTGCCTTCTCCGATCGAGCCACGCATGCAGAGGTGGGTTAATCACATGTCGAGGCATGCTGGTCAACCTCAGATTACTTTTTCTGAGGCCTTCTTCAGGTGGTTCGAGCGCCAGGAGATGGTCTTCTCCGAGTATCCATATGTGGGTATGGATTTCCGAGGTGATCCGGATTTGGTGTTACCGGATGGCGAACAGTGGGGCGCTATTGGTAAATTCTTTGACCATATTATTGTTTACTGTTCTTATTCATAATGTTGTTGTGCTTTATTCTATCAAGACTTTTAATCATACTCTTGGGTGCATGCAGATGTTGGTCCTGTTCGTCCAGCAATTCGTCTGCAACCGCCAGTTGTTGCCCCGGCAGCAGAGCCTGCTAGGAGAGTTATTCTCTGCGACCTTGACGATACTGAGACCCTTACAGCTGTGCAGGAGCAGGTTGAGAGCCTTACTCTTGGCATTTCCAATGTGAGGATTGATGAGTTACCTTTACAGCTGTAGCGACACACCACTGGTGTGCCTAGACGATGGACTCGTCTCTTGCGGATGATTGCACAGGCTGTGACGTGCTATCATGAGCACCACTAGGCTAGGGTGCCCCCTAGCATCTTTTTGAGTTTTAGGTCATATGACCAATTTTGTCTTGGTTACAGAACATTATGTATGAACTATATAAACAACTTATATATTTTGATTTTTGAGTTTTATTCTGTTTGAGTTATATGATCCATATGTACAATCTTTGATGATGTGTCCTTTTATAAATGTTGCAAATGTCTATCTAACACATAGTTTACCAATGAGTCGGTTAATGTGTTTAAGTTTCTTGAAATATGTTGATATTGAATTGAATCAAATCATCTTTCCAAGATCTTAACCCTTAGGAACATGCGATAAATAGCTGGATTGCGAATAGAATATATACCATTGAGTTGTAGTATTACGAGCTGTGAGTCTAGCCTGACAATTAGTCGGCGTATGCCACGTGTGATGGCATCAGAGAGTAGTTCTATCAACGCGCTATACTCGGCGATGTTATTCGTTGATTACCCAATACACACACCTCTAAAAATTACTAACTTGCCGCTTGGATCAAAAATGGCCCAGGCTGCGAAAGATAGGTTCCGTGAACTACGACTCGCTCCGTCGGCATATCCAACACATGTCTCCAGAAGGTTCGACATCTGCAACAAATGAAAAAGGTGGATCACTCGACCAGAACAAATACTTTAGCGAAAACAAAATACAACAAAAGCATGCAGGTTATTATTTAAGCATAGTAACGTTTGAGGTACAGCCCGTTGTGGGGCTGCGCCAGTGGAATTCCATCGTAATCCATTAACTCGTAGGCTCCTTTTGCTAACACCCTTTTAACAATATAGGGGCCCATCCATAAGGACTTGAATTTACCTGCTCCCAATTTATCGGATTCTTGGTCATAAAGCAAGACCAAATCACCTTCTGAGAAGACACGGGGTTTGACATTTTTGTCGAACTGAGCCTTGACTCGTTTCTTATGGGCCTCGTTAGCCAAAGCGGCATCACGACGGGTTTCATCCAATTGGATTAATTCCAAGAAACGAGCCTCTTCTTCTGAAGCTCCGGGGAGGATATCGATTGCGAGTTTAAGCGACGAAATTTCGCACTGGATTGGCAAGACTACTTCCAGGCCATACACCAGTTGAAAAGGTGTGAACGCGGTTGCGTTCTTTACCGATGTTCGGTAAGCCCACAAGGCTGAGTACAGGATTAGGTGCCACCTTCTTTTATGAACCCCGATCATCCTTTGCAACATACGCTTCAGGACTTTGTTGATTGCCTCAACTTGTCCGTTGGCTTGCGGATAATATGGGGTAGAGCTGTCGTGAGATAGCCCTAGCTTGGCAGCTAATTCGACCATCATGTGATTGCGAAAATGCGACCCATGATCTGTAACTATAGCTTGTGGTACGCCGAACCTGGCGACTACATGATTGAAAAAGAAAAGGGCAGCTGTTTCACCAGTGTTATCCAATGTAGGCATCGCCTCGGCCCATTTGGTAAAATAGTCAACAGCGACTATATTATACCCATGCCCCCCGGTCGAGGTGGGGTTATATTGCATGAAATAGATGCCCCACTTGGCGAAGGGCCCAACAGCAACTATTGGCTCCAAAGGTGCGGGTGGTTGTCTGGCTTTTCTATCAAAAATTTGACAAGCATGGCAACTTCTGACTGCGGTTATGCAATCTTTGAACATGGTTGGCCAGAAGTATCCTGCTCGTAAGATTTTTTTTGCTGTTGCAAATCCAGATTGATGCCCCCCACACGGACCTGAATGATACTCGTTCAGGGCTTTTTTGGCTTCCTCATGGGTAAGGCACCTCCTCAGAACTGTATCGACACCACGACGGTAAAGTGAATCACCGACGATCATGTAGTCTTTTGCTTGGTATCGTATACGTTTTTGTTCTGAGCGAGAGGTGTTTGGCCTGAACTTTTGGGTTTGGAGATAAACTATGATATCTCCATACCACTCATCGCTTGCAGATATGAGAAACAAACTTTTGTCCACGATTGACTCTTCCGATGTTTCATCGTTGGACGACGATGGGAAATCACATAATAATTCTGCGAAAACTAGAGCTTTCTTTGATTTGGATTTTACAAATTCCAGATCAAACTCTTGAAGGATCGCTATCCATTTTGAATATTTTCCCCCCAGCAACTGTCGCGACAGTATATAAGTCATGGGGTTGCAATCTGACAAGATGGTAGTTTTCCGAAAGAGGACATAATGTCGAAACCTTTGAATCGCTTGAACAGCTGCAAGCGCTAGTTTTTCAACATAGGAATATTTACTTTCTGTATCATTTAAGTTTTTACTTAAATAATATATAGGATGTTCAATTCCATCGACTTCTTGAACTAAAACCATCGCAATGGTCGTATCTACTGCAGCCAGATACAGGTTAAAATCTCTTTGATAGTCCAGGGCGTACATTAATGATGCTTTTACTAGACAATCTTTCAGAGCATCAAAGGAAGCTTGCGCCACCTGGTCCCAGACAAAAGGTACATCCTTTTTCAAAATATGAGTATAACCCTTAGCAAGTTCTGCGTAATTTGGAATGAACCTCCTCAGAAAGTTTTCTTTCCCTTGGAGTTTCTGAATCTGAAGCAAATTTGAAGGTGGAGGCAAATTAATGAGTGCTTGAACCTTGCAGGGGTCGAGACGAATCCCATCCTTAGAGACTACAAAGCCAAGTAAACGACCAGAACCGATGCAAAACACACATTTGTGCGGATTGAGTCTTATCTTGTAGTGTCAGCAACGTAGAAATATCACTCTTAAATGTTGCAGATGATCAGTCCGCTTTCGCGAATGATCCGGAAGATCGTCGAGATAAGGTTGAACAATGTTCTTGATGTCATGGAAGGCATAATTCATTGCCCTCTGAAACGTCGCCCCTGCGTTCTTTAAACCAAAGGGTAATTTTCGATAAGCGAATGTGCCCCATGGACAAATAAATGTAGTCTTTGACTGGTCCTGTGGGCGGATATTTATTTGATTATACCCGGAAAATCCATCCATAAATGAAAAGGTTTCACATCCGGCGCATTCATCAATTATCTGGTCGATGAAGGGTGTAGGGTAGTTGTCCTTCGGACAAGCTTGGTTTACATCCCTATAATTGACACACACTCTAATCGTCCCTTGTTTCTTCATAACAGGGACAATGTTTGATACCCAATCGGTTAGAGGAACCGGGTAGATGAATCCAGCATGTAGAAGTTTTTCAACTTCTGCCTTAATGGCAGCGGCTTTCTTGGGGTGCACCTGCCAAAGCCATTGTCTTACTGGTTTGACATCAGGATACATTTTAATTTCATGTTCAATGATACTCGAGTCAATGCCTGGAATTTCATCATATGACCAAGCAAAGACATCTCTAAATTTGCGAAAAAGAGCGTTATATATTTCCAGTTCTGAAGGGGAACAACCTTTGCCAACATAAATATTCTCTACAACATTTGTTTTAGTCGAGATATTTATGGCTATAGTCTCTTCAATATTGGATAGGTTTCGCTCGGAATCCACCGTATTTACAGTATTTGTTAGGAATTCAAATACTGAAGGGTGATAAAGGTTACTTTTTGTATCTTCTTCATATTCCGGAAGAAGGGAACGATGGTGGTGATCATTCCATGGTGCCCCCTCAATCATCATTGATTGTAAGATTCCTTCGTCAATCCCATGTAATTTCGACCAAGGATCTAATGGGGTCCCATATTCTCTAGACCTATCTACCCAAACGCTTGACGAGTGTTGATTTGGGCTCACCTCCCATGCTTGAAACATTGATTGCTACAATATTTCCAAAGGGCTTTGGGACAAAACCATTGCACGATCCATGTTGACCTTCATTGAAGATATCATGTTGCAGGTTGCTACAAACGGTATATTTCCCATATAAATAGGAGGTGGTAGCGTGAAAGTTCCCATCAATGTGGGGTCTTTCAATAATCCTACTCCGATATCTTGAATCGAATGATTACTCTCATGGATCATGGGAATGCTTCCTGTAACTTGTGAACCATTGGGGAGGAAGTTCTGTTGGTCGATGACCGTTATCCCTCCTTCAAATGGGAATGCGATCTTCCTAAAATAAGTCGACACGACAGCTGCCATGGTATAAATCCATGGTCTACCCAATAGGATGTTATAGTCAAGATTTCCATCAATGACCTCAACATCAATTTCTATTGTTTTTCCTCGTAGTACAACTTTCAAGTTATTAAGGATACCGTAAGGGTTATAAGTCCTTCCGTCGAAAGCTTTTAATGTCGTCGATGATCGAGACAAGGTTGGAGATCCTAAAGTTTTCCAGCAGCTCATCGACATAATACATGTCGATGCCCCCTCATCAATAATCGTTCTGTGAACAGTTTTGTTGAGGGCTTTCACTTGAATAAGGAAAGCTAGTTGAGCTGGTAACTGAGGATCATATCCCTTGTGATCAAAGGATACAAGATTGGAATCCTTAGGATCAACCCCACCAATTGCTGATAACAAGGCCTGCCTTTGGGTTGGACAATTTTGCAGTACTTCAAGAGTCGACATAGCGGATGGCGATTGTGCCAAATCTTCCACTATGTTATAATGCTGCACCGCTCTGGCGCGAGGATTAAATGTCGACTTGTGTACTACACCCTTTGGCGGTTTTATTATTAATTCAGGGATGATGGGTGGTACAACTTCTGTCGAAGTTATTGTCGAACTACTCGGTTGATCTTTACCTTTTTCATTCAACAGCTGAGGATTCCCATAATATTTGTTCCTTGTCGAAATCAAAGCATCATTTTGCTGTTTTGAAACCGACAACATAAGTACTTGCGACGGGGAAGCATTTCCACTATCAACCAGATTTTGACCTGGGTTGGGAAATGGATCAGTTAACATAGCTGAGGTTTGGGAACTTTTAAAGAACCTCTTTAACTCAGCTTTGAATGGGCAATTCTTTGTGTAATGATCCTCTTCATCACATATTTGACATGGATAAATTTGTTTCCCTTGCCCAGGAGGGTTTGAAGAATTTTTCCTAGGTGATGACTCACCCTGTTTCTTCTTCTTCCCTTTGTTTTGTTTCTTCTAGCTTCCTGGTTGATTGGTTTCTTTGCCTTTATCTGCTGATACGGCATTTAATTCCGAAGCAAGAATTTCTTCTTTTGCATTTTGATCCGAATTCTTACGGGCTTTCTTTGACGAAGCCTTTATCGATTTCAAGTTTGCTGTGCCTATCACGCCATCACCAGCATGAGAGTCACTATTTGATTTAGGAGGGGGAGGAATTGAAAATTCCGGTCTAGGGGCGTCAGGTATTTTGTCGTAGAGCGTGCCGGACTGAGTATAAACTAAGTCCAAATACTATGCATGAGCAATAACTTGCTCCTCCGTTACGACTCCCCCCTTGGCCACATCTTCCGTAATAGCCGGAAGTAACGACTTTATAAACCATTCAGCTAATAGCTGATCGGGAACATATGTTTTCACCATCCTACGATGACGACGCCACTCATGTATATGATCAGATATATGGGTGGCAGTTGTCTGCTTGAAGTTGGTTAATATTTATGTTCCCGTTTCATACCTTATCGGTAATTGAAAATGGGTTAAGAAAGTCGTGGCTAGGGAACTAAAATTGTCGAAAGAGGCTCTTGGCAATTCAATATACCATTTAGCTGCTGGACCCGTCAATGTCCTCTGAAACAGGCGAAGCCTTATCGAATCGTCGTTTAGGGTGTTCGACGAACACCACAGATGAAAATTCATCACGTGATTCGATGGGTCTTCACCTGGATTTCCATTGAATTTAAGAATGTCAGATGGAAGTTTATGAGGAATCGCTGGCCACCAAGGGGCATAAGTAATCAGATCGTTGGTTATCCGGTGTAGATCGGGTAACTCTAAAGTTGCCACGAATGGTAACTGTTGATTCAGGTTAGGCGAAGCATAACCAGGGTATGATGGAATCGCTTGAGCAGTGGGCCTTTGCATACCAGCATAATGTAATTGATGTTGGTATGACTGATACGGTTGGTGGACTTGGCCACTGTAAAGTGGTTGATTTTGACCGTTTTGGATATACGGTTGTCCACTGTTCGCAAAGATCTGCTGCTCAGAACCTTGGTACACTTGCTGGAATTGCGGTTGTTGGTATTGCACAAGCCACGGTTGTGAAGCCATGTTCTGTTGTGCTATGCTAACCGTTGGACCGAGGTGTGGGGTAATTGTACCCGTTTGTACTTGCGTCACCCCACCAGTTGGCGATTGTGGTTGTGACCCATGGTCAAGTGGTTGTTGCATTACAACCTGAGAAATTTGAGGTTGACATGCAACAGGTATCGCTTGAACTTGTGACACTGTTACAATAGCCGGTGTGGTTGGGATGTTCATCACAGGTACACACTGTTGCATAGAATATACAACCCTGGGTTGTTGAGGTAGCATAGGTACCCAACTACTTGATGCAATTCCAGTATAACCGGAATACTATTGAGAACTGCCGTATGGATATCCTCCCGGAGGAGGTAATGAAAGGGCATACTGCCCCCCATACGGTAGCAATCCGGAACTCAGAGGGATTGTTAGTCCTTGAGGACTAGATGGCCCAAATTGACCTCCATGAGGATCAATCTGTCGAGTCTCAACATAAGAGTTGCCGGGTATTACTCCAGATGAACAAACTGGAACAGACCATACTGTCGAAATAGTCCCTTGGTGGACTCCTTCTAGCGGTTGAGAGCTAGTCGGGATAGCTGGTACGCCGGCAAACATCGTCGGAGTGACGGCAGGGGCTTCTGCTCTCGCTGTGTCATTCGACACAGTCCTAGATGATGATGGTTGTTCAAACATTTTAAGTCTATCCAATAGATTGCCTAGCGATTCTACAAGAACTTCCACTTGTGGTGGATTAACCTCTGATGAAGGAAATAGAGTGACCTCGACTCCACAATGAGTTGGAGTACTTGCTTGTGGATCCTCTGCAATTTCCTTTATCGCAATCAAACTTGGTGGAAGAGGAAGACCGTCAGGTCCGTAAAATATTTCTGGTGCCGAAGAATTGGTTGTTTCGACAGCGACAGTTGTTTGAGGAGAAAAACTCTCTGGACCGGTTACAGATGGAACTGGTTCAGTTACACAAGTATTTTCCCCCAGACTAGGATCAGTATTACTGTCCTTCTGTGGCCATTGAACTTCTTCTATAGAGGCAGGGTTTCCAGAAATGTTTGGAGTAACCGGAACCTCAGATGTAGTTGGAACACTTGTTCTAACTTTTAAAGGAGATTTTGAATCGGTTAAACGAGTTCGCTTTGTCCGTATTGTTTTCGATTCCGGAGACAAAGACGGTTGACTCGTAAGCCTCCGCGAATGACAGGGTCTCAATTGACTTTCTTCCACGATTGTGGATTACTCGATCAACCAAAATATTAAAAGGGGAAATTTGTTTCCGAATTGAATGAATTTTATTAGACTCTTTTAGACATAACTTGCTTTTTCACTTTTTAAGAGTCGAGAAAAAGCTAAAGATGACTCTAGTCTCCTTCGATGTTTTAACGAGCCCGAAGTGACAAATGCTTGGTTGGACTTTTTCAGTTATAGAGTTTGAAAAAGGCCAAAAGAAACTGCTCTGGAGATCTAGGCAGAGGGTGTGCCAAACCTTTCGCAAAACCATAGAATACGTTTTACGGTACGATTGGTCGATCTTCGTGAATGCTGTGTTCACTGCATTGCAATCAGTAGGGCGTCCGACACGGCTTCCTATGGATAAAATATATATTCCTATAGGGGTCTCCCAATATATACGCGACGGTATGTGGGAGCACAAGTCCGTATTAGTGCCACCGACTCTTAGGAGGAATCACCCACCTTCGTCGAGATCGACAGTCACTATGTTTAACGACGCTGGAACACGTCTCTAGCTTAGACCTCTATGTGTTTGCGTTATGTTTCAAAGCGTTGTTAGGTTCATTCAATATATTTTAAGTTGATCTTTTTAAAGTTTGCCTTTCAAGGTTCACCACGAAATGTTTGATACAAATTCCTAAATGCAGTCTAAGATGAGAAGTAAGCTTTTTCAATCTTTTCGACTTATGAAAATCTTAACTACTGAGGGAAAAGAAAGACATCATCTTTTCACACAGATCAAAGAGCATACACTAATGCACTTTTCCCTAAATCAACATGCAAACTTATCAAATGCAAAATGCAAAATGCAGGTATTTCTTTTCTCTTTCTTAATGTTGGTGCGATACAAAAAGAAAGCTGTTGTATAACTTTGAATTCAATTTCAAGTGAAAGCAAACAAGCTTGTCCAAAATCAAAAGACACCTTAAGATTTACTTGTTTCGACACTAGAAATATATAAATTCAAACCATATGATGAAAGCAAAAGCTCAATCAGCTATGAACAGCAAATAAACTAACTCTTAAGATCAAAACGACACTTTATCACAGGTCTAGATCTAAGAGGCCACAACAAGATTAGTTCACTTTCGTTATGGGAAACTGCAAATGATACAAGAAATACACAAAGAACAAACACAATTTCTTTATACAACCGAGGCGGAATAGTGGCAAGGAAAGTTGGTTTCAGATAGGTACATTGACTGGTAACAGGCTTCAAAAACAAGAGTGAAAACAGGGCAATAAACAGGAGGGAACCCCAGTAGCACTAGGCAAAACTGGTTCAGCGCAGGTAGTACACTGGCAGTTTGACCTTCAGCGTAGGTAGCCCCTTCAGGAACTGCGCTGAAATGTAGACTGCCTTCATAGTGCCTGCACTGAAGATTCAAACTTTCGTTTTTCTCAGTTTCCGGGTCACAGATTGCTCAAAAATTCACAGTTTTTGGCCAAATCAGAAGCTATCAGTCAAGTACACCCTAAGGGATGAAACGGAGGATGAAAAGCTATCACTAAGAGCTATTTAGAGTCCTTTTGAATCAGCTCTTCAAATCATAAACATGCCCAGAAACTGAGCTAGAGTAGCTGCCCTCTACTTTGCATTTGAAAGATCCAAATGCAGTTTGATTCGGTACTCCCTATGTTTATGAAATGAATAGCAAAAACACAAACAACCAACAAGATACAATCCCTAGCGGAGTCGCCAATTTGTCGTTGGGAAAAGTATCCAATACGGAATGACCCTATCCCACTCTAAGGGTGATAGTACCTCAGCAACAATCAAAGCAAAGCTATTTGAGATTATTTCTTTATGAGATGTAAGAGAGAGAAGGAAGAGATCCACTAACTGATGTCTTCTGCTAATGATTGATCCAATATTCTCTCTTCACTGCTTGCTCCCAGCTCCTTGCTCTTTTACTGGCCCAGCTACACCAAGATCTTGCAAAATCACAAGAAAGGGAAACTACAAGAAGCATACATTCATAATTGATTCAAGGATTAGAATAAATCGAATATACAAGTATCAATACGCCATTAAGACACATGCATATAGAAGAACTTCAAATGATTTATTAATGGAAGAAGTAAAGTTCAGGAAGTGATACAACCATAAAAGGCCCAATCCAGCATCACCTCCCAGTAGAAAGAAATCTCCTCTTCACCTCCTTCAAGCAAATCACCCAATAGTTCTATACTCAAACCAACAGCACTTCCTTACAGTCACAAGATTCCAGCCTCCCTAGACCTCATGAGAGAGCTCTATATATAGGAGATTTGGAGAAAGGATGAGTCAGCTTGAGCTTGGCATGGAGCTGACTAGTGTCCTCTCCCACTTCAGTTATTCTTCAGTTCTTGAGTCCACTTGGAGGTTCTTGCTTCCACTTGGAGATCTAGACCCTCTTACTCATCACTAGGCGAATTCCCTGATCCAAGTGTCATTTTGGAAGCTTCCTGGGCATTGACACCTTGAGGAATGACTGTGCCACTTGGCCAAACTCGCCCAGCGCAGGTAGCCTTCATTGCTGTTGACATTCAGCGTAGGTACCGAGTGGAGCAGTTGACATTCAGCGCAGATGCTCAGTGGAGCAGTTGACATGATCCAGAAATAGCTTGTTTTTGAGTGTTTTCAGGTGGAGAACTGATATTTAGTGCTGTGGTTTGTTGACCTTATTCCTCTAGGGGTAGGAACAACATGTTTAGGGACTTTGGATCCCTTAGATTATTGACATTTCATGCTTCATGTTGTAAGGCACAAAAATGTCTATACACTAGGTACATACAGGAAGAAACTATCCCTAGACATCCATTTCATTTTTTAACAAGGTTGATACAAGAAGAAACTGTCCTCATAATCCTTGATTCATTTTTAAAAAAATATTGACATAAGACAAGGAGCTATGCTCAGACCCCTTGTTTCATTTTTTAATGAGATTGACACAAGACAAGGACCTATGCTCTGACCCCTTGTTTCATTTTATAATGAGGTTGATACAGGAAAAGACTATCCTCGCACGTTGTTTCATTTTCTAACGAGTTTGACACAGAAAGATAACTATCCTAGTACGTTGTTTCATTTTTTGACGAGGTTGACGCAGAAACAAAACTATCCACGTGATAGTTGATCATGGACCATACGAGAACATGGCTTCCAAGAGGTCTTCATTTGATGGGAGAACTACGGTTTGGGAGGAATACATTTCAATTGGTACTAATGATAGATCGAGTAGCAATGCCCCCAGTACATAATGCACTATAACATCTATGTGATCATCAACAAATGTGGAGACGAAATAGGTAGCCACATAATTGACTTGTGGCGGGGAGGGTATTGCTTTCAAACAAGAACCAATAGGGGATGATGATTGCATGGGAGGCACCTGGTGACCAATGAATGAAAATTGATTAATGGTCACTATTCTCGCTTCGTGTGGAAAACAAACCACATGGAAAAGTGAAGAAACAAGAGCTCCCATGACATAAACATAGTCACGTCCAAGAGAATATTGAATTCTAAGGTACCTTGGACTACCATCAAGTCTATATAGATGATATTTACTCCCAAAGTAATAGGGAACTTTGGAAGGATCCCTAAGGGTTGATTGGTTCCTCTGTTGAAAGCCAACAAATTCTGGGTGACAGGCACAAGCTATGGGGAATCCAAATCTTTCCAATTAGTAGAAGACATGATGCTAACAGACACACCTTCATCTAATATAGTGCCATGTAATATCATATTATAGGCTTGCACTGTGATCTGGAAAGGCACATAAAATGGGAGATGGAATGCATTCAATTGACTCCAATAAAAATAAATGACAAAACTACTTGGTGGGGGTATCATATGATTTCCCCCATGTTGTACAGTAATAGGAGAAGGTCTCTCCTGGACAATTGGGACGGTTTGATTCACAATAATCTAAGGAGATGAGATGAACATGAAAAGTATGATCACTACTCTCTTCAGGAACATAGTAAACAACTAAAGGCGGAGCCAAGTCGACACTTTATTCGACCAATGGTTGGTCAGAAACATACACAAGAGAGTCATGCTCAGTAAGGGCAGGATGGGACAGAGATGAATCTAAATCAATCTATTTACCAACTAGGAGATGTTCAGAAGAAAGTCTCAAATAACGAATAGGAAGTTGGGGTTAAGGAGCTGTAGGTCTTCGAAAAATTTGGAAGCTTTATTCATAAGAGGAAAAAGGTGAAGAAGATGCTCTCTGTCACATAACGTATAGGGGAATTTGATATTTCCCTTCTTCTTAGCATCATTAGCTGAAAGTGTAGCATTGACATTATCTCTAGAGGTTGATGGGGATGTTCAATTCAGGTCTTGAGACCATACCTCTAAGACTCTGGGAATGCGAGGAGAGTCTCGAAAGAGATGGTCACCCTTACACAGCTTGCAAGGGAAATTATCCTTCTGTGGAGGATTGGAAGGTTTGTCTACGAGAGGTGCATTTTGAGTAACAGCTGCACAGCTGGCCTTTGGCTTATCTAACTTCTTCTTTTTCCTCTTCTTCTTCTTTTTAGCCTCCTGGTTACTGGATGTCAAAATTTCACTAGGCGAAGTAGAAGAGGAAGGTGAAGTAACAGGGGAAGAAAGTGAGAGGTCAATCCTAGAATCAATGTGATTTCGTTCAACTAAAGGTGACGGTTGGACAGGAGTCAGGACACTCAAGACCACCGAAGTCGAAAATAACTAGATAGGTAAACCAATGGTTAACCCAGGGAGGGACAACATTGCCATATAAGGAGCACCATCATTTCAGAAAGAAGGGAAAGGACCAGGATTGCCGTTCAAGGAGAATCCTTGACTGGTAGACTCTGGAAATATTGCCATTAGAAACGATCCTAAAGAATCACTAAGGAAGATAAATTTAACCATGAATATTTCATGGGTAGTTAATTTTAAGACACTGAAACAGAACTTTGCATTTTCATATTTTAAGAGTTGAGAAAATGGCGAAATGTGAATCTAGTCACTTTCAGAGTTAACGAGCTCAAAAGGACAAGTGCTTGATGATATTTTAAATTAAAAGAGTCAAAAATACCAAAATGACTACTCAGGATAATTTAGGCAAAAGGGATTACTAGGTAACTGTGAACTACATAATACCTCTCGCTGAACCGAAAAGTACATGTTGGGTGTGGAGCCTGATTATCTTCTATAGTACCGGCATTTTGGACCCCAGTTCAAAATGGGGCGGCAACGCCGCCCGTAAAATGATTGTTGCCGTGGGGGATCCAGGGGGGGGCGGCATCGACTTTATGGAGCCCCCCCCTGGTGGGGGGTTTCGGGGTTAGCGCCCCCGAAGCTAAAAACAACTGTAAAATTGCCTTGTAAAAGTATAGTAATTTCTAGTCAATCTGGGCCGTTCATTAGGCGGATGATCTGACGGTAGAACTTATGTTTAGTTTAGGGTTTTTTGCCCTAGAAGGCAACCCCTCTCTTTATATGAGGGCATTGTATTTGAGGCTGTGATATAGGTGTGTATTCGGTGAGCGAGAAACATAGAGGTGAGACTGTGAGAGAAAACAGAGGATATTACAGCGGTTTTGCTGTAGGTTGTATCTCTTCATTTTGCTGGATAATAGAAAGGAAGGACTGGCTGTTCGGGGTGGACGTAGCCCAAACTGGGTGAACCACGTATATCTGTGTCTCTCTTGTTTTGTGCGTTTTCTGTGTTTATATTTCTGCAATATTTTATGTGTTCCATTGCTCTGTAATATATAATTTTCTAACAACTGGTATCAGAGCCGAAGGTCTATTTGGCTGATAAACTCGCAGGAAAGAAGGGTTCCTGGTTCAAGTGGGAGCAATGGCGGAAGATGGTAAGTTTAGGGTCGAGAAATTTAACGGCCAAAACTTCTCGCTGTGGAAGATGCAGATGGAAGATTATCTGTATTAGAAAGATCTATACCTACCATTGGGCGGAAAAACAAAGATGCCGACGGGTATGAAAGACGAAGAATGGAACCTTCTCGATAGAAAGGCACTCGAAACAATACGGTTGTGTCTTGCTGCGTCAGTCGCCTTCAACATTTCGAAGGAAACAACGACAGAGGGTTTGATGCAGACGTTGTCGAAACTATATGAAAAACCCTCGGCCTCAAACAAGGTATTTCTTATGAAACGGTTATTTAATATGAATATGTCGGAAGGTGTATCTGTTGCAAACCATTTAAATGATTTTAATATAGTTACAAGCTAGTTAAGTTCTGTAGGGGTAAACTTTGATGATGAAGTTAGAGCTCTGTTATTATTGTGCTCATTACCAGAAAGTTGGAATGGTTTGGTAATGGCCATTAGTAACTCCGTTTCTGGATCTAGTACTTTAAAGTTTGATGATGTTGTCGGTTCTATCCTTAGCGAGGAAATGCGACGGAAAAGCTCCGGTGAGACATCGGGAAATGCTTTGAGTGCAAAGTCTAGAGGAAGAAAAATGGAAAGAGGAAAGAGCTCAGGATATCATAGTAAATCAAGGAAAGGCAGATCCAAGTCCAGATGGGGGATAGTGTGCTGGAAATGTGGAAAGAAAGGACACCTAAAGAAAGACTGTAGATCTCGGAAGGGGAAAGAAGGAGATGCACAACAAGAAAACAATCATGAAGCAAATGTGACAGGTGAGGTGTTACAAGATGCTTTGATTCTTTCTTTCGAAAATATTACTGATTCCTGGGTGGTAGATTCAGGGGCCTCATTCCATGCCACACGTGAAAAGAAATACTTTTATGACTATGTTCAAGGAGATTTTGGACAAGTTCGTCTGGGTGATGACAAACCCTGTAAAATTGTTGGAATGGGTAAGGTTCTTGTAAAACAGCAGAATGGAAACCAATGGCTACTAAAGGAGGTAAGGCATGTTCCAGATCTAAAGAAAAATCTCATTTCAACAGGGCAGTTAGGCAGTGAAGTTTGTGTGACAACTTTCACAGATAAAGTTTGGAAGGTCACAAAAGGAGCCCTGGTAATAGCAAAAGGTGAAAAGGTTGGTACATTGTATTTATGCAATGGTATTTCTAACTCTGTTAATGCTTTGACTTCCAAAGGAGCAGATGCAGCATTATGGCATCATAGGCTCAGACACATGAGTGAAAAAGGGATGAAGATTCTTCACTCAAGGAATTTGTTGCCAGGGTTGAAGAATGTTGATTTGGACTTCTGTGAGAACTGCATTTATGGAAAACAGAAGAGAGTCAGATTTCTCAGAGTTGGGAAAGAAAAGAAGAACGAAAAATTAGAGCTTGTGCATACAGACGTATGGGGACCTGCTCAGGTATCATCTCTTGGTGGCTCTCGTTATTATGTTACCTTTATTGATGATGCAACTAGAAAAACTTGGATTTATTGTATTAAGAATAAATCTGATGTATTTGATACTTTCAAGAAATGGAAAGCTTTGGTTGAGATTGAGACAGGAAAGAAATTGAAGTGTCTTAGATCAGACAATGGAGGTGAATATTGCAGCAAAGAGTTTGATAGGTACTGTTCAGAGCATGGAATTCGCAGAGAGAAGACAGTTCCAAGAACACCAAAAGAAAATGGTGTGTCAGAAAGGATGAACAGAACAATCATGGAGCGTGCAAGGTGCATGAGATTACATGCAGGATTGCCTTTACAGTTTTGGGCAGATGCTGTAGATACTGTTGTTTATCTAATAAACAGAGGGCCTTCAAGTTCCTTGTATGGTGGTGTTCCAGAGGAAGCATGGACAGGTAAAAAGGTAAACTACTCTATTTTAAAGCCTTTTGGTTGTGAGGCCTTTGTCCATATTGATAAAGAAAATAGAACAAAGCTTGAGGCAAAGTCAAAGAAATGTACCTTTATTGGATATGGTGTTAATGATTTTGGTTATCGCTTATATGATTACGAAAATCACAAAATCATTAGGAGCAGAGATGTAATATTCAATGAAAAGGTCTTGTATAAGAATCAGTTGCAGGAAAAGAAACAGGAAAAGGAAAACAAGGAATACGCAGTCCTTGATGAAATCACTGAAAAAGTAAAGGTGCCTGAAAATAATAATAATCAACAACCACAACAACAGCAACCACCACAACAGCAACAGGCACCCCAAACACCTGAAAGTGGTGTTAGAAGATCTACCAGGATAGGTAGACCTCCTGAACGATACTCCCCTTCATTATATTATTTATTGTTGACTGATTCCGGTGAACCTGAATGTTATGAAGAAGCAATGCAGGTTGAAAACAAGAAGAAGTGGGAGGTAGCCATGGGAGAAGAGATGGACTCCTTAATGCATAACCAGACTTGGGATTTAGTCAGGTTGCCTGCAGGAAAAACTACATTGAAGAATAAATGGGTTTACAGGCTGAAGGAAGAAGATGGAGGAAAGCAAAGGTACAAAGCTAGACTTGTGGTGAAGGGGTTTGCACAGAAGAAAGGTATTGATTTTGATGAAATATTTTCTCCTGTTGTTAAAATGACTTCAATCAGAACTATTTTAAGTCTTGTAGCAGCTGAAGATTTGCATCTTGAGCAGTTAGATGTAAAGACAGCCTTTCTCCATGGGGATTTGGAGGAAGAGATATATATGCAGCAGCCACAAGGATATGAGGTGAAAGGGAAGGAGAAACTTGTGTGCAGGTTGAAGAAGAGCTTGTATGGTTTAAAACAGGCTCCAAGGCAGTGGTATCTAAAATTTGACAAGTTTATGTCTGAACAAGGTTATACTAGATGTCACTCTGATCATTGTGTTTATCTGAAAAAGCAAAATGATGGCAGCTATATTATATTGTTATTGTATGTAGATGACATGCTTGTTGCAGGATCTAACATGCAGGAAATAAATGTGCTCAAAAGAAAATTGGCAAATTCATTTGCAATGAAGGATCTGGGTGCTGCAAAACAAATCCTTGGTATGAGAATAACTAGAGACAAGAAAAATAGAAAATTAACATTGTCTCAGAATGAGTACATACAAAAGGTGTTGAAAAGATTTAACATGCAAAATGCAAAACCAGTTAGTACACCTTTTGCTAGCCATTTCAAACTTAGCAAAGAAATGTGCCCAAAGACCCAAGAAGACATGGATTATATGTCTAAAGTTCCATATGCATCAGCAGTTGGAAGTTTAATGTATGCAATGGTCTGCACAAGGCCTGATATTGCACATGCAGTGGGAGTTGTAAGTAGGTACATGAAAAATCCAGGAAAGGAACATTGGATGGCAGTGAAATGGATTCTCAGATATTTGAGAGGTACCACAAACATGCATTATGCTTTGGTGGTTCAAACATATCGCTACAAGGATATGTTGATGCAGATATGGCAGGTGACAGAGATAATAGGAGGAGCACTACAGGATATGTATTTACTGTCGGAGGAACAGCTGTTAGTTGGGTTTCAAAAATCCAAAGTGTTTTTGCACTCTCAACAACAGAAGCAGAGTATGTTGCTGCTACAGAGGCTAGTAAAGAAATGATTTGGTTACAAAGGTTTATGGGTGAATTGGGTAAGGAGCATGATATGGGCACGTTATACAGTGATAGTCAAAGTGCCATTCATCTTGCAAAGAACTCAGCATTTCATTCCAGGACAAAAAACATACAGCTCAAGTACCATTTCATACGATCAGTGTTGGAAGATGGAGAGTTGAAGCTGGAAAAGATACACACTAGCCAGAACCCTGCAGATATGCTAACAAAAGTTGTAACCAGGGAGAAACTGAGAATATGCTCAGTTTCAGTTGGTCTTCAAGGATGACGATGAAGATGAGAAACAGCCAGGTCCAAAGAGGAGTCATTGTCCAGCAAATGGAGCAGCGGTGGAGTTGCTACAATCAGTCTCCAAGTGGGAGATTGTTGGGTGTGGAGCCTGATTATCTTCTATAGTACCGGCATTTTGGACCCCAGTTCAAAATGGGGCGGCAACACCGCCCATAAAATGATCGCTGCTGTGGGGGGTCCAAGGGGGGTGGCAGCGACTTTATGGAGCCCCCCCCTGGCGGGGGGTTTCGGGGGCAGCGCCCCCGAAGCTAAAAAAGCTGTAAAATTGCCTTGTAAAAGTATAGTATTTTCTAGTCAATCTGGGCCGTTCATTAGGCGGATGATCTGACGGTAGAACTTATGTTTAGTTTAGGGTTTTTTGCCCTAGAAGGCAACCCCTCTCTTTATATGAGGGCATTGTATTTGAGGCTGTGATATAGGTGTGTATTCGGTGAGCGAGAAACATAGAGGTGAGACTGTGAGAGAAAACAGAGGATATTACAGCGGTTTTGTTGTAGGTTGTATCTCTTCATTTTGCTGGATAATAGAAAGGAAGGACTGGCTGTTCGGGGTGGACGTAGCCCAAACTGGGTGAACCACGTATATCTGTGTCTCTCTTGTTTTGTGTGTTTTCTGTGTTTATATTTCTGCAATATTTTATGTGTTCCATTGCTCCGTAATATATAATTTTCTAACAGTACAAGCATGCAATCTCCCTGAATACTGTGTTTGGTGTATCACATTTACAAGGCAGTAGACTTGGCTTCCAATGGATAAAGGATCACAAACCTAGTGGGGTCTCCCTTTATATACATGATGGTACATCCAACACAAGTGCATACTAGCGTTGTCTAATGCCAAAGTGAATGAAAACTTCTAGGTTTAAAGATGTCAGAAAATGTATCTAGCCTAGACCTTTAAATGTGAGCGTTAAGTTTCAATGATTCCTTAGGTTAATTCAATAAATTTTAACAGTTGATCTTGAATTAGGTTTCAATTCTAGGGCCCTACCACTGTCATTTGAAAACTCCTATATGCATCTATATGAGAAAAGAAATATTTATTCAATGAAAGTTAGCACTAATTGAGGGATAGAGAGCACACAATCAATGCAACAATCAAAGAATAAAATATTTGACTAATACATGTCCTAAATGCACTTAATCTTCCCTTAACAACAAAAGAAGTTTCATTCCGTTTCCAATGCTTATGATGATGCAATTCTCATTTCTCAATGATCCTACTAATGCTATATTTTCACTTAAGTAAACTAGAACTATGTTCTTCTTTTCATAAAATGAAAAATGAATCTTTCACATAGAGCATTTTTAATGAAAATTTCACAATTCCAAACAAACACGCATCAATAAAATCTAGAGCATGATAAATCAAACTAGAAGAAACTTCTTCCATCAATCACACAAACCAAACACAAAAATGCTTCAATCGACAAACCAAACAATGTAATCTATGCTAGGAAAGAGAAAAGAGAAACTCGAAATAAGAGAACATATGAGACTCTTTCACTCATTCAATTGAAAATGAAGCAATGAAGATGTTGCGACTGAAAGATGGATTAAATGAAGCAGCAAATCAAAAACTTGACACAATGAGTAAACAAGTAGATGAATGGTAATTGACCTAGATGCCCTAAGGTCATAGAAACCATCCAAAAAACTAAAACAATCAAACAATGAAACTTCAAGCCAATCAATCAAACAAAACCAGCAACAAAGCATTGTAGTCACTTCTAGGAAGAAGAAGCAAGTCTAAGTGTCAAGACACACTAGCACTGGAATGGGAGAAATTCTAATTTTTTCTTAACTCAGAGACTAGCATGCTTTTTGGGTTGAAACTAACGTTGATCAGTGCGACTGGCTAGGCTACAAATAGCATTGATAGGCCTAATCGGCGCGACTATTTGGCCAAAAAGAGCGTTGATCGAGGGATTCAAAGAAAAAGAATAACAAATAACTTCACATAGGGCCAGAATTAACACATCAGAGGGTGGGTTAGTGCCTGTATGCCTTCAAATAGGTCAATACAGATCCAAAATACCATAAATAAACAAATTAGGCACACAAGTAGAAAAAACAGAGTGATGAAAAGGAGAAATATCTCCCCAGTATGGTCAACAACTTGTGGTGTAGGAAAATCCTCTCTGTGGATAGAGACGATTCCTCTAGCCCAAGCGAGTGGGTCTAGCCACAAACAAGACAATCTAATGTAAATCTCCTTATATTAGAATCGAATAAGAGGGCCTACCTCTATAACGCTAATCCACTTGATAGTGATATTGCTTCCTTTCTCTAGCTTACTTTCGCTCCTTTCATTCAAATACTTGAAACAAACATACAAGAGACAACAACAAACATGATAGCATAAAATTGAATTCAACCTACTTAAAATGTCAAGGATTTTTAAGCTATCAAATGTAATATTACATAATATATGGGAAAGAAACCATTAGTTGTATTAATAAAACTTCGAAGAGAAATACAACTGAAGCCTTGACATTGGATATTTCCTTTGTGGTATCCAAGTCCTTCTACACACATTTTCATCACTCTTTCCTCCTTTAGCTTGACAGGAAATGGCTTCCAAGATCTAACTCTCTCTCCTCATGCTTTAGCTACCAAAAGCAAGTCTTTTGTCATCTAAAACTAATCTTCTTCTATCAAAAGCTAAAGATTTGCAGAATTTTACAGCTAGTTGTATTGTGTGTATTGTAACCAAAAGGGGTAAGAGGAAGTGGTTTATATAGGGAGAGAAGGATAAGAATGAGATCCACTCAAGAAGGAAAGAAGGCCTTATCTCCTTGGGAAGGTCCACTTTTAAGGGGGAAAGAAACTTATATGGAGTTCTAGGTCCTTATCCAACCAAACGAACATCCAACGCATCGCAACTAGAAGTTTCTATATGTGAAACTCTGTTTCCTTTTATAAAACATTTCCAGAAGTAGACCAGCGTGGGTGTTGGGCTAACAGTAGCACTGATTGGCATGGGTCATAGTGTAAAATTCTGCCATCGGTGTGGGTGAGACTCTAGGAAAGAGTGCTAATATTAAAAATTGTGTTTTAAGAAGGATTCTCTGGAAATGTTCTGAAGGCAGTGGGGACTACTTTCTTTAGACTTCAAGGGATGCAAGAGCATATGTTTCATGGTTAAAGTATAACACAGTAGTCACTACTAGGGTTCTCCAGGATTAGGAACGGGGAGTGGCGGGAGAGTGATAAATTATTTTCTAAAACCTATATAGTTTTAACCTACTCCCATTTACTTGTCCAAGAAAGAGTTCTCCATTCAGCTTCATGAGATAAGTTGTGCCACCATATGAGATATCCCTGACAATCTATGGTCCTAACCAATGCATTTTGAATTTTCCTGGGAACCTTGCAAACTTACTATCGTACAGCATAACCAAGTCACCATTCTTGAAAGTTTTCTACTTAATATGTCGATCATGGAAGGCCTTTTCCTTGGTTTTTTGCACTTGTTGGTGAAATATTGCAATAAAATGATCTTCCTCGAGTGCAAGCAATTGTTCCAATCTCTCCTCCATAATTTTGTTTTCTACCATGTCCGTGACTGCAGAAATTCTAAGATTGGGGACTATGTATTCCATAGGTATTATGGCTTCTTGTCCATAAACTAATCTAAACAAGGTTTGTCACGCCAACTTCTTGCAAGTAGTCCTGTATGCCCATAAACCTACTAGTATACACACATCCCAATTGTTTCTGTTGACGTTTCATACTTTAGTCAGAGTGTTCTCCAAATTTTTCTTGAAAGTTTCAACCATGTCATTTGCATGAGGATGATAAGGCATGATCTTCTAATGATGTACCTGAAACTCCTTTGTCAATGCTTCAATAGTGTTGTGTAGGAAGTGTGATCCTTGGTTGCTCATCAAGATATTTGGACACCCAAATCTTGACAAGATATATTCAAAGATGAAGTATGTAGCAGTGTCTAAACTACAATCCTTTACCAATTGTGCTTCATCCCACCTACTCAGATAATTTGTTGTAGTAATAATGTATCACACACCAGTCTTCTTTCCCAGTGGATTTATTAGCCCAACAAAGTCAATCGATCACTTATCAAAATCTTGGAAGGTGAGTTGTGGATTCAATGATAATTCATCCCTTCATAGTGGTCTTTTGGTCCTCTAACTGACATCACAAGCACTACAATATTCTTTGGAATCCTCGTCTATCATGGGCCACCATAGTCCCGTTCTTAAAATCATCTGCGCATTGGATTTTCCTACATAGTGTCCTCCCCAGACACTATCATGTTATTCTTCCAAAATATTGTGTCTTTCATGCTCACGGACATATCTACACAATATCTCGTCAGGCCCATTTTATACAATATCCGACAATCAGAGAAATTTTTTTCGCTTTGAATACAAGTTATTTCTTCTCTTGAGTCGTATACTCTTCAGGGGCTACTCTAGTAGACAAAAAGTAAATGATGTCAGTGAAATGATCATCAACAACACTTATTGCAAAGAGTTTCACATCAGGCAGTCTCACTTCAATGTTCGTTGGTTCTTCACCAGTCTCAATTTTGGACAGATGATCTGAGCCAACATTCAATCATCATCGCTTAACTATTACTTCAAAATTGTACTCTTGGAACAATAATATCCACCTAAAGATCTTCCCCATATACACAAGCTTGTTCACAAAGTACTGCAACACAGAATGGTCCATGAACATCTTGAAGTGCACGCCCCATAGCGAAGTCCTCTTGTTCCGGTGCGGAATAATTCCTTTCTACCTTAAATCATTTTTGACTTGCAAATGCGATGGGGTGATCAAGATCCCCTTCTCCTAGCTGCACTAAGACAACCCCCAAAGCTATGCACGATGCATCTACATGAACGTGGAACTCTTTCTTCCAATTTGGAAACGCTAGGATTGGCACAGTGACCATTTTTTCCTTTAAGATGTCAAGTCTCTTTTGACATCCAATATGCGAACAAAAGGCTACATGCACATAGGCCTTTATGAAATTTCGATAATAACCAATATGCTCTAGAGTCATGCGTGACTGCTTCATGTTCTTCGGTGGATCCCAATTAATAATAACAACAATTTTTGCTAGGTCCACCATCATCCCCTACTTGCAAACAACATGTCCCAATAATATTCCATATGGTACATAAAAAATACACTTTTTTATGTTCAGTGAGATTTGATCTTTCCTACAGGTATCCATCATCAAGCACAGGTTTGAGACATTCTTCCTTAGCAGTTCGAAGATTGTTTAGTCATTAAAGTAAACCTCAATAAATTTTTGGATGTATTCTTTAAACACTATGACAACAACTCTGGAGAATATCGTAAGTGCATTCCTCAACCCAAACGACATGACTTTCGTTGGCTTGTTGGTGCCTGACCCAAGTTCAGAGTTAATTAGCCAAACAAGTCCCTGTACTACTGGCCCTTTTGGCAATAGTTTGTGGAGCGCAGACTGAGGTCTGACTCGAAGCACTATGGGGGGACACTAGAACCAGGTTTCTGCACTCTTGAGATGTTTGAGTGGTTGATTTAGTCCAACTGTGAATACCTTCGCGCATGTTAGTTCACACAGCCCTAACCAGGGCTGTGGGGCTTTCGCACTACTAAGGCAACGATCTGCGCTATTTCCCTAAGTCACACCGTGGATCTTACTTATCTTCTTATATTAGTTATTTATCTTCATGTAAATAGATACCTTCTATTCAATTTACTTATTCATCACATTCATGTAGGTTTGCATAGTAAATAAACAATAAACTTACAATTCATACCCAATATACTTCAATGCATAAAATAGGAAAATATACACAAAAATATGGTAAAACTTATCTTTATTAATTCTTCCAATGGTTATAGACTCAACCTGCCCTACCCACTCAGTTGCAGGGGTCTGCGCACTCAGCTGCGGACTACTAGGCCTCTGCACACTCAATGGAAGAGCCTTCTCCTACTCTACGACCTGAAGACATGACTCTACACTTCGACTCTATGGATATTCCTTAGATGATGTATCTTTACACTTAGAGCCTCACTCTATTTATACAATCCCATGGTCCGCTGACCATGAGTAGATCTCTCAAACTGACATTACATTACAAAAATGAGGGTAGAAAACCCTCTTACTCATTTACCATCTTCGCACTCCATGCCCACAAATCGCGGAATCTTCACATTGGACTTAGTCAAAACTTGGGCTTTAAGCCCCAAAACTTGCCTTGGGGGATCCCATGCCAAACAGGCCCCCAACACAAACATCATGACTTGCCCTCAAGTCACTCTATCAGTGTAGAGATTTTCACATGGAGACCTCCCAACTCTATTTGAACGGTTGCAAGGTTGGCAATGCACTGAGCGGCTTCCTGTTGTATCTCCTGTACGCATTGTTCCAAGATCGTAGTGTCGGAACTACTTCCCTGGATCTATTCTTGCATCCTCTGCATCTGCGCAAGCTTTCCTTCAAATTTTGTTGTGATGATGAAGGCCTCATCAATCCAAAGTTGAACACACGCCTTCAAAATTGCTTCTTTGTGTCACGCTGCATCTACTTGCTCCTTAAGCGCTTTCACCTTTTGCATGCATGCCAGCCTCTTTGTGAGGGCCACCGTATGTGTGATCCCTTTGATGTTTTCATACTACTGTTGTAGCTCACGCACCTCTATTTCTAAGTGATGTATGTTCAGGTCCTCCTGCAGATTGGTGAGTACCTCAAATGATTCTTCTAACATTCTAGTGCAGTCCCTCAATGCACTACTGATCTCCTCCATCCCTGATGTAATGGTGCTGGTGTATTGTTCCCTTACCTCTGGAGGAGTTGAAGGTTGTGCCTTCAACCATAGCTCTACTATCTAAAGGTTCAGCTCCAACTGAACCTATCCATTTCTTCTCATGCCTCGCACACCCCTGCTGCTAATCTCTGGATGCGCTCCTCTGCTGGTGCTTCTGTTGGGATGCCCAGCTCAGGGAGCATCTGGCAGGCTTCTTCAATTACCTCCACCATCTGCCTATTCTGAGACACGACCTCATCATGCTACAAGCGTAACTGCTCCATGTTGATCTTCTACTCACTCAACACCTGCAATGCGCGGCTCTCCCTAACCCACAGTTCTGCAGTAATCCCATCATGCAGAACATAGAGCATCTCCCATGGGAGCATAGCCATGTTGATCCCTATTCCTTTCAATGTACTGACTGTAGGCCTATCGTCCTCATTTATTGTAACCAGTGCCCCTTCTGGTAGCACTATTATGTTGGTCGTATGAGCACATAGCATTTCCTTAGCTACGGCTCTCCGTACTCCAAGGCTGGTTGAGAGAGTACCAGCCTGAGGAGTGCACACCTGCAACTCCTAAATCTGCACTTGGAGGGACCCCAACACAATCTATTTCTCCTTGGCAAAGTTTTGGAGGGCCTCTATGGTGACACTGCACACTGTCTCCCCTATATCATGCAGATCCCCCTCAATAAGGGTGAGTGGGTCAATAGACAGCTTTGACGCTTTTACCTTCTTGCGTGACCCCATCTGCTCACTCAGGCATTGGTGCTTTAATATTGTCGATGTTGTCTATGGGTCCATGCCACTCTCCTCTACCTTTGTTTCCATCTCTTGCTCCTGCTATGGCAAAGGTGACTTCTAGACCTCGCACGCCTTCTCTACTGCCTTTTGCCCTGCTACTGCAGCCTTTTACTATTATGTTGCTATGTACGTAGCATCCTATTGAAAAAAGGCAACAAGAAATTGCCAAAAATAGCATTGCTAAAAATAGTAGTTTTGGTACCAATGCTGGATTGGGAAACAAGGAATGAAAAATGGAAGTGCTAAAAATAGAAGTTCTATTTTAGCAGTTCAGTGTGGATTCCTATTTTAGTCAGTCCCTGGACTACAAATAGGAAGTAGAATTCAAATTTGATATTAATAGCATTTCGTAAATTATTTAATTAATTCATTTTGAGTTAATTAGTTAAGGAATTATGAACTTGAAGTCTATGTGAGGACATCCAATAGTTTCTCCTTTCATTGAGGGATTTAACCATCAGTTAAAGGATGAGGATGAGTTGTAATTATGAGTGTTGGCATTATGGCTAAAGTGTTGTCCTTGATGGCAACCCTTTCAGGTGGTAGTTCACTATTCTTCAAGTCAGCAGCAGAAGTTGATGATCAGCTCTCATTTTATTGAAAAATTATGAAGGACGCAGGAAGCCAGTTCAGAAAGTGCGTCCCCGCAGGTATACCATGCAGAACCCGCGTCCAAGGACGCAGGCCAGACGTTCAGGGGGTGCGTCCACCCAGTGCACACATTTCAAGGCAGAGAAAAGCACGTGGGGGTTTCTTGTGTGGTATCTAGCCGACGGTTTTATGTTTCTATGGTGTCGGCTCGTGGTATTGTTCCATGTTTCAAGGAGGAACTTGCCTATATAAAGCAAAGGAGATCATTTGGATTTGGCAAGTCTTGGGTTGAATATCTTATGAGGGCTAGATCTGGTCTATATCTAAATAAGGCGAATCTACTGATGGACCGAGATCTCTTCGGCGCATGTTCAGATCTGTGGATCTGATTGTCTGGGTTACTTCTGAAGTCTTGAAATCATCTATGCCCGGAGGGACGCAGGTGCAGTAAGGGTTCAGGTGCGTCCGGGACGCAGGAGCGAAGAGTTTCAAGTGCGCTGGACGCAGGCGCAGAAGGGTTCAGGTGCACCGGGACGCAGGCAGTTCAGTAGACTCAGTGCGACGGACTCAGGCTAGCAGTTGAGCAGAGTGCGTCCGGGACGCAGGCCAGCAGTTGAGCAGGGTGCGTCCAGGGACTCAGGCCAGCAGTTGAGCAGGGTGAGTCCGGGACTCAGGCTAGCAGTTGAGCAGGGTGAGTCCGGACTCAGGCTAGCAGTTGAGCAGGGTGCTTCCTTCTCTTAAAATCTTTGTTTATCATTGTTGTATTCTGGGTTTGGTCCTATTATTGTTGATTTGGTTACTTCAGTTGATTGGGTGTTTCAGAAGGTTGTTTGAGCTTCAATGTTGTTGTTGGGTCCAGTATGAAAATTGGATGAAATGTGGCCTTTCAGTTTATGGGTTGTGCTTCAGTGTATCCAGTATGAAAATTTATGAAACGTGGTACTTGAAGGAGAAAAGATTGTAGGCCGGCGCCTACGTACTAGTATCTAAGCTAGTACAAGAGCTAAAGGAAATCTTTGGAGCATTGTAGCAGGTAGTAGCCTGCGTACTAGTAAATGGATCGGCTAGTACAAGAGCAAAGGGGGTTGTAGCTCCCGTACTGGTATAAGGCTGCACCAGTACAAATATTGTAAAAGAATTTTCTTATTAAGAAGAAGATTGAGATGACTTGCAGCAGGTGGTTTTTCTCCCGCATTGGGTTTCCACCATACATCATTGTGTTCATGTGTGTGCCTTATGTGTGATGATCTACTTTATGTTACTGCATCTGTTAACTGATAATATGGTTGATAATGTTCTAATGCACTCATTGAAGATCGATTAACTTAATCATAAGAAGTTGTGGAAGTAGCATATATGAATCTGATTATGGAAATGAAAAAGTTTTATTAATAAGATAATACTGATTCACCCCCCCCTCTCAGTATTATTTCCAACAATTGGTATCAGAGCAGGTCCTTTGATAGAAGCTTGATCGCTTGAAGGAGATCCGTGGAAGAATGGGAAAGAAGCTTAAGAAGAAAGCTAATAAGGAAAAGAAGTCATCTCAGAAGAACTATGACAGTGGAAGAATTGATTGGGGATTAGGCATAAGAAGCTCTTCAGATTCAGAATCAGATTCAGAGTCATTATCAGGTATGAATGTGTTATCCTCTGATGTTCCAGCTATATTTCCTTGTGAAAGAGATGAAAGTGATAGCGAAACTACTGAATTTGCTCTTATGGGTGAACAAGAAAGATATCAAATAGAGGCAGAATTTAAAAGGCTGACAGACAAAATTAGAGATCAACAAGATCTATTAAACAAAAAGGAATGTGATTTCAAAGAAGAAGCTACCAAACTAAGGGCACAACTAGAAGAAGGAAACAAGGTAAGAAAGCTACTCAAGGACAAGGAAGACCAATGTCAAAAATTGCAGCATGAAGTGACATCATTAAGAAAAGAAGTCAACGAAAGAAGCACAACCATCAAGAAACTCAAAGATAGATCCAGCTACTATGAAAATCTTGAAGCTACAATCCTCTCACTAAAAGGAGATCTTGAAGAATCAAAGAAGCAGAATACAGATCTACTCCAAGCTATTGCAAAACAAGAAAACGAAGTCACCAGCTTAAAATCTCAACTGGAATGTGCCTTCCGAGTTCGTCAAATGCAGCAGGATCTGTATGAAGAACAAGAAAAAGAAATTCTCAAACTAAGGGAACAAATGGAAGAAGGAAGGAAAACTGAAGAAGTTTTGAAAAAGAATTCTCTTGAAAAGGAAGAACAGCTTCAGGTTGAGGTAAATATCTTGAAAGGTAAACTAGAAGAAAAGGATAAGCTTTTACGATTTCAAGATAGCTCTAAAGTATTGGATGATATTCTTAGTAGTCAAAGGTCACCTGCTATAAAGACTGGTCTTGGTTTCCATGAATCTGTTGAAGGTGAATCTAGTTCACAAGGTGAGGCAAGAAACTCTAAAAGGAAATCTAAAGTGATCAACGAAGAAGTGAAAGATCAATCTCATCATCAACCAAGGAAAGAGATTCCTCAAAGAAAATCCTTTACTCCTCCTATGAATAATGTTGAATGTTACGTATGTCATAATCTTGGACATGTTGCAGCTAGATGTAGAAGAAGAAGAGTTCAAGACCATTATGCAGAAAGGTCATCTCAATCAAGGTACTTTTATGGATATTGCTTTGCTTGCAATATGTTTGGTCACAAAGCTACTGATTGTTACAGGAGGAATATGAAACATGTAAGATGTTATGCATGTAACAAGCTTGGACATATAGCCAAGGAATGCAGGAACAAAGGTTGGGCATCATATCAAAAGGAGAAAATGTCATCATCACGCTTGAAGATATGGAGGAAAAAGGAAGTACAGTCAGAAAAGGATGGCACAGTACAATGTACAGACATACCAGAATCAGAGGAAGCTGAAAGTACAGGACGCAGTGCTGTAACAGGAGACCTGCGTGCGGACGCAGGCCAGACCAAGTCCAGGTGCATCCAGGACGCAGTTCAGTAACTGAAAATCTGCGTGGGGACGCAGAGCGACTGAGGATCAGGTGCGTCCCTGAAGCAAAAGGACGCGGCGCAATAGTAATTTTTGGTGCGTCCCTGAGTAAAAGTACGCGGCGCGATAGTGTTTTTGGGTGCGTCCCTGCAGCAACAGGACGCAGCGCAGTAGAAGATGAAGTGCGTACCTGTCTCAAAGCATTTATTGGCTGATTCTTCTTGATATGCATGATCAGATTTAACAGATGGCACTGGTTCAGGGGGAGCATATGTCCTAAATGCATTGTTGGCATTATGGTCCTTGGTGACAATGTTTATGATTCATCTTGCTATTATGAGTGGTCACATGATCAGATGTATGGTTGATTCTCTAATGATGCTTGCATGAAGTCTTTATTATCCTTGGCACATATATGGATGAGGTTGGCTGATTTCGTGGAAGATTATTCAAAGTCGCATTGTTGGAGACATGATGATGATGAGTTACTCATATGCATTTCATGATGATGTTGACATGAGCAAGATGCATGATTTCTTTCTTGGCACAAATGGATGAGGATTGTTGGCTGGATACAGGGATGATTATTCATACATATGTTTTCATTTGATGGCTCTTGATTCATGTAGATCTGGATGGTTATGAGTTGATGTTGACAGATACTATGGAGCAGATTATATAGTGCTGTTGTTTGTCATGATCTTTAGATGTTTGGAAGGTCGTAGCAAGACTCATGTTGTAATAGTCTATCTATTATCGTCATCTCTTTAGGTCATGTAACAGCCTATGCATAGGATGAAGATGTAATGTATTTGGCTTTCATATTTCTGATGTATTCCCACTTGGTTGGATGGATGATCCTTATTGTGATGGGTGATGGATGTATGCATTTTATAGAGTCATGTTCTTCTTGTAGAACATCTTTTTGCAGACCTTGCTTACAGTCAAGGGGAGCTTGAGCATGAACATCACTATATAGCAGAGCAGACATCTCAGCTTGTTCTCAGAAAGACCATTATCAGATTGGAGCACCATGTCATATTCAAAGGGGGAGCTCATTCAGAGACTTCAGCAGATCTGGTTTATAGTCAAAGGGAGCATGTTCTTAGGGGGAGCATACCCCTTTGCCCTTGATGTCAAAGGGGGAGAGTGATCTGGTGTTGTTGCCATCAAGTCCAAAGGGGGAGATTGTTGGCATTATGATGCATGTGTTGTACTTGATGGCAACCCCCCCTCATAGAAGACCATCTCACTTATATACATTCAGAAGAGATATCAGATGTAACATAATACATAGATGTAGGACAGCTCAAAGGAATAAAATGGCAAGTTCTTAGTAAGCTTTGCCATCAAGTCCAAAGGGGGAGATTGTTGGCATTATGGCTAAAGTGTTGTCCTTGATGGCAACCCTTTCAGGTGGTAGTTCACTATTCTTCAAGTCAGCAGCAGAAGTTGATGATCAGCTCTCATTTTATTGAAAAATTATGAAGGACGCAGGAAGCCAGTTCAGAAAGTGCGTCCCCGCAGGTATACCATGCAGAACCCGCGTCCAAGGACGCAGGCCAGACGTTCAGGGGGTGCGTCCACCCAGTGCACACATTTCAAGGCAGAGAAAAGCACGTGGGGGTTTCTTGTGTGGTATCTAGCCGACGGTTTTATGTTTCTATGGTGTCGGCTCGTGGTATTGTTCCATGTTTTAAGGAGGAACTTGCCTATATAAAGCAAAGGAGATCATTTGGATTTGGCAAGTCTTGGGTTGAATATCTTATGAGGGCTAGATCTGGTCTAGATCTAAATAAGGCGAATCTACTGATGGACCGAGATCTCTTCGGCGCATGTTCAGATCTGTGGATCTGATTGTCTGGGTTACTTCTGAAGTCTTGAAATCATCTATGCCCGGAGGGACGCAGGTGCAGTAAGGGTTCAGGTGCGTCCGGGACGCAGGAGCGAAGAGTTTCAAGTGCGCCGGACGCAGGCGCAGAAGGGTTCAGGTGCGCCGGGACGCAGGCAGTTCAGTAGACTCAGTGCGACGGACTCAGGCTAGCAGTTGAGCAGAGTGCGTCCGGGACGCAGGCCAGCAGTTGAGCAGGGTGCGTCCAGGGACTCAGGCCAGCAGTTGAGCAGGGTGAGTCCGGGACTCAGGCTAGCAGTTGAGCAGGGTGAGTCCGGACTCAGGCTAGCAGTTGAGCAGGGTGCTTCCTTCTCTTAAAATCTTTGTTTATC
Organism: Pinus tabuliformis; assembly: GCA_031772625.1. NCBI lineage: Eukaryota > Viridiplantae > Streptophyta > Pinopsida > Pinales > Pinaceae > Pinus > Pinus tabuliformis. The sequence goes on along the minus strand of CM062810.1, from coordinate 533,694,436 downwards.
ATTGTTGTATTCTGGGTTTGGTCCTATTATTGTTGATTTGGTTACTTCAGTTGATTGGGTGTTTCAGAAGGTGGTTTGAGCTTCAATGTTGTTGTTGGGTCCAGTATGAAAATTGGATGAAATGTGGCCTTTCAGTTTATGGGTTGTGCTTCAGTGTATCCAGTATGAAAATTTATGAAACGTGGTACTCGAAGGAGAAAAGATTGTAGGCCGGCGCCTACGTACTAGTATCTAAGCTAGTACAAGAGCTAAAGGAAATCTTTGGAGCATTGTAGCAGGTAGTAGCCTGCGTACTAGTAAATGGATCGGCTAGTACAAGAGCAAAGGGGGTTGTAGCTCCCGTACTGGTATAAGGCTGCACCAGTACAAATATTGTAAAAGAATTTTCTTATTAAGAAGAAGATTGAGATGACTTGCAGCAGGTGGTTTTTCTCCCGCATTGGGTTTCCACCATACATCATTGTGTTCATGTGTGTGCCTTATGTGTGATGATCTACTTTATGTTACTGCATCTGTTAACTGATAATATGGTTGATAATGTTCTAATGCACTCATTGAAGATCGATTAACTTAATCATAAGAAGTTGTGGAAGTAGCATATATGAATCTGATTATGGAAATGAAAAAGTTTTATTAATAAGATAATACTGATTCACCCCCCCCTCTCAGTATTATTTCCAACAATGAGTTGTAATTAGTTGGCTCAGTTAACTGAGTCAAGTCAAGTTAGATTAATTTAACAAGTTGTTAAATTAATGAGATTCAGTTTGTTAATGCTTGCATGCATGTAACAACTGGTATTTTCAGATAACTGAAGATTCACTCATGAATAACTCACGCATGTTGGTTCATACAGAGACCTAGTTGAGATCAGGTGGAGGGACAATGTACTATCAGTTGCTAGGATATTCCTTGTGAATATTCCTTGCATGCAGAAGGAATATTTTTCCTTCAAGATTGAGTAGTTGGACCTGAGGTTACAACAGGTATGATGTAGCCAATTCACACATGTTATGACATTGGACCCCAATCAAAACTGCACAAGGACATAGGAGCTTGGAGGACTTGTGCAGCCTATATATGTAGGCCTAGGTAGTCCATGAGCTACATCATCAGAGTACAGAGAGAGCAAGATAACTTTTGAGATGATTCTTTTTGTATGTTGTTGAGGATTTCCACTTGATTGATAATACAGAGATGGGGTTTTAGGCTGGTTCTTTCCCCAGGTTATATCTTCTGTGTTATGGTTAATCACTTCTCATTCTCAGTTATATCTATTCATGCTTGATATTGCTCATGTTCAATTAAGCTTCCACTAAGTTTATGGTAGATGTAGATCTAATATTATGCTTTAGTACATTGCATATATCAGTTGGATCTGCAGGTGAAATTTCTACATGATATCAGTGAGCTAGCTGATTTGTAGAGAAAATTCTACATGGTATCAGAGCAAAGGTGGTCAAGGAAGAATAGTATACAAAAAGGGAGAAGTTGAATTTTGTGGTTTCTAAATATTGAATTGATTTCTTATCACATCTATTTCACCGATCGCGTTCTATGGTTTGAGACTCGAATATGCCCTTGATGGCAGTTCGAATTATATAGCCTGGAAGGATCGCACGGAGGCAGTGTTAGAAGATAATGGTCCAAAGGACTTCATTGATCAAGAAGTCCAGAAGCCGACTGATGCTACTCAATTGGCGGAATGGAAGAAACAATGTAAACTTTGAAACGAGAACTCATACTATTACCCATTTTGTAGAGATAGAAAAAAAGTGACCCGATTTTGAAAAGGGGTGATGTAGAACACACATGTTTTTTTAGATCATAGGTTTTGGCACTATAATTTTTTTTATGTACATTGTGTTTTAGAATGGTAGTGTCTTTGATGCTGATTTTAAAAAGTGGTAATTCTACACTAGGCCCTTTTTTCAAAAGGCTTTTTTTTTTAATTTTTAATTTTTTTTTTTTTCTAATGTATGAAATGTAAATAATTATTTTGTAAATTTAATAATTTTTGAAGTGGTCTTTTTCTTCATATTTTCTTATTTTTATTTTTATTTTAATTTTTTTGTAGTGAGGTTTTTATTGTTTTGCATATTTAAAGAAGGTTGATACTTTGAATTTTCGATATTCTACATAATTATACATCGTTAATTAATTTCTCAATCCACATTAAATAATTGTTTCTAAAAAGCACTATTTTTTAAAAATTGAAATAAAAATAACCATTTTTAACATAAATATAACTAAAATACTACACGTTTTGATAATTTTTTGCTAGAAATGACATGTCAAAATCACAAATTTTATATGAAAATTTTAACTAAAAATGGTTAAATAATAGTTTTTTTTTATGAATTTCATGTCAAAAGAATAATAATAATCACTTTTTTTTTCAAAAAATTATGAATAACTAAAAAATTAATGTGAAAATCACATATTACAAATATTGACCACATAACAACCTTAATTGAGTGTATATTCTTCTCATAAAATGTCAAAGTCAAAACATTACAAGTATAACTACTTAATAGTTACAAAAAATGAGCTTGATTTCCAAGCATAACTTAAATTTAATCAAAAATGTCACATAATCCAAACTCTTCGTCCTCTAGAGTTTCATCAATGTCTTTTTTCCACAATATTTTCTGCTTCCTTTTGCTCATTTTCCTCTTCTAATGGATCTTTGATGTCTACGAATATCCCAATGTATGTCTTTCCAAACATTCCATGTAATGGTGGTTGGGATTCCTTTGCCTTTTTTGCCACACGTGATTCACTAAAGTCCACTTTCTTCAACCCAATTTCTTGCATTGCATTTGGAAGAAATTGAAAAGCATTAATTCTTTGCTGAATGAAATTGCACTGTATTGGATCTTTTTCAATTGCAATGCAATTTCTTCATTTTTGAAGGAAACATGCTAGTGTTGTACCTAATTGTCAAGCACAAAGGAAATAATGAAGCAAATTAGTACAATGACATATTAATTAAAAAATAACATATTAAAATTCAATTTCATATAATAAAATTTACCTGAAATAGAAAATAAATCCAAAACCCAATCTCCTTCATTTGAACATATGTCTATAAGACAGTTAATCAATAATTGTGATTTTTGATAAATGTTAACTATCTCTCCTTTCGCTTCTTTATCTTCATATGTTATTTTTCTCAAAACATCATCATAAGTCAGTATTTGGCTATGACTCTTTCTGTCTACTCAATTGAAAATCATAGACATATATCTATCATCTTTTGCCCAGCTATCAATATGAATGAACTCACAATCATTTATAAATAGTTGATCTTCACGGTTAAGAAGATTTGACTTTTGCTTGTAACATGAAATAGTAAAAGTTCAATTAACTTGTACATAAATGAATTTTTTAACATTAATCAAATATACATTTTAAATGTCTTACCATGTACGCTGCATCCTTAAATTTGTTTTCCCCTTGAAGCTTGACAATACCATTGCAAATTGTGTGTCTGAATGAAATGTCACAAATCTCCATAATGGTGATGACGCGACTTCTAGAAATCTCGCAACCACTTTACTAAGAGCTTGATAAGTATAAGGGTCACTATCATAGTCAATGTTTGGAATATTGAAACCATAGGGAATATCTGCAATAACTAGGATATAATCCCTTTTAGGTATGAGTTTATCAATTTCTTCACAGTCACCTTGTATTACTTGATATTGAATAGTGTCTTGCCAATTCCAAATGAAATGTGTAAGAGTTGGATCAAGTTCAACATTCTTAATACGTTGCTTCCTCAGTCTTTCGATCTTTATTTTTTCAATAAAGGTTCTAAAACTATCTGGTGCTCCATTATCATCCTTCTTCATCTTTTATAAAATAAACAAATATATGTGTAAGTTATAGATTAAAAATAGTACACAGATGAATAAAAATGAATGTATAAATCAAGATACCCTTTTAAATGCAAGATAAAAAACTTTTAATGTTGATGTAGAACTTGAATCTAGATAGTTATGTACAACATCATCCCAACTATCTTCATTAAACAATTTAACCATTTGTTCTTGAATTTTCATGTACACTTTGTGACTTCATAGATAAAGTAACAAAAAGTTAATATAATGATATGTATAACAAATACTACCAAGAACAATATGTTTTATTTAAAATAAAATTATAATCTAGAAATAAATAAAAATAATTCAACAAACTTACTTTTGAAATTCCTCTAACATTTCCTCCAATGATAATTCCCCTGACCTCACATGAGATAATATTGTTTTGACAATTTTTTCATCTTTCACTCCTTGCATTTCTCTCAAAGGTGTGATAGTCATATCTTCAGGAAGCTACCTCATTTCAGGACCTGATTTACTGCTGCTACATATCAATTGCTTAGACTTTTTGACATTCTGGTTTTTAATGCCAATGTTTTCCCACATGCTAAAAATATCATTAATCAACTCCCATACATTTCCAGTTCTAAATTCCAATTGGAAAATGTTATCAACACCTTTGAATAAATCACTAATTTTGCTACCTTTTCCACCTTTTAAATTGATTTTCTCTTCAATTTGATAGCCTATTTCCACACAACATTCCTTTTAGAAATCTACAGTAACATTTATCCTATACCCACCACATTTTTCTTGAAATTCACTATGAATAAATCTAACCCTTTGGATGAAAGTTATAGACATCGTATATTAATTATCTGAATTATGATCCCATGCCACTAACTTTGCTTCTGTATCTGATAAACCAACATAAATGATACATTTCATTGTTTTAAAACGTGGGTTATTAGGATATTCCTCCATTAATTGTCTTTGAGCTTCTACAGAATGGTTCCCCCCAAGCACATAATAATTGTATTCAAAACATTTTGACTTATCAAATGCTTCTTTGTTAGGAACTTGAACTAGATCAACAAGAAGCACATAACTAACCACATGAGCATATGGATTGTACCTCATCAATGTCTTCATGTTGTGAACATGCAGATGATGTGGCTTTTAGATTTGATATTGACATTGTCCTTCACTTACCTTATAGGTTTGTCTAACATTAAGCTAAAATGTACAACCATCGTCAATTAAGTTTCTCATTGTAAAATTTTGTCGAATGGCATTTTGTTTTATTTTGATAATGTCATCCTATAAATCAGATCCTAGTGTAATGATTTTTCTACTTTCTTTTGAAGTTTCACTAGGTTCTTGACTGCTGGTAAGGACTACTTCAAAATCTTCAACTTCAATTTTCTTCTTCATAACATTCTCATCATTAATTGTAACAGATTTATTCTTGGGAATTGTTATTTTTGGTCCTTTACGGCTCTTTTCAGTTCCAATGTCATCTTTAGTAATGGAAACATATGCTTCACTGTCAGTTTCAACTTCATTGTCTTCAAAAGTAACTTGTCTACCCTTGCTAGATTTATCCACTAGAGGCCTTTTTTTTTTTATCCCTTGGATGTAGTTTTGTAGCATCATCAATTACTACATTTTGCTTGTTTTTCATATCTTCTTCTGACACTGAGTAGAAACTGCTGACGACTTTCATAATATCATGCTCTATGAAATGAATGCCTCCCAACCTAATTGAACAACTTTCAACAAAATTCTGCTAAACAAAATATCATATGTCAATGAAAACAAAGTTAAAAAAATATAGTGAGATAGTTACAAGAATGCAAAATACAAATATAAATAACAATACTTACAATGTTTTGTTTCATCTCATTTACGATTTAGTTACACAACTTTGTACATACCTCTCTCGTTTCATACAATGAATATGATAGCTAGTATTTAATCCTTTCATGTGACTTGGGAGGTTTTGTAAGTATGTAAACAACTTCATTGGATGGTACCGAACACATATCTATGACTCTTCCCATCACTTCATAAATTCCATTATCATTCGGTATATCAATATATAGATATTTCACATTTTGGCTTTCTCTTTCTTTCGCATACCAGATTTTTGATGGAAATTTCACTTTTTTTGAATTCTTCCAGTAAGAAATCATCTTCTTATCATTTGAGACACTTGAAATATTTGTAGCCATGAGCTCAGGTGGAGTTCGTTCACCAATATTTTTTGAAGATCCACCTTTAAGAGTCTTTGGTCCAGAAAGATTCATAGAAATCTTCTTTGATGCCATTTTCCTGAAAAAAGAAACACATAAATCAGTAAATAACGAAAACATATTAACTTAAATTAACAACGAAAATATATCATAAATTTTTAATTTGTATAATCAGATCATTGAAATTAAAAAAAATCTTAATACTAAGAGAATCGCCCGCCACCTCGTGGGCAGACGTGCCACCGGGGTGGCGTGGGGGGAAGCTGTGGCAACAACTTCTACCATTTCTCCCCACATTGATCAACTTATCCATCTTCAATCTACCCCTCAAGGGGGAGGCTGAGGGGTAGATTGAAGATGGAGAAGGAGATCAATGTGGCGAGAAATGGTATAAATTGTTGCCACAGCCTCCCCTTGTGCCACCTCGGTGGCTGACCCACCTGTGGGATGGCCGCCAAAGTAGCGCTAGGAGGCTGCCACAACCTTCCCCATGCACCACCCTAGTGGCCCATCGGGCATGGTGGCATGAGGGGGGTTGCGGCAACAACTTCTACCATTTCTCCCCACATTGATCTCCTTCTCCGTCTTCAATCTACCCCTCAGCCTCCTCCTTAAGGGGTAGATTGAAGACAGAGAAGGATATCAATATGGGGAGAAATAGTAGAATCCCCCCGGCACCACCCCGACGGCATGCCTGCTCGTGGGGTGGCTGGCGATTCTGGGAATCGCCCGCCACCCCGCGGGCGGGCGGGCTGCTAGGGTGGCGTGGGGTGGGGTTGTCACGAATCACCCAATAGCCACACCATGGAGGGGGCGGGCTGCCAAGTTGGTGCGGGGTGGGGTTGCCATGAATCGCCCAACATCCACCCCATAGGCGGGCAGGTCGTCGGGGTGGCATGCGGTGGGGTTGCCACGAATTGCCCAACAATCACCCCGCAGGCGGGTGGGCCGTTAGGGTGGCGCAGGGTGGGGTTTCCATGAATCACCCAACAGCCACCCTACAGGCAGGTGGGCCACTGAGGTGGCGTGGGGTGGGCTTCCACAACTCCACCCTGCGCCACCCCGGCGGCCTGCCCACCTGCCCGGTGGGTTGTTGGGCGATTCCAGGATTCACCCAACAACGCTGAGGAGGGCGGGCAGGTGGGCCGCTGAGGTGGCGCAAGGTGGGGCTGCGGCAACCCACCCTAGCATCCCACTCACCTGCCCAGGGGCTATTGGGCGATTTTGCGACAGCCCACCTTGAACCACCTCGGTGACTCACCCACCTGTCCAGGGGCTATTGGGTGATTCACAGAATTGCCCAACAGCCCCCAGGCGGGAGGGTGGGCAGGTGAGCTGCTAGGGTGGCGTGGGGTGGGCTGCCTTCGTGAGCTTTACCGGGCACACCATGCTCACAATGGATGTATTGGTTAATTTGGCTCACAAAAAGTATTAATTTAAAAAAAATCTACTTCATTAAACTTATTTAGTATTAAAATTTTCAAAGAAAATTTTTTTAACTAACCTTTCAATTGCGAGAATTATTCAATGAATATATTGTTGATAGCAATGTAGCTGCTCCACAAATTCGCTCCAAGTCTTCAACAAACCTCAGAAAACCTTGATACGGTGTGAGTAATAGTGATAATGAAATTTATTATTTAAGTGAAATTACGGAGATGTTTTACTGTACGGTTAATGTGGTATTAATTTGTTTTAAAAAAATTTAACATGTTAATTTTTTTATGGCGACGAAGGAAAATGTGATAAAGTGAATATTACGGAATTGTTTTACAGTGGGGTGAATGTGGGACTAATTTGTTTCAGAATGTATTATAAAAATTTAAAAAAACATTCAATTGTTTAGTAAATATTATATACTTTAACTATTAAAATAATTTATGTAGAAGTTGTAGTTTACAATTTCAACTTTAATGATTTATTTCATAAAAAAATTTAGTTTACATTTTTCAATAAATTGTAGAATAAAATAATGAAGGGAAATAAATCTAACAAACTTTTTGGAGGGAAATATTTTCATGAATCTTTTTGAGAGAAAATTTCATTCTCTAAGCTATATAATATCTTTAGGAGACTCTCCATTTGTATCATTCAACATCTTCTATTTGAAAGGGATCGATTGTCCTGATAGTGAAGTTTCGATTTATACAGCATCAACATCTTCATCGCATAACAACTCTATTCATATTGATGAATGTTGCGGGAATTCTTTCACTATGAATAGAAAGTCAATTCTTGCACTTAGTCCTGATCCTGAGGACTATGAGAGCAGCACTGATGAAAGAGGGGATGGAGAATTTCAAATAAATAAAGAGTCATAGGTTCCACTTAGTCCTAATTCTAAGGACTATGAAAGTAGCAGTGATGATTAGCTTGATGACAAATTTCAAAATAATGGAGTGTCACGATGTCCACTTAGTCTTAATTCTAAGGACTATGAGAGCAACAGTGATGAAAAGCATGATGGTGAAGTTCAAAAAAATGGAGTGTCATGGTGTCCACTTAGTCCTAATTCTAAGGACTATGAGAGCAGTAGTGTTGAAGAGCATGATGACGAATTTCAAAAGAATGGAGTGTCACGGTGTCCACTTAGTCCTAATTTTAAGGACTATGAGAGCAACAATGATGAAGAGCGTGATAATGAATTTCAAAAGAATGGAGTGTCAAAGTGTCCACTTAGTCCTAATTCTAAGGACTATGAAAGTAGTAATGATGAAGAGCATGATGATGAATTTCAAAAGTATGGAGTGTCACAGTGTCCACTTAGTCCTAATTCTAAGGACTATGAGAGCAACAGTGATGAAGAGCGAGATGATGAATTTCAAAAGAATGGAGTGTCACAGTGTCCACTTAGTCCTAATTCTAAGGACTAGGAGAGAAACAGTGATGAAGAACGTGATGAAGAATTTCAAAAGAATGGAGTGTCACAATGTCCTCTTAGTCCTAATTCTAAGGACTATGAGAGTAGCAGTGATGAAGGATAGGATGATGCACTTAGTTGTAATTCTAATGAGTATAAAGGTAGTAGTGACAAAGGACAGGATGTAGCATTTTCAGTAAGTAAACAATCACATTTTTTACATAGTCCTAATTCTATGGAATATGAGAGCAGCACTGACAATGCACATGAGGAAGAATATCCAATAAACATAGAGTCAAATTTTCCATTCAGTCCGAATTCTAAGGACTATCACAGTAGCACTGAAGAAGGGGATGATGAAGAATATCCTCCAAGTCGGTATTTGAAAAACATAGCTGATCATAGTGTGGATAACATTCCTCTTAATGATGATGAAAATCCTTATACAAATGATGATCCAATGATGGAGATGTTTCCAAGAAATATTGTATCGAGGAGTAGGAGCAGACCTTTTCATATCACTGCAAGATGTTCTAGTTATACAAGGGGTAGAGCTAAATATCTGACAAGAAGAAGTTCTATCAGCGCTCTCATTTCAAGTGAATATTTCCAAAATGGTTTCTTGAAACATATGGATTTCAAATTTGCATTAGAGAGCAGGAAGAGATATTTATCAATGAATAAAAGCATGCAAAATTATATTTAGTTGGGTGCATGCAATCTATATTGTCAGGTTATTATTATCATATTATGACTTTATTTATCTATATAAAAGTTTTCAAAATGTTTCATTCGATTGGGAATTTTCGTCTCTCGAGAATTCAAGAAAATTTGGAAAAGAATCCCACATTTTATTCAGAAGTACGTCATAAAAGATAGTTTGGGCCATTATCAAATACTGCAATGTCATGGATGAAAGATTTATTTTCAAAGCATGGAGAGTGTATGCCAAATAGAGAGACAATACATATTCCAGATAATTTTTCAAGACGAGAAATCTACAACTTATACAAAGAATATGCAGAAGGTGCTGAGGGACATGGCCGATTTATTACATATCAATATTTTGTGAAGGTATGGAAGAAAGAATTCAACAATGTCTATATTCCTAAGAAGACAAGGATGGGGATTTGCAGTACATGTGCTTCGCTTAAATAAAAAAGGGACAAATGTGAAGGGTCAGAAAGAGGTAAGCATTCATAACTTTAACTTTTAAAATTGTATAGTTATCAACTATGTAAACATATTTCATAATGGCTTTCTTTTATGTTGTGTAGATTCAATTGTCAAAGAACTTCAAGAGCATCGTGAACAACAAACAAATGAAAGGAAAAAGTTGTACAAGCATCGAAAGACGTGTTATGATAATCCGAACAAATATTTGGGTTTGATAATTGATGGTATGGACCAGAAAAAAACACTTTTACCACATTTTGTTCACACACCCAAAAATTTACAGGAGGAAAATTTTATTTAGTATCACTTGGTTGGTTGTATGGTCTTAAATGGGAAAATGCTGCCAAGGGTGTACTTGACAACTCCAAATATTCATAATGATGCAAATCTGACCATAACCATAATTCATGATGTGCTTTGTCGTTGGCCTAGTAATCTTCCTGAAGTTTTGTATCTACAATGGGACAACACTTGCCGTGAAAACAAAAATTTGGTTGTTTTTGGATATTTAAACATGGTTTTTGAATTGAGAATTTTTCAGAAGGTAAAGGTCGGTTTCCTTCTTGTTGGGCACACTCATGACCATATTGATCAAATGCTCAGTCGTTTTTCATTCACATTGAGGAGGAAGGAAGTTGGGAGCTTGCCATCATTAATTGAATGTCTCAAGAAATCATACATGCAAATGCCTACTTTTGATGTGTTGGAAGAAACTATTGACATGCAAAGGTTTATTCTGGAATCATATGGTGAGGGAAAATGCATTGAACAACTTAATGACATTAGCTTCCAACATCAATTTCGTATTAAAAAAATTGATGGGAAAATACTAATATGGGGCAAGAAGTATTCAACTATTGCAGAACGGGCACCATCATCAGGTTTGAAATTTTTGAATTTCATTCCAAATAATCCAATATTTGCATCAAAAATATTGTTATTACAATCAGTTGGTGAAGTTCATAATGCATGCAGAAAAAATAGAGATATAAATTATTCTGATTGCCTAGAAGAAACTAAAAAATGTATTAGATATACATATGAGAACTTTGACATTGCTGATTCAGTTAGGTCGGAGTCATTTTTCAATAATCAAAGTGATATCATTTCAACAACAACAAATGAAGATATACCTTTCAAAAATCCATTTATTTGGCCACAAAATGTGTTGAATGAACATGAGGAAATAAACATTGTTGAACAACAACAATCTCAAGGTATTATTAATTCTTCACAGGTAGAGGAAAGAGAGATTTATATTGGTTCCAGAAGGTCTCATGCACAAAGTGAAGCCATGGAAGACCTTTACAGGGGTTCAGTACAGAATATTAAGGAGGGTTGCATGATCACAGTGCTAGCATATGGAGATCCCAATGGCTATCAATTTTGGGTTGCTAAAGTTATAAACGTCTTTACAGAAAATGAGGATGTTACAGGTGTTGAAGTACATTGGTATGCCACAAATACACACCCATTCAATGGTATGTATAAGCCAAAGATGGTAGTTGACAAAAAAAATGGCGGAAAGAGAAAAAGAAAGGGTACAAATATAAATCGTTGCCGCATAGTCATATTAAAATTGGAGGATGTTGACATACTTGTTTATGACTTCAATTTAACAAAGAGAGGAACTCTTTGCTTCAAGACGATAGAGATTATAAAAAGTTTGTTACTAGAAGGAACCATGTTGAGATGAGAGTCTACTGAAACCAGTCATAAATCTAGAATAATTTTGAAACTTGAAATGGTGGGCATGCATGTGGACTCAGATGGGGCACTAGTTGATGAAAGAGAAGAATATGGAACATCTTCATCGACATCCAGTCACTCATCTGAAGATGTGAATTATGATGGTGTGCAAGAAAATATGAGTGATTTTGAATAATTGTTTAAGACATTTTATATAACTGATGTATGCATCGTATCTTGAAATAAAAATTTTGATTTTCATATGGTGTTAAATGAGAAGTTATGAGTCAATTTTTATGTTGTTGCATTATATGTCTTAATTATGATAATTTTTATTGTCTAGAATATCTACAATGCAACATTAAATTAGAGATATAATGTATGTTTCATTCAATATACAAATAATGACTTTTGAATTCATTTAGTGATGTAATTTGTTTATAATGTCATGGTTTTTTAATTTTATGGTTGAAAAATTTTCAATTTCTTTTGTATCTAGCATGTTATGGTTGAGAACATGTTGAATTTATACTTAGGAAATAAAAATGTTATTCTACCAAAAACATTAGTGTGTTTTTTTCCTCATAAACAACTTTGTTTGGCACATAAAAATTCGGTTTTACTAGCATTTTTTCAAAATTTTGAAGATTGACCCTAAAAAGAAATCATCGTTCCAATATAATCACTTTTTCATTTTCAAGCTTTATTTTTCACGAAAAATTCATTTTCACTACCATTTTTAAAAAATGTTCAAAATTGACCCTAAAAGAAAAACCATTGTTCCAGTATAAACTTTTCATTTTTAGCACTGTTTTTGATGTTTTTTCGGGGTTTTTTGCCAGAGTTCCCATTTTGAGTTTATAGTTCCCGTTTCAAAGTTTACATTGTTAAGAAGTGTGTGGCTAGAGCTAGGAGAATTCTCCTGGAGGGAGTTCGAAATCACATTGTCTCGAGCCTCCATGGGAAGGAGACTCTATTTTTGATGTGGAAAACATTGAAAGATCTTTATCAGAATAGCAGTGATCAGAGGAAGCTGGCACTGAAGGACGAACTTCAAAAGATCAAGTGTGAAAAGGGTGACACGATCTATATGTATCTGAACAAGCTCACCTCATGCAGGGATGAGGTTGGAAGTGTAGAGATCATGACACCTGATGATGAAATTGTGAGTCTTTCTCTCCTTGGTCTTCCTAAGGGCTAGCATAACTACCAAGACTCGGTTAATGGAAGAGAGAAACTGCCAGATTGGGAACAACTTTGGTCAGATTTGATGTAGGAGGAGATAAGAAGAAGCACCAGAGATGGTTCTTCATCCATGGACAATGAAGAAAAATGTGCCTTAGCAAGTAAGGTGGAGAAGGGGAAGGAGAAGGTTTCTCTTTCCGAGTCCAGTTCTTCCCATGGTGGGAAGAAGTTTGACAAATCGAAAGTGCGATGCTTTATTTTTCACGAGGTGGGCCATTTTGTTACAAATTGTCCACTGAGGAAATCCAAGAAGGGATTCGGGGAAGGATCTGAAGGTGAGGCACTTGCTTCACAGTTCGAGTTGGATTTCACACTCTTTGCATGCATGGTTTCGTCCATGGTGGGAAGTGGTTGGCTTCTTGACAGTGGAGCCTCTTTCCACATGACCGGTGATAAGAGTTTGTTCAGTACTTTAGAGGAGAAAGATCTCTAGATACTCATAGCGATGCGTAATGATGAAAAGTATAGTGTCTCAGGTGTAGGCACAATTATTTTTCATAGTGAGCATGGAGCTCAGCTTACGTTGACTGATGTGAAGTATGTACCAGGACTGAAGAGAAACATAGTGTCAATCATGATGCTGGAAGATAGAGGCTATGATGTAGTCTTCAGTAAGGGAAAGGTTTTCCTTAGACACATCATCACTAGACAGGTGAAGCAGATTGGTTCACGGGTCAAGAACCTATATGCTCTTGAGGTTCAAGATGCATGCAAAGCCTTGAAAAGCAAGGCAACTAATGGAGACTTGGTGGTTGAGAGGGAGAGTATATTACCTCTCAACATGCAGTGATAGAAGAAGTCTCAGATGATTGTGGAGGAGCCAATATTGGTGCAACAGCGTCAGGAGGTTATGGAGTAGCCACAACTAAAGAAGCTGAGAGGAGATCAAGTGGAGACATCTACTCATGCAGAGACCTCCAGTAGTGGGAAACTTTGAGCGAAGTGGGCTAAGGGATCACATGCAGCCATACCTCCAGGTAGGGGGTGGGGTGATGTGGAGTGATCGTACCAAGGAGGAGGGTCAGGATCCTTGAGGTACCTAGCCTATTTGATTTGACTTTGCTAAAGGAGCCCCGATGAGGAGTAGCAGAACTGATTGATTTGGTAGAGACATATGTGGATGGAGTGGAAGAGAGAGCTATAATGCAGGGAATCCTAGGACAGTGCAGAGCTAGTAGGTTGCAACAATGCGAGATGCACAAGTGTGTTGCATAGTGTAGGGTGTTGGTCACTTTAATTGCTTATTAATTCAAAGAACCAAGTGCTACATGAATTGTCAACCCAGGGAAGTTTGTTTATTTCAAAGGCAACCACACACTGTATATGCTCAATCCCAAAAGAAATGAAAAGTTGTAGTAACAATTACACTAATCACACCTTGCTTTAAACAAATGAAGCTCTACTCTGAGCTACAACAGGAACAATCTATCCATTGCAGACAATTATCAAAGAATCCTTGATTACATTAAAAAGAACAATCTAGGAAAATAAATCAATCTGCGGAAGAAAAGACTAGTTGTGCTATAACAGAGAACAAGACCCTATTCCCCAAGTAGGAATCTTCAGCACCTGTTTCTGATTACTATGCTTCACAAACTCACTCTGTAAACCTTATTAACAATTAAAATACTCACTAATCCGCTATGAATGAATTTATGAAAACAATGCAATAATCAATTGGAAAATAGAGTTTCAACAATAAGTACAGAGTTCCAATAACGCATAAGCAATTTCAGCAAACAAAATTTAACAAGCTATGAATGAAAAATAACACTTAACACACTATAGGTATTAATGGGTGAATCTTGTGATGAAGGTGGGCCCTTTTCTTCTCACAAGATTCCCCAGAAAAAGGAACTAAAAAGGAATGCTCAGAACAATGTTTTATTCATCTATCAATGTATCATATTACAAAAGATTCAAGTCCCTTTACTTTCAGCTAGACCTTCCTGCAATCTATTTGTAGTCCCTCTAATGTTGATGTCTCCTCTTTTTAAAGAGGGGACATCTATTATACAATTGATTAAATTATAAATCCTATCTTTAACCTGATATGCTAAAATAGGATAATTGGTTCTTCCATTAACAAAATGTTGTTATAGTGGTTGTGACAATGTTGAATTTGGAATGCAGTTGTTAGGACCAGTGTAACAGCTCCTTCAACGATCTCCTCATGTTGCCGCCGAATCTAAAATGCAAAACACAGGTTGTTTCAACAATGGGATTTGCACACTGTTCTAACTGTTTCAACAACGTAGACTGAAATGATAAATCTGTAGTCTTCAAACTATTTCAGCAACTATCTGATCAACGATTAATTATGAAGGTAATGTAAAATTATATGTAAAACAAATTAAACATATAGTGATGAGAAGAAATGTTATATACCTTTTGAAAATAAATTAAAGTAATAAAATGGACTTTAAATATGGATTGAAAAAGGGTGGAATGATAGCAAAATATTTGAGCAAAAAGGTACAATGTAGGATCCTAACATCCCCCCCAACTGAAAGGGTTGCATGTCCTCATGCAAGTTCACTCTGAATCTGAGTCCGGGTACTGGGCCTTAGAGTGAAAATTACTTAGGTAGTAACTATAGAAGGTATTGTCAGCTAGATCTTTGAACCCATGCGCGTTTTGTAGCTTCTGCCATGTTACTGCTTCTTCCTTTTTGGTCAACCTGTCATGAGCCTTATACTCTTGTGCTGGCATCCATAGAAGAGGAAAATGAAAACGATATCCTATCCATTTTTAGCACATTGGTGAACACATCTGATATAGTCGGGTACCCTTGAGATTGTTGCTTCAACATTAGGAGGATTGAAGGGGTGATACTCCTGCCTTTCCTTAGAGGACTATTGCCAGAATAAGTTGTTTGCTTTTAAAGAAAGAGCTCCCTTGGTTTTAACAAAATGTTGTCAGTCTTGTAACACTGTTGCCTATAGTTTCCTGATGTGTTCACCCATTCCTGGTTCTTTCAAAAATTGACAATATTCAGCAACAAAAATGGCAGAATTTTGTGGCTCAAATCGAATCCACAGGAGATGGTTGTCTTCATTATGCCTTGTTGAAAGAAAGACAGTCTGCCATGTGATATGATTAGCAAAGAAGGAGACAAATGCCCTGATCTGAACATCACCAACCAAAGGGTTAATATTGAGCTTCCTATTCTCAGGGATAGCTTCATTGTGGAGATACAACTCATAGAGTAAATGTTGACCATTGGTAGATGCTTCTGCAAAAGTTTTCACAAACTGTTCGGGTCCAGATACTTCATGAGGTCTCCCATCTTTAATTTCCTTTATTTGAAAGAACGCTAAGCATTTTGCAAGAAAAAGAGAGTAATTGGAAGATGGTTTCCTGGCAGCTAATAATCTCTTAACCAAATCAAACATAAGGAGCAGTCTACTTTTTAGCTGTTTATTCTCTTTCTTCTGGGCACGAGAATGTTGGAGTACCTGCTCCAAAGCTTCCCAATTTGAATATATATGATTTTGCCAGAGTGATTTAGGCTCCTGTAAGATCCTATCTTGCGACATAACATATTCTTTCTTCCATTTATCAGTTTGTTCTTCAGTACTGCTAGTCTGAGTAAAAACAGTTTTTGTAGGTCGAGGTTCAATGTGCGTAAAAACTGTTTTTTTAGGCTGAGGTACAGGATTTTCAGTTTTAATTGTCACTGTAGGTCGAGGTATTTTTGGTTTAGCCTCTTTTTCAAAAAATTTTGAAGGCCATGTTGGTTCTTGTGTGATAGTAGGGCGTTCCTCTTTAATTGCAAAAGAAGTGGATGCAAGGGAGGCTCCAAGCAGTGGGATTTCAACTATTTTATAACCGGATTAATGATAAATGTTACTGCATTGGCTGCATATATATTCCTTTTACTGGTCTTTCTTGTACTTTTCTCGGTCATGGATGCTGCATGGGCTAAAGTGTACAAATTAAGCTCTCTATCGTAGGCTTCCCTTGTCGATACTAATTCCTGCTTATAAGTTTTGAGTTCTGATTTTAGAAACTCGTTTTCCTGTAAAAGGGAACCCAGGGTGATAGGGCTTTGTGTAGCAGTCACAGCCTCAGTAGGTGGTTCTTGTGTGGCAGCTACTGAATGAGTAGCTAGTTCTTGTGTAGCAACTACGTGATGTGCAACATCCTGAGCATCCAGATTTTGTATATCAGCAGGTGGTTCTTCTGTGGCAACTATTGAATGAGTAGCTGATTCTTGTGTAATAGATACGTGTTGTGCAACATCCTGGTCATCTTTGTTTTGTATATCAGCAGCTGGTTCTTGTGTGGTAGTTACTGAATGAGTAGCTGGTTCTTGTGTGACAGCTACTTGATGTGCAACATCCTGGGCATCTAGGTTTTGTAGATCAGCAGCTGGTTCTTGTGTAACAGCTACTGAATGAGTAGTTGGTTCTTGTGTGACAGCTACTTGTTCTTAAAGAAATGATGTCATAAAATCCTGGGCATCTAGTTCTTGTGTTTCAGTGCCCGAGGGTGAGACAGGTAAAAATTCGGGGACTTGGGACTATGGTGGGGTATGCGGTTTTAGACTAATAAGTGGGGAATTTAGGATGGTAGCAATAGTTGCCACTTCAGTTGACGCCCTCATTCGTCTTTGGGGTAAAAAGGCAGGGAGAGAAGTAATTTCCCTTTTATGAGTGGGTTTTTTCTGAGGGGGAGGGCTATCAGAGATGGTAGCTTCTTTAATTGAGGCCCTCGTTCGTCTTTTTGGTAGAAAAACAGTCTTAATTTTCCTTTTTATTTTTAGCATAGTGATGGGAAGGTTATCTTTAGAATCATCACTAGGAATATGAATGGTAGGATTAGATGATTCTACTAAATTATGGGATGGAGTTGATGTAGTGGGAGGGTCAATTGGATTGACCAATTCTACTAGTGGGATTTCTAGGGGATTATGAATGCTCTTTAGTTGCTGCTCGGAGGGATTTTCAAGGATTTCTTGAGGATTTTTAGCAGCTTGATGAGGGATTTCAGTAGCTCCTTAAGGAATTTCAGCTGCTTTCTCAGGGTCTAAGGGTGGATTATTGAGAGGGGGGTTTTGTTGAGCAAAACCCCTCTGAATTAGTAGGGTTTTGTTGAGCAAAACCCCTCTGAATTAGTAGTTGGACAAGACGGTGATGGGTGAGGGAAAGGAGTGGGAATTTTGCCTGTCTATAGTACTGTGACATATTCTTTAGACACCCAATTAAATAATATGGAATATTTAACAGTTGACCATGTCTCAAATGATTTAACAAGACAAAATCATGCAGATAGACTACCTGGTAGCGACCTTCAAAAGTGAGATAATGTTTGACGAATTCAGCAACCGATGACCACGGAGGCGGTAATGAGTGAAGTCGGACACCCCGGCCTTTGGGCTTGACCTGCTCTCCTGGCAGGAGAAAATCTTGTTGTGCATTCAGAATGATATGCTTGTGACTAAACCATCTAGTGCTAGTGACCAAAAGACCTGAAACTTGTGCTATGTCATGCTCTAAGACCGAAATTCGAAGTCCCTGGATAGTAGAATGGCCTTCCCGTAGATTACATGCAAATTCAAGGACTTGTTGTGGATTGAATCCCTGAAGCCTCTTAAAATATTCTACCCAGCCTACCCGCTAAAAAATCTGATATACCTTTGGATGTAATTCAAGTAGAGCTATCAAGTTGGGCTCATGTCGAATAGCAGGTCCTCCCATAGTTAACCAGCTTTGGTAAAATGCACATTCAAAACCCAAGTTACCACACTTCGGACATATTAAATTTTGCAAATGAGATCATGGAGTAATAGCACAGAGGTGAGTTGATAAGACGTGATAGTGGTTAAAAAATGATGGTAATTGGCTTGCTGTGAAATGATGGTGTATAATCTTGGTATTCCACCCAACTACGACTAAAATAATGGCTTTAAATGTATGGGGATCGTGGTAATAATGACATAATATTCTCATTTAACAATAGTTTAATAGTACTTACACATAATATTTACATACCTCATGTTTACCTTTAATCCATATTTCAAAAAATATAGTGTTTGTTAATAATATATCATCAATAGTAATGGAAGAAGCTTTTGAAACATGAGGGTGATTATATTAAAGGTCTGTATAGTCATAGGAGAAGGTAGTGAAAGGACAGAATTAGCATAAAAATAATGGAAGAAGTGATTTTCACGACGGAAAGTACTGTGTGGTAATGTCTTTTGAAAAGAAATGGTGTTTCAGCAATGGGAAAATGGGTAAAGGGTAGTGTTTTAGCAACAGGAAAATGGGTAAAGGATGGTGTTTCAACAATGGGAAAGATAGGGAAAAATGTTGCTGAAGAGTACTATTAATGGGAAAAGTAGGGAAAATGTTGCTGAAGAGTACTATTTCATTGATGAGAAAAATAGGAAAAATGTTTCTGAAAAATGATGGGAAACATGGGGAAGAGAAAGGAGAGGAAATGATGGAAATGTTACTGGAAGATGGGGAAATGAACTATGGATGGATTGAAATGAGATGGCAGTGCTTCACAAGATGAAGCTTGGATCTACTTGTAATAGGATTGTCCTTTTCAATCAGCCTTTCCTAAATCTGGAATTTGCAAAATAATCAATTGCAACATGCCAACCCTTGACAGGGATTATTAGTTAAGAAATATAATCTAATGCTAAAAATACAATGCAGAAATTAGATGCAATGAGGGGCAGCGGCTCCCCCAAAAAGAGATAATGTGAATCTGCCATGCGAGTGGCCTTAAAATCCTCTTTGGAAATGGGTTGCTGGTACAAATGGAGTCGATAACCATTTACTATTAATGGTGTTTTAGAATCATCAATTGTTAGGAGCCTTACTGTTCCATTGGGAAAAATAGTATCTGTTTCGTAAGGTCCTAGCAATCTTGTACGTACTTTTCCTTGAAAATTTTCAAACCGAGAATCATAAAATAAAGCCCAATTACTTTTTTCGAACTTCTTGTGCTTGATGGTTTTATCATGCCACCTTGTTCTTTGTTGTTGGATCATAGTTCTTTGATGAATGACATCTAATCTCCTTTCATCCAATTCCTAGAGCTACTGCAACTTGGCTATCTATACATCAGTCAAATCAAGTTTAACAACTACAGTAGTTCTTAAGGTTTTAATTTCAAATTCCACAGGAAAAACAACACTTTTACCATAAACCAATTCATAGAGAGAAAATCCTGTAGTATTTCTCTAGGTAGTTCTGTAAGCCCATAGTGCTTAAGGGAGCCTTTGAGACCAATCCTTCTTGTAACAATGTAAACTTTGAAACGAGAACTAATACTGTTACCCGTTTCGTAGAGATAGCAAAAAAGTCACCTGATTTTGAAAATGGGTGATGCAGAATGAACATGTTTTTTTTAGAGCATACTTTTTGGCACTTTAATTTTTTTATGTACATTACGTTTTAGAATCGTTTTAAAATGGTAGTGATTTTCATGCTGATTTAAAAAACAGAGTATTCTGCATCACCACCTTTTTTTAAAAGACCTGTGTTTTGGCTTTAAATTTTCTAATGTATAAAATGTAAATAATTATTTTGTAAATTTAATCATTTTTGAAGTGGCCGTTTTCTTCACATTTTCTTGTTTTTTATTTTAATTTTAACTTTTTTTTTAGTGAGGTTTTTATTGTTTTACATTTTTAAATTAGGAGGTCGATATTTAGAATTTTCGATATTCTACATATTTATACATGCTTAATTAATTTTTGAAGCCACATGAAATAATTGTTTCTAAAAAACAATATTTTTTAACAATGGACATAAAAATAACCATTTTTAACATAAATATAACTAAAAAATTACATGTTTTGATAATTTTTTGCTAGAATTGACATGTCAAAATCACAATTTTTATACGATAATTTTAACCAAAAACAGTTAAATAATAGCTTTTTTTATGAATTTCATGTCAAAAAAATAATAATAATCACATTTTTTTTCAAAAAATAATGATTAACTTAAAAATCAATGCGAAAATCACATATTACAAATATTGAACTATAACAACCCTAATTGAGTGTTTATTATTCTCATAAAATGTCAAAGTCAAAACATTGCAAAGCTTGATTTACAAGCATAATTTAAATTTAATCAACAATGTCACGTAATCCAAACTCTTCGCCCTCTAGAGTTTCATCATTGTCTTCTTCCACAATATTTTCTGTTTCCTTTTGCTCACTTTCCTCTTCTAATGGGTCTTTGATGTCTGCGAATCTCCCAATGTATGTCTTTTCAAACATTCCATGTAATGGTGGTTGGGGTTCCTTTACCTTTTTTGCCACACGTGATTCACTAAAGTCCCCTTTATTCAACCTAATTTCTTGCATTGCCTCTGGAAGAAATTGAAGAACATTAATTCTTTGCTGAATGAAATTGCACTGTACTGGATATTTTTCAATTGCAATGCAATTTCTTCTTTTTTGAAGGCAACATGCTAGCGTTGTACCTAATTATCAAGCACAAAAGAAATAATGAACTAAATTAGTACAGTGACATATTAATTAAAAAATAACATATTGAAATTCAATTCCATATAATAAAACTTACCTGAGCCAGAAAATAAATCCAGAACCCAATCTCCTTCATCTGACAAATGTCTATAAGATAGTTAATCAATAATTGTGGTTTTTGATAAATGTTAACTATCTCTCATTTTTCTTTTAATTCCGGGAAACAACCAACCACCAGCCGGGTAGGCGGCTGGTGGCTGGATGATTCCCACCAGCCGGGCAGGCGGCTGGTGGCTGGTTCATTCCCAGAATCACTCAGCCACCAGCAGGGCGGGCGACTGGTGGCTGGGTGATTCCGGGAATCAACCAGCCACCAGCTGGCCACTGGTTGATTCCGGGAATCAACCAGCCGCCAGCCGGGAATTAACCAGCCACCAGCCACCCACCTGGCTGGTGGCTGGTTGATTCCCGGAATCACCCAGCCACCAGCCGGGCGGGTGGCTGGTGGCTGGTTGATTCCGGGAATCAACCAGCCACCAGCCGCCTGCCCGGCTAGTGGCTAGGTGATTCCGGGAATCAACTAGCCACCAGCCGGGCGGCCAGCTGGTGGTTGGTTGATTCTCGGAATCAACTAGCCACCAGCCGCCTGGCTGGCGGCTGGGTAATTCCGGAAATCAACCAGCCACCAGCCAGGCGGCTGGCTAGTGGCTGCTTGATTCCGGATATCAATCAGCGACCAGCCGCCCGCTCGGCTAGTAGTTGGGTGATTTCGGGAATCAACCAGCCACTAGTCGAGTGGCCAGCTGGTGGCTGGTTTATTCGGGAATCAACCAGCCACCACCACCAGCTGGCGACTCAACTGCTGGTTGGTTGAATCCTGGAATCAACCAGCCACTAGCTAGTCGCCCAGCTGGTGGCTAGGTGATTCCAAGAATCAACCAGCCACTAGCCGGCCACACAAGCCACCACCCGTCCGCCCGGCTGGTGGCTGGGTGATAACAGGAATCAACTAGCCAATAGCCAGGCGGGCGGCTAGTGGCTGGTTGATTCCTGGAATCAACGAGCCACCAATCGGCCGCCAGGCTGGTGGCTGGGTGATTCCGGGAAACAACCAGCCACTAGTTGGGCGACTAGCTGGTGGCTGCCACCCAAGTGGTCGCTAGTTGATTCCCGGAATCAACCAGCCACCAGCTGGCCGTCCGGCTGGTGGCTGGGTGATTCTCGGAATGCCTGGTGGGGGAATCACCCAGCCACCAACCGGGCGGCCGGTTGGTGGCAGTTTGATTCCGGGAATCAACCAGCCACCAGCTAGCCGCCCGGCTGGTGCTAGGTTGATTCCGGGAATCAACCAACCACCAGCCGGTCAGAGACCCCAGCCGGACAGGTGGCTGGTGACTGGTTGATTCCGAGAATCAACCAGCCACCAGCTAGCCGCCTGGCCGGTGGTTGGTTGATTCGCGGAATCAACCAGCCACCGGATCAACCAGCGACAAGCCGCCCGCCTAGCCGGTGGCTGGTTGATTCCGGGAATCACCCAGCCACTAGCCGGGCAGTGAGTCCGGGAATCAACCAGCCACCATCCGGGCGGGCGGCTGGTGGCTGGTTGATTCTCGGAATCAACCAGCCACCAACCGGGCGGCCAGCTGGTGGCTGGTTGATTCCCGGAATCAACCAACCACCAGCTGGGCGCGCGGCTGGTGGCTGGTTGATTCCCGGAATCAACCTGCCACTAGCCGGGCGGCCAGCTGGTGGCTGGTTGATTCCGGGAATCAACTAGCCACCAACCAGTCGCGGATGGTGGCTGGTTGAATCCCGGAATCAACCAGCCACCAATCGGGCGACCGGTTGGTGGCTGGTTGATTCCCGGAATCAACCAGCCAGGGAATCAACCAGCCACCATCCGGGCGGGTGGTAGCTGGCTGCCCGGTTGGAGGTTGGTTGATTCCGAGAATCAACGAGCCACCAGCCGCCCGCCCGGCCGGTGGCTGGTTGATTTCGGGAATCAACCAGCCACCAGCCGCCCGCCCGGATGGTCGCTGGGCGATTCCCGGAATCAACCAGCGACCCTCCCGACTGGTGGCTTCGCCCGGCTAGTGCCTGGTTGATTCCCAGAATCAACTAGGCACTAGCTGGGTGGCCAGCTAGTGGCTGGATGATTCCCGGAATCCACCAACCGGGCGGCTGATTGATTCCCCCGCCCAGCTCGTGGTTGTATGATTCCGGGAATCAATGAGCCACCGGTCGGGCGGGTGGATGGTGGCTGGTTGATTCCGGGAATCAACCAGCCACCGGCCGGGCGGGCGGCTGGTGGTTCGATGATTCCGGGAATCAACCACCACCAGCCGGGCGGCCATTTGGTGGCTCGTTGATTCTGGGAATCAACCAGCCACCAGACGCCCGCTCGGCTTGTGGCTGTGCTCGACAGGTGGCTGGTTGATTCCCGAAATCAATCAGCCACCATACGATCGTCCGGTTGGTGGCTGGTTGATTCTGGGAATCAACCAACCACCAGTTGGTCGCCCGGCTAGTGGCAGGTTGATTCCAGGAATCAACCGGGCGGCTGGTGGCTGGTTGATTCCGGGAATCAGCCAGCCACCAGTCAACCTGCCACTAGCCGGGCGGCCAGCTGGTGGCTGGTTGAATCCCGGAATCAACCAGTCCCCTAATTGGTGTTTGGTTGATTCCGGGAATCAACCAATCATCAACCGGGTGGCCGGTTAGTGGCTGGTTGATTCCGGGAATCAACCAGACACCAGCCGGGCGGGTGGCTGGTTGATTCCGGGAATCAATGAGCCACTGGCTGGCTGCCCGGCTGGGGCTGGTTGATTCTAGGAATCAACGAGCCACCAACTGCTCGCCCAACCGGTAGCTGGTTGATTCCGATAATCACCCAGCCACCAGCCGCCCGCGCGGCTGGTGGCTGGTTGCTTCCGGGAATCAACGAGCCACCAGTTGGCCGCCCAGCTAGTGGCCCGTTGATTCCCGGAGTCAACCAACCACCAGCCACTGGCAGGGCGGGCGGCTGGTGGCTCGTTGATTCCTGGAACCAACCAACCGCCAGCCGAGTGGCCAGTTGGTGCCTCATTGATTCCCGGAATCAAGAAGCCACCAGCCACCAGCCGCCCGCCCGGCTGATGGCTAGGTGATTCCCAGAATCAAATAGCCACCGGCTGGGCGAGCGGCTGGTTGCTCGTTGATTCTCGGAATCGACCAGCCACCAGCCGGGCGGCCAGCTGGTGGCCCGTTGATTCCCAGAATCAACCAACCACCAGCCATCCGCCTTACTGATGGCTGGTTTATTTTCGGAATCAACTAGCAACCAACGAGCCACCAGCTGGCCACCCTGATGGGCGGCCGGGCGGGCGGCTGGTGGCTCGTTGATTCCCGGAATAAACCAGCCACCAGTCGGGCAGCCAGTTGGTGGCTCGTTGATTCCCAGAATCAACAGGCCACCAGCCGCCCGCTCGGCTAGTGGCTGGGTGAATCCCGAAATCAACCAGCCACCGGCCGGGCGGGCGGCTGGTGGACCAGTCGGCTGGCCAGCTGGTGGCTGGTTGATTCCCGGAATCAACCAGCCACCAGCCACCCTCCCGGCTGGTGGCTATTTGATTCTCGGAATCAACTAGGCACCAGCCGGGCAGCCAGTTGGTGGTTGGTTGATTCCCTGAATCGACCAGCCACAAACCGGGCAAAGCCACCAGATGGCTGCCCGGCTGGTGGCTGGTTGATTCCCGGAATCAACCAGCCACCAGCCGGGTAGTGATTCTGGGAATCAACCAGCCGAGCGGCTGGTGGCTGGTTGATTCCCGAAATCAACCAGCCACCAACCGAGCGGCTAGCTGGTGGATGGTTGATTCCCAGAATCAACCTGCCACTAGACGGGCGGCCAGCTGGTGGGTGATTGAATCTCGGAATCAACCAGCCACCAACGGAGTGGCTGGACTAGCCGGGCGGGTGGTTGGTTGATTTCGGGAATCAATGAGCCACTAGCTGGCCGCCTGGCTGGTGGTTGGTTGATTCCGGGAATCAACGAGCCACCAGCCACCCTCCCGGCCGGTGGCTGGTTGATTCCGGGAATCACCCAGCGACCAGCCGAGCGGGCGGCTGGTTGATTTCGAGAATTAACCAGCCTCCCGCCCAGCAGCCATCGAATCAACAAGCTACCAGCCACCCACCCGGCTGGTGTCTAGATGATTCAAAGAATCAACTAGCCAATGGCCGGGCGGGCGGTTGGTGGCTGGTTGATTCCCGGAATCAACCAGCCGCCAGCCACCCTCCCGGCTGGTGGCTGGTTGATTCCTGGAATCAACTAGGCACCAGCCGGGTGGCCAGCTGGTGGCTGGTTGTTTCCCGAAATCAACGAGCCACCAACCGGGCGGTTGATTGATTCCCCCGCTGGGCTCGTGGTTGGCTGATTCCGGGAATCAATGAGCCACCGGCTGGGCAGGCGGCTGGTGGCTCGATGATTCCAGGAATCAGCCACCACCAGATGGGCGGCCATCTGGTGGCTGGTTGATTCCAGGAATCAACCACCACCAGATGGGCGACCATCTGGTGGCTGGTTGATTCCCGAAATCAACCAGCCACCAGATACCCGCTCGGCCGCTGGCTCTGTCGGGCAGGTGGGTTGTTGATTCCCGGAATCAACCAGCCACCAACCGGCCACCCAATTGATGGCTGGTTGATTCCCGGAATCAACCATCTACCAACCAGTCATCCGGTTGGTGGCTGGTTGATTCTGGGAATCAACCAACCACCAGTTGGTCGCCCGGCTAGTGGTAGGTTGATTCCGGGAATAAATCGGCCACCAGCCGGGCAGAGCCACAAGCCGGGCGGGCGGCTGGTGGCTGGTTGATTCTGGGAATCAACCAGCCACCAGCGGGGCGGCGAGTTTGTGGCTGGTTGATTCCCGGAACCAACCAGCCACCAGCCGAGCAGGCGGCTGGTTGATTCCCGGAATCAACTATCCACCAGCGGGGCGGCCAACTGGTGGCTGGTTGATTCCCGGAATTAACCTTCCACTAGCCAGGCGGCCAGCTGGTGGTTGGTTGAATCTCGGAATCAACCAACCACCAACCAGGCGATTGGTTGGTGGCTGGGTGATTCCGGGAATCAACCAGCCATCAACCAGATGGCCGGTTGTTGGCTGGTTGATTCCCGGAATCAACCATCTGGTTGATGGCTGGTTGATTCCCGGAATAACCCAGCCACCAGTCGAGCTGGCTGGTTGATGGCTGGTGGCTAGTTGATTCCGAGAATCAACGAGCCCTTAGCAGGCCGCCCAGCTGGTAGCTGGTTGATTCCGGGAATCAACGAGCCACCAGCCCCTCGCCCAACCGATGGCTGGTTGATTCCGGGAATCACCCACCCTCTAGCCGGGCGGGCGACTGGTTGATTCTGGAAATCAACGAGTCACCAACTAGCCGCTCGACTGGTGGCTGGTTGATTCCGGGAATGAACGAGCCACCAGCCACCGGCCGGGCGGGCAGCTGGTGGCTCGTTGATTCCCGGAATCATCCAACCACCAGTCGGGCGGCCAGTTGGTATCTCGTTGATTCTCAGAATCAACAAGCCACCAGCCGCCCGCCCGGCTGGTGGCTGGGTGATTCCCGGAATCAACCAGCCACTGGCTGGGCGAGCGGCTGGTGGCTCGTTTATTCCCGGAATCAACCAGCCACCAGCTAGGCGGCCAGCTGGTGGCTCGTTGATTCCCGAAATCAACCATCCACCCGCCCGGATGGTGGCTGGTTGATTCCCGGAATCATCCAGCAACCAACGAGACACCAGCTGGCCGCCCGACTGGGGCTGGTTGATTTCGGGAATCAATGAGGCACCAGCCACCAGCTGGGCGGGCGGTTGGTGGCTCGTTGATTCCCGGAATCAACCAACCACCAGACGGGTGGCCAGTTGGTGGCTCGTTGATTCCTGTTATCAACAAGCCACCAGCCACTAGCCGCCCGCCCCGCTGGTGGCTAAGTGATGCACGGAATCAACCAGCCACCGGCTAGCGGGCGGCTGGTGGCTGGGTGATTCCCGGAATCAACCAGCCACCGGCTGAGCGTGCGGCTGGTGGACCAGTCAGCTGGCCAGCTGGTGGCTCCACCCGGCTGGTGGCTGGTTGATTCCTGGAATCAACCAGCCACCAGCCGGGCAGCTAGTTGGTGGCTGGTTGATTCTCGTAATCAAGAAGCCACCAACCAGGCGGCTGATTGATTCCCCCAGCCCGCTGGTGGCCAGATGATTCCGGGAATCAACCCGCCACCGATAGGGCCGGCCGCTAGTGGGTGGTTGATTTCAGAAATCAACCACCGGTGGCTGGTTGATTCCCGGAATCATCCAGCCACCGGCCGGGCGACCACGTGGTGGCTGGTTCTTTCCGGGAATCAACCAGCCACCAGCCGCCCGCCCGGTTGGTGGCTCTGCCCGGCTGGTGGCTGGTTGATTCCGGGAATCAACCAGCCACCAACCGATCGCACGGTTGGTGGCTGGTTAGAACAGATGGTAGCTGGTTGATTCCGAGAATCAACCAACCACCAGCTGGCCGCCTGGCTATTAACAGGTTGATTCCGGGAATCAGCCAGCCACCAGCAGTCCGCCTGGCTGGTGGCTTGTTGATTCCGGGAATCAACCAGCCACCAACCGGGCGGCCAGCCTGTGGCTGGTTGATTCGTGGAATTAACCAACCACCAGCAGCCCACCTGGCTGGTGGCTGGTTGATTTCAGGAATCAGCGAGCCACCGACCTGGCGGCCAGCTGGTGGCTGGTTGAACCCCGGAATCAACCAACCAGCAACCGGGCGACCGGTTGGTGGCTGGTGGCTGATTGATTCCGAGAATCAACAAGCCACCTGCTAGCCACCGGGGTGGTGGCTGAATCAACCAGCCACTTGCTAGCCGCCCGGCTAGTGGCTAGTTGATTCCGGGGATCAACGAGCCACCGGGCGCTCGCCCGGAATCAACAAGCCACTTACTAGCCGCCCGGCTGGTGGCTGGTTGATTCCGGGAATCAACAAGCCACTTGCTAGCCGCCCGGATGGTTGATTCCCGGAATCCACCAGCCACCCTCCCTGCTGGTGGCTGGTTGATTCCTGGAATCAACCAGGCACCAGCCGGGCGGCCAGCTGGTGGCTGGTTGATTCCCGGAATCATCCAGCCACCAACCGGGCGGCTGATTGTTTCCCCCGCCTGGCTGGTGGTTGGATGATTCCGAGAATCAACCATCCACTAGCCAGGCGGGCGGCTGGTTGATTCCAGGAATCAACCAGGCACCTGTCGAGCGTCCGGTTGGTGGCTTGATGATTCCTGGAATCAATCAGCCACCAACCGACCATGCGGTTGATGGTTGGTTGATTTCGCAACCGGTCGTGCCACCCAACTGGTGGCTGGGTGATTCCGGGAATCAACTAGCCACCGGCCGCCCGCCCGGGTGGTGGTTGGTTGATTCTCGGAATCAACCACCCACCGGCCGGCCGCCCGGCTAGTGGCTGGTTGATTCCGGGAATCGGCCAGCCACTAGCCGGGTGGCCGGCCGGTGGGTGGTTGATTCCGGGAAACAACCAGCCACCAGCTGGCTGGCCGGCTTGTGGCTAATTGATTACAGGAATAAACCAGCCACTAGCCGTTTGGCTGGTGGCTCGTTGATTCTCGGAATCTCCCAGCCACCAGCCGGGCGGAGCCACCAACCAGGCGGGCGGTTGGTCGCTGGTTGTTTCCCGGAATCACCCAGCCACCAGCCGGGCAGGCGGCTGGTGGCTGGTTGATTACGGGCGGCTGGTGGCTGGGTGATTCCGGGAATCAATCAGCCACCAGCCGCATAGCCTCCTGCCCGGCTGGTGGCTGGGTGACTCCCTGAATCAACCAGCCACCAGTCACCCGCCCGACTAGTGGCTGAGTGATTCCGGGAATCAACTAGCCACCAACCGCCTGATTAGCTGGAGGCTAGGTGATTCTGGCTGGGTGATTCCCGGAATCACCCAGCCACCAGCCAGTCGGGCTGCCGGGGTGGGGCGGTCAGGAATCTCCCAGCCACCCCCCGCATGGGCGGGCGGGCCACCGGGGTGGTGCCACCCTAGGCTGCGCCACCCCGGCGGCCCGCCCGCCCGCACAGTTGGTGGCTGGGTGATTCCGGGAACCGCCCAACCACCAGTCCCCTGCCCAGTTGGTGGCTGGGTGATTTTGGGAATCTCCCAGGCACCAGCCGGGCAGAGGGAATCTCCCAGCTTCAACCAGGCGGGCGGACGGGCTGCCGAGGTGGCGCGGCCTAGGCTGGTGCCACCCTGGTGGCCCGCCTGCCTGCCTGGCTGGTTGCTGAGCGATTTCGGGAATCGCCCAGCCACCAGCCGGGTGGGCTACTAGTGGCTGGGTGATTCCAGCCGCTTCGGTGATTCCCGGAATCACCCAGCCACAAGTCGGGTGGGCGCGGGCGGCTGGTGCCTTGGCGATTCCCGAAATCACCCAACCACCAACCAGCCAGGCAGGCGGGCTGGCACGAATCACCCAGCCCCCAGCCGGGCAGGCGGGCGGGCCGCTGGGGTTGCCCGGCCTGGGCTTGCGCCACCCTGGTGGCCCGCCCTCCTGCTCGGCTAGTGGCTGGGTGATTCCGGGAATCACCCAACCACCAGCTGAGCGGGCGGGTAGGCCGGCGGGGTGGCACAGCTTGCGCTGGTGCCACGCCGACAGCCCGCCTGCCCACCTGGCTGGTGGCTTTGCGATTTCGAGAATTGCCTGGCCACCAACCGCTCGCCTGGCTAGTGGATGGGTGATTCCGAGAATCACCCAGCGACTGGGCGGGCGGGCCGCCCGGGTGGCGCGGCTTGGGCTGGCGCCACACCGTCTGCCCGCCAGCCTGCTCGGCTGGTGGCTGGGGGATTTCGGGAATCACCCAGTCATGAGCCGTGCCACCCCTACGGCCTGCTTGCCCGCCCAGCTTGTGGTTGGTCGATTCTCGGAATTGCTCAGCCACCAACCGGGTGGGCAGGCTGGCCGCTGGGGTGGCGCGGCCAGGCTGGCGCCACCCGGCTAGTGGCTGGGCAATTCCTGGAATCATTTTTCTTTTCTATCTAGCATGTTGTGGTTGAAAACATATTGAATTTATACTTAGGAAAGAAAAATGATATCCTACCAAAAACATTAATGTGTTTTTTTCCTCATAAACAACTTTGTTTGGCACATAAAAATTTGGTTTTACTAGCATTTTTTAAGAATTTTGATAATTGACCCTAAAAAAAAAAGTCATTGTTCCAGTATCATCACTTTCGTTTTTAAGCTATATTTTGCATGAAAATTTCGTAGTAAATTTTGTAGTCACTGCCATTTTTAAAACATGTTCAAAATTGACCCCTAAAAAATAAAATCATCGTTTCAGTATACACACTTTTCATTTTTAGCACTGTTTTTGATGTTTTTTCGGGGTTTTTTGGCCAGAGTTCCCGTTTTGAGTTTATAGTTCCCGTTTTAAAGTTTACATTGTTTTGTTTTCCTTCATTGTTTTTGTTAGAATGGCTTCTATAACTTTGTTTGTACTCTCCACCTGTCCATTGGCTTGGGGGTCGTATTGTGTAGTCATTCTATGATGAATATGATATTTTTCAAGGGTGGTTTTAAAACCTTGAGAATTGAAAGGAGGTCCTCCATCTATAACTAGCTCTCTAGGCACTCCAAATCTAACAAATATTTCTTCAAATAGAAAAGCTAAAACAAATTCTTCATTAGCTCTAATGAGTGCTTTAGCCTCCACCCATTTAGTCATATAATCTGTACAAACCAATATGTAAACTCTTTGATTGGATGGAGGATTAATGGGCCCTACAAAGTCTAGAGCCCATATTTCAAAGGGTTCAAGTATTACCTGGGGATTCAATGGCATTTCATCTCTATGATTAGGTTGACCCATTCTCTGACAGCTATCACAGGCCCGAACATATTTCTTTGCATCCTTGAAGAGTGAGGGCCAATAATAACCCATCTTGAGAATTTTATGTGTCATTCTCTTATCAACAAAATTCCCTCCACAAGGGCCATCATGACAAGCTTTCAGTATATCATAAACCTCATCTTCTCTAATGCATCTTCGGACTTCATGATCAAGTCATGTATAGAAAAGACACCCACTTATCTAGCTATACCGAGCACTTTGTTGAATGATCTTTCTTTTCTCTCGATGTGATAGGTGTGATGGTAACTTCCCTACAACTAGATAATTGGAAATGTCTGCATACCAAGGTGAGTGAGCAGATATTGCAAATAAATATTCATTAGGAAAGGAATCATCTACTGAAGTATTATCATCATCTTTTAATCAAGAAAGGAAATCAGCAACTACATTTTCTTTACCAGGTCAATCTACAATTGTAATATCAAACTCTTGTAATAACAATAACTACTTAGTGACTCGAGCATTTGTGACAGATTTTTTCATTAAATACTTAATAGCCGAGTGGTCAGTATGGAAAAAAGTAGAGTAACTAGTAATGTAATGTCAAAATTTATTAATAGCATAAATGACTGCTAAAATTTCCTTTTCGGTAACTATGTAATTAAGCTCAGCAGGAGTCATATTCTTTTTAGTGAAATAGATAGCATAAGGAAGATGGATTTCCTCTTGTCCCAAGACAGCTCTCTGATTGCAGTATCCAAAGCATCAGAGGATATTTGGAAGGGAAGTGCCCAATCAGGTCTCCTTAAAATAGGAGCTGTAGATAACTGATGCTTGAGTTCATCAAATGCTGTCTGGAAAAGATCAGTCCACTTGAATTCAACATTTTTCATAAGTAACACAAACAAAGGCGAAGCTATTTTAGAAAAAAAAAATTGATAAATCTTCTGTAGTATCTTGCATGTCCTAAAAAACTTCTCACATCAGTTTGTGTTCTAGGAATATGAAGGTTCTGAATTACCTGTATTTTGGATGGATCTACCTGAATTCCTTGAAATGAAATAAAGTGTCCAAGTACAATTCCTTCATTCATCATCATATGACATTTTTCAGTACTTAAGGAAAGGTGAGCTTGTACACAATGTAAGTACTTTCTCAAGGTTTTGTAATGCATCCTCAAAAGACACACCATAAGGGGTAAATTCATCCATAAATATCTCCATGGAGTCATTAAGCATATTAGAGAAGACTCCTATCACTGCTCTTTGAAAGGTTGTTGGTGTACTACATAGTCCAAATGGGAGAACTCTACAGGCAAAAGTTCCATAGGGACTAGTAAAAGTGGTCTTATCTTGGTCTTGCGGTGCAATTTTGATTTGATTATATCCACTAAAATCATCTAAAAATGAGAAGAATTTCTTCCCTGACAAACTATCTAAAACCTGATTAATGAATGGCAAGGGAAAGTGATCCTTTTGAGTGGCTTTATTTAAGGCTGTATAATCTACACACACTCTCCATTTCCCGTTTTTCTTAGGTACTACTACCAACGGAGAAACCCATTCATTTTCAGATATGGGATATATAAACCCTGCATTAAGCAATATTTGAAGTTCTTCTTTGACAATTTCCCTCAAATTGGGATTCATTCATCGTTGGGGTTGACAGATTGGTTAGCAACCTTCCTTGATATAGATGCGATGAGTACATAATTCAGGAGAGATTCCCTTCATATCTGTATAGTCCCATGTGAATGCTTCCTTATTTTCACGAAGTAACTTCATTAGTTATTGTGTTTCAGCATCTGTTATGTTGGGCTTTATGTTCAATGTCTTTCCAGGTTTGATTTCTGTCGTTATGCTTTTAGAAGAGATGGTAGTTGTTGTTTAAGGTAGAACTTCAGATTTAAGATTTTCCTGGGTATCAGATTTCAAAATTGCAGTGAACTGATTATGTGTTTCGGAAGTGACCAAGGAGGGTTCACAAATAAAATTACTAATTACTTCATCCTCCGTGATATATTTAAGACTTAAAGCTTGTCCGATAGTCAAAATAGGTTGAGTAGCATTATCATCATAGTCCAACCATACAGAATTATCATTATTAATCATGGTTGGGGCATGAGGGTAGAGAGTAAGTTTCTTGGTTTCACATCCATTAGAAATTGTCATTGAACTAGATCTACAATTGATAAAGGCATCGGCTGTGGCCAACCGGGGCCTTCCCAGAATTAGAGGATGTCCCCCCAACTTTGTTTTAGTCTGTAATACCACAAAGTTAGCTGGGTAATTCCAGGATTCAGTTGAGATGATTAGTGTTACACTAAAAAATGTCACCTTGACTACTTACAGTTAGTATGGCTCAAATCAACAGTCATGCTACCCTCTTAGGCAAGTCTCATGCCTCTGTTATCCATCTCAAACTCAAAGAAGAGAGAAAGTCTTGTAAAAACTATGTTTATCTCTGGGGTCGCAGGTTCTCTCTAGCCTTACCTGCGGGGACGCTGACCATGTTCACAAAATCTGCGTCCATGGACGCTCTGTATGTTAAGGGACAGGTGCGTCCCTCTGTAAAAGGCAAAATGCGCGAGTTTTATCTTGAAAAAGTTACTTGTGGTTACTTCTAGAACATTCTAGAGGTCGGTTTGATGAAATGGATGCGCCTCCAGTTGGTTCATGTATCTCTATTAAGGGGGAACTTATCCCATCAATAAGGGAGCTATCCCACCCATAGAGGGGGATGATCCCATTGATAGTGGACCTGAATAACCTCTTTACAGCACTATAAATAAAGGCATTGAGCCAGAAGGAGAAGAGGTTGGAGCTATACATTTTCTTTGGGTAAATGCTGCAGGATTTAGGTCTTCCATTAGAGCCTTTGTGAGGAGAGATTGTCTTCACTTGATTCTACTTGGGAGAGGGTGAGCTTTGTCAAAGTAGAGGAAAACCCTTGATGGACCCTGGGAGGAACTTGCACAACACCAAGGCCAGGTTGTAAGAGTTTCTTTGTTTCGTTATTAATACAAACTGGTTTATTTTTCTCAATAGCTTGTGTTAATGAGTTATTTCATGTGTTCCTTGGTCTGCATGTTGAATATATGTTTTATTATATGAAATGCAAGTGCTTGGTAATTGTTTGATTGTTTGTGGTTGCAGGAATTGACTTGAAGGAGGAGCTCATCCGGATCGTCAAGAACGGACTTCAACAACAGCGTTTTGGAATAAGGTAAGCCTAAACACTTGTAGTTTTCATGTTGTAAAAGGTGTATTTAGAGAAAGATCACTCCATTTTGTCTTGTTTGTCATTAGAATGTCTTAGACTTCTAGGAAGGTCAGTCGTGTCCGCACCCTTGACAGATTCCGTGTGACAAATTGGCGACTCCACTGGGGAATCCATTAATGAGAGAGTCTTTTCCTTTATATGAACTTTGCTTTGAGAAAATCATTTTTATTTTCTGGTTTTTGACTGTGAGAATTAGTATTTGGGTGGCTTAGCTTTAGATTTAGTTAGATTTGGTTTTTCTTCATTTTTCCAGAAGGACGCACCCTCTTAGTACTGCACAGTGCGTCTTTGGACGCGCTGTTGCCGTCTGCACAGAGCGGGGCCGCACCTGTGACAACGGGTTGCCTGCGTCTTCCTGTAAAACTTAAGAAAATTCCATTTTTGCTTTAAATTGCTTTTAGATTTTGTTTTTCCTTAGTGTTTTCTGCCCAGATCCTTTAGTACCCTGTCAAGAATTTTCACCTGAACTTGTTTTGTGAGCTTTGAGTGTTTTAGTGGTTTTCAACGAAGTTTAGACCTAGGGTTTGATTTTTGGAAAGGCTTTGTAGTGACTTTGATAGTAGAAAGTTGTCCAGCCTTAGATCTCTCTGGTTAGTCAACCTTCTTAGAAGTCGGGCCTGTCGTAAAGTCTCCTTTTGTGAGCAACTTGCCATTTGAGTTGTTTTGGGTCAAATTTCGAATTACTTGTTTATAAAGTATTGATTTCCATTTTACAAAAAGAACAAAAAGATTAGAGTTTTGTTTTGGCTAGTTTTTGATTCTGCAATAAGCTAGTCCTTGATTTGATTGTGATCAAGTAAAACACCTTAGAAATAATCATTGTTAGTTTTGGCCTCGTTAAGATTGCTTAGAGTAAATTTGCCTTTAGTTTGCTTATGAGTGCATTTTCATAGATTTTAAGAGTTGTTAAGATTGATTTTTGGTTACATTAGATTTACTTGCTTTATTAAAAGAAAAATACAAAAACATCTTCTTAAAAAGTCTTGTTTCAAGTAGCTTTTTGTTTTCAAAAGAAGAAAAGAGTTTTTTCGTGCATGTAAAGAGAAGTTATGTTTTTATGCTTGGAAAAGAAAAACGAATTGTTTCTTTGATTGTCTTCAATTAAGAAGTTGCTTTTATAAAGATTGCATTCTCTCAACTTTTTAGTTAAGCAATTCATCGAAAAAGTAAAGTAGTGGATAAATCATTCTAGGTGCATTTTGTAGTGGTTTCGAGTCGAGTCAACACACCACTGGTTTCACTTCCATCACCTTTTGACTTAAGAAACAACCTTAAAAGTAACGCTTAAATTAAAATCAATCTAGTAATCTTTATTTTTCTAGGGCTCTGAAGCACCAACATAGCTTAGGCTAGGGTCTTGGAGTAGGTGAGTACTTAACTCTCCAAGACTACAAAACCAAACAGATAGTCTATCTTGAGTAGAACAAATCCAATTGTTTCAGTTACATTCTGGGAAAGCTCCTCTTAAAGGAGAAGCACGAGCTCGTGTCCGAACCAGTGAGGGGATCATTCCTCCCTCGTTGGGAACGACGCCAGGCAGTACGTATTACAAACGGTAAACCTCGGATTAACCATTGTCGAGGAGCCAGGGGTCACTTATCGGTAAACCTTGGATTGTTGTCAAGGAGCCGGTAAGGGGATTGGAGCTTGCTACTCTGCCCTTGCGTGCTGTCGGAGTTTAGACTGTTCCCCCAGGTGTAATTGTTGTGATTGGTAACCTTAGTGGCCATAATATCTAGGATTCTACCCAAGGTGACGGTGGAGGGAAGGTCCCACTGTACCTGGAGCAGACGTCGGTTATACTCACTTGGATTTTCTGGGGGGTTCGCTTCACTTCGAGACGGTTAAAGTGGAGGAACTTGGTCCAGTCTATTCATTAAGCAGGTTGCCGGGGTAACTGTTCCACCCACCATTTCTGTACTGAATCCTGCGAGGTTGGGCCTAATCACCAACTAGCGCTTTTGGTCCGGAAGACTACTGTTTGTGTGTGGTTTGACGCTCTAGATTATTTAGGCGTGTGCTTCAAATTTGATTGGTTCTTTAGAAGACTTTAGGTGGTTTGATTTGAAATTTTTTACTTTGTTTTCGTGTGTTGTAGTTAAAATCTTTAATTGTGGCGGAATTACCGAGAAGGTCCCGTCGAATTGCGGGCCAGTCTCCTGAAGTTGTTTCTGTGGCCGAATTGTTGAGAAGATCCCGTAGACTTAGGGGATCCCCTCCTCGAGACGACCCAGGTAATTTAGAAGGGTTAAAGGTCCTTGTAACTCCTCCTAGTGGCAGTAGAGTAGGATCACCTGAAGAAGGAGAATCTTCCTTGGTAGTCCATCCAGATTACCAAAGTTTAGAAACAGGTTACAATCCCGAAGCTGTTACAGTTTCCGAGCTTGCTGGTAGTTTTTCATCTGCCAGTGAAACAGGCGAAGAACCTGAAATTTCAGAACCTGTTACTCCAACTCCTAGTGTTCCTGATTCACCAAGAATAGAAAGAATTATCACCGAAAATCTTCCTGTTGGATTAATTGCTATAGAAGAACTTGTTCCAGAGGAAGAAATAGGCGTTTCTGATTCTGAAGATCTAATTACCCTTGATCTAAGGGAGCGTGAATCCATCTTTTACAGTCCTCCTAGAAGTGAATCTTGGTACCTTGCATTAACCAATTTTTTAGACAACTCAGTAGGTTTTTCTACACCTCGTACTCCGGTTCCACCTAGAGGAATTCATTCTCCTGTAAATATGTCTGGTCAGTCATCTGTGTTTTCACAAAGTCCTGAATCATTTTTACATGGCGGTCCTTCTGTTCCTACTGGGTATCAATCACTTTCTGGTACCTTTGCGGGAGCATCTCCTCAACCTGTTGATCATGGGTTATTAGTTGGAAACAGTGGTAATGTACCATTGAGTATAGGTGACGTTTATATGATGTCAGGTTCAACTCCCATTAACCAACCTCAAGGTGGCCAATTACCGCCTGGGGGGCAACCTTCGTTAATGCCTGGGGGGCAACCTCAAGGTACTTCATTCGTGACTGGGGGGCAACCTCAAGGGTATCAACCCCAGCCTCAATATGTACCCCAAAGTCAACCTCAGTATCAGTATCAACCTCAAGGATGGCAACCTCAAGGATGGCAACCCCAAGGGTATCAACCCCAAGGGTATCAACCTCAAGGATACCAACCTCAAGGTCAAGGTCAACCCCAGTATTCGTATTTACCTCAAGGTTATCAACCTACGGGTCAATACCCTGGTCAAGGTTATCAACCACCTCAAGGGCAATCATATGGGACTGCACCTTACAGTTATCAACCCTATCCTCAATACGGCTATGGATCTCAGTATCCTCAACCTGTTACGAGTCAATACCCTGGAATGTTAACATGGGATCCGTCACAGGGTCAACAGATGTCGCAACCAAGTATACAGTCGGTACCTCAAGCAGGACAACCTGCAGTTCCTGGTCCACCCCAGCAACCGCAACCTGTCCAGTCAAGTGTTCAGACCCCTGTAACTTCTGTAGTTACTCAGCCGCCAATTGCACCTGGTACTCCACCTCACACGGCTGCAGCAACTACCGCTTCATCTACCATGCTTACTTCTGGAGTATCGGCAGCTCCGGTTTCTACTGTCCCTGTAACCACTCCTCAGACATCTGTACCGTTGTCTGGACCCACGGTTCAAACCACAGTCCAGATGCCTGCAGGCCAACCTGGTACAAGTACGGTTGTTACTACTCAACCTCAATTTGTTCAACCTCCGTACCAGGGACAGTATCAACCTGGGCAAGCTGCCCAACAACCGGTTTACCAGTATCAACCGTATCCTGGGTACACTTATCAA
Source organism: Pinus tabuliformis (assembly GCA_031772625.1). Lineage (NCBI taxonomy): Eukaryota > Viridiplantae > Streptophyta > Pinopsida > Pinales > Pinaceae > Pinus > Pinus tabuliformis. Next base: position 533,655,933 of record CM062810.1, on the reverse strand, counting down.
CCACCTCAGCAACCCCAGTACGGTCCGGTTAATCCTGGTTTTCCAGGAGGATATAATATCCCAAATGCGACTCCTGTTCCTAGTTATCCTGGATATCCTCCTCCTGGGGCTGGTATTGTGACTCAGAGTTTTAGAGATCCTAACCGGCAGTTACCGTTTATTGCGACTTTAGATTTACCCGACTTGACGCGCCTAACGAACGATCCAATTCAATATCTTCCGTTCTGGCCGCCAATGCCAAATAAGTTGCCCAGCGATATACCCAAGTTCGAAGGTAAGTCTGGAGAGGATCCGTCTAATCACGTGATGACTTACCACCTCTGGTGTGCATCAAATTCCATCTCAGATGATTCCATCCGCTTACGTCTTTTCCAGCGTACACTCATTGGTCTCGCAGCCAAGTGGTACATTGAGTTACCACGGGCCTCTTTTTACAACTTTAGCCAGTTAGCTACCTCGTTCTTAACTCATTTTCAGTTACCAGTCAGATACGATAATGGTACAGAATTATTAACTTCGCTAAAACAATCGACATCCACGTACATTTCTGATCACATCCATGAGTGGAGACGTCGAAGAAGATTAGTGAAAGTTTTTATCCCGGACCAAATCTTAGCTGAATGGTTTGTCAAATCATTATTACCAAGAATTACTGAAGATGTAGCTAAGGCCGGAGTAGTTACTGAGGAGCAAGTCATTGCTCAGGCACAATACCTTGACTTAGTTTACACTCAGTCGGGTACGTTACACGAGAAAATTCCGGATCTTCCAAAGTCAAACCAAATCGCTGCTGCTCCTTCGGGATCTCATGCCGCTGATGGTATGATCGGTATCGTGACTACGAAGAGTAAGAAGAAGTCTTCCAAGACCTCCAATACTCCAATTATCACTTTGCCTGATTCTCCGACAGGAGAGTCTTCTCCTCCTGAACTTACCGCCGACATTCACGCTGTAGAGTCATCTACGGCCAAATCCAAAAACGGTGGAAAGAAGAAAGGAAAGAAGAAGGCTAAAGCAGACAAGGCTCCAAAGGAGAAAACGGAAAAGTCGGAAACCAATGACGAAAAGCGCAAACCTCGATATCCTTGTCTTATTTGTGAAGAAGATCATTTTACGAGAGACTGCCCTCATCGGGCCGAGGTAGTGAAAATAGTCAAAGGTTCTCCCACTCCTGCTGTGTTAAAAAATCCATTTCCAGAGCAGGAGAATAAGATGATAGGTTCTTCTTCGAATGCCAGTGAAGAACCCATTTTGATGATGTCTCATGTCAGGATTGCGACTCGATCGCAAGATTATGGTAGTAAGGCTCCTGTTGATGGTAAAGAAGCAGAATCTTCTCACTCTAACCCATCAACCTCAGCTCCTGGTTCCGATCCACTACAGATCGAAAAACCTAACCCAGACTTAGTGATTAAGCCGCCCGCCAAGGGTGTACTTCGAAGGTCTGCTTTCAATCCACATGCGAGAGCAGCCCAGAATTACAACATTGTTGAAGACTTAGCTGTTTCACCTTCAGCAATGTCGGCACTCGAAGTGCTGCAATCATGTCCAGCGCAACGAAAATTGCTTTTGTCGGCTATTGGAGCTGTCGATGTTCAGGACCCGAACCTAATGATCTTTGATCTAGAAAGTAGTACACCGCGTCTCCCCCATCAAATGGCTTTCCAAATTCCAGTGATAGTCAAAAACAGGCCTATTCATCGGACTGTGATTGATGAGGGAGCTTCTACGTGTATTATGTCGATTCAATGTTGGAGATCGCTTGGTTCTCCTTCGTTGAACCAATCCCCCACCATCCTTAAGGCCTTTGATGGCCGTGGGTTCCGTCCGTTTGGTATTCTACAAGAATTGCCTATAGGGGTCGAAGGTAAAACCGTTAGTCTGGATGTGGAAGTGGTTGATGCCCCTCTAGACTACAACCTTCTTTTGGGTCGAAGTTGGTCATATGCTATGACAGCGGTCGTTTCATCGGTCTTCAGAGTCATTAAGTTTCCACATAACGGTAAGATCGTGACTATTGATCAGCTGACATACTTTTCATCCGACCCAACCTCTTTAGAAACTATCCAGCATGTTGGTAAAACGACAATCCCTTATAGGGACATTGGTGTAGGTTTAGTTAAGGATTCCGGTTTACTGGGAACTTTTCCTCTCCCTCCACTCAATGCAGACCCTTCGTTTGCAACAATTCATATGATCACGTCAGAAAACATTATTTATGATGATCCTTGGTATGTTCCCTCTGACTCTGAGCTAGACTCACTCGGTGATGTTATGCCGTTGAGTCCGTATGAGATTGCTTATGAAGCTCTTATGTCTTTTACCGACTTTCATTCAACCGAAACCGACCAAATGAATGTGGTCAGTGAAGAGTCACTTTTCACCTCACCCTTAGAACGGATAACGTTTCCCGAAGAAGTGTCATCTGACGAACAACTTCGCGAAATCCTAAGTGTAGATGATCTACCATGGGAAGATCTCCATCACAGATCTTCGTTTTTACCTAAGGATGATGCATTTGAAAATGATTTTTCATCTATCTTTACCGCTGAATATGTCAAAGACGCTCAGGATCCAACGAAACATTCTGATTCAGAGCTGAATTTAGGGAATATTTCTCGTACTATTCCCATTGATATTTCAGTGAAGCCCGGAATCGAGGAGAACATTCATATAGGTGCCGCATGTACTGAAGAAGAAATCCAAACTTACAAGGCCCTATTCCAAGAATTCCGCGACGTGTTTGCCTGGTCTTACGAGGAAATGCCGGGAATTGATCCTGCCATTGTTGTTCATGAAATCAAAACCTACCCGGATGCTAAACCCATTCGGCAACGGTTGCGTCAGATTCACCCTCGAAAAGCGGCTGCGATTAAAGCAGAAGTCGAAAAGCTGTTGAAAGCAGGTTTCATTTATCCGATCCCGTTAACGGATTGGGTATCGAATATTGTTCCCGTCAATAAAAAACAAGGAACAATAAGAATCTGTATCGACTATAGGGATATCAATCGAGCTTGTCCAAAAGACAACTATCCTACGCCTTATATCGATCAAATTATTGATGATTGTGCCGGAAGTGAGATGTTTTCCTTCATGGATGGTTTCTCAGGCTATAATCAAATCAATATTCTACCTGCCGATCAACCAAAAACGGCATTCATTTGTCCATGGGGGACATTTGCTTATTGCAAATTACCTTTTGGACTTAAGAATGCCGGGGCCACTTTTCAACGGGCGATGTCTTATGCATTTCATGACATCAAGCACATTGTGCAACCCTATCTCGATGATTTGCCTGCTCATTCTTTACAACGAGCTGATCACCTTGTCCACCTACGAGCAATCTTTATGAGGTGTAGGCATTATCGAATTCGGTTGAATCCCCACAAGTGTGTTTTCTGTATAGAAACAGGTCGATTGCTGGGATTTGTTGTTTCAAAAGCCGGCATTCGCGTCGATCCCTCGAAAGTCGAGGCTATCATCAAATTGCCTCCTCCTTCGAGTTTGCGCCAACTCCAAAGTTTGCAAGGGAAAGCGAACTTTTTACGCCGATTCATCCCAAACTACGCCGAGGTCACTAAAGGTTTTACACGGTTGTTGAAACAGAACGCACAATTCTTTTGGGACGAGATTGCCCAACAATCTTTTGATGCACTGAAACACGCGTTGACCCATGCACCGTTATTGCATCCTCCCAACTACAACCAGGACTACTTCTTATACCTCGCAGCTTCGCATTCCACCATTGGAATGGTGTTAGTTCAAGAAGATGAATTCAAAGCAGAGCATGTGATATATTATCTTAGTAGAACCTTAAATCCCACTGAGTTAAAATATTCGCATGTGGAGAAATTGGCCCTGGCAGCCGTTCAAGCTGTCCAGCGTTTTCGTCACTACATTCTTCTCCGCAAGACTACAGTTATTTCGGATTGCAACCCTATGATTTATATTTTGACAAAACAACTGCTAGGGGGCAAGTACTCTAAATGGATTGTTATCCTGCAAGAGTTCGACTTGGAGTTCGAGAAGTCCAAGTCTAAGAAATCTTTAGTTTTTGCGGAATTGATGTGTGATTTCCCGAGTGCTGACACAGAGACTGTGGCAGAGGAGTCCATTGCGGACGAATCTTTGTTTCTTATTAGCACTTTAGATCCGTGGTATGGGGATATAATCATCTATCTCCAAACCCAAACCTTTCGGCCTGAAGCTTCCAAGGAAGACCGTCGAAAAATTCGGTTTCGATCCCAGCAATACAGAATTATTGGAGATACACTTTATCGCCGGGGGGCAGACTTAGTTTTTCGACGTTGTTTAACTCACGAAGAGGCTGAGAGAGTTTTGAATGATTGTCACTCTGGAGCATGTGGCGGTCATATGTCTGGGTATGCCACAGCTCAGAAGGTGTTGCGCGCTGGCTATTTCTGGCCGTCTATGTTTAAAGATTGTATCCTTGCTGTCAGAACATGCCACAACTGTCAAGTGTTTGATCGAAAGATGCGCGCTCCACCTGCTCCTCTCCACCCTATAATTGCCGCTGGTCCATTCGCCAAATGGGGCATTGACTTTATTACTTGTAACCCTCACTCGGCCGGGGGGCATGCGTATATCATCCTCGCGGTTGATTATTTTACAAAATGGGCCGAGGCGATGCCTACATTCGACGCAAGCGGCAAGACAGCTGCAGTTTTCGTATTCAATCATATCATAACTAGGTTTGGTGTCCCACAAGCAATCATTACTGACCATGGGAGCCATTTTCGAAACGTCATGATGACTGAGCTTACAAGCCAGCTTGGTTTGCGCCACGATAGCTCTACTCCTTATTATCCGCAAGCCAACGGTTTGGTTGAGTCAATCAACAAAGTTCTAGTCATCATGATTCGACGGATCATTGGTATCCATCGAACGAATTGGCATAACATGTTATTTTCGGCGCTATGGGCATATCGAACTTCAGTGAAAAATTCAACAGGTTTCACCCCTTTCCAGCTAGTTTATGGCTTAGAAGCTGTGTTACCTATTGAATGCGAAATCCCATCACTTCAAATGGCTGTCGAATTACTTCCAGCTACTTCCGAAGAGGAGAAACGGTTATTATACTTGGCTAAATTAGATGAGACTCGACGTGACGCTACTTTAGCTATCGAGACTCACGCGAAACGAATGAAAGCTCAGTACGATAAAAATGTAACCCCTCGAAGTTTTTCGGAAGGAGACCTAGTACTATTATATGATCAAGCTAACGATAAGCTAGGTGCCGGAAAATTCGTTCCCATGTGGCATGGGCCCTACATTGTAAAGCGAAAGCTAGCAAAAGGGGCTTATGAGTTAGTTGATTTTGATGGGGACTCTTTGGGTAAACCCAGAAATGGACTTTACCTAAAGAGGTATTATGCTTAAAATGATGGGTATGGAGAAATTTTTAGATAGGTTAGATTTCCTTTCTAGCTAGCAAGTGTGTTAGTTTAGTCAGTGTGCTTAGCTTAGCGAGTGTGGTTTTTCGTCATTATTCTGGCTTATCTTGGTTTTACTCTTGATATTGTAGATGTCGACGCCTCTCCAAACATACATTGGATTTGCTGATGGTGCTTGTCGTAGTACACGGAATATCTCTTCCGCAGCTTGGGTTATCTATTCGCCCTCTGACGAGTTAGTTTCTATGCATGGGGTAAGCCTCGGTCAAACAACGAATAACATTGCAGAATACAGTGCAGTGGTTGAATTATTATCCGAATCTATTTCATTTGGAATTCGACGTTTGATAGTGAGGTTAGATTCTGAACTTGTTGTATTACAGCTTAATAGAGTTTATGCCATTAGAAATCCTGTGTTATTAAGGTTGTTTTTGAGAGTGCGTCTCTTGGAACGTGAATTTGATTACATTGAATATCAACATATTCCAAGGTCTTTGAATACATTAGCAGATGCAATTGCTTCTCGAATGTTGGACAGACATTTACGATAATCATGCAAGTAAATTTAAAAACATTTCATCACATATGTTAAACAAGATAAGCCGGTAATAGTGATATATATAGATAGAAGTGTGTCAAAAAATATATACATCGTCTTCGATCATAGGTTTAAAACACCTTATGATCGGCAAAATGATAGTACAAAAAGTCAAAAATGTCACATGTGACTACAAAAGTGACTAGTCAATCACTGGTGGTGCTCTCTGTACGACACCACTGCGCGGGCTACCTTACGCAAAAATCTCCTAAACGGTCCAGGGACCGCGACTACGAAGCGCTGAAGCCTGATAGGAATGTCGTCCATAGTAGTCTCAGGTATATCTGCCGTGAGACGCTCTAGATCATGCTCCAACTCAGCTAGTACTTCTGCTGTCGCATCCTGTGGGGCCGGTACCGGTGCAGCTGGATGTAGTCTATCATAAGGCCGGAGGTTGGCTGGACGCTGTGGACCAACATCTGCATTTTGAAAGATTTACTATTAGTTTTGAGACGATATATATAAAAAAAAAAAATACAAAAAATACATAATTAGAAAACTTGTGAAAATAAAAAGTACCTCTGTCATCCCATTGTTCTCCCTGTGGAAGAACCATGTCCGGATCACCTCTGAAATCCATTCCGGCATACGGAAAGTCCTGTATCACAAAAAGCTGGCCCTCTAACCAGTCAAAATAACTATCTGAGAATCGAACTACTGCCGCGCCCTCGTCAGGATGCCGGGCCATCACCGCAACCCATCGTATCAGCTTTGGCTGCTGAGGACCCAAGATATCAACAGTGAGTTGCTGAGGGATCAGCATTGGAATTCTCTCCAAGGCAAAGCTCACGACTATAGGCCCATATCCAAAAGTCTTTAGTCGTCCGTTCTTTGCCTTGGTCAGTTGGCTCTTCATATGAGCCGACACAGCTTCACACCAGTTGAAAATGGTGCCTTGGTAACAGTCAATTGCCATCCGCATTTGGGATCCGGAAGCAATGTGTAAAGCGGCCGCGCCGCAAATTCTGGTAACCGTGAACGCTATGACTTTGAGTTCCGGTAGAGTGATGTGTTTTATCTCTATGCCTTTTGAATGGTGAGCCCCAGGTGTGCACCAATTCTCGCGGAGACTATCAAGGGATTGGCCACCCGGCCTAGTCCCCGCAAGACTGAGTTGCTCACCTCTGTTTGGCAAGCCAGTGAGAAAGTATACATCCGAGGGCTCTATCTCGAGCTGGTGCCCTCCTATGTAAAAGCATTGTTCTTGTACGTTCCATCGCTCAACCAGCCATTCCAAGAATCTTACCTGGCCCCTCATGCCCGGTATGGTCCAATATTTGTATAATCCGCATGCTCTTAGGGCATCCAGGGAAGGTTGATGATTTATTGCAGCTTCATCTTCCTCTACATGCTCTCTTTCTCTCCAGTCTAACATGATTAATGCCCTGCATATCAAAAATAGCAATTAGAAATTAATTTGGGAATTTTTGGTGGTTTTTTGAGAGAGTTGGGGTTTTGAAATGCGCGTTTCTCGGAGGACGCACCCCGGCTTTGTAGCACAGGGCGCCCGGACGCAGCTGGCCTGAAGGCGGGCTGCGTCTTCCGACCGTTTTCCCGTATGAGAAAAAGTCGGGGGACGCAGGTCACCCGAAGGGCACCTGCGTCCGCCGAGAGGCGCATTCCAAAACCAAAACCCCCCCAAAAAATGAAACTAAAACCTAAAAATTGATTCTAAACGGATAGAAATGCAGAGTAGGATGTGTAAAATACCTGGATGAGACGGCGTTCGATTCCGACGGTCAGATTTTCCGCAGCGACCACGGGAAGTTTCTTGTCAAAAGCTCCTTTTTCAACCTCAACAGTGAAACGGTAAAAATGACATGGTAAAAGGTCTTTTTATAGGTTTTTTGGATGAATTAGTTCATTTTTTACCATGAAAAGATGTTTTTGAATGTATTTTTGCCTATTTTAAACAGGTATGAGTAATGTGTCGCTTTTGTGCAGGACAAAGGGATTTCGAGGGAAATTGTAATTTTTTCACAAACAAAATATCAGAGTCATCTTTTAAGCCCTTTTCTGACTCCTAAAACATGAAAAGATCGCCGAGTGTTTCTTTTTCACTCGTTAAAACGGAATTAAAAGACGGTCCCCTTTTAGCTCTTTTCTGACCGCAAAATCAGGAAAAGATTGCCGGGTTTTTGTCGTTTCGAACTCGATAAGGAAATAAAACGACGTGTCCTTGATCGCTTTTTACTTTTCAGGTTAACGACACTATTATGAAAGTACTCCTTGGTCGCAAGATCAAGCGGTTCCCCCAGGTATTATTTTATACTTTTTCGGGCTTGAGGGACACAAATATACGAAAAAGTTCAACGTGGAGTCTCCTTTAGTTTTTTCAGACTCTCTAAAATTGAAAAACGCCGAGTTTCTCCTATACTGGGCTCGTTAAACTTTTACAGTAGAGGACCTGTTCAATTACAAACAGGAACGAACCACTCCTTCCTAGGGTTCGAATTTAAACTAGGTTGGACTCGTCCGAAGGATGAGCTTATAATCAAGCATATGTTATCCTCCTCAAGCTTGTTAAAAATAAAGAGGTACTTGCCAGAAATGGTGGGGGAAAAGAGAGAAGAATGAACCTGTTTGTCACCTTTTGTCTCAGAAGAAACTTTATTACCACTCTTGAACACGACACTTTTCATTCACCTGGGTTGGGAAATCTTTTACCTCACAGTTGACCAAATCACTTTGAAAGTCTTTAACCGGGTTCCAGGGATTAACTTTGAGTTATTCGTCACCAAGCCATCTGTTGTGTCGTTATGTGTTCAAGAGGTCTGCAAGCAAAAACTTTCATCTGCAAAATACTTGTCATCCATTTGACCATCCCTGAGTCAGTCCTTACAGCAACATTTCTTCAACTTGAACAATGATTTCGTGTTGCGGGCTTGCCTGCAACGGGTCGCTTTCTATCGACATCGACACATTATCTAGAAAGATGACTTAGGAATCGACAGTACCTTGAAGTCTGCATGCATCAATGGCAGGTTTCTCGCCTTTGACGTCAGTTTACATCATTGACTTTCGATCAGAGGATTCCGTGAAGTGTTCGACATCAAAACATCTATTCACATTTCACGGGTTGTGCTTGGTACTTTGAGAACCATTGACATTACTGGTGGTTTCTCTCACGCTTGTTAACAGTTTACATCATTGACTGGTAATCAAGTGGTTTCTAACATGTTCGACATCGAATCATTTAATCACATGCTAGAATCGTACCAATTCGGGAAGTAGAAGTGAAGACCCTGGATCTAGTTTCTACCATCCAGGCTGCGAGGAGTTTTGTATTCATTATCTATGTAGACTAATCATAAACAGATGGCTGCGTCCATACTGTGTCTACAAAAGTCTATAAAAATGATGTACTGCAAGATCATTCCTGTATCAGAATAGTTAGTCCATTAGTTAAAGTTTTGAATCTGAGTATGGGAATGCCTACCTCAGTGATGATATAATCTTATCCATGTATTTTGTGTTGAAAATTGCAGGTTCCAACCAGGCCATCCACAAGGCAATCCTTGAAATGATAAAGCGCTTCACCCTTCCTAGAATTACAAAACCCTATTCTATTCCAGGCTTCGCACTTTAGGGGGCAATCTGTTACACTAAAAAATGTCACCTTGACTACTTACAGTTAGTATGGCTCAAATCAACAGTCATGCTACCCTCTTAGGCAAGTCTCATGCCTCTGTTATCCATCTCAAACTCAAAGAAGAGAGAAAGTCTTGTAAAAACTATGTTTATCTCTGGGGTCGCAGGTTCTCTCTAGCCTTACCTGCGGGGACGCTGACCATGTTCACAAAATCTGCGTCCATGGACGCTCTGTATGTTAAGGGACAGGTGCGTCCCTCTGTAAAAGGCAAAATGCGCGAGTTTTATCTTGAAAAAGTTACTTGTGGTTACTTCTAGAACATTCTAGAGGTCGGTTTGATGAAATGGATGCGCCTCCAGTTGGTTCATGTATCTCTATTAAGGGGGAACTTATCCCATCAATAAGGGAGCTATCCCACCCATAGAGGGGGATGATCCCATTGATAGTGGACCTGAATAACCTCTTTACAGCACTATAAATAAAGGCATTGAGCCAGAAGGAGAAGAGGTTGGAGCTATACATTTTCTTTGGGTAAATGCTGCAGGATTTAGGTCTTCCATTAGAACCTTTGTGAGGAGAGATTGTCTTCACTTGATTCTACTTGGGAGAGGGTGAGCTTTGTCAAAGTAGAGGAAAACCCTTGATGGACCCTGGGAGGAACTTGCACAACACCAAGGCCAGGTTGTAAGAGTTTCTTTGTTTCGTTATTAATACAAACTGGTTTATTTTTCTCAATAGCTTGTGTTAATGAGTTATTTCATGTGTTCCTTGGTCTGCATGTTGAATATATGTTTTATTATATGAAATGCAAGTGCTTGGTAATTGTTTGATTGTTTGTGGTTGCAGGAATTGACTTGAAGGAGGAGCTCATCCGGATCGTCAAGAACGGACTTCAACAACAGCGTTTTGGAATAAGGTAAGCCTAAACACTTGTAGTTTTCATGTTGTAAAAGGTGTATTTAGAGAAAGATCACTCCATTTTGTCTTGTTTGTCATTAGAATGTCTTAGACTTCTAGGAAGGTCAGTCGTGTCCGCACCCTTGACAGATTCCGTGTGACAATTAGGTCTTCAATGACTCCTTCCAGTTTGATTGTAGAATGGTCAGCTAACTCTAGAATGGTTGGTGTCTCTTTGATCACATTCTTCAGCTGTAACAGTTGTGAAGTTTCAAGGGTCATAATATTTATAGTAGCAACTAAATCTACCAGAAGTCGTGAAATGATAGTTATTCCAATTTGTACTATAAAGTGGGATGGCCGGGATCACCATATTTAACAGGAGGGGCTTTCTCAGGCATTAAGGCAGATAGATCACCCATAACATGAATTGTAAGGGGATCTTTAACTTTCCTACCGGGTTTCTTAATAGAAATATCTCTCATAGTTCTGGCATAAATTAGTACATCTCTTAGTGCTCGTAAAAGTGGAATTTTAACATAAAGATTCTGTAATTCCCCTAAAAGATTGAAAGTAGGTGGTTCAGGCATTTTATTCAAAGCTAAACGCTCAGGGAATGGTGGGTCTGTTGTTTCAGCACCCTTATTAGAGGGTGGTTGTACCTCCTTACGTAAATTATTTTTCTCTGTCTCTTCTTTATCAGAATCAGAAGAGGTAATATCATCAATAATGGGTTTGACTATTTTCCCAAATCATAAGTGAATATCATTACACTGCGCAGGGAAAACAGGAAGTATAGGCTAGTTCTAAATATCAATGACTTGCACAACTTTATTATTGGGGTTAGGGTTTGGTTGTATAGGCAGCTGGGGTCTCATCATTTGATTATTTGGTGGAGCACCTGATGCTAGAGGGAGTGGTTGCTGAAACTGAGGAAATTGATTTGGAAACGGGAGTTGTTGACCTCTCTAGTTTGGATTCCATTGATTAAAGTAAGATTGTTGTTGTGGAGGCCAAGGAGTCCACTTTGTTGGGTCTACAAAGGGAGGGTTTGTTTGTTACATGGGTGAGTAATTCATTTGATTGAAGGGCAGGTATTGCATCTGGTTAAAGGGCAGGTAGTTTGCTTGATTAAAAGAAGGATAATTATTCCAACGATTAGAAGATGTAAATGGCATATTAGAGTTCATACCTTGTCCTCGTGGTTTCCATTTCCTTCTCTATGTCAGCAGATAGACTGCTTCAGCTTCTTCTTCGGTTGGTTGCAATGCTGCTTTTATTCCTGGTAAAGAAGGGCATCGTTGTGTTTCATGATCCTTCTCACAAAGGGTGCAAATTGGCACTTTGTCCAATGGGCATTCACTTAGTGGGTGTTTATCTCTGCATTTGGGAAAAAGACAACCAAAGAAGCTTTTTCTTCTGCTTGTTTATTCTTAACCTACAAGGTGTCAATCTGTGAAGCAAAAGAACTTAACATTTCAATTTTAAATTCCTCAAGTAAATTACCTATTTCAGCTCTCGTTTCTCCTCCACTGGCTGATTTTTGAACTCTTGAATATGTATTATCTCTATTGTTTGATCTATTCCTTGCAACTCCTCTTGAACATATTTTGTAGAGGTTAACGATTTCATCATATGATTCTTTAGATATGTCCCCTTTACCAAGAATATTTAGCATGTCTAGATAATCATCCCTTACCCCTTTCAATAATATTATTTTAAGAATATATTTACTTACATCAGCATGATTGGATCTCTATAGATTATATTGTAGCCTTTCCACAAAGTCATCCAGATTTTTGTCCTCCTTTTGTACCATCTTAAATAGTTCCTCCCTTTTTTCTCTCGTCTAGAAATAGTCTTGATATTTGTTCAGAAACTTCTGTTTCATCTATTCCCATGTTGTGATTACATGGCCTCCCAGACTCATGAACCATATTAGAGAATTTCCTTTTAGTTTTGCTGGAAATAGCTTCAGTTTCTAAGCATTAGTAACATAATCGTAGCTTCTGCATAATATATCAAACTCAAAAAGAAACTCATCAGGATATTCAGAAGATAAACCATGGAAGTTAAGTAAGGTTGAAAGTGGGATATTCTTCATGGGAGTTGCTCCTCTGGGAAGATCACCAATAGCAAATCCCAAGGTAGAGAGAGAATTCTCATCTCTTCCTTCTCCTCCTACCTGTCCTCCACCAAAGAATCCTTCATTGCTCCCTTCCATTGTTTGTTCTCCTACTGCACTTGCCCTGTCTTCAATTTTTTCTGTTGGCTTCTCAATGTCTTCGACTGGTTCCTCAATGTCTTCTACTGGTTCCTCAATGTCTTCTATTGTTTCCTCAACCTTTTCAGGGCCCACAACTACCTCCATTTTGTAGTTTGTTTGAAGAAAATGCTGAGACTTTGGCTTTCGAGAGCTTAACCTCTGAGAAGTTTCAATTTTTGATATAATCTCATCAATAAAGGTCTTTCTTCCTCCTCTTCCTTTGCCCTTCCCACCTGTAGGGTTAGTTTTCTTGTGTCCTCTCATGCATTCTACACATCGGAAAGAAAAACATTAATGCTTTTGATATCTACAATTGCCTTCCCTGGAAACAGTGCCAAAAGGTTGGTCACTTTAATTGCTTATTAATTCAAACAACCAAGTGCTACATGAATTGTCAACCCAGCGATGTCTGTTTATTTCAAAGGCAACCACACACTGTGTATGCTCAATCCAAAAAGCAATGAAAAGTTATAGTAACAATTACACTAATCACACCTTGCTTTAAACAAATGAAGCTCTACTCTGAGTTATAGCAGGAACAACCTCTCTATTGCAGACAATTATCAAAGAATCCTGGATTACATTAAAAAGAACAATCTAGGAAAAGAAATCAATCTGTGGAGGAAAAGACTAGTTGTGCTATAACAGAGAACAAGACCCTATTCCCCAAGAAGGAATCTTCAGCACCTGTTTTTGATTACTATGCTTCACAAACTCACTCTGTAAACTCGATTACCAATTAAAATACTCACTGATTAGCTATGAATGAATTTATGAAAACAATGCAATAATCAATTGGAAAACAGAGTTTCAACAATAAGTACAGAGTTCCAATAATGCATAAGCAATTTCAGCAAACATAATTTAACAAGGTATGAATGAAAAATAACACTTAACACAATACAGGTATGAATGGGTGAATCTTGTGATGAAGGTGGGCCCTTTCTTTCTCACAATATTCCCCAGAAAATGGAACTAAAAGGGAATGCTCAGAACAATATTTTATTCATCCGTCAATGTATCATAGTACAAAAGATTCAAGTCCCTTTACTTTCAGCTAGACCTTCCTGCAATCTGTCCGTAGTCCCTCTAATGTTGATGTCTCCTCTTTTTAAAGAGGATACATCTATTATAAAATTGATTACATTATAAATCCTATCTTTAACTCGATATGCTAAAATAGGATAATTGGTTCTTCCATTAACAAAATGTTGTTACAGTGGTTGTGACAATGCTGACTTTGGAATGTAGTTGTTATGGCCAGTGTAATAGCTCCTTCGATGATCTCCTCATGTTGCTATTGAATCTAAAATGAAAATCATGGGCTGTTTCAGCAACGGGATTTGCACACTGTTCTAACTGTTTCAACAACATTGATCACAATGATAAATCTGCAGTCTTCAAACTGTTTCAGAAACTATCTGATCAACGATTAATTATGAAGGTAATGTAAAATTATATGTAAAACAAATTAAACATATAGTAATGAGAAGAAATGTTATATACCTTTGGAAAATAGATTAAAGTAATAACATGGACTTTAAATATGGATTCAAAAAGGGTGAGCAAAAAGGTACAATGTAGGGTCCTAACATAGGGTAGCATAGAGATCTGTGCAACGATGCGAGATGCATGGAGATGTTGCAGTAGCGCAGAGGTCAGAGAGGGAGCACTTGTCAGTAGAAGGTAGAGCTTCAGCATCAATGTATGTTTCTAGCTCAACAGAGAGTTCAGTTGGGAGTTTTTTTGTTCTGAGAGTTCCTAGAGCAACCACACTTGGTAGTTGTGTTTCATATAGAACATTCCAAAGGTATAGGATCGGGTTCGAGAGGAAGCCTTTCTTGTTGAGAGGGAGTGTTGAAAACTGGCAACAAGAAATTGTTAAAAATAGAAGTGCTAAAATTACTACTGCTAAAAATAGCAGTTTGGGTACCAGTGCTAGATTGGGAAATAGGGAATGAAAAATGGAAGTTCTAAAAATAGAAGTTCTATTTTTAGTAGTTCAGTGTGGACTCCTATTTTAGTCAGTCCCTGGAGTAGAAATAGGAAGTAAAATTTGAATTTGATATTAACAACAGTTTCTAAATTAATTAATTAATTCAGTTTGAGTTAATTAGTTAAGGAATTATGAACTTGAAGTCTATGTGAGGACATGCAACATTTTCTCCTTTGATTGAGGGATTTAACCATCAATTAAAGGATGAGGATGAGTTGTAATTAGTTGGCTCAGTTAACTGTGTCAAGTCTAGTTAGATTAATTTAACAAGTTTTTAAATTAATGATTTTCAGTTTGTTAATGCTTTCATGCATGTAACAACTCGTATTTTCAAATAACTGAAGATTCTCTCATGGATAACTGATGCATGTCAGTTTAGATAGAGACCTAGTTGAGATCAGATGGAGGGACAGTGTACTATAAGTTGCTAGGATATTCCTTGATAATATTCCTTGCATGCAGAAGGAATAGTTTTCCTTATGGATTGTGTAGTTGGACCTGAGGTTACAGCAGGTATGATGTCGCCAATTAACACATGTTATGACATTGGACCCCAATCAAAACTACGAAAGGAAATAGGAGCTTGGAAGACTTGTGCAACCTATATATACAGGCCTAGGTAGTCCACGAGCTACATCATCAGAGTACAGAGAGAGCAGGATAACTTTTGAGCTGATTCTTTTTGTATGTTGTTGAGGATTTCCACTTGATTGATAATACAGAGATGGGGTTTTAGGCTGGTGCTTTCCCCAGGTTATATATTCTATGTTATGGTTGATTAATTCTCATTCTCAGTTATATCTGCTCATGCTTGATGTTGCTCATGTTCAATCAAGCTTCCGCTAAGTTTATGGTAGATGTAGATCTAGTATTATGCTTTAGTACATTGCATATATTAGTTGCATCTGTAGGTGAAATTTCTACATGATATCAGTGAGCTAGCTGATTTGTAGAGAAAATTCTACACATCCTACGCCTCTTGCACCTTTGCTGCTACTGCTTCTTTCCTTTTCTTTTCTGCCAATTGTGCCATGCGTAATTTCGCCTCCTCCTTCTTCTTCTGCACAATAGATTTTTCCAGCGCAGAGATGTTTGGAGTGCACCAATCTAGTGGCCACGTCTCTAATACGTCGGAAATCACATCATATGTGGCCATATATGGTAGCTCGTTCCACTTCTTTGCGGGGCCCTTACACGCCCTGAGGTAGATGTGATGAAAGTCTGCTTTAAACTCTGCGAAACTTTGCAAGTTGTTGTAGATAGTGGGTGATAACCGCGGCTTGCAGTTAATCCCCATTCTTATGTTCATCTCCATGAACACCTATAATATTTTTTTGTCGTGGATCTAGTTCGCATCTTTAGTGGCCCACAGTGAAGCATAATTCACGGCCTCTGGGAGATCCCTTGCAATTGTGGGGAACTGGTTGTCTTCAGGCAATTCCCCCACTATCAACATCATGGACAGCAGAAGCCATACATAGTGGAAGGTTTTCCCTTATTCCTGTACCTCGCGGCAATTTTCCAAGAATTCCTTGCACAAAAGTTTGTACCAGTTAAACAAGACCCCCTCCGCGCACTATTCAGCAAGTGAAACCACCACTGCGGGAACCTCATCCACGTGACACTTCCGCATGAGTTTACCTGGCAATATCTGAGTTACAACTCTGATTGCTTTGTTGTGATACTGGAGATTGTGTAGCCCCAATTTTTCTTCTCCAGCTTGCCTTTATTTTTCATGGCCTAGGCAAAGGCCAAATCACTTTACCCTTCGAAATTTCTTCGGGGTCCTCTCCTTTAAACTGGAGCTAGGTAATTCAATGGATTAGGTGGTCTGTGATGGGGATGGGCTCCTCTAGCCATAAACACCAACCATGCACCAAGCAGAGTAGCTGCTTGATGACAAACATAGTCACTAGGGCACGATGGTAATGTGGCACCTAGAGCACATTCAACAACCCTGCCTTTTCGACTCCACATAACCACTTGTGCGGCTTCAATTCTATAACTATCGTCACAGTGTTCTGCTTCGGCTTCATGAGCTCCATAGTTGCCAAGTGAGGGCATTTATCATGGTCAATGAGATCCAATCTTCGAATTTAAAATTCGTCACCCATCCCAGGTGCCTTCCTTCAAAAATGATATTGTTCAGGAGGAGCAGAGTGCGTAGAGAGCTCTTGCTCTCATTGAGGTCCTTGGGCACCTTTGCCTTCCCCTTCCATGGGGGGACATACACGGGAAACTTTGTTATAGGGTGCATAGCCTCGGTTTCTTCCTCCATGCCCTCTTCCTCATCTTCTGTAATTATGAGATCCTCAAGGTCTTCTTCCTCTTCATCGGTTTCCACGCTAACCACTTTCACTTTTTCCTCCATTATTAATCTAGTGCACAACGAGTTTCGAGGGGACACATTCATCGGAATCATTGGTTATTTACCTCTCTTCAATCTCGATGTGCATGGTGATTTAGGGATTTTCTTAACAATCATAGCACCCTCAGGGGCATCTTCTTTAGTCATGGCCTGTGTGGCTTCTTTGGTGGTCATCTCGACGATTTCCCTGGCTTGTTTAGATACTTCCATCTTGTTCGTCCAGAAAACTCTCAACCATTCACTCAGGTGCTCAACCAACGGTCTCAATAAGACAAACAGGTCTCGGTTTGGAATACATGGGGCGCACGACATCTCAATTCGCAAATGACAAAGTGTTCTTTACTAGGCAACCCTTTGTAATTTATAGCGCCTTTTGAATTTGAATCCAACCATTCGCCCCAAATTCGGTCCATTAACGCTCCCTTGGCAGCATATTTTCCCAAATTTTTCACATAAATCTCATCTTAAATGCCTGCCACCTACTCCATTCGATCTCAAGTCAAGCATCATATCGTGAATAGTGACTACAATGGTCACTTTCCAGCCAATCCGCATGGTAGTGCAGCCCCCCTTGCATGGTTGTGGACCTTGTGACACGCCCTGACATCGCGTAGCTCCTGGGCATAGTAGTTTATAGTCCCGCACCTCCTTTCAACTGCCTGGAGTGCTAAGACTATACCACACATAACCCATCATAAGTAGGCAGATCCCTCACCTCTCTCAATACACAACACAATGATCTTGCCATCATGTTACAGTTCAGCGTGGTTACCTCGTGTAACCGGTTCTGCCATTGTTCTATTTCCTCATCTGAATCCGACGTATAGGAGCTTTCACGCTCCCATGAGATTCGTCCATCCGCGATGGGATTTACCGAGTATTTCTCTCGCGCAATTATCTTCTAGATGTAGTCCAAGTCGTCATCACTTTCATAGTCATGCATTGGCTCTGTATAGTGCAATCCCTCAGTAGGGTCCAAAGGTATGACTATGTGCAGAGACTTTTTCTCAAAAATCATTTTGTGCTTCTTCAAGGTTATCACCCCATTCTTGTCAATGGCCCAGTCAATTCCTAAGAGTGCGGGGTAGGGATTGTTGTCATCAACAATCTCTATCACTTCAAAGTCTACTGGCATGATTGCCCCTTCAATATCCATGGTGATTCCCTGCAATATTACCATGGGTATGATCTTTTGTTGGTTTTCCATTCATAGCTAGATAGGAGATCATTGCAGTGTAGGCCTTCCCATGTGCTTCCATGTCTGCTTCGGTAGAATGTTCACATCCGATCCTAGGTCCAGGATTACTCGGTACATCTCAGATTCTCTAATCTATGTGGTCAACCTCATTTCTCTTCCCATCCTTGTTGCATGCTTTCCAATCTTCTGGACTACGTGCCGTTCTCCTGGCATGGTCCCAGTGCATCTATTAATGAGTTCCTGCAATCCCTTTATAGCCTTACTATCACACAGTAGCTTCATGCATGTTTCTAGGAATGTCGTGAGCATCAATGGGTCCATTTCTAGCTTCGGTCTATCTTTGCTTCATGAAGTGGAGGCATTTGCGAAGCTCTTCCTAGCTTCCATGAAGGTTTCCTTAGCGTGCTCCAAATCAAACTCTGGTTTTTTCATTGGAGCCTTGCGAACCCAAGTACTATTTTTAGGCTACTTTCCTTTATCATCTCCTATCATAATTCCACTTCGGAGCACAATGTTCACATTGGGGTACAACTCAAACCTCATCATCTATAAGTTCTGAGTCGAGGGAGGTTGAAGCGCTCCCTTTTCGTACAACCTAGCTATCAGTGTGGGACAATCCTCCATCTCATGATCAAGCAACATACAATACCAACATGATGGATGCATTGTATTCATACAATCATGGGTATAATGTCTTGTCCCCCATCAATTGCAATAAATCAGTTTTTCGCGAACTCTTCCAAGTCCTCCTCCACCTCGGCCTCTTCTGTGCCCTTGAAATCCATTTCGTGCCATTCCTATGTTCTGGTCAAGGGGTTGTGTTTTAGTCTGAACTATATAGGTGGGAGTCCTATCCATCATTAGCTCATAGCTTCTACAGGTACGCTCATCATGTCCCACTGATCTACAAAAATTACAGAACAACTTTTGTGAATTCTATGTGTACTTCTCTAACAGATGACAGTTTTCCGTAATATGCTTTCCTCCTATTTGACAAATCGTGCACCACAAAGAAAGTGCCATGCTAGGTCCTGCTTGTGCCTCTGGTCTTAACGGCATTGGTCCTCCTCCCACGAGGTAATTTATGAACACCAAGCAATGGTTCTTGTCATGTCCCTGACCCTTGCACTTTATGCACCATACTTCTTCGCGTACTTCCGAGCAAGATGTCTTGTCTTGTTTCAGACTCTGCATCTCAAGGCATAAGTTTTTCAACTATGCATGAATCTGTTGAACTCCTAGTTTAGGATCTTGTATCGAGGACTCATGTAGTCTCATTGCGATCTCCAAGGCCTCTGCCTGAGTCGTTAACCTATGTTGTGACAACGTGTTCCTTAAATGCGGTGTTAGAGATGCTACAAACCAGTCACAGTGCTTTCCATCCATCAAAGACATATTGGCTTCGTGAATTGTGCATTTCAGTCGCTAATCCAGCTCCCAAGGAGTCTTTCTTAGCAACATTGTGATCTACTTGAACCCAATGATTAACTGTGCCTCTGACTTTGGCTTGCTAAATTATTTGTTCAGTGCAATTTGGATATCTGCAATCTATGCATTTGGATTATCATTAGAATTCTTAATATACCAAGAGAACGCGCAATCCTGCAGAGCGCTGACCAATGTTGCTTTCTTTATGTTATCATCTGTAACTCCTTGCGCTTCCCATATGGATTTTATCACAAGTCCAAATTGGTCCAGATCTTCATTTCCTACTCCCTTGAACACCGACAATTTTATTGCCCTTTCCATATTGCTTCACGGGGGTGGCAGAGGTGGAATGGGTGAACATGGGGGTGAAGGCGGTGAAGCTAGTGGCGATGTGGGTGGGGGTGGTATGCGTGGAATCCTCTACCTTATAAATTGATCACACTTCTTGGTGAGACCTTCACGAGCTCTTCCTCATTCCCTCGTGGAGGTGAAATTAAGGGGCTAGCTTCTAGTTCTATAATAACTTAATTTCTTTAAATTCTCCCACTTCGCGTAGCCCTGAACATCAATGTATTCGTATAATCTGTTTTTCACATAGTAACATTTTAATCCAAGTGTTCAGAGACTTAATGTACTTACCATTGCAGTCCTTTGAGAAAGCATCGCTATGCCTTGCTATAACTGACTGAAGTGTCTACCACAAACTCAGTAATGAATCCTCCTATAATCAGATTGAGCCAATGATCAATGATGCACGTGATCTTATCCCCTAATGCTTCCAATATGCACACCAACTATGGAGTCTAGACAATAGAATTATCAAGTTTCCACCTCCCTTGGCTATCTGCTAGCTTCACGATCCACTCATACAAGTCAGTAGGGAAAGATGAGAAGAAAATTTCGTGGATTTCCATGTACATGTAGCAGTCTAACCACTTTTCCTTTGATAGTCGTGGATTCTTGTTCTCCTACACCGTGAACTTGTGAATTTTCCTATCCAACCAATCTTCAATTTCTTTCTTAGTTGGATTCTAATGATATGGCATCAGACATCTCTATGTAGATTCTGGTCCCGGAAACGGAACCATTTGTTGGCTTGTTGGGGCCTAACCCAAGTTCGAAGTTAATTAACCAAACAAATCCCTATAGTACTGGCCCTTTCGACAACAATCTGCAGAGCACAGACTGCAGTCTCACCTGAAGCAGTATGGAGGGATGATGGAACTAGGTTTTTACACCCTTGAGATGTCTGAGAGGTTGATTTAGTCCAACTATGAATACCTTTGTGTAGGTTACTTTGTGCACCTCCCTGACCTGCGAGGCCTTCACACCCTATTATATGTGCCTTCGCGCAATCCTAACCAGGGGCTGTGGGGCTTTCGCACTGCTAAGGCAACAATCTACACTATTTCCCTAAGTCACACCATGCATCTTACTTATCTTCTTATAATAGTTATTTATCTTTGCATAAACAAATACCTTCTATTAGATTTACTTATTCAACACATTCATATAGGTTTGTGCAGTAAATAAACAGTAAACCTACAATTCATACCCAATATACTTCAATGCATAAAATAAGAAAAGATACACAAAAATATTGTAAAACTTCTCTTTATTAATTCTTCCAATGGTTACAGACTTGACCTACCCTGTGCACTCAGCTGCAGGGGTCCACGCACTCAACTGTTGACTACTAGGCCTCTGCACACTCAATTGCAGAGCCTTCTCCTACTCTATGGCCCAAAGACATGACTCAAGACTTCGACTCGATGGATATTCCTTAGATGATGTCTCTTTACACTTAGAGGCTCGCTCTATTTATACAATTCCATGGTCTGCGGAGTATGGGTAGATCTCTCAAACCAACATTACATTACAAAAATGAGGGCAGACAACCCTCTAACTCATTTACCATCTTCACACTCCACGTCCACAAATCGTGAAGTCTTTCAATTGGACTTAGTCAAAAATTGGGCTTTAAGCCCCAAAAATTGCCTTGGGGGAATCCCACACCCAACAACTTTATACTAAAATGATCCCCACTCAGTAGAAAAAGTGGTCATCAATACCTCTATCTTCCAGCACAGTCTTAATTAGATGGTACCCTAAAAAACCATCTATGAAGGAGTAGGCCTCTTGTCCTTCCGCGTTATCCAAAACTTCATCAATGAATGGTATTGGGAACGAGTCATGTATTCCTGCATCATTTAACTTTCTTAAATTGACACACATCCTTATTTATCCCTTTGCTTTTTTTCTCCTACACTACCATCAGGCTCACCCATTTAGATTCCTCCACAGGTTCAATTATTCCAGCTGTGATCATCTTCTCCAACTCCTCCTTCACCTTTTCTTTGTATTTTGGGTTGAGCCTATATGGTCGCTATTTTATGGGTTTCACATCTAGCTTCATACTGATCTTAATTATGCCCAAATTGCCTACAATTCCTTTTAACTTAGTGAATTTTGTTGGAAACAACTCCTGGTACTTATGCAGTAATTCAGTGACATTACCTATTATATCATCATCCCAGTAATCTCTTATGCACGCAAATTTGGGCTCTGCCTCTAAGCCTATATTGACTTGCTTCATCTTAACAAGTTGTATTATGTCAGGTACCTCAACTTCTAGTCCCACAACCTTGCGTTATCCTTATAATTTAGGAAAGCTAATGTTGCGCGGATCTTCCTTGCCCTCTTCCACAGTCATATTATAGCATTCTATTGTGTGTTGCAATTGCGTGTTCAATGGACTTGTATTGAAGTCATTGGCTCATTTGGTGTCAGGAGAATTTTAGCTCTGATTTCTTGAAGGGCATCATTGATGCATTGAAAACCCTCTTCAAAGCTAAAGGTCAATATGAAGCTTTCCTTCAGTCCGTACCAGTTGGTGGTACCATGGTGCAGCTCCATTTTGAGATACCAATTCATCGGTATCACATCCAAAGTGTGGACAAATATGTGTACCCATTCTGGTTGAGGTTCTTCACCCCATGTCATAGTCCAACAAGACAAATGTTCTCGAGGATCATTCTTACCATTATAATTCTCTACAAGCCTTGTGTTTTCTTGATCAAACCTGAGCCTCATCAAATGGTGATACTCCTTCCAATCTCTTATATTATCTTTATGTGTGCCCCACCATTGCGTAGGTGTAGCCCTTAAAGCTATATCCAAGGCCTAGAATCATGGTTCTTCCGGTAGATCCCTTTCAAACTCATCAAGGAATAAGTTGACATCACCTATCCCATCATAGTAATGTAAATTTCATACCTCTATTGAGATGTAGTGAAGAGATTTTGTAAGTCATTTATAGCATAGAGTAGGAACATCATGTAACTAGTTCTACCAATTCTCCAATTCCTCATCAGAGTCCAAAACACAAGAAATATCATTTTCCTAGCTTATCCTCCCATCTGTGGTGGGGTTGATCCAATCCTCATCCTACATAGTTAACTTATAGTTATGTTTGATATATTCATCACCATATTCATCGTGGATAGGTTCTATATACCGCGGTCCTTCAGAGAGGTCCAACAAAACAATGACCCTGGTACCATTCTTCTCAAATTCGATACTTCTTCTTCTCAGATTGATTATGGCGTCCATATCAAAAGCCCAATTGATTCCAAGTAAATCCGGATATGGATTGCTATCGTCCACAATTTTAGCAACTTGAAAGTCCGCCACCACGCTTGCTCCTTCAATGTCCACAAAAATGCCATGCAATCAACCCATCAAAATGATTTTCTATTGATTGGACATGCACAGTTGAATTGGTGACCATTGTAGCTTTTGTTGCCCCTTTCACTCCCAAGTCTTCTTCATTAATACATTCGAATCCGATCCCAAGTACAAAATTACTTGATCCATTTTTATTTTTCCAATCTGCATAGGAAATTGCATCTCTCAGCCGATCCTTTTCTTATTTTATTGACATTGTTTATTGCATGTTGTTCAAGTTGTGGCTTCTATTTACTAATGTAGTTGTCAATTAGTTCTTGCAATACTTCCACTGCTTTTTGATCCCTTCGTAACTTCATACATGTCTATAAAAGGGACTTTAGGATGGTCAGATCAGGGTTCTCTATTATAGTAACTACTTCAGGGTTATTCTTCCGTGGTACTAGTTGCATCTATGTCTTCGATGTTGAAGCTCTTGGGTCCATGAAACTCTTCTTTGCTTCCATGAAGGTTTCTTTCTCCCTCTGCATATTGAACTTGATACTCTTTTCTCCAGCCTTCTCAACCCATGTATCTGTCGTAGGTTGTTTTCCCTCTCTTTTATATTCTCCTATAGCTGCACCACTTTGTATCACTATGTTAACACTTGGACCATATTCATGTGGTTCAGCCCTCATCATTTGCACATTCTTCACAGGCTATTGGTTCTTCATTTCCTACATTTTAGCTATTAAAACATGACAATCCTCTATTACATGGTTGAACGGTCTACAATAATTAAAGGAAGGGGTAGTGGGATTTTGAAAATCCCGTGAAAAATTCCCAACTTTGTCGTAGTTATAACATATAATCTAACCCCGACCTCATCTCACACCCCCTCCTCGACGACATCCTTGGCCCATAAATCCTCCGTGGGCTGCAAGTGAACCATGATCTTCCTGCATGGAGCCTATAGCTTTCATTCTATAAGCCATAGTTTTCTCTATCATCAAATCATATTTGTGACAATTTCTTTCATCATGTCCTACTGGCCAGCAGATGTTACAAAAGAACTCCTTTGGCACCCACACATACTTCTGTAATATATAATAGTGATCAGTCAGGTGCTATCCTGTAATTCAGAAGATACTACACCATACATTCGATCTGGTACTTGGTCTAGCACTAGGTTATGGTTTCAGAGGATTAGGACCTCCAGAAACCAAATAATTAGGATAAATTGGACACTGGTCCTTATAGTGACCTTCCACTTTACACTTTATGCACCAAACATCTGAGCACATATCAGGCCAAACTTCTTTTTCCTTCTTCAAATCTTGTAGCTCAATATGTAATCTCACTGACTATGTTTGTATCTACTGAACGTCACGTGAGTATCCTGTACTGGTGATGCTTCTATCTTTGTCACAATTTCTAATGCCTCAGCTTATGATGTAATCTATTGTTGTGATAGCAGTAATCTGAGATGTTGTAATAGCGTAGCTATATACCACTCTTTGTGCTGCTCATCAGAGATCTAAAAGTTTACTTAACCCAACAAACATTTTAATCTCTGATCTAATTCCCAGGTAGTCTCACTAACTGCTTACTTAATCTCTTTTATCTATGTAATGCACTGCAACTACGACTTTGGTTTTTAAATTCTGCGTTTAGTGTTTTCTTTGTCTCAGCTAGCAAAGCGGTTGGGGTTTTTGTACTGTACTTAATATACCATGACAATGCTCTATCCTTCAGTGTTGTGACAAGATGATATTTCTTCATATCTTCATCATTGATTTGTTGCGCTTTCCATACAACTTCTATGACAAACCAAAATTTCTCAGGATCAGCTGATCCTTGACGCTTAAAAATAGGCATATTTATTGCATTATCCATATTGAATGGGAGAAGAGGAGATGGAAGTGGAGGTGGAGGTGGAGGTGTAGGTGTATAAGGTGGAGGTGAAGATGGATATGGAGTGGTCGAATGGCGAATCCAAGAAGTGCCTTGATTATCTGACTGCGACACACCTCTTGGTGTGCTAGGGTTGCTTGTTTCTTCTTCGCTTTCTGATTCACCCAATAACGAACTATAAATAGCTTCAACGAAATTATCGTAGTCTATTATGAATCTTTTTCTACTCCGTACAGATCCAGTCTTGTTTCCTTTACACATAAACCTTTTTACATGTGCAGTACTCCCTTTTCGCATAGCAACATCTTAATCTAGAGATTTAAAGAATTAAAATACTTATCTCATGGAACCGATGCTCAAATTCACTATAGGATATCAATGTGTCAATCGAAAATTTAGTAATAAAGCCTCCAAGAACACTATAGATCCAATAATAAACTTCTCTTGTGATCTTATTTTCTGTCTCCTTGAGTCTCTTAATCAACTTTGGGGTCCAAGCAGTAGGCTCGTCGTGCTTCCAACAGATCTTTTGTCTAGCTAGTTTTGAAAGCCACTCATGCAACTCATTAGCGAGTGATGCAAAAAATATCTTGTGTTGTTTTGTATAGATGTACTTCTGCAACCACCTTTCTATTGAGAGGCGCAGATTTATATTCCCTTGTGCTTAAAATTCATGCAACTTCAGATCAACCCAATATTGAATCTCTTTTCTGGTCAGATGCCACATCACGTATCCCTCAGACAGATCACGGTCTCAGCAACGGTACCATTTTTTGGCTTGAGGGGCTCAGACCTAGGTTCAGAGTTAATTGGGCTAACCAACAAAAACCTATACCACTGGCCCTTTCGGAAACGATCTGCTCATTCAGACCGCAGTCTCACCCGAGGCGATATTGGGGGATGCTGGAACCAGGTTTCCACATCAAGAAGGACATAGAGTGTGGATCTTAACTTAGTCTTATATCTATATCTGCGTTATGTGATCTTACTTAGTAGTATACCGAATCTGATCTATTCATACAAAAATATTATTCACGGATCTAAATTCTATCTACTATACATAAATAAATGGACCCTAACTGTAATTAACTGTAACATCATTCATACATCAATTCTGATCTTATCTTTTACTTGGCAACACAGAAGTAAACAATAATTGCATAAAATAAGCACAACATGTAAGTACACAGATCTACCTTCAAAATCTTCTTTATTATCTTCAAATCTCCAGTATTTCAATATTTATTACCTTGCACTCATAGCTACAGGGACCTGCACACATAGCTCCAGACTTATCAAGGTCTCCATGCACATAGCTCCAGGAGCCTTCCCCTTTGCTCTAACACAAAATGATGTTACAATTACCGATCAAAACATGAAAACATTGAATTGAATTCATTCCTTTGACTTTACTAAGAAAACCTTTTATATATCTTTTTTCCCTTACAATACCATGGTTTGCAAACCATCGGTGGAGCTCAAAACATACAAATTAATCCCATACTTTTACAAAATAAGGGGCTTTGACCTACCCTAAAGCTCCTATGACTCCTAAAACACTGCGCGAAACATGTTGTGTTGGGATGGGGTCCCTTGGGTCAATTTTGGGTTTTAAAACCCATGTTTTTATGTAAATTTTGGTAAACATATGTTAAGTCTCCGCAAATTGTGAATGCGAAGCACATAGATAGTTAGAAGTCAAAATGGGTTTAGCCTCTTGTGTATATAAAGTCATGTCATTTTTGAGATCTACCCATGGTCCATGGACCATGGGATTGTATGAAGAAAAGCTATAAATATGTGTCTCTTAGAGAGTCTAAGGAATTAATTAGTAATTTGATAATGATATATGTAATGGGTCAATAGGAGATAACATATAGAAGGGAGTCGTGAAGGAGGAAAAGGCTCTTTACTGAGTGTGTAGAGGCCTAGAGTAGAGTTCACAGCTATGTGCGCAAACCCCTGTAGTTGAGTGTGCAGGGTAGTTTTGAGTCAATCACCTCATATTGAATATCAATAAAGAAGAGTGTTGGAGAAATTCATGTGTTCGTCTATTTACTGTTGTTATTTATGTTTGCTTATGCCATGATAGAGTAATGCCTTTATGAAATAATAATCTATTGATGCGCGACTTTATTGGATAAGTCTTATTAACTGGTCGTAATGCATGTTAAGTAATTACACGGAGATTATAATATGCTCTGTTATGTTTATTAAGCTCTTAAATCAATCTGTGTGAACCCAAATCTCGAGTTAATTTATGGTGTGCGTAAGTAGCTAATTCACCTGATAAGGGTTCACAAAATCCTATCGTAGACCTACATGAAGGTCTAGAAGTCGTTTAAAGGGAGTTGCAGTGTTGAGTCCTAGGGACTTATAGATCTATGGGAAGGTAGCTCTAAGGAAATAATAGACATCACAATTGATCTCTGGATGCAGAAACATGGTTCCAGCATCCCCTCATACTACCTCAAGTGAGGCTTTATCCTATGCTACTCAAGTTGATGTCGAAAGGGCTAGTAGTGTAGGGTTTTGTTTCGCATAACTAACTCTGAACCTAGGTCAGAACCCATTAAGCCAACAAATGGTTGTATTTCTTATGGCTAGGAGAACCTATACCCATCATGGACATTCTCATCGACAGGATCACACACCTGCCAAATGAGGGTTTGAATCTGGCCAAGGATTTTGGTGGAAAGGTAGGAGAAAAATATTTTGTGGATAAAATGGAAAAGGAGTTTGAGCTAGTGAAAAAGTCGTGGCTATTAAATCACGTCTATTATGATCCCACGTTGCACATTTCTACACAAATCCTGGTAGGAAAAGTAATAAGGAAGTGTTGCGCAGGTGAGGTTTTGGCACCTGTGGTATCGTCAACTGCATAATGTGCAAAGGATGTGTAGTTTAACTAGTCATGATACCTATGCAACAAATTCCTCATGAATTACCATGAGGTCCAAGATGAGACCAAACCATTCCACTATGTTGGTTGCAAGGGAGTTGTCGGAGGACAGCTAGTTTCCTTCGTTGAAGGAAGGGTTGCCAGAGGCCACCCAGTTCGCCACCTTATGTGCCACGAAGGATCCCATGAGGGTCACTGAAACAAAGATATTCTGGGTGTTGATGGATTCCAGCATCCACATGGCCATCAACCAACACCCAAGGTTGTCTCCAACCTTGTACGAGTAGCTGTCAACATATGTCACCTTTAAAGCTAACTTCGACCGCGTCTATATTCAAGTGCGCAAGGACTCACAGTAGAAATGGTACAATTTACCATACTTGGTCATGGATCATGAAATTTAGGAGGTGAGCAAGTGTTGGCCGATAGAATGGTGCACCCTATCAGACTTGGATGTCAAAACTAGTAAGGGCATGAGAAGCTCAGCTGAGAAGAAGAGGAAGGATGTAGCAAAGCAGGTTGTGCAAAAATTAGTTGCACAGTGGAAAAAGGAAGCTGTAGAAAACACTCTGATGGAGAAGGAGCACGCTGCAAAGGAGAATGCCAAGAAAGACAAGCGTGAATCACAGAGAAGCGGTAAGTCCCCTTCACCTGCCACAGAAGAGGAAGAACAATATAAGCATGGTGGAGGCAGATATGAGGGGCATAGCACCCCATTCCGGCTAAAGAAGTGCAGAGAGAAATAGTAGGAGGGTTCCCACAAGAAGCCAAAATTAGAGAAAACGCAAGTGGATCCCATGACCTTGATGGAAGGAAATCTGGATGAGATTAGTGACAAAGTTCGGGACACTACAATTGAGTTGCTGCAATAGTTTGAGCAAAAGTACATGCTAATGCTGGGGAGTGTTCAGAAGGATTTGCATGAGTTGTAGATCCAAACTAGCAGGATACAGGTGGGCGCAGGGCAAGCGAGCACAAAATAAGCAAGCCTAGTTCCGGGGACAAGTCACGCTGTAGAGTTAGTAAGGACATTGGACCTTCGAATAGTTGCTTGACTAGAAGGGTCCCTACGTGCATAATCAACCGATGACTGAGTTATCTTAGGCACCCTTAAGGGCATCATGCTAAACATTGAAGCACTCCCCAACAAATTTATTCATGTGCTGAAACGAGGAGTAACAGAGGAATTGAGAGCTCGAGAGAAGCGCACTCTTAGTTTAATCAACAAGTATTGGGTGAACAATGAACAAATGTTCACCAAGAAGACATAGGCCCTGAAGGAGTGACATACTATCCAGGAACAGAGTTACAATATGATGGCTACAGTAGGAGAGGCATGGAGAATAGTGTTGAAGTTCCATATACCCAATGACGCACAACCAGAGGCCAAGATCCAAAAATTAGCCGCAGGCGTCTACTAAGGAATTTGGCAGAAAGGCAAGAGAAGTAGATTTGGCAGATAAAATGAAAAAGGAGTTTAAGCGTGTGAAAAATCCACATGGCTATTCCATCACGACTATCAAAGATCCTATGGTGCATATTGCTACACAAATCCTGGCAGGAAACGTAATGATAAAGTGACGCGTGGATGAGGTTCTAGCACCTATGGTATCATTAGTTGCACAATGTGCAAAGAGTATGTAGTTTAACTGGTTGGGGTACCTATACAATGAATTCCTCGCGAATTACCACAAGTTCTAGGATGAGATGAAACCATTCCACTATGTGTAGTTTCTACTTTCAATTATGTTGGTGGCATGGGAGCTGTACGAGGATAGCCAATTTCCTATGTTGAAGGGTTGTTACAGGCCACCTAGTTCGCCACCTTATGGAACATGAAGGACCTTGGGAGGGTCACTAAAACAAATATATTATGGGTGTTGATGGAGTCCAGCATCTGCATGGCCATCAACCAGCGCATAAGTTTGTCCCCAACCTTGTACGAACAACTTTCAGCATATGTCTCCATTAAAGCTAACTTCCACCACATCTAGATTTAGACACCCAAGGACCTGTAGCAGAAATGGTATGATTTACCATACTTTGTCATGGATCATGACATTCAGGAGGTGATCAAGTGCTAGCGAGTAGAATGGCATGCCCCATTAGACTTAGATGCTAGAATTACTAAGGGCATGGGCAGCTTGTCTTAGAAGATGAGGAAGAATGCAACAAAGCAAGCTGCACAAAAATTGGTTGTGCAAAAGAGAAAGGAAGCTACAAAAAAGGCTCGGATGGAGAAGGAGCACACTGCAAAGGTGTAGGTCGAGCATGAGCAGCACAAATCACAAAGAAGTGGTAAGTCTCCTTCTCTTGCCACAGAGAAGGAAGAACAATCTGAGTAGGGCGGTGGATGAGATGAGGAGCAAAGCACCCCATTTCAGCTAAGGAAGTGCAGAGAACAGCAACAGGAGGGTTCTCGCAAGAAGAAAAAATTGGACAACACGCAGGTGGATCCCATGACCTTGATGGAGGGCGATCTTGATGAGATCAGTGACAAAGTCATGGACACTATCACTGAGCTGCTACAAAAGTTCGAGAAATAGTACATGCAGACACTGGGGAGAGTTCGGAAGTATCTACATGAGCTGTAGATCCAAAGTAGTAGGATATAGGTGGGCACAGGTCAAGCGAGTGCAACACAAACAAGCCTAGCTCTGGGGAGAATTTAGGATGCAGAGTTAGTAAGGACATTGGATCTTCGAACAGTTTCTCTACCAAAAGGGTCCCTACATGCGGAATCGGTCGATGACAGAGTTATCTTTGGCACCCTTAAGGACATCGTGTTGAACATTGCAGTGCTCCCCAACAAATTTCTTCATGCGCTACAAGCAGGAGTAATAGAGGAATTGAGAGCATCTGTGATTTTCCAAATTAGAGGTGCATCATCCTTCTTTAGTTGCACCAATCCTTGAAACTTCTTTGATGCATACCCCACCACCTTGTGGGCGTAGTGCACAGTGGCCATTTCAGAGCATCAAACCATTGTTGTTTTGGCACTTCACCTTCAAATTTGTTCAGGAATTCATCCACCGGTGTCAACCCATCATACATAGGCAGATCTCTAGCCTCTATTGCTACACAGTGTAGTGACCTTATCATTAGGTTGCAATTAAGCGTGGTTACTTTGTGTAAGTGATTCTACCATCCTTCTACTTCTTCATCTAAATTCGAAGTGCAGGAGTTGTCGTGCTCCCACGAAATTCTACCATCTGCTGTTGGGTTCACCCAATCCGCTTCCCACATGGTTATTTTGTAGATACAGTCGAGATCATCATCACTATGATCATGGTGCATCGATTCTATGTAGCATGCTCCTTCTGCAGGGTCTAAAGGTACCACTACGCGCAGTGACATTTTTTCAAAAATCATCTTGCGCTTTTTCAGATTTATTACTCCGTTAATATGAGTGGCCCAATCTATTCCTAGTAGCGCAGGATAGGGATTTCCATCATCAACAATCTCTATCACTTTTAAATCAGCTAGCGCACTTGCCCCTTCAATATCCACCGTTACTCCTTGCAATCTCCCCATTGCTAGGATCTTTTGTTGATTCGCCACTCTTAACTGAATGGGGAACCATTGCAACACATCCTTACCCATGCATTCCCATGTATGCTTTGGTAGAATGTTCACATCCAATCCTAGATCCAAAATTACTTGATCCATTTCATATTCCCCAATTTGCGTAGTCAATCTCATTTCCCTTCTTTTTCGCGGTGTATGTTTCTTGAGCTTCCAGACTACGCATGGTTCTCCTGAACTAGCGCACCTAGTGATAAGTTCTTGTAGTCCATTCATGGCCTTGTTGTCGCACAATAAATTCATACATGTCTTCAAAAAGGTAGTGAGCATTGAAGGATCCATCTTTGGTTCTAGTTAATCCTTACTACCTGAAGTAGAGGCCTCCATGAAGCTCTTCTTAGCTTCAATGAATGTCTCCTTTGCATGCTCCAAATCTAATTTAGGTTCCTTTGTAGGAGCCTTGCGAACCCATGCACTTTCTTCAGGCTGCTTACCTTTGTCATCTCATGTCGTGATACCACTTTGAAGCACTATGTTCACATTCGGATCTTCTTTGCGTGGCTCAGATCTCATCATCTATAGGTTCTGAGTCAGGGGAGGCTGGAGTACTCCTTTATCTCACAACCTCATTATTAGAGTAGGGCAGTCCTTTGTCTCATGATCAAATTGGGTACAATATAAACATGATTCTCTCGTCAGATTTGTACAATTGCAGGCATAATGCCCTGCCCCTCTGCAATTGTAACAAATCACCTGTCCGCGACCCCTTCCTGATCCCATTCCACCTTGACCTCAGTCACGCCCCTGAAATCCAACACACGCTATCCCTGCATTTGGATAGAGGGCTCGCGTTTTCCTCCTATCTGACGAATGACACACCATAAAGTAGGCATCATGCTTGGTCCTACTTATGCCTCTAGTCTTAATGGCATCGGCCCTCCTCCTGCCAAGTAGTTTGCGAAGACTGGAAAATGGTCCTTTTCATGCCCCTGGCCTTTTCGTTTTATGCACCATATCTCCTCGTGCACCTCTAGATGAGGTGTCCTGTCCTACTTTAAACTCTACATTCCCAGACATAATTTTTTTAGTTGCACATGGACTTGTTATACTCCCAATCTAGGATCTTGTATTGGGGTCTCATGCAACCTCATTTTTATTTCCAAGGCTTCGGCCCAAGTGGATATCTTCTACTATGATAGTGTGTTCCCAAGATGTGGCATTATTGATGCTACAAACCATGTGTGGTGTTGTCCATCTGTCAAAGTCATGTTGGCTTCGCGGATCATATTCTTGAGTCTTTGATCCAGCTCCCAAGGGGTCTCGCTCGAAAGCATCACAATTTATTTGAACTTGATAATTGACTGTTTCTCTGATTTTGGCTTGCTAAATTCCCTATTCAGCGCAGCTTGGATATCTATGATACCTGCATTCGGATGGTCATTATAATTCTTAATGTAACATGTTAGTGCATGATCCTACAATGCGCTTACCAGTGTTGCCTTCTTAATATTGTGATCCGTGACTCCTTTTGCTTCCCATACAGCCTTTACCATGAACCAAAATTGGTCCAAATCTTCATTCCCTACTCGTCTGAATATCGACAATTTTATTGCACTTGCCATATTAAACTGTGGTGGTGGTGGAGATGGTGTGGGCAAAGTTGGAGGTGAAGATGGTGAAACCTATGGTGGTGTACGTGGGGGTGGTATGCGTGAAATTTGTTGCCTTATCAGACTGATCGCGCTTCTCAGAGAAACTTTCGCAAGCTCCTCCTCGCTCTCCTATGGAGGTGAAATCAAGGGACTAGTCTCTAATTATACACTACTTCCATTTCTATAGATCCTCCCACTTCGTATTGCCCCAAACATCAATTTATTCGCATAACCCACTTTTCACACAGTATCACTTTAATCCAAGTGTTCAAAGATTTAATGTACTTACCTCACGGTCCCTTGAGGAAGCATCGTTCTACCTTGCTGTAACTGACTGTCATATCTACCACGAACTCAGTGATAAACCCTCCTATAATTCAATCGAGCCAATGATCCACAGCGTGTGTAATCTTATCTTTCGATGCTTCTAGTCCGCGCACCAATTTTGGAGTTCACACAATCAGTTTGTCGAGCCTACACCTTCCCTGACTATCTACTAGCTTCGCGATCCACGCGTACAACTCAGAGGGGAATGATGCAAAGAAAATTTCATGGATTTCCGTATATAAGTAGCACTCTAACCACTGTTCCTTCGATACTTATGGATTCTTGTTTTCCTACGTCGCGAACTCGTGAATCTTTATGTCCAACCAATTTTCAATTTCCCTCTTTGTCGGATTCCAGTGACACAACATCAGACATCCCTTATACAGATCTCGGTCCTGGCAACGAAACCATTTGTTGGCTTGATGGGGCCTGACCCAGGTTTGGAGATGAGTTAGCCAAACAAATTCCCGTACTACTGGCCTTTTCAGCAATAGTCCATGGAGCGCAGGCTGAGGTCTCACCTGAAGTAGTATGGGAGGGTGCTAGAACCAGGTTTCTGCACCCTGGGGATGTCTTGATGGTTTCAAGGGGTCCGCATTCAAAACTTACGGCGGACAGCCCTATGCCTTTAACATACAATTTGCACTCCGCACCCACAATTCATGGAGTCTTTACAACAATATTACTCAAAGCTTGGGCTTTGAGCCCCAAAACATGTTGTGTGTGGATTCCATGCCCAACAATCATGCTCTCATTTTAATCAACGAGTGCCATGTGATCAATGAAGGAATGTTCATTGAGGAGACACATGCCCTGAAGGAGAGAGATACTATCCAGCCGCAAAGTTCCAATATGGCACTTGTGGTAGGAGAGGCATGAAAAAAGTGTCAGAGTTACGCATACCTGAGGATGCACATCTAGAGGCCAAGATCAAAAAATTAGATGTAGTCATCCATGAGGCAAAGGCAAAGGTTGGGACAGTTCAATTTGAATTCAACATGAAAATCATAGAGCTACAGCTCAAAGTACGACCTTCGACTTCGCCCGAAGTCAGGGATCAGTGCGAAGCCACTATAAAAGAAGGAATGACCACTTTGGATGTCATAGTCACTGACTACTAAGCTTTATTTGAACAGGTTATGGAATTAGTGACAACTCTATAGGAAGCCCCATTTGTGTAGATGTTGAACACAGAAGTTCACAAGCTGCTGAAATAGTATGATGATGTTCGGGAAACGACGCACTCAATTTCTCCAGCACAACACCTTACCAGGTTGCAGGAGGGGAATGAGCGCCGCGCACTGGTAGAAGCAGCCTAATAGAAGGAGGCCATGCTTAAGGCTGGGTGGTGACCTTAGCTAGATGAAGCTTACCAAGTAACAACCAACGTTAGGGAGAAGTTGATGGGCTTGTAGCAAACACAACAAAAGATCAAGCCAATTGTAGAAGGTCCAGCTATAGATCAACTCATTGACAAGGTTAAGCGGGCAGCCACATTGAGCGCTGCCGAAGTTGCAGTTGTATAGGTGGAGCTAGGTGATCTTCGCAACAAGATCACCATTCTATCTAAGTGACTCAAGCGTGAGTCACGACCTTTGTGTTGGGGGCATATTGGGATGGGGTCCCTAGGGTCGGTTTCGGGGTTAAAAACCCATGTTTTGATGTAAGTTTTGGTAAAAATATGTAAAGTCTCCGCAAATTGTGGATGCGGAGCATGTAGATAGTTAAAAGTCAAAAGGGGTTTAGCCTCTTATCTATGTAAAGTCAGGTCGGTTTTGAGATCTACCCATGGTCCACAGACCATAGGATTGTATGAAGAAAAGCTATAAATAGGTGTGTCTTAGAGAGTCTAAGGTAGTAATCAATCATTTGATAATGATGGATGTAGTGGGTCCATAGGAGATAACACAGAGAAGTGAGTCGTAAAGGAGGAAAAGGCTCTGCAGCTGAGTGCATAGAGGCCTAGAGTAAAGTTCACAGCTGAGTGCGCAGGGCAGCTTTGAGTCAGTAACCTCATATTTAATATCAATAAAGAAGAGTGTTGGAGAAATTCATGTGTTCATTTGTTTATTGTTGTTATTTATGTGTGCGATATATGTTATGATAGAATAATTCCTTTATGAAATAATAATGTATTGATGCGCAACTTTATCGGATAAGTCTTATTAATTGGTCATAATTCATGTTAAGTAATTACGCGAAGATTATAATATGCTCTGTTATGTTTATTAAGCTCTTAAATTGATTTGTGTGAACATAGATCTCAGGTTAATTTATGGTGTGCGTAAGTAGCTAATTCGCATAATAAGGCTTTGTAAAAACTTATTGTAGACCTATAGAAGTTCTAGAAGCCATTTAAAGGTAGTTGCAGTGTTGAGCCCTAGGGACTCATAGATCTACGCGAAGGAAGATCTAGGGCAATAATAGACATCACACTAATCTCCGGATGTGGAAACTTGGTTCGAACACCCCCCCATACTTCTTTGGGTGAGACTTCAGCCTACACTACACAAGTTGATTCTAAAAGGGCTAGTAGTGTAGGGTTTTGTTTGGCACAACTAAATTTGAACCTAGGTTAGGACCCATTAAGCCAACATGTTACGCTCCTCAATATATGGGTTCTTCACAAAACTTTGACCAAACTTTCATCTAGGGGAACCCTACCCAACACTACTTGATTTTCATAGGAACATATGTGATTCTCTCTCTTGCTAATAGCTAAATCCAAGAAAAATATTTAAGTAGATGACAACTAGTTTGTATACCAAATGGGGCTCCTATACCAAGTAATGTGAGGTTTGATTGGGCCCGCATATCAGGGAGGCCCCTTCAAATCTTGGTAGGTATAGAACTATCAACAAGTAGGTTGGTCAAACAAGTATCTCAGTCAACTATGATCACTCATCAGAATAAACCTCTTTCCAAGAAAAAAATACCTCCACATATTCAATGCATGAATGATAGCTGACAACTCAAGATCATGAGTCACATACCTCTTATTTTGTTCATTCTACTTCCTCGACTCATAACATACAGATTGTCCTTCCTACATCAGGACTCCAACAAGTCCTCTCTTGTAAGCATCTATACATACCATGAATTTTTTATCAGGATATGCAATCTTCAAGATTGGACCATTTATAAGAAAATGCTTAAACTTCTCCAAACAAGTTGCACACTCTTCAGTCCATTAAAACTTCTCTGTTTTTCTCTACAATGATGTAATAGGATAGGAAATCTGTGATAATTTCTTGATGAACCTCTTGTAATAACCTACTAATCCCATGAATCATTTGATCACATTCATATTCCTTGGAGCTAACCACTCCATGATACCTTTGATCATTTCTGGGTCCACTGTTATAGCTTTGTTCGAAACAACATGCCCCGAGTAATGAATTTCGGTATAAAATAAACTACACTTGCTAATATTGGAATACAATTGACACTCTCTCAGCAATCCTAACATTTCTTCCAAGTTCTTTGCATGCTCTTCATCATTCTTAGAATATATCAATATGCGATCAATTAACACTATCACAAACTTGTCCAAATAAGAGTGCAACACATTATTCATCAAGTGTTATAGCTCCAAATCTCATCCTTGATATTTGTGATGATGCATTTATGGCCTAGGTCAACCCCTCCTTCTAGAACTAGTCCAAATACTTCAATGATAGTGTTTTACTCCCTGTACGCAAAATTACCATGAGCTAAACACGTGTGTATGCGAGTCAGTGTATACCCAACCAGTGTATATGTCTTAAAACACTTAAAAAAAAATAAATCTCCTTAATTTCAGGCAGAGATCATGGGTTTTACCTGTTGATTACCTATTAGTGCCCATGGCCTAATTGTTCCCAGCGAATTCCCAGCTAAAACATTACTTTGGGAGAAGTATAAAAAGGCTTCAATGGGAAGGCCCGGAGGAGAGAATAGAGAGAAAATTACTCTGCTAAGATTATCCCTAATTAGGTCTGGAGATCCTTGTGCTTCTAGCACTCCCCCCATGATAGGAAACCCTTGTTTCCTTGAGCTATGATATCATTTCACTAGTTGAGATATCTTTGTATGAGTCATGGAAGGAACCTTTTGAAGACTTGGGATTGGAAGGATTCGGAGGACGATTCCGCTTGGAGCCAGCAGGAGGAAGATTTAGGTGATATCATTCCTTGCTTCGTTTTAGTTATCTTCAATAAGGAAACATTTGTCTTGTTCCCGCAATCAATCTTCTTCATGCATATGATGTTAATGTTATGGTTTACGTATGAGTAACTGTTTCAATAGTATAACTAACT
This sequence comes from Pinus tabuliformis, assembly GCA_031772625.1. Lineage (NCBI taxonomy): Eukaryota > Viridiplantae > Streptophyta > Pinopsida > Pinales > Pinaceae > Pinus > Pinus tabuliformis. The sequence goes on along the minus strand of CM062810.1, from coordinate 533,617,892 downwards.
GCCTTTCAATATGTTATGACGTTGATTTCTATATGATACTTGGTCCATATATTGCTATACTTCTTTGAATTGGTTGTTTTGTAGGTTTAAGGATCGAAAGGAACTCCAAGAGGGTTTGGACCCTAGCTGGATCTACCCGAACGAAGGACCCCCAGGTGCACCTCTCTTTGCGTAGTTTGCTTATTTAAGTATCATGGATATGTGGAATACTTTTTTTTACTATAGATAACCCCCGCTCTGCTAGGGTGTTGACCCAAAACCCTAGGATACTTTGTCCCTCAACAGAATTGGCGACTCCGCTGGGGACAATAGTACTATTATTCCTAGTTTGGGTTAATTTAAGCCAATCATGGCTCACCCATAGTTGTTCTTGCCGTAACTGGTTTGTTTGTTCCTGTAGGAACTTAGACTTTAAGTCTAAGTAGTTTCTTTAGACCACCTTTTTTCTTTTTCTTGTGAACTCTTATATATGCAGTTTTGTCAGGTTACAGTAGCATATGTATGCAAGTTTCCCCATATGAACCCGCGTATATGTAGGTTTCTTTGGATAGAATCACGTATACACGCAACTGTGTATTGACACAGTTGCGTATACCCTAATTTTCCAAGATTTTATCACGTCTTTTTGTTTTAGAAGATTTGTTTGCTAGTTTGAGTATTTCTTGAGCAGTCAATTTTTGTTGTCAGTCTTTGGTTTTGCAGCAAGTTTCTGTTTTCAAATTCTCTCCTATTGTGGAAAGCTTTGGTCATGTTTTTGTTTTGTCACAAGTGTCATCATTTGTGTTTGAACACACTAGATTTATTTACGAGAATCTTGGTTGTTCCGATCTTCCAGAGCAGAAAGATTGGTTTCAATCTTTGTGACAAACTTTATCTTTGTGATCTTCTTGCTTTGTGTCAAAATTGCATCTTGTGGCCATTTTCTTTTCTCACTTTTTGAAAGTTTTTGAGTGACGATTTTGAAAGTTGTCTTTCTTGGTCTTTTGATCATTATCACCAAGCTGCTTTTGCTGCTTTTTGGTCGTTAAGAGCATCTTGAAACACCTATTTTGTTGAGTTTTCGCCCATTTTGTGTCGATAACTTGAAAAGTGTTTTTGTTGCGTATTTTTCGGTCTCAAAGTTTTCAATAGTATTTACAGCGCTTTTGGAAAGTTGTTTTTTGTTTTTGCTTTTGAAGAAAAGTTCTTGAAAACTTGGTTTTTGCTTTCTTTTGCCTTGTTTTTATTTGGTTTCTTTTTGCAAGTGAAAGTGCATTTTGTTTGTCTTGAGATTTTCTTTTAGTGTTTGGACGAAAATGAGCATTAGGAACTTATATTCTATTTAAACATCTTAAGTGGCTAATTAGAATTGATAAACAACTTAGTTTCATTCCTTGCTTTAGAGTAGTCTTAAGTTTTTGAATCAGCATATACTCATTGCATTAGGATAATTTTCGCATTCTTAAAGCATTTTAGTTTTTGCGTGTGTGAAGTATGTTGCAAGAAAAGAAAAGAAAAAGTTTTTTGATTTCTAGGTGTTTCTTAGAACCCAAGTAGAGGTTGCTTTTCGTCGAAAGAAAAATGATCCCATTCATGTAGTTACTTTTTCTTTGATTTTGGTTGAGTCATACACACATCATCAGTTTCACTCCCATACCCTTGACTTAAAAGAACAACCTTTAAAATCAAGCGTTAATTAAAATATACTAGAACTTTTTTATATTGTCGATTTAGACACACCAACAAGTTTTAGGATATTTAGGGCCTTGGATTAGGTGAGTGGAGAGAAAACTCTCCAAGGCCATGTTTCCAGGAAAACTAGTGTTTTTTCGATCGACTAGCCCTCTAGGTTTGGTAGCTACCCTAGAAACAACAGTTCAAAGTAATTCAATGATTGTTTGTATACACAATAGATAAGAGAATGATGAGAGGACCAACTTGGAACCTTCGCATGATTCTTTGCTCGATTTTTCTCTCCCTTGACAGAGCTCACAATTCCTCCCTGCACTTATCTTGCTTGAAGAGTACTTGTAGAAACATAGTAGCAAAGAACTATCAAAGCATCTTGATCTATTGTAACATAAACACTACAGAATCAGATGTATAATGAACATACATTGGAATTCACAAGTGCACAATTGTATGGAGGAAATCTTGAATAACTTTATTAAATAGAAGAGAGGATTACAACCCAGTTGCTTGATCTAGCATCATCCTCCCAGCAACAAGCCCTCTTCACCTCATGAAATAGAAAATCACACCAACAATACAATGCTCTTATCTCAAACACAAACTATCATCACTTCCTTGCAATTCACAATATTTCAACCACTGGATCTCTTAGATGAGGGATCCATTTATAGATGTGTGCAAGGGTGTGAGTCATCTCTGGGGTTTTGATTAGTTTCATTCCACTTGTTACATTTGGTTCCAATTGGAGATTTCTTGGATCTCTTACTCATCCCTGGGCGAATTCAGAGAGGAAAGTGCCATAGGAGAAGTTTCTAGAAGATTCCCTGAGCATCCACTTAGCAAACTGTCTCAGACATTTTCCCATCCTCGCTCATCACACACTACAGAAGGCCTTCTCATTATGCATCACACCTAGCTAGTGTAGATGTTAGTATGCATCACACCCTGATAGTGGAGCAGTCAGTATGGCCCATTTTAGGCCAATTCTGGATGGTTTTTCAGGCGGAACTTTTTGGGAGTGATGTATTCAGATGACCATGATCTTTTAGGGTATGAGACAACACTTTTAGGTGTTGAAAAGCCCTATTTTATTGACATATAAGATTGGGGTTGAAGTGCCAAAATATGTCTATAACAGTTGGCCCCTAAAGCATGAAGTTGTAAATCTTGATGTCGGGTGAAATTCTTTATCATGAGGATCTGAGGTTTCGAACTGGAAGGTGACCTATATAAGATACAATACAATACATCATCATAATATAATTTTCATGATCTAGCTGAGGCAAGCATTCCCATTCTCAGCTTTATAAATTCATTTCATGTACATAGAACATATATTCATCCGCATATGCAGACTGGTGATTCTTCAGTTGTAGAGTCATCATTCTTCATCTGGATGACCATCTGTGCAGTTTCTATGTACATTTGATGTCTTTATATCCCTGAATATATCGCAACTTGGATGGATGAAACTAGATCACGAGTCTTTAAAACTCATTCAATGTTCGCCCGATGTACAAGTCGATCCATGTGAAAAGATGTTCTGAAGTCGAACATGGAATGACATCGCCTGATTACTAGCCAATAATGTGAGATGTTAACAGACGTGAGAGGAATCATCGATAATGATGATGACCCTTAAGGTACTACAATAAAATTCATGTGGTGTGAATATATGATCCGATGTCGAACACCACGCAAAATATTTTGGTTGAAGGCAATTGATGTAAACCTATCGTCGGAAGTGAGAAACTTGCCATTGAGGCATGCAAGCTTCAAAGTACTGAAAGGGTTGTTTCTGAGTCAAATTCTCGGATAATGTTTTGATGTCAACAAGAAGTGACCCGTTGTAGGAGGGCCTTAATGTATCCCACATCTACGACATGAAACGAAGCAAATGATTTTTAGAGTTGAAAACTATTTGATGACACAAGGTTCAAGAATGGTGGTCATGAAAAATGAAGGTTGAAGGTATTGCGGTGGACGAGGCATTAACTGGGTTTGTGATTTGTCAACTGAATGACTTCTCTGGAACATGTCGGTGAAACTGAGATGGATTGGTAACATTAACACCAAAATATGGATGGTGTGGAAGACTAATGGGTAGATGACCGGTGAACGAGATAACCCAACCCGACTCAATAATGGTGATGGAGTGAAAGTGTCATGTTCAAGAGCGACCTGCTACCATAAATTTATTCAAGTTTTCTTCCCTTTTTCCCCAGTCATTGTTGACTAGTACCTATTTATTTTTGGCAAGCTTGAGGAAGATAACATATGCTTGTTCTATAATTTTCCCTTCGGGCAAACCTGTCACTATGTTTTAACGAGTCTAGTGACAGTGAATCTCGTTCTTGTATAGGTGGACAAATTTTTCGCTATTGTTTTAATGATTTTAAAGACAAAGATAACTTGGTCCTTTTCATGTTTACAGAGTTTGAAAAGGGACAAAAAGGAAACTCCAGAAGTTATTTTCCGTAGAATAATCCCTTAAGTCTAGAAAAGGATAAAATAATACAAAAGGGATGACTTTTTTGATCACTTTAACGAGCCGAAAGAGACAAGCACTCGAACGTTTTCATGAGATAATCCCTCAGGTCCAAAAAAAATTAAAATGTACAAGAGGGATGGCACTTCCAATCACTTTAATGAGCTAGAAAGGCCAATTGCTCGACAATATTTTCATATTTAACGAGTTTGAAAAGAGTTTAAAGGAGACTCATTTTGAGGAATGAGTGGTGTATGGGGTAGCAATTGGTTCCGGGTAATCTTGGAACTTCTCAAAACATGGTTGTTTCTGGGAAAAGGTTGGCTAACAAGACCACTCATCGCAGCTATTCCTCAAATGGGTAAACAATCAAGTGGAAGTGTATGATCAGCCAAAATAATGGTGGTGATGGGAGGTACACAACCAAGTCTCAAACGGCTGATAGCATGGCAATCATAGAGGTTAATTACTCCAAGTGGGTTCATTATTTAACGAGCCTGAACCTTGGAGGGAACTATGCTCGGTTTTAGTTTCTTTTTTACACAAGCTAGAATCAACAAAACTAAAAAAGCCAGAAAAGAAAAAGCTAGAAACAATAAAACTAAAAAGCCAAAAAGCTAAAAGCTAAAAAGCTAAAAAGCTAGAAAATGAAATTGAAAAAAGTTTGCATGCCCAAAGCACATTGAAAAGGAGAGTCTTCTATAACCATATGGGAACTACTGTGGTTGTGGTAGGATGGTTTCGTTCGCAGAATTGACAAAGCACTTCCTTGGCTTTGTCCGCAAAATAGACAAAGGTGAATGGTGTCTCAGACCAATCACATAACCAACAGGGGAACTTATATGGTAGGATGGTTTTGTCCACAGAATAGACAAAACACTTCCTTGGTTTCATCCGAAAAATAAGCAAAGGCGAATGGTGTCTCAGACCAATCACATAACCTACAGGGAAACTTTTCCATTCAGCTGGGTTCGTTCGCAGAATAGACAAGGGTGCATGCCCCTTAAACTTCGGTACATTCACCAGATTACTCCCGGCAGTCAGGTGGATGGAATGAAGGTTGAAGAGACATTCTCGATGGAGAAGGACCATTTAGGGATGATGTTTTACTTGGAGCTGTACTTGAACCAAGAAATGAAAGCTGGTCAACAGTGATAATTTTTCCTTCATGTGGGAAATACATCACTCGGAAGAGTGTTGAAACAATAGCTTCCATGTTATAAACATAGTCACATCCAGGGAGTAGATTGTAATCTAATGGTCCTGTGACTACCATCACGTTTAGTTGAATGGTTTTCCTTGTCAAAGTTATTGGTAACTTAGGAAGGATCCCCAATGGTTTACTCGTTCCTTTGTTAAAGCCTGACAGACTCTGTGTAACAGGCATAAGCGATGGAGAACCAAGTGCTTTCCAAGAAGTTGAGGAAAGGATAATCACTGATGCTTCTTCATCTATGATAGTGCCAGAAACGATCATTTTGTAAACTTGTACTATGATACGTTATGGTACATAAGATGAAAGGTGGGATCTCGCTAGTCGATTCCAATCAAACGAAGTGACTAGACTACTTGGAGGGGGTACCGAATAATTGAGTGAAATAACCCCTTGAGTAGTGGGAACTGGGGGATTCTCCTCATATTTTGAAGGAACAAGCGGATTTCCCCCAAGTTCGTCAGACTCTGAAGTGACAAAAGGAATATGAATGGTATCGTTTTCACTCTCTTCAGGAAGGGTATGGTCTTCTGAAGGTAAAACTAGGTCAACTGTCACCTCGACCTGTTGAATTTTGTTGGGTATAGACTCAGAAGATTCACTTTCAGTCATAGGTGTTTCGACCGATGATTGAGTTAAGTCAGCCAGTTTTTTAACTAGTAAAGGACTTGGGGAGAGTTTCCTGTATCCAGATGGAAGTTGCTGTGGTGAAGAAGGACAGTTATCCAAGACTCTTTTGGCTTCATCCAAAAAAGGACAACGGTGAAGGGTATGGTTCCCTTCACATAATCTACATGGAACTTTGACCTTTCCTTTTTTTCCATGAACTTCATTATTACTAGTTGATGGTGTCCTGTCAACATGATCACCAGAAGTTGATGACACTGGGTGGTGCAAACGGGGGGACCATTCTGTTGGGTCCCTATAATACTAGTGATTACCCCATTACTATTGTAGTTATACCCCTTATTTATATTGTTGTGCCCCTATTACCCCCATATTGTTATTTCTGTGCCCCATAGAATCCCTCTATTGTTATTTTTGTGGCTTTATATTATTATTGTTAGGTCGGCTGGATTATATTGTGACTCCCTAGACTCCTATATATAGAAAGGAGGTTTTGTCATTTGTATGATCCAAGAATTTTTTATTTATGTAATGTAAAGGAGGTTGCCCCCTCGAAGAGGCTAAATTCTAAGGCGTGGATCTATCTTTTCTATCTTTTCTTGAGTTAGTTTCATAACATTTGGTATCAGAGCTTTGGATTCTAGGGTTTCGCTGCTCCAAACAGGTCATCGTGGCATTTTCGCTATAACGTTTTTTCTGTGACGTTTCAGAAGTCGCAAAAAAACCCATTTGAGACGAAATCGCGCTGAACCTTGGGTCCGAATTTCAGAGCTTTTTTCGCGATATTTGCGGAGATATAATCTGAGGAAGTTGGTCTTTTTGCAGACTCCTGAATTACATTCAAAACAGGTGACCTGGGGAAAATCATCATAACTTTCTCTCTGGGGATCGGATTGAAATTCGTAAGAAGCTACAGAAAGAGGACGGACTGTAGTTTCATGTATGTGAGTTTCAGATCCAAATGTTGAAACAGTGACTCGTGGCACGTCGTACAAGTTCGCTCTACTGAACTAGTCTAAAAGAAAGTCACTGTGGGAGATTTCACATAACTCTTCCTTGGAGAATCCAATTTCGGTCAGACTTGTGGCATTGGAAAGAGGACACAGAGGGGTACGACAGACAAAAAATTCAGAAGTAGATGATTGGAAAGTACAGAGATACATCAGAGGAAATATCGAGCTCCTACAAAGTGAAAAAAGGTGTGTAGATTTTCTTAAATTTTTGCTTAAGCTTGGTTTGAAAATTTATTTTGAAGGAATTCAAAGGGCATAGTAGAGCATTATTATCGGTAACTGATGACCCGAGGAAAGAAAATGCAAACACCTAGTAAGGAACCTGAAAGCTCTAGCATGACTCATGAAGAAGAGGAAGAAATGCAACATGATATATCAAAATTACAAGACCAAGTGCAACAACTGTCCCTTGCACAAAAAGGAACGAAGATAAGATGGATGGTTTAAAGAAAGGTGTAGAAGCTAATATGGACTGTTTAAAGAAAGGTGTTGAAGCTAAGATGACTGACGTGGAAGCTAAGATGGATGATTTGAAGATAGATTTGAAGACAGACATGGACAAATTGAAGATAAATATGAATACGTTGCTACAAGAAATGGTCCCTAAGGGTGAAAGGGTACTAAAGGAAACTCATGATGAGAACAAAAGAAATGTTAATCATGATTCCATAGACGCTAATGTTCGATTGAAGAATTATCATATTCCAAAAATCGATATGAGGAAGCTTGATGGCAAGGATCCCGCCACATGGATATTACAGATGGAGCAATTCTTCGATCTCAATAATGTGCAAAACGCACAAAAGGTACGTATGGCATCTGTATATTTGGAACCAAATCAGTTTGTATGGTATCAATGGCTTTGTTCTCGTAAAAAATTTATCACTTGGGCAATTTTTACGGAAGAATTGATAGCACATTATGAGGATACAAAAAGCAACACTTTTTTTAGCCAATTGATAAGTCTCAAACAAAAGGGTTCAATAATGGAGCACATTGAGGAGTTCCAAAAATTGAACATAAGGGTAAAAGATATTCCAGAGGAGCATAGAATTGATTTGTTCATAGGGTCTTTAAAGGATAATATCCAACATGATGTCCGCCTTTGGGAACCTGATTCATTAGAGAAGGCATTCAGGTTAGCAAGAAAAATGGAAAGCAAAATTATGGCAACTAGGAAGCATACCACTCACAACTATAAAGACGGAAGTGTTGTCGCCCCTAGTCTTCCACAACCTACAAGGTTGACACCACAACAATTGGAAGAAAAAAGAGCAAAAGGGCTTTGTTACAATTGTGATAGCAAATACACAAAAGGTCATAAATGTGCTGAGAAGAAATTATTCTACATAGATTGTGAAGAAGAAGAAAAGGAGCAAGAATGGTCAAAAGAAGAGAATATACTCCAGGAACAAAGCCTAGATGAAGAACAAATAAATCCGACCATATCTTGTAATGCATTGGCAGGAATTACCACTCCTCAAACCATCAAGATAGAAGGACAAATCAAGAAGAAAAAGGTAATAGTGTTGATTGATTCAGGAAGCACCCACAATTTTATTCATTGTAGGGTAGCAAAAGAATTGAATTGCTTCCTATATCCAGCACCAGAGTGTCAAGTGATGATTGCAAATGGAGGAATAATAAATTTCTCTGGAAAGTGCCATAATATCAAGCTATCCATGGGAGAATATGTATTGACTAGCCCAATGCTTTCCATTCCAATGGGAGGTGCGGATGTTGTACTAGGAGTCCAATGACTACAATCTTTGGGTACAATAGCTTTTAATTTTCAAGAACTTTTCATCAAATTTTCTACGGAAGGAAAGGAAGTTGAATTAAGGGGTATTGCAGGGAAACCAGGAAAGATAATCAACTCTCATGGTATGACAAAGCTTCTAAAAAAGGAGCAAAGAGGTGTAATTGCACAATTATGCTCGCTAGATGTTTCCACATTGGAATCATCTATTTCTCCAGATCTCCAAAAAGTCCTGGACAATCATTCCAAGGTATTTGAGACTCCCAAGGGTCTCCCACCTATGCGTGATCATGATCATGCTATTCATCTGATTCCAGGAAGTGTTCCTCCAAACATTAGGCCGTACAGATATCCCTATGTCCAAAAAAGTGAAATTGAACGTATGGTTGCAGAAATGCTAGAGGTTGGTATAATTCAACCAAGTCAAAGTTCTTTCTCAGCTCCAGTAGTATTGGTGCACAAGAAGGATGGATCATGGCGCATGTGTCCGGATTATAGGGAACTCAACAAGCTCACTATTAAAGATAAGTTCCCCATTCCTGTTATTGATGAATTACTGGATGAATTGCATGGATCAATTTACTTCACCAAGTTGGATCTTCGTTCAGGATATCATCAAATCAGAATGAAGGTTGAAGACATTCCGAAAACGGCATTTAGAACTCATGAGGGTCATTATGAATTTTTGGTCATGCCTTTTGGCCTTACCAATGCACCTTCAACATTTCAAGGTTTGATGAATTCAATTTTCAAACCATTCCTTAGAAAATTTGTGTTAGTATTTTTTGATGATATACTAATCTACAGTAAGTCTTGGAAGGATCATGTTGAACATGTTGACAGGGTGCTACAACTATTGGAGGAGAAACAATTATATGCAAAAAGATCCAAATGTTTCTTTGGAGTCCAGGAGGTGGAATATTTGGGTCATATTGTATCTCATGAAGGAGTTAAGGTAGACCCTAGCAAAATTAAAGCCATTAAGGAATGGAAAATCCCCACCGCCATAAAGCATCTGCGAGGATTTCTTGGGTTGACAGGGTATTATCGCAAGTTTGTTAAGAATTATGGGAGAATAGCAGCACCTCTAACAACATTATTGAAGAAAGATTCATTTTCATGGACTCCGGAAGCAACAAAGACCTTTGAACATCTTAAAGAGGCAATGTGCCAAGCACCGGTCTTAGCTACACAGGACTTCACAAAAACCTTTATTGTGGAATGTGATGCTTTAGGAAATGGAATTGGTGTTGTTCTAATGCAAGATGAAAGACCCATTGCTTTTGAAAGTCTTCCAATCAAGGGAAAGTTTTTAAGCAAAGCTATTTATGAGAAGGAAATGTTGGCAATACTCCATGCACTTAAGAAATGGCGACCCTACCTAATGGGAAGACACTTCAAGGTAAAAACGGATCATGATAGCCTTAAATACTTTTTAGAACAAAGATTATCCTCTAAAGAGCAACAAAAGTGGGTCACAAAGATGTTGGGTTATGACTTTGAAATCATCTACAAAAAAGGGAAGCAAAATGTGGTGGCAGATGCACTCTCAAGAAAGGATGAGGATGTGGAAGCATTGTTGTGTGCCATTTCTATTATCCAACCAGATTTGATAAACGAAGCAAGGGAGGAATGGAAGAATGACGAAGAAGTGTGGGCACTTATTCGAAAGCTACAACAAGATTCCAATACTTCTGATACATTTAGCTGGCAAAATGATTCGTTATGGTACAAAGATCGCTTATACCTCTGTAAGAATTCCCAGCTAAAACAAAAGATTCTTATGGAATTGCACACTTCTCCCTTAGGAGGGCACTCAGGATTTTTAAAAACTTACCACAGGGTTAAGAAGGAATTTTTTTGGGATGGCCTTAAATCAGATATTCAAAAGTTTGTGGCGGAATGTTTGGTTTGCCAGCAAAATAAAGTTGAAACAATTAAGACACCGGGTCTATTACAACCTTTATCCATTCCAAGCCAACGTTGGGAAGAGGTTTCAATGGATTTTATCACAGGTTTACCCAGGTCTGAGGGAAAGAGTGTCATCATGGTGGTAGTTGACAGACTTACCAAGTATGCACACTTTTGTGCATTATCACATCCATTTAAAGCCAGTACAGTTTCTATTGCATTTATGGAAACAATTCAAAAGCTACATGGAAACCCAAAGATTATTGTAAGTGACAGAGATCCCATTTTCACTGGAAATTTTTGGACAGAATTATTTTCTTGTCTTGGTACTCAGTTAGCTCATAGCTCATCTTATCATCCTCAATCTGATGGGCAAACTGAGATAGTAAACAAATGTTTGGAAGGATATCTTCGTTGCTTTGTATCTGAGAAGCAGACACAATGGGTCAAATGGTTGCCTCTGGCTGAATGGTGGTATAACACTTCCTTCCATACAGCAACAAAAATGACCCCATTTATGGCACTTTATGGGTATCAACCACCATCCATCACATCATATTTAAGAGAAAATTCTAAGGTTTAGGCAGTGGAACATCACATCGAACATCAACAACAAGTCCTCCAACTCTTAAAGGATAACCTAGTGTTGGCACAAAATAGAATGAAACAACAGGCAGATCAACATCGCAGTGAAAGAAGTTTTGATGTAGGTGATTGGGTATTCCTACGGCTACAACCATATAAGCAAATGTCCCTAAAGCAAGCTAAGAAGTATAATAAATTATCACCAAAGTATTATGGTCCGTACAAGGTGTTGCAAAAGATTGGTACTATGGCATACAAATTGGAGCTTCCTGCAGCTTCTCGATTGCACCCAGTTTTCCATGTTTCATGTTTAAAGAAGGTTATAGGTGACAAGCTCCCAATTCAAACAATATTGCCAGAACTTGACGAGGAAGGAAAAATTATATTGGAACCGGAAGCAGTCACAGAAACAAGAACTCGACAGCTACGAAATCGATCAATTTCAGAGTATCTTATCAAGTGGAAGAACTTATCCGCTGAAGATTCCACATGGGAGGATGAGAATTTTATGCAGAAGTATCCAGAACTACTCAAGCGTTGAGGACAACACTTTTTTGAAGGAGAGGGGCATGTTGGGTCCCTATAATACTAGTGATTACCCCATTACTATTGTAGTTATACCCCTTATTTATATTGTTGTGCCCCTATTACCCCCATATTGTTATTTTTGTGCCCCATAGAATCCCTCTATTGTTATTTTTGTGGCTTTATATTATTATTGTTAGGTCGGCTGGATTATATTGTGACTCCCTAGACTCCTATATATAGAAACGAGGTTTTGTCATTTGTATGATCCAATAATTGTTCATTTATGTAATGTAAAGGAGGTTGCCCCCTCGAAGAGGCTGAATTCTAAGGTGTGGATCTCTCTTTTCTATCTTTTTGTGAGATGGTTTCATAACACATTCTCTCAAGATCCGAGGAAGGCACATACAATATCTATAAAAATGGTCTCATTTAGAAATTATGCATGGAAATATGGGTTTAGGAGATTTAATGTGTGGATTTTCACCAGATGATTCATGGTTACCCCCTTGTTGAATTGGATTCTTCTTCTTCTCCTCCTTTCCTTTCTTCTTCTTCTCAACCACCTGCTTACTAGCATCACTATTTTCACTAAGCGAAGAGGAAGAAGGGGAGGGAGAAACAAATGAAGAAGAAGGTGAAGGGTCTATTTCAGTATCAACTGGATGTTGACTCGATTGTAGAGGAATCATGGTATTTTGAACCACAGAGGTTGAGAAAATCCATACTGGCAGGCCAATTGTAATTCCCGAAAGGGACAATGTGGCCATATACTGAGCACCAATATTTCCCCAAGAATAAAAAGGACTAGGATTCCCCTCAAAAGTGATTCCTTGATTGGTGGACTCCATTATCTCAACCTAAGATCAACGAAGGAATAGGGATGTTATTCTGAATTAATAAATTTTAATGACGCTTTGACACAAGTTTGCTTTTTTAGTTTTTAAGAGTCGAGAAAAAGCTAAAGATTACTCTAGCCCCCTTCAATTTTTAATGAACCTGAAGTGACAAGTGCTTAGATGGACCTTTTCTTTTAGAGTGTCGAAAAGGAATGAAAGTGACTACTCTAGAAAACCTAGACAGAGGGATTACCAAACCAATCGTAAAACTGCAATATACACCTTGGTGATAAATTAAAGAGAAATTACCAAGGACTTATGTACGGTAGTCAATCTTCCTGAATGCTGTGTTCAATGCATTACGATTGATAGCGCGACAGACACGGGTTCCTATGGATAAAGGATATAAGCCTATTCTGGTCTCCCAATATATACATGACGGTATGGGGAGCACAAGTCCATGCTAGCACTTGTCATTTCAAGAAGAGGAATCACCCAACCTTCAATGAAAACGATAGTTACTAGTTTTTACGACACTGGAACACGTCTCTAGCCTAGACCTCTAGATGTCTTCTTTAGGTTCCAAAGCATTGTTAGGTTCATTGAGATTTAATTTAGAGTTGATCTTGTTTAAAGTTTGGATTTCAATGGTTCCCCGCATGATGTAGATTTGAAATTCCTAAAAATGCAATCTAAAATGATAAACAATCATTGTTTATTTTGAGCAATGAAAATCCTAGCTACTAGGGAAAGAAAATTACAATTTTTTCAAACAAAGAGCAAAGAGCACACATTAATGCACTTTCCTGAATCATTTCTTGCACACAAAATAAATGCAAATGAAAATGCATATATTTTTTTTTCATTGCCTTTAATGTGAAAAATGCTAAAAAGGAAAAACAAATGCAGCAAAGATCTAAAATATTTCTTTCAAAATGACATTTTCGACAATTTCTTTTTTCAAAATAGAAAGGAAGACTAAACGACACTTTTCAATTTCTAATATAAAATGCTTTTGACACTTCGAATATCAACAAATCAAATCAAATACATGACAAAAAGTTCAATCGACTATCTAAGCAAGGAAGAATCCATGACACTTCTCTTTTTGACACAAAACGATAGTTACGACACATTTTGTACCAAAGCAACAGTTCGATTTAAGCAAATTTTTGACAAAGGATTGTAAATGATGGACAAATACATAAAAACATTTACTAATCCTAATCAATGGAGGCTGATCTATGTGATGCAAGCAGGCTTCAGTAATGAGGTACTGTTCATAAGTAGCAAAAACAACTAAACAGAATTGAAAATAAGGACAAAAACCCCAAATTTCTTGAATGGAAATTGGTTTATTTAGTCATCGCATATGGGCTTCACATAAATAGGGATGCATCATGCTTTACAGATTCGGGAGGTGTGATGCATACTGGTTGATAGTGACAGATAGTGTGATGGGCCAGGGAGCGCAACTGAAGTGAGTTTTGGCTCAAATTTTCAGCTGATTTTAGTGAATTAAGCTGAGCTATGATGGAAAGTAAAGAGCAAAGTACAGAGGAATGATCTTCAGAGGTTACTAAGCTACCAAAAGGGGATCTAAAATGCGTGTAAGTCAAATGTTCAATTCATAAACTAAACCAGAGATTGATTGAAGCAGCATTTATCTACTATGCAATTACATTGCAAGAGCAGTTCGAAGGCTACCTAGCTAACTTCAGGCTCTATCTATAATTTATAAAATAAACAACAACAACTAACAAACATCTATTTGATCCCCAACGGAGTCACCAATTTGTTTCTGGGAAAGCTAGTGTCTTTTCGATCGACTAGCCCTCTAGCTTTAGTAGCTACCCTAGAAACAATAGTTCAAAGTAATTCAACGATTTCTTCTATACACAATAGATAAGAGAAGGATGAGAGGACCAACCTAGAACTTTCACTTGATCCTTCGCTTGATTTCTCTCTCCCTTGACAGAGCTCGCAACTCCTATTTGTACTTATCCCACTTGAAGAGTACCTGTAGAAACACAGTAGCAAAGAACTATCAAAGCATCTTGATCTATTTTAACATAAACACTATAGAATCAAATGTATAATGAACATACATTGCCATTCACAAATAATAACATTAACAAGTGCACAATTGTATGCAGGAAAACTTGAAGAACTTTATTAAATAGAAGAGAGGATTACAACCCAGTTGTCTGATCCAGCATCATGCTCCCAACATCATGCCCTCTTCACCTTATGAAATAGCAAATTGCACTAGCAATACAATGCTCTTATCTTCAACACAAACTATCAGCACTTCCTTGCAATTCATAATATTCCAGCCTTTGGATCTCTTAGATGAGGGATCCATTTATAGATGTGTGCAAGGGTGTGAGTCATATCTAGGGTTTTGATTAGTGTCATTCCACTTGTTGCATTTGGTTCCACTTGGATATTTCTTGGATCTCTTACTCATCCCTGGGCGAATTCAAAGAGGCAAGTGTCATAGGAGAAGTTTCTAGAAGATTCCCAGAGCATCCACTTAGCAAAATGTCTCGAACATTTGTCCATCCTTGCTCATCACACCCTACAGAAGGCCTTACCAGTATGCATCACACCTGGCTAGTGTAGAATTCAATATTCATCACACCTGCCTAGTGTAAAAGTCATTATGCATCACACCTTGACAGTGGAGCAGTCAGTATGGTCCAGTTTAGGCCAATTCTGGATGGTTTTTCAAGTGGAACTTTTGGGGAATGATGTAATCAGATGACCATGATCTTTTAGGGTATGAAACAAAACTTTTAGGGGTTGAAAAGCCCTAGTTTATCGACATATAGGATTGGGGTTAAAGTGCCCAAATATGTCTATAACAAGCCACTTTAAACTATCAAACATAGAAGTCTGAATACCAAGTACAAATCCAATAACGTTATTGAGACCAAGAAAGCTTCGGATTGGGAGTTAAGCACGAGGGTTTTTGAAGATAAGGAAGAGAGATACCCCCTCTCCTACTTATCGGATCTTACATCAGGACTGTTCTGCCTGGCTTTTGACATGATTTGGTAACCTTAGTTGCTTATCCTAGGGATCTACACAGCTGGCTACGGAGGGGAATCCCGTGGCACCTGAGGTCGACGTTGTATCACTCTCAGGAGTACTTCTGGAGGGCAACCTTGCGAAGCTCGGGGGCTTGCACTGGTAGAGACTATTGTTTGGAGGTCATTATAACTTCCTCTTATACCTTTGCTGGTAGGCCTGGGCCGTCATTATCCCAGACTATCTTTGGAAGGCCCCTACTTCACTTTCTTGTATTTTGGTGTCCGATCCTCATCACCCGGAGCAGAAATACTTGGAAGTTGCTTGATTGGTTGTATCTTTAGGGAATTTGTAGTTGAGTGCCCTTTGCTCCTTGTATATAGTTGGCTTTAGGTATTTTTGTTTAGTCACTTTTGGACTTTGTATTCTGAGTGACTGACTTGCCACTCTGCCGATCTTGAAAGGCTTTTGGTCTTTCTTTTAGAAGTTGCGAAGTTGCCTCTTCAAGGGCAAAGGTCTTGCTTGTGTGTCTATCTTCCTTGAAAAGTAATTTGTATGTTCCCGTAAGGGAAGGGTCTACAAATCAGTTAGACATGGCCCATATTCCTATGGAAACCAACCGAGGTACCCTTCCAAAAGGAAATCCTTGTGCTTTTCCTTTCTTTGGAAACACTGGTACTCCCTTTATGACCACTTTGAATATTCCTGGATTGAATGTTGGACTACTAGTTTGGCTGTGGTACACTTGAATATTTTGAATACTCTTGAAGCCTCTCAATTGAATGCTTTATTTTAGGGGCATCGCATGGATGCTAATTTCTCATCTTCTTTTAAAGAGAAATCTGGGATTCCTCTTTCTCCTCCTTCTTGTAATAAGAAATCTAAAAAGAGGAGAAAGAGGAAGACGAAGAAGAAGAATAATTTTATCCATTCATCATCAACCTCTATCAGTCATGTTGAAGATGAGCCTTCAGCTGCTCCTAGTCATGCTGGGGGCATAAGTCTAGTCACTGCAAGTCATCCTAATAATTCATCATCAACCTCTACTAGTCATGTTGGAGATGAACCTTTAGCCGCTGCAAGTCATGCTAGGGGCATAAGTCTAGTCACTGCAAGTCATACTAGAAAATAGTCACCGACCTCTGCAAGTCTTGTTCATGACTCTCCACAAACCACTGCTAGTCCTGTTGGCAGAATGGAGGTTGATAAGAAACCTGGATGTAGAAGTTTTAAACCTAAGTTTCCTTGTAATATAGGCAACGGAGACCATCTTACTCATTTATTCCCTGGTATTCCAAAGGTACAAAGGATATGGTCCAAGTCTGAAAGTTCTTCTACTCCCAGATCTGATATGGTTTCTCATCAATCCCATCAACCATTAGTTGATAATGTGATAGAGCCAGTGCAATAGTTGGCTGATTACACTCCTCTTTTGGGGGGTGAAGTGATTAACAAAAGAGCCTATTTGATCTCTAGTACAGAGTCTTTTGGTATAGGGGGCATTCCAGTTTCTTTGAATGTTCCCCCTCCAAGTTCTAGGAGTGTTTCCTTTGACTGGGATAGTCTTGTCAAGCCTTGTCTTCCTTCCGGTGCACCTTTCCAAACAAAGGCCAGAGTTAATTCCACAAATATCTATCGATGTATGGTGGATGAAGGATCCTCTACAAGTATTATATCCTCTTTGAATTCGAAAGCTTTGGGTTTCCCAAAGTTGTCGAAAGCTCAAAGTCAATTGTTAGCCTATGATAGAAGACCTGGTGAATCTATGGTTGTTCTTCCTCAACTGCCTATTACTTTAGGTGGGAAGACCGTCTTAATCAATATGATGGTGGTTGATAGCCCTTTAGACTTTAATATGCTACATGTGAGTGATTATGTCTATGCTATGAATGTTGTGGTGTCTTCACTCTTTCGAGTGATGTGCTTTCCTCATAAAGGGAATATGGTCACTATTGATAAGCTTGCATCTGATAATTACCACCCTAATTCAACTTTACTACAGAATACCCCTTGGTTTGTTCCAAGCATTTAAGTAGACTCTACCCCACCACGGGTGAATTATGTGGCATTGAATCCTCAATCTTCAATTGCTTTTGATAAGGATCCTTTGACTTATTATTCTCCTAATAGTTAACCGAGAGATTCTTCCTATATGGACATGGGACCCCTTAATTCCCTCTTTTGATCCTTGTAGTTCTCATGATTTCTCAGAACTTTATTTGCCTTCACAGGAGGAACTCTTTGAAGCCATGAGTCTTGACTACCAAAGGAGTCCTTGGCCTGATCCTTGCAAGTGGTTTGTCCAGAAGAACTATTATGCATAAGCCGCAAGGTTGCATGGTTCCTTGTACCATATTATATATATAAGGTATGCATTTTCAAGTTTTGTATTCCATAACACAAGATTTTATATGAAGTTTATATGTGGGATTTATTAACTTCTTGTCTAGTGTTCCTATTTATGTATACAAAACTTGGTAGATTTCTACTTTGGAAATATTTATGGTTGGTCTGTTTTGACAGGTATTGATTCTCAAAACTGGCATATAGGTTAGGATTTTTCACCTGCATTGTGCACTTATCAGTTTCCTTTCCCATTTTGGCCTTAGGATCAACCCCACCAAGTTATGGTGTAGAACCTTCTGATTGCTTAGAAGTATCATGACTTGTGTGCTAGAGCCTACCTTATCATGGGCACCCTAGTTAGTACCTTGTTGTCACTTGGCCCCATGCTAGTTTTTCATTCCTAGGCTCGGGAGTCCTCTTTAGTCCCACCATGACTTATGTGCTGAAGACTCATTCCTCTTTGCTTCTTTGCTTTGTTTTGGTCTTATACCCTAGAGGATCCTTCATGTTGATTTGTACTACTGCATTGCATATTGACTATTTGCACCTTTCGTCCTTTAGCCAGCTTCACTGGACTCGTGTTTAAGCCAAATTTTGACCATGACATCTTCAAAATCAAGCTTGCATCCCGTTGAATTCTACAACTTGACACACTATGACCCATGGAAGGAACACACCTTTGAGTGTCTTTGACCAGTTTTCACCTCCCTGCATTGAGCATAGGATTGTTCCAATCCCAGGAACTAGATCATTTGCTTCACCGACACTCATTCTTTCCATTGTATTATAGCATTCTTTTATTCTTTTTCAAGCTCAATGAAAAAGACAAAATAATTATATATTCCAAAAAATGAGTGGGAACAGGAAAATATTTTCATTTACTGTTGGCAGCTAGAGTCATGTCACCCTTGAACAAAGCACTCAAACAAAGTCTCCTCCATTTGGTTGGGATCTAGCTTGGCTTAGGTATGGCTCAACCTTGTTATTGAGTCAGTCCTCCTTTGATTGGCTATCTCTGCCATAAAGTAATCATTCGAGTCATGCTTTTGTTCAAGGGAAGTAATCATGAATCAGCCTTTCTGCAGTGTCTCTTGACTCATTTTTCAGTCAGACATCCCTGGTTGTCAGTGTCTTGTCTATCATCACATCAATTATATTGGTCCTTTACTTGTGCCAGTTTGAGAAGGTATCCATTAACTTCTTGCTGGCGGGTCTTGTCCTTATCGCCGAAGACATCTTGCTCTGAGGGTAGGCCTAGAGCCGCACCCTAGCCCTATTTTCATTATTGATAGGTCACCTTGTGCTCAGCATCGATTTGTATCATGTGCCTTTCACTGAGTGGTTTCCCTTCTATTCGACGTCAACTTACATTATCACACATTGGGATTCATGCAGTACCTTGGTTTCCATTTGACCCTATTCATGGATACCTCACCTCTATGTCAGCTTTCATCATTGGTTGGTTCATGGGGTTTCTGTCATCTGCTAGCTACATCTTGTTTATGCTGGAAACATGTTTCAGTCGGGTTACTACATCTTTTTCATCTGATTCTTTCCACATTATTGGCCTACGAGTTACACTCGCGCTAGATTGATAAAGGATGCCTTAAGGCCTTCCTTCTAGTGGATATTTCCCCATCGACTACGACTCATTGCTCTGGGGAAAAGATCTAGAGTCCATTTGGAAGTACCTTGGAGTTTGTAGTCATTAGTGGCAGCTCCTTCACTATCGATAGTGGGAAACCATAATTGTCTCCTGATCGATATATTCTTCCCGTTTTTTGACTTCAGATCATTTATTCATACTTATTAGATTGTACAGGGATACCTTGACTCTCATTATCATAATCGTGAGTAGTCTCGCGTTTGTTAACAGTATACATCAATGACTTGTAATCAAACGATTTCTCACATGGTCGACTTCAGCTCATTCATTCCCATTCTGTAAAAATGTATCACAGTGGTCGGTGAAGACCTCGAGTTGCATCAACATTCATTGGTTCACTTGACAGTTGCTCCTATTGCTTCTAGTTGATACCATTCCACCTTATATGTTGCAATCATTCACGATGACATTCTATATTAGATATCATTTTGGGATTCAACTGCGTTAAGTAAGTCATTCACGTATGACCATTTCCATGAGAGGTAGTCGTAACTGAATAATTTCTCATGATTTTTGAATAGTTCACTTAGCACTCATTGCATCGGGTGATGCTCATAGGGGTGAAGAAGTGGGATTGAAACTAGTGAAATGAATCACATAGCATCAATCATCACTTCTGGGGCTTGCACCCAGTAACCAGGACTTCCCAGGAGGTCACCCATCCTAGAACTCCTCTAGCTCAAGCGTGCTTAACTGTGGAGTTTTCCCCACAATCAAGCCCACTTAGCTTTCTACCCCATTTTCACTCGAGTTTTTAGTGTAGTGCCATCTTATTCCATCATGTTCATTTGGTACTGTTGGGATCAGTCTTTGATATCAGTGATCAGCTTCATCCTTCAGCATCATTGACATTCTTATATGTGATATTCATACATGTACTTGTTCGATCATGATTAGATGATCCATTGTGTATTTCCAATCTTCTATACTTGTATACTTAGTGGATCCACTTGTACTTGATATGCGGACACGCTTTACTTTCTATGAGCATGGGTATGCCCACCTGTTGATGCCTCGAAAATCGTTGCATCAACATTGGGGGATAACCACCCGGTCCTGACCTTAATACAACTCCTTTTCCGTTTGGGATGGTGGCTCCGACTAGATATAATGGGACCAGTTTCCCAGTAATGAATAAAAGGGGATGGATGGGTGACTGGTTTTCTAATAAGTGATAATGAATGGATGACTTAATCTAAAAGCGAAAATACAAATGACTATTCTATCCCGGGAAGCTTCTATTCTTAAGTGCAACGTTTGATGATCTATGTTCATCAATAGGCCTATAGATGACTCTATTCAATAAACATAGACGTTCATTCATATAATAATTGCTTTGTTCAAATAGTTGAACAAAGTAATTAATAGGACATTGTTACACTTATCTTTTTTTATATTACTGATACATGTATGATTAGAAGAAAAGCACGCTGTAAACATCCAATAGTGGAAAGTATAAAGAATGTTGTTAAAACACATGAATATATTCAATAATAGCAAGAATGATCAAATAACAATTCACATAAAAAGAATGAATTTAGACATAGATAGTAGTACCATTTGAGCTGCAAATCATTCCCAACATCAATCGCAATTCGAATTCCTTCTTCCGACTAAGAAATGCTTTTAAATAAAGGCAGTAGTGCACATCCACATAAAAGCCTCGTTATCAAAATTGGAATAATTGGCCCAGTATTTATAAAAAATATACCTGAATTACAGTAGTGCAACTTCAGGTTTAAGTCATATACAAAAACTTACAACCCTTTCTAAATACATGAAAGGGTCTATAAATACTTAATTAAACTAACTAACTACAAAATTAAAGTTCTACTAAATTGGTACAACTTGATCTTGAATATCTCCCCCAAAGCAATCTAGTAGTCGGCAGCATGATTCATCACTCTGGCTGTTTGCCTTTCGACCTGAGTTGGCATATCGCTAGCATCGGTTCCACTTCTTGAGGGCGGTTGAGACGAGAATTGAGTTGAGCAGAATAGGTGGCATCGTGTATATCGGGAATTATACACCCGATTGCATCTGTTAGGCACTTGAGGGCGGCTCTATGGCTGTATGGTTTTACTAGGAACAACCAATAGGTGTCCCAAGTTAAACTTTTAATATCTGTGATCAATCTCCCATCCTTTTCCAGCTCTTGATAACATGATTGCTCCAATGTTTTGGCTGATAGTAATTTACCTGGTGTACATCAAGATATCATATTAGATAAATAGAGAGTATTGTTAATTAATTCAATCAAATTACTTGTGGATAATTTGCATCTAGAAACTGCTCCCTGTGCCTTCATCAATTGGGACTGCCACTCAATAAATAGAATTTCTTTATGGGATTCTATGATTTTAGGCAAATTTGCTGCCTGTCCCTCATTAGTGTCCTGCCAAGTAAGAAAATTTGTTAAGGTCTCATCGGCCTGCTCTAAGTCTTGTCTAGCATCGACTAATTTATCGATTATTGATGCTGTTATGTCACACATGGGTTCAACTTGAGCAATTTTATGACACAATAAATTTATTTGTGTTACCAGTGCCTTATTAATCTGTAGTGCTTCTGCTCTGAAATCGGCAGGCTGCGGAAGACTCTTGAACTTCTCTATTTGACCTAATAATTGAGCAATTTTCTCATCTTTTGTCTTTACCATCTGTTCATTCATTGTCTTCAATTTTTCTAATGCCTCTGATAGTTCTTTCTACTTTTGAATCGCACTCGAATCTACCCTCTATTTCTCTTCATGCAACTGCTTGTTCAATTGATTATTTAACTGTTGCTGCGTGGACAATTTATGTTCTAATTGTTATACTTTCTGTTGTACCTCCGATAGCTGTGCTTGTAACAAAGAGATTGCCTGGTCTTTTTCTTTTTAAAAATTACTCACTTCTGATGCCTTATCTATGGTGGCCGCGGAATAGGCTCCAGCATATTGGGACAAATTTGTTAGGTCGTCAGAAGGATCAAACTCCTCCTTCCAAACTACGTTGGTTGTCACTGTTTGTTCAGGGAACAGGGAAGGTTGATCAATCCTTCTCCTTTTCCGCTGTCGCTTTACTACGGCCCTGTGCTTTGGGCTATAAAAGAAATCCAATGGAGGTATATCCTCCACTTGCAAAATGATTTGATTCGAAGGATCTTTTGGAATTATTTCTAAGTCTGTAGTAAGGGGTAGACCATTGGTTCCTTCGCTTGGAACCTCTTTTGATGTTGTATCCTATGTATCAGCCGCTTTAGATGTATTGGCTTCTCTTGAGCTTTCTAGATTTCTTATGATTGAATCGAATTGCTGCCATTCCTAGAGCAACCTTGGGTCAATATGGGTATCGACATTCACATCTTTGCTGCTTTGCTCCTGTTTCCTTTTCTATTCCTCTTCACATATTCTCTCTTGTTCTTTCCTCTGTGCTTCCTCTTGTTCTTTCCTCTGGAGTTCCTCCTGCTCTCTCCTCTGGAGTTCCTCCTGCTCTCTTCTTTGGACTTCTTCAAAAATTTCTTCTGTAGCAGGAGGTTCGTTGGTAAGTCACTGCTCAGGCTTGCTTGACTGCATCATTGGGGCAGTGGCTAAAAAATCTAGAGGCAGAGTTTGCAACCTCTGCTCTCTAAGTTTGTTAAATTCGTCTAACCCGTATTTGTGATATCTCATTTTATCTAGCGCTTGAACCTGAAATAATGACTCGACTGAGGAGAATAGGTCATCAAATTCATCTTTTTTATGTCCAAATTTAGTGAGTTTTGCCTGTTCTAGTACATTATAGATGACCTTGTTTGGATCAAATTGTCTGTTAGGAAGAGTGGCGAGATTCAGTGTATTTATCTTTTCTGCTTCTTTCTTTGCATGCTTGTAGTCATGCAGAGTGTAAATTCCACACCTTAGAGGAAAAGGAGGCCAGACTTGCTTCTTTGAATTCCTCAGATTTTTTGTAACTCCTGCGGATGTAAGCTGATATGCTATCTCTCGAGCCAATAGTTTGTCGGGTATATACAAGGGGAGGACATGAGGCCTAGCATGACTGCAAAAAACTCTTACATATGTAAATTTTTCTTCTCCGAACAAGGTTCCTACGGCTGTCAAGTCAATCTCTGCTTGTGAGGAAATCTTAGGAGAAGGTTTGTCAAAATTTCATAGTAAATGGGTAACATAAATCCATTGCAAACTTGATATAAGTGGTGTTTATAATGGGCTTTCCACAACTTCTGGTGATAGATATGAATGGGCATGGGGTCCTGTGAAGTCCATCTCCACCCCAGCACAGGAAATTCAGAGTTAAAACAGAGAGTATCTAAGATCTAGGCACTAAAGTAAAATGGAGGAATGAACCTTTCAGTAACGCAAGATTTGTTTCTGAACTCAAGAATAGTTGTTACTAACTTATCAGATAATATATTCCCCCAATCGATTATTTCGCTATTGCATGTTGCTTCCATTAAAGGTACCATCTCTATGGAGAATTTTGAGGAATCATGCAACCCCCAAATCCTACACATCATTGCTCCAGCATAAGAATAAGGAGAACACAAGGAATCAACAGAGTACTTACCCGAGGACTCATGCTTGTGTTTCGCTAGGTTTTGCCTCCATTCCTGTATAGGTGCTGATTCAATTTCATTTTCATCTCTGAACTTCTCTAGAAATGCTTTGTTATAATTCTTCTCTCGTTCGGGCAAATGGTACATTTGTCTCAAATCATTGGGCTGAAATGAACCAAATACTCTCCTGTCGATAGTGCAAAATGTTCTGTTTGTAATTGGAATTTCCTCAACTGCCCATCTTACCACATCTGTGTATGGAAGAATTTGCTCTCGAGCCGCTATTCGGTGTAGGTAAGAATCGGCTAAATCCTTTAGGGTTGCCTCGGACTTCTGGTTCGGTTCTATTGTAGCTTGTACTGATGTTTCCTAAGGCTCTTCGGCCTCAACCAGATTATAGATGCTTTGCCAAGTAGTATTACCGAGACCAAGACATGTGGTTTCTGAGATTAACCCTTTTTTACTTGGTCCCAGATCGGCACTGTGTTGTCCTGTTACTGCGAAAGCTGAAGCTGTTCCAAATTTCTTAGACTTCTTCCCCATTTGGCCTAAATTCGCTGCTTTGAAGGAGCTCTGCACAAGAGATAAAATGAACGTAATGCGGAGAATAAGTGTTCAAACCAAGTATGAAAGAGTTATATCAATCAATGAATAATGGAGGATTAACATAATACTGCCGCGGATACAATCTCTGAAGAGATTTTGGCATAATTGCTCCATTAATTGGCCGTTTAAACCTGTCAACCATTTAAATGCTCATCATATCATTTATTGGCCGAATAATTCATTTAAGCGTGGTTTTGATGTTTTGGCGGTTGGGTGCAAGTGAATCACTATCAGGAAGAGAAAGGCTTTTAATAATAATTCAACACAATATACCCAAGCCTTATCAATCCTTTTTGAAAGTCGCGCTTAGCTTTATCGCAATCGGGGATCAGAGGAATGTCTAAGTAGTTATATTAGTGTCATTACAGAATCCCTAATCGCCGATAGCGATATCGCTAATTCCTGTCGGGAGCTTTTTTAGAAGAGGGGCTTTTAGTTGCATGCATGTTACATTCCCCGATCGCCGATAGCAATATCGCATCGGAGCAAAGAGAGGGGCCTTTTGTTATGATTGCTTACCTTCCTGATATCCGATAGTTATTCGCGCTTATCGCATCGGGGAAAACCAATGGGTCTTTTGTTATGCATCCTTTGTTATTGCGATATGCGATCTTGTGATCGCTTTATCGCAATAATAAAGAATTATTCACTTTTTATTATAAGACCGATTATATTATTGTCTCGAAAGGTTTATAATGTTTTGTTTCTTTTCGGACCTTTTGAGGAATGATAAGTTGATACAAGTTTAATCTAAAAGGGACCCATTTCATATTATAGTTTTGAAAGTAAAATTTTATGAAATGGGGGGTTGTTGTATAGCACAACAATTGGTGATTCGCTGGGAGAAACAGTTATCTCTGAGAAATATTGAAATACTTAGACTTTTTTTGTATAGAAATCTTATCAAAGAGGAAAATTCAAATATAACTAGCTATACATACATTCTGAATATAATAAGAGCTATTTTTGCTAATTTCGTCTTTTGTTAAAATTAGATACATTCTAAGTTTTAAATTGGCCTCTATTGGTTGATAATGATAAAACAAAAAACCTTTCCAATTTAGCTTTTTTAATTGACTCCTTTGTCATAGGTAGAGCCTCTGCTGCCAGCAAACGTTCATAGTTTCGATAGGGATACCTTTTAACCATTTGACTGTCCATTCCCAACCATTTCAGAGTATGATTAAAAGAATGAATTCAAAATATGCTTTCATATTTTGTATTTCTTTTTTCCTTTTCTATTATTTTGTAAGATAAAAAGCCATTGTCCTGGTTTGGTGGCCAGCTGTTTGACAATGCCATTCACTGGTTGTAATCTAACCGAACAAGTTGGCTTGTGATGAGACCCCTTGTCTTATGATTATAAGCCATTACCCTGTTTTGGTATGCAGTGTTGGTAATGTTGGTTAAACTATTTCCCAATGATCATGGTAAGCAGGCTTGTAATAAGACCCCTTATCTTTTATATCAAATATTTTAGAATTACACTCTGAGTAATCATAAACTTGGATGAATGGGATGGACAATTTTCTCCTTAAGAGAGAATGGATGACAGGGTAAGAGTTTAAGATGCTAAGATTGAATTAGTTCATGTTTTGATATTGATAACCTTTTTGTGGCCAATTTGAAAACCATAAGATGATTTACAGTACTTCTAAACCTTGAGAAGATTTCACAAAAATGAAATGGGGTTTCAGAACGTGAATATACCTAATTTCCTAGAAATTGTCCCTTTTGTTTAAGGCTTCAATTTTAAAAGTAAATATCAAAACTACTTATTTTGAGCAACTTTTCAATATAGCAAAGGCCAATGGAAGATATATTACAACTTTATTTCCTAATGGTCCTAAAAACTACAAATTCTACTGAACTTAAAAAAGGGAGAAGGGGTTACCTCCTCAATTGAAGAATTTCTTTAAGATGAGGCCATTAACAGGAAGACAATCTCTCTTTCCTGATAAGTCTTGTAATATGAATGTCGAATGGCCTATCTTTTCGTAGATCTGAAATGGTCCAAGCCACATCTTCTGGAACTTGGTGTGTTTTCCTTTATCCTCATGGGCTTTGTCCCATTTTAGAACTAGATCACCATCCTGTAACTGTTTTGAACTGGATGAAGTTGAATCAAAAGATGACTTGATAATTTGCTGATGTTTTTCATGAGTAATTTTGGCCTTTTCTCTTTCTTCTTCTAATTTTAAGATTTGATCATGTTTAAGTTGAATAGAAGAAGAGGGGCTTTCTTCAATAAACTGAACTAGGGCTAGAGAAGGAAGCACTAGATTGGTTGGTAGCACTGCTTCTTTCCCATATACAAGGTTGAATGGAGAAGTACATATGGAAGCCTTCTGCGTTATTCTATCAGCCCATAGTGCGCATATTAAAGATTTGTGCCAGTTTTTATGATTCTGTTCAATAGTTCGCTTAATAATTTTAACTAGATTTTTATTGGTAGACTCTGCTAAACCATTACCCCGGGGATAGTAATTTGCAGAATATTTCAATTTAAATCTTCTTTTAATAGCGAACTCAAACATAGCATTTCTAGATAAATAAGATGCATTATCGAAAACAAGAGCATTTGGGACACCAAACCTGGTAATGATGAATTGATCTATAAACTCTATAATTACTTCAGCGTTTGTTGTCTTCAAAGGAATTGCTTCAACCCACTTAGTAAAGTAATCAGTAGCAGTAAGGATATACTTATCTTGTTTGGAGGACTGTGGAGTTATTTCCCCAATGACATCTAATCCCCATTTCTCAAAAGGTTGATCAATGTTGATTGGTTGCAAAGAGAAAGCTGGTTTTCTTTGTCTTCCACTGGAGATTTGACAACTTCGGCATTTCCTTACATATTCATGAGTATCTCTGAATAGTGTGGGTCAATAATATTCAGCATGAATGATTTTGTGGGTTGTTGTGTCAGCTCCAAAATGTCCTCCTGCTGGTCCATCATGTAGTTCCTGCAAAACCTTTTGTGCTTCAGGTTTTTCTAGGCATCTTAATAAAATTGAATCATAATTTTGCCTAAAAAGTACATCATCAATGATTATGAAGTTTTTTTCTTTTAATCTAATGGCCCGTTTGTTTTTATAAGAAAGGTTAGGAGGTGCATATCCATTTTTCAAATAAAAGATCAAGTCTGCATATTGCGATTCAGAATCAGTAATACTTATCTGGTTGATTTCTTCAATATGTTCGGTATCACTTGGTTCTTGAATGTTGGATGCTCCTGCTAATAACCTGCAAAAACCTTGGCCTCTAACAATCTTTGCTGGCTTGATTTTTAAGTCATATTCTTGAAGTGTTGTAACCCAGTTTGCCCTTTTTTCACCTAATTCCCTTTGGATTAGTAGTTGCCTTACTGTAGGAAAATGAACTATAACTTTTGTATGGGCTTTTAAAAGGAAGGGTCTGTAATGTTTGACAGTTTTATACACAACAAAGGCTTGTTTCTCAACTTCAGAATAATTTAGTTTAGCACCCTGCAGATTTGAACTATAAAATGAAATCGGTGCTTCCAAGTTGTGATCATTAATCTGAGTGAGTACTGCTGCATAAGATGAATCGAACACGATAGTGTACAATATGAAATGATTAGAAAAATTAGGAGCGTTTAAAGCGGGGGCATTGATTATTGATTGTTTGATTGAATCAAATGCTTCCTTTTCTGCAGATCCCCATCTAAACACTGAATTTTTCTTAATCATGGTTTGGAATGGTAAAATGATGTGGGAAAAATCGAGAACAAATCTCTTGACAAAGTTAATTTGACCTAAAAATGACTGCATGGATTTTTTGTTATGAGGAAATGGAATTTCAGAAATTTCTTTAATCCTATCTGGATCAATATAAATACCATCTTTGGAAACGATAAAGCCCAAGAGCTTTCCTTGATTAAGAGCAAAGAAGGATTTTTTGGGATTGAGTGAAATACCATACCTTCTGCAGCGTTCAAAGATTTGATTCAAATCATGTAAATGATTGGATCTCTTCTTGGAAAATACAGTAATATCATCTAAATAGACAACTATTGTTTTTAGATAGAGGAGGAATGACCTGTTGTAGAGTTGTAGAGTTCACAAAACTCTACAACAGGTCATTCCTCCTCTATCTAAAACCATTCTCACCTGTATGGATTCTCTATTTAACAACTATTATTTTGTTGATCAATCCTTTGAAGGCTATATCCATCGCTCTTTGGAATGTAGCTCCTGCGTTAATAAGTCCAAAAGGCATTTTCTGATAAGCGTGAGTTCCCCATTTTGTTCTGAAGGTAGTTTTGAGTCTGTCATCGGGATGGACCAAAATTTGGTTATATCCTGAAAAACCATCTAAAAAGGACATTAACTCAGAACCTGCTACTGAATGGAGTATCTACTCCATGGCAGGTAATGGGAAATTATCTTTTTGGCTTGCCTTATTCAGATTTCTGAAATCTATACAAATCCTGATGTCGCCATTTTTCTTCCTAATAGGCACCATATTGGAAACCCAGTTTGAGTGCCGAATGGGAAAAATAATCTTAGCTTTCAAGATTTTATTGAGTTCTGATTTTTTTTAACTTTCTAAGTTCGAATGTATTTTCCTCAACTTCTGTTGAACTGGTTTTTGTTCAGAAAGCATTGGAATGGTATGCTGGATGATTGATGTATCATATGTTTTTAAATCATCATATTTCCAAGCGAAGACATGTTTATTTTTTCTCAGTAATCTAATGAATGCTATCCTTTCTTCCATAGAAAGTCCTAATCCCAAATTAATGTTTTGAGGGTTCTGCTTAGTACCAAGGTTTATCAATTCAAATCTTAAGGTGGAACTTTGGAGCTTTGAATTGGTTACCTGTTTAAACCTGTCTTTAATATCGTAGAGATCCTCAAGTTTAACCACAGGTTTTGGTATTGAGTTTTCCTCATGTTTTTCTTTCATCTGAAGATCATGATAGCTTTCCTCAATGATATGATCATCGTAGGACTTGTCAGAAGTCAAAAAATGTAAGATGTCTTCATCGTGATTGAACACTCACCAATTGGTGACATTGTCAGGAATCGATGGTCTAAAAATTAACTCTACTGAAAATCTATCTGGGCTATAATCTTCGGAAGGTAGGCGTTTAGAAGCAACATTGGCTAGCAAGTCAGCTGCTGAATTCTGAGACCTAGGGATGGGGGAAATATTGAATGCTAAAAATTGAGAGGTGAGTTCTTGTACCAGAGACTGATAGTGTTTGAGATGACTAGAAAGACAATGAATTGTGTTTCTAACCTGTTTTATGACAATCTCTGAATCACCAAACACTTTCAAATATTGAACATTAAGGCCAATATCTTTATATAGTCCTTGAACTAAGACCTCATACTCAACTGTATTATTCGTGCATTCAAATTCCAACCTACAAGACAACATCGTTTTTTCTCCCTCGGGGCTAACTAAAATGCAACCTGCTCCTAATCCTTCACTAGATTTAGATCCGTCAAAGTATAAAGACCAAAATAAAGAGTTATCAACAATTTTATTTACAGTTTCCTCAGTAATATTAAAACATCTTGACCTATCTGTTTGTGAAAAAATTTCGATCTGAGATGTGAAATTATTAACTGGGAAAGGATATGGTTGGGCAGTGAAGTTGCCAAAGAATGATTCAGATGAATAATTCCCTAAGATATTGTTATTAAATGCTATTGGTTGATTCTCCTGTTCAAATTTTGTAACAGTATGGGTCATATGTTTCTCCTGATTGATTTTTATTTTATTTGGCTTTCCCTTGTAGGGTAGCCACATATGGGACCAATCGGTAGAAACATACCCATGGAGCTTCTCAGACCAATCCCTACTCAAGATTAAACCATAAAACTCAGGTATATCAGTGATTAAGATATGAATTCTTTGAACTACTCATGGATAAGCCGATAACCTGATGGTCACAGAGTTTATTTCCCCTAAAACCTGGACTTTGGTTCTATCTAATTACACAATGTGAATTGCGGACTTTTGGGGCTCACTGTTCAGTTTGGAACAAACTGAAGCTAGCATTGTATTAGAGGATGCCCCTGAGTCAATCAAACAATTCTGTAGATTTTGATTATAGATCTCGTAGGTTAAGAGGAAAGGAGGAGTATGGGAATTTGATCTGTCTCCAATTAGAATCGTATCAGTAGCTTCAACCCTACCAGAAGGTGGTTGACCTGAATCATTTACAGCTTTAGCACTAGGAAGAGGCGAAGAAGGAACTGCATTCAGTTCCTTAAGAAGCAATTTCTGCTGATGTTTTAGTTTGCTAAGTTCAAACATGGTGATGTTTGCCTTAGTCTTCTTCATATCATCAACAATATTGTAATCCATTGAGTTCGATACTACCAACGTTTTAGATGTGGGAGGTATATTTGAGGATGATGGTTGGTTTTTAGGTACTGTTACAGCCGGCTTCTTTGTGGGTACCTTTTCCTTTGTAGTAGTAGTACCTGCACTCCTTTTCTTTGAACTTTCCTGGACAGGCTCAGGGGCACCTTTACTCCTAGTAGTCACAGGAAAAGCTTCTCATTCATTTTCATTATCGGAGTTAGGTAATATGAAGTCCCACATTCCATGGCATTCAACAACTTCCTCTTCTTCGAATTCATCGGATGGTGAAATTGTTTCATCTTCTTCTTCCTCTTCAGGATCTGAATCTGCATTAGATATAGCATTTGGTGGTTTTGATTCAGTTTTCTTGAAATTCCTAAATGGACTTTTTGTTGAGGTTTCTGCTACTTGCTTTTTGATTTCGACCATTTCATTTGACATAGTCTTGAGGACATTTTGTAAACCTTCCATATCATATGGATCTTTAGGGGTTTTCTTCTTTGAATCATCTTTGAAAGAAACTTTTTTGGATTTTCTATCTTCAAGAGCAGCTTTCTTTTCTACAGCATTAATACGTTTTTCCACAGCAAGTGCTTCTTTCATGTTTTCAACTAAAGTTGGCTTTGCAGCCCTGTCTAGGAAGATAGCTATATTGGAAGGTAGGGCGGTTATATACCATTCGCTTCTGATTTGCTCACTTGGTTTGGAGGCCGTTGAAATCTTATTCAAGAGTTTATTGAATCGCGAGTTGAATTCTTTAATTGGTTCCTTATGCTCTATCCTAAGATTGGAGAGATCATTGATTAATGCGGCTAAAGATCTATCATCGCCATACTTAGTAAGAAACTGTTCTTGCCAAATATTCCAACTGGTAATGGATCCAGAGTGTAGGGAAAAATACCAAGATCCCGCTGATCCTTACAAAGTATAAGGGAAAAGCCCAACGGCAACATCTTCCTCTGTTACTCCTTTCAAATTAACTGATAACATGAAGTTATTAATATCTTCTTCAGCTTGTGTTCCTGCATCTGGATTAAACTTGGGTAGCCATTTTTCAGGAGAATCAGGCAATGCATGTAATGGTGCAGGCATATTGACCGCACCAGGACTATTCCATGGATTTGCCATTGAAACACCAGTAGTGGATGAGATTGCTGATGAAATTCCAGATGTTTGGGAAGGAATTGATATTGACGATTGAGCAGGTTGGGATGTTGAAGTTCCTAATCCCTAATGAACAACAATATGTAATGAGGGAGTGGATGGCTGACTTCGCAGTAGGGAAGATGAGATGGAGGAAGTGGATGAAAATGCTTCATTGTCTGATCCTTCAGTGTTCTTCTTTGCCCTTTTCCTTTTAGGTAAGGGCAACTCAGTAGGTTCGATACCGAGCTTTCTGCTCTGAAGTCTAGTGACAGGATGAGGTAGATTGAATTGCGAAGTCTCACTGCCTTGAGATACCTCAGATTTCTGTGGTGATATCGAAAAGCTCTGAAGTTTATGGATGAGATACTAAACTTCAGGAGACTCAGGACTTAATCGTTTTGGAGTATTGTGGGCTTGATCAGTGGTAGTTGATTCCTCTTCTTCTCTCTTGGATGCTAGAGAACCAGCATGCAATTGGGAAGTACGAGTTGATGTGGAGGGAGATTTACTCTCAGAATGGATTGTAGGTTTGGGTTTTCTCGCCATTCACAGTTCAGGCCCTCCTTCTAGCGCCATAAATGTTGATGCCTCGAAAATCGTTGCATCAACACTGGGGGATAACCACCCAGTCCGGACCTTAATACAGCTCCTTCTCCGTTTGGGATGGTGGCTCTGACTGGATATAATGGGACCAGTTTCCCAGTAATGAATAAAAAGGGATGGATGGGTGACTAGTTTTCTAATAAGTGATAATGAATGGATGACTTAATCTAAAAGTGAAAATACAATTGACTATTCTATCCTGGGAAGCTTCTATTCTTAAGTGCAACGTTTGATGATCTCTGTTCATCAATAGGCATATAGATAACTCTATTCAATAAACAGAGACATTCATTCATATAATAATTGCTTTGTTCAAATAGTTGAACAAAGTAATTAATAAAACATTGTTACACATATCTTTTTTATATTACTGATACATGTATGATTAGAAGAAAATCACGTTGTAAACATCCAATAGTGGAAAGTATAAAGAATGTTGTTAAAACACATGCATATATTCAATAATAGCAAGAATGATCAAATAACAATTCACATAAAAAGAATGAATTCAGACATAGATAGTAGTACCATATGAGCTGCAAATCATTCCCAACATCAATCGCAATTCGAATTCCTTCTTCTGACTTAGAAATGATTTTAAATAAAGGCAGTAGTGCACATCCACATAAAAGCTTCGTTATCAAAATTGGAATAATTGGCCTAGTCTTTATAAAAAATATACCTAAAGTACAGTAGTGCAACTTCAGGTTTAAGTCATATACAAAAATTTACGACCCTTTCTAAATACATGAAGGGGTCTATAAATACTTAATTAAACTAACTAACTACAAAATTAAAGTGCTACTAAATTGGCACAACTTGATCTTGAATATCTCCCCCAAAGCAATCTGGTAGTCGGCAACATGATTCATGACTCTTGATGTTTGCCTTTCGACTTGAGTTGGCATATCGCTAGCATCGGTTCCACTTCTTGAGGGCGGTTGAGACGAGAATTGAGTTGAGCAGAATAGGTGGCATCGTGTATATCGGGAATTATACACCCGATTGCATCTGTTAGGCAATTGAGGGCGGCTCTCTGGCTGTATGGTTTTACTAGGAACAACCAATAGGTATCGCAAGTTAAACTTTTAATATCTGTGATCAATCTCCCATTCTTTTCCAGCTCTTGATAACATGATTGCTCCAATGTTTTGGCTGATAGTAATTTACCTGGTGTACATCGAGAGATCATATTAGATAAATAGAGAGTATTGTTAATTAATTCAATCAAATTACTTGTGGATAATTTGCATCTATAAACTGCTCTCTCTGCCTTCATCAATTAGGACTGCCACTCCATAAATAGAATTTCTTTATGGGATTCTAGGATTATAGGCAAATTTTCTGCCTGTCCCTCATTAGTGTCCTGCCAAGTAAGAAAATCTGTTAAGGTCTCATCGGCCTGTTCTAAGTCTTGTCTAGCATCGATTGATTTATCGATTATTGATGCTGTTATGTCACACAGGGGTTCAAGTTGAGTAATTTTATGACAAAATAATCTTATTTGTGTTACCAGTGCCTTATTAATCTGTAGTGCTTCTGCTCTAAAATCGGCAGGCTGCGGAAGACTCTTGAACTTCTCTATTTGACCTAATAATTGAGCAATTTTCTCATCTTTTGTCTTTACCATCTGTTCATTCATTGTCTTCAATTTTGCTAATGCCTCCGATAGTTCTTTCTGCTTTTGAATCACACTCGAATATACCCTCTGTTTCTCTTCATGCAACTACTTGTTCAATTGATTATTTAACTGTTGTTGCGTGGTGTTAACAACCAGGTTGTTCCCTATGACTCCCAAGGGAATACGGCCGGGGTAACCACTAACCAATCTTTGGATCACTGTTTCTAGCCAAACTTTGATCAGAGAGGGCTCTCTCTTTATGATTTGTAACTGTTTATGATGGGGTTTTAGGCTAGCTATTATGCACTGGTTTTGTTTATTGTTTTGGTTGAAGAATATCCTTCAGATCTCTTGTGATGTGATTTTCAGAGAGTCAAATATCATTGGGCAATGGAGTCTGTAGCTGTACGTGTCTAGAAACTTTGGGATGAACTGGTGAAACTTACAGGGCCATTTGGATGTTTCATAGAACAAATTTTGATTAAAAAAAAAACAGGAAACAGGTAAGGCAAACAAATGAAAGCATTCAAGAATTTTCACTCTTTGTCAACTGTTTCCACCAAACTGGTTACGAGGAAAA
The DNA here is from genome assembly GCA_031772625.1 of Pinus tabuliformis. Classification (NCBI taxonomy): domain Eukaryota; kingdom Viridiplantae; phylum Streptophyta; class Pinopsida; order Pinales; family Pinaceae; genus Pinus; species Pinus tabuliformis. The sequence continues at coordinate 533,582,779 of CM062810.1, read as the reverse complement.
ACAGATGTCACAGGGGCAAACTTGAATCCCTGGGAATGTCTATCACAGTGAAAGATATAGTTTCAAAGTGCAGCAACTAAGAATTACACTTCTGTCACTATATCTAAGGAAAACATAGATAATAGCTCAGTTTGAGCTCAGGGTAATCATGGATTAAGTCCTGAACCATTCTTCTACTTTGCTATTAAATGTAAAATATCTGAAACGATAAAAGAGAACAAAAGACTCGAAAACATGTAATACAGAGTTTTGAGAAGACTTATTGTTTTATGAAACAACTGGAATCCTGCAACATTCACCATTCATCACAACGCACCAAATACACCACGCTTTGGAAATTCCATTCTCCTTTTCTATTATTTCTCTCTGGGAATTTTTACAACGAGCGAGAGCTCTTCAAAGGAAAATTACAACAACCCCTTTCAACTGCTGTGAAGGGTGAATATATACTTGCGGTCATTTACAAAATATCTGAGTTCTGAGTTATCTCAGATTTTACATTCTTACCAACTACTTAAGATATTATGACCAAAATTTAATGCAGCATTGATTACAGAGTACAGGCATTTTAATGCTCTGTTAGAAGATATTTTAGCCTTTGGGAACAGCTAAGTCGGTCGAGATATTCTGAATAAATGCTGGAAGACCTGTCTTTAAGGCTTGTACGCTGTATCCTGGACTTGTCAGCTGTGATTGTGACTGCTGCTTGTGGTGAGTCAATGGTCCTGCTGAGTTGGCTCAGCCTCTGCCTCGTCCTTGTAGATATCTTTCTTCAAAATTGTGCCTGCGCATGTACGCTCTTTTGCCTGGAGAATTAGCGCTACTGATTCTGGCCTGACAAAACTGTCTGTGTCAAATTTCTCCAGGCATCCTGTGTGGGCAGTTGGTGTGCTAAGATTGCCCCTAGAGTTTCATCTGCTTCTGTGAATTTGAAGAAGTTAGGTGGTGTATCAAACAGATGCTCAACTTCATTCATCAGGAAAAACAGGTTCTCCACCCTGTCATACATACTCTGCCCGGTGGCTGGCCCTGCCTCTGCTGAAGTGCTGGGCGGTTTTGCAATCTCTGCTACTGCATGGGCATCAATTCTCTTATTGTAATTGTCTAGGGTGAGCAGTCTTCCTACACTGCTTAAAATGCTGGGGAGGCCTCTGTTCTGTAGTGCCACGAATTTTTCCAGGAATCTGTTGATTTCAGTCTGCATATCCTGTGTCCTCCTCTCCAGTGTTCCAACCAAGTTCCTCAATGTTATGACTCTTTTGGCTACAGCAATTGTTTCTGTCCTGTTGGTGATTCCCATGACAGCTAATTGAGAGCTAGTCTTATAGTTCAGAATATTGATCATCCTAGTAGCAGCTTCTGGCATGTGTCCAAGGCTTGCCCTGGCTCTCTGTATTTCTCTGTTTGCTTTAGTGATGAGCACCATTTGCTCATCCATGGTCTCAATATATTGCCACTGGTTGGCAATGGACCGCCCAATGTTGCTCCATAGCACTGCTTTCATTTCAGCTGTCACTTTTTCTAGTGCAAGCTCTTTCTCTAGTTCAGCAATTCTCCTCTTAAGAGCTTTTACCTCTCTCTCCTTGGCTGCCTCATTCTGTTTGCTCTTGTCAAACTTTTCATTTACCTTAGTCAAGGTTTTCTTAAGTTCATCCAGCTCTTTCATTTGAGATTCCATGGCTTGGATCTCAGCTTGCAGCTTTTGCATGTCTAAACTAGTAGCCTGTTCCGATGTTGTAGTTGTTGTTGCTGTGGATGGCGCTGTAGTTGGTGCTGTAGCTTCTGTTTGCTGAGGAGGAGGAGTAGTCTTTGGAGGGATTTCCTCAAGATTTATTATCACAGGAGGAGGCTGGGAGGGTTGGCCCTCTTCTCTTTGCTTCAGTGTTTCTTGTAGTGCTGCCTTTGCAGCTTCAGTTTGTCCTAGCTGGTCTTGAGTCCTAACCAGCTCTTTGTATAGGGATACCAGCAGATCTGTAGCATCCTTTTCTTGCCTTTGCTGGGCAACTTCATCTGTTTGTGGATGGATGGTGGCCGGGAGTTTGATTTTCTTTCTTAGGGCCGCCATGTCTGCATCCCTTATCTTCAGGAGCTCTTGGATGCCTTTGACATCTTTAGGATCATGCCCTATCTCTATAATTACCTCTTCCAAGGACTTGATCCTATTGTCCTTGGCTTGTGATGATGCTCTTTCTAATTCCAGCTGAGAAGCTATGTTATCCAGGCTGCTCTTTAGTTTGTAGTTCTCCAATGTCTCATCTGCCAGGGAGGCATACACCATTTCACCAGTTTGCTTATGTAATTCAATCTTGTCCATAGGGTGTATGTCTTTGGCAAGAACCTCCATGTTGGTTCTTAGATAGTCCGAGGTGGACTGAGGCTGCAAAGTTGTGGGCATGAAGTGGCTCATTATCATTTTGCCTTCGCTCACATCGAAAGCAGACATGAGTCTCTGCTGGTTGCTAGGAGCTAGGTTTAACAAGTGATCATACAGCTGCACTTTTATGGGATCACTCCTCCTTTTGATGTCAATGAATTGCTGCTTTATACTTGACTGCCCTTTTCTATGTTGACCGGAGGAGCTGACCTCTCCTCCCATAGTCATGTCATGTCCACGCTGAGATGAGCTGGCCGAAAGTTCTCCACTGGGTGGGCCCATGCCCATGGCTTGCCTTACCGCTATGTCCTCCTCTTGGGAGTCATTCAGTCTTTGTCTCTTCTCTCCTCTGATGAAGGATGAGGTGTGGGGGGTCTCTCTCTCCCTTTTCCTGGTCAAGTCCTCCTTCTGTGGTGTTTGGAGGACTGAGGTGTCTACATTGGTGTCTGTCCTGGGAGGCACCTCTGTTTGGGGCTGCTACTCAGTGTAACTAGGTTGATCTGTCCCCTTTTCCTGCTGCAAGGGCTGCTGTTCACTGGACTGTGCTTTTTCTTGTTGCTGCCCCAGTTCTTGCTGTTCCATTTCTTCTTGCTGCTGTAGCAAGGTGTCAACTTGTTCTTCTGTCAATATAGGTGGCTGTTCCACCTGTTTTCCTTTGTCTTTGCTTGCCGCCTGGGATGTCTTCTCAGTAGTTTGCTGCTGTGCTGCTGAAGATTTAGCAGCTGTTCCAATTTGCTTTCTGTAGGAGAGGGGCACCTGTCCACAAGTTTCCAAGTCAGTTTCTTTTTGCACATTCCTAGCTTCTTTCTCAAGTAATTCTTCCTTAGTGACTTGTTCTACTAGTGTACCCTCTTCCCAATCTAGTGCATTGGCATACTTTTCAATTTCAGGTTGTCTTTTATGCGCATAGTTGCCCAGTCTGTATCTAATTCTCTTGAGGGAGATAGAATGATTGGGGTCATAGGGAATCCATTCAAAACTGGTCTGCAATCTGAGGCCTTCCAGGATGCTGTGTGCCTCTTTCCACCCTTCCTCTTTCCTGTTATATAGGAAGGAACCTAGCTGGCTTCTTACTTTCAATTGTGACTTCTTGTTTCTACTCTGAAAGTGAAGGTAATCTGAGTTCCCAAACTGCCTGAAATATTCTAAGGCAAAAAGCCTCATGGGGACATACCTTGGCAACCTAAATGGGTTCAATTCACAGCCATATATCCTAATGACTGTGTGGTTCTGGTAAAAGTACCAGTTGCCAATATTGTAAGATTTGTTCAAATGTAGAATCCTCTTCATATCATCGGTTAATCTAGGAGGAGGAGTACCTTGCAGAGCTGTTAGGGCTGGATGAACAAATAAATCAATAAACTCACAGTATGTATAGGGTGATACTGAGGTAGAATGAAAAACAGAGGTCCAGAAAATAACTGATCTTGGGCTTCCTTGGGCATTGAGTGGCCTCAAAGGAACAGAGAAGGTAGCTGGCTGATAGAAAAGGAATAAGTGATATATATAGGAGGAGTACCTGAACAGTCTCTCCCTTTTCAAATTCATGAACTGCTCATGGATTTTCTCTGCTATGTAAGTTGCATAATCATACTGTTGGAAATAATACTGAGGGGGGGGGGAATCAGTATTATCTAGCAATTTACCAAATCTTCCTTATTTGATCTTTTGAAATATTTTTGCATATCAGTACCATAAAACAATGAGCATGAATAAAGAAAATAGACAGTCACACCAAAGAACACAAGATGTAAGGTGGAAACCCAATGCGGGAGAAAAACCACCTGCTGCAATAATGTCTCTATCTTCTTTCAAGAAATTCTTTTTACAATGATTTTGTACTGGTGCAGTCCTTTACCAGCACGCAGGCTGCAACCTGCAAAGAGCTACAACTCTTTCTCGTTTTCTAGACTTCTCCTGGAAGGGAGCTACAACCCCCTACTTCTTTTCAAAATGATCAACAAGTATACAACAGATACAGTCTACAACAGATATCAGATAAGTAATTACAGAAACAACCCAGAACACCTTATGAACAGAAATATACAGTTAACAGATCATCTTGAGACAGGGACGCATATTTTCTTTCTGTGGCCTGCGACTGGACGCAGTATACCTTATGTTGTTCTGCGTGCAGACGCACTGTTCCTTTTGCTTGTCTGCGACCGACGCACACATCAACACTATCGCGCCGCGTCTTTTGCTTCAGAGACGCACCTAATACCACAGTCGCGCCGCGTCCTTCGCTTCAGAGACGCACCTGATCCTTTACTGTACTGCGTCCCGGCGCACTTTTCCTTCACTGAATCTGCGTCCCTTTAGATATAGAAGATAAGACGACTTCAGAACCAACCCAAACACTCAGATCCACAGATCTGATCATGCGCCATAGAGATCACAGTCCATTAGAAGATTCGCCTTCATAGATCTGGACTAGATCTCACCAAAAGATATTCAACCAAGATGATGCCTAATCTAAATGAACTCCTTTGCTTTATATAGGCAAGCTTCTCCCCAAAACATGGAACAAAACCACGAGCCGACACCATAGAAACACAAAACCGTCGGCTAGATACCACACAAGAAGCCCCCACGTGCTTTTCTCAGCCTTGAAATGTGTGCACTGGGCGGACGCACCTTCTGAACGGCTGGCCGGCGTCCCTAGACGCGGGTTCTGTATGGAATACCTGCGGGGACGCGCTTGCTGAACAAAATTTCCTGCGTCCTTCTTGATTTACCACCTGAAGGTGTTTGCCATCAAGTACAACACCTGAATCATAATGCCAACAAACTCCCCCTTTGGACTTGATGGCAACCACATAAACTTTCAGCTTCATCATTCTCCCCCTTTGACATCAAGAGCAAAGGGTATGCTCCCCCTATGCTCATGCTTCTCCAGAAATGTAACCAGAAATCCATCATGAAGAAGACAGAGACATATTGCAGCTATTTCCAAGATCTCCTACTCCATAATGCCAACAATGCATTATGTGCTCCCCCTGAGCCTATACCATCAATAGGAAGATGGTCAACAGTGAGATGATGCATCAACAACCCCCAGCTTTTGCCTGAGGTATTCAAAAGTGTCCCTGGGCAACGGTTTGGTGAAAATATCAGCAACTTGTTCCTTAGAAGGAACATACTCCAACTTGACCTTCTGTTCAAGTACTTGTTCCCGGAGAAAATGGTACTTGATTGGTATGTGCTTGGTTTTTGAATGCATAACTGGATTCTTTGAGATGCTGATTGCACTTGTGTTGTCACATAAGATAGGAATAGGAGGTGTACAAGTGATTTGATAATCCTGCAAAGTCTGCATCATCCAAAGAAGTTGGGTGCAACAAGATGCAGCCGCAACATATTCCGCTTCAGCTGTAGACAAGGCAATTGAACTCTGTTTCTTGCTGAACCAAGATACCAGTCTAGAACCCATAAAGAATGCACCACCACTTGTGCTTTTCCTGTCATCCACGCTTCCGGCCCAATCTGCATCTGTATAAGCATGAAGAGTGAGATCTGTATCTCTAGGATACCATAGGCCATAATTTTGAGTCCCTTGAAGATATTTGAAGATTCTCTTTACTGCTTGAAGATGAGTCTCCTTTGGATTTGCCTGAAACCTTCCAACTATTCCAACTGCATGCATGATGTCTGGTCGGGTACCTGTCAAATATAGTAGACTTCCAATCATAGATCTGTAGGTTGGTTGATGAACTGCTGCAGATTCGTCATTTGCACTGAGACTACATCCTGTGACCATAGGTGTACATACTGGTTTTGCATCTTCCATGCCATATTTCTTCAAAATCTGCTTGAGATACTTGGTTTGAGATAAAAGGATTCCTCCTTTCTTTTGTTGGATTTGCAAACCAAGAAAGTATGTCAGTTCTCCTAGCAAGGACATCTCAAATTCTTTCTGCATGACTGAGGCAAAGCTTTGACTCATAGCTTCTTCATTACTGCCAAAAATAATGTCATCTACATACACAACAAGTATTAGTAATTTGTCATTTTCAACTTTTATATAAAGATTGCTATCTGCTGAACCTTTTGAGAAACCTTGTTGATGAAGATATTTGTCCAACCGGTAGTACCAAGCCCTTGGAGCTTGTTTGAGACCATAGAGAGCCTTTTTTAATCGGCATACAAGATTTGGATCGTTTCCAAGAATGAAACCATCTGGCTGTTCAATGTACACTTCTTCATCCAAGTCTCCATTCAGAAAAGCTGATTTCACATCCATTTGAAATACTTTGAAGTTTTGACAACTTGAGAGAGCAAGAAACATTCGGATGGCCTCAAGTCTTGCAACAGGAGCAAAAGTTTCTTCAAAGTCTATTCCTTCTTGCTGTGCATACCCTTTACAAACAAGTCTGGCTTTGTTTCTAATTACTTCTCCATTTTCATTCAATTTATTTTTGAACACCCATTTTGTTCCGATAACATTCTTATCCTTTGGTCTAGGAACCAGCTCCCAAGTATTGTTCTTTTCAATTTGCTCAAGTTCTTCATCCATTGCTTTCACCCAACATTCATCTTTGCATGCTTCTTTCACATTTTGTGGTTCAGTAGAGGAGAGTAATGCCAAATAACTTGAAGCTTCTGCAACTGTTCTTCTAGTTTGTATACCTGCTTCCTTTTGTCCCATGATCTGAGATTCTGGATGGTTCTTTTGAACATATCTGGATGGAGTCTTTTCTTCTATTCTTGTTCTTTCTTCTGCTTCTTCGTGAGGTCCGTCTTGAAATTGTTCTTGCGGTTCTTCTTCTTCATCATTCTGTCTTTGAGGGTAGCTTTCATCTTCTTCAATGTCTTCACGATGTATTTGCCTAGGAATGTATCCTTTCTCATCAACCACTACATCAATGCTTTCAACAATTCTGCCAAGTCTTTTATTGTAGCATTTGTATGCTTTGCTATGTGGAGAGTAGCCAAGAAGAATTCCTTCATCTGCTCTAGGATCAAGTTTGCCAAGCTGCTCCTCAGTATTTTTGATATAGCATTTGCTCCCAAAGATTTTGAAGTGCTTTACTGAAGGAGTTTTACCACTCCAGAGCTCATGAGGAGTTTGAGTGCTGTTCACTCGAACATTTGCCTTGTTGAGAATAATAACTGCCGCATGTGCAGCTTCACCCCAGAAGGTTGCAGGAGTTCCTGATTCATCAAGCATAGCACGAGCCATTTGCTGGACTGTTCTGTTCATTCTTTCCACTACTCCATTTTGCTGAGGAGTTCTAGCAGTAGAAAATTCTCTCCTTATTCCATGTTCATCACAGAAATCGAAAAATTCATTTGAAGTAAATTCTCCACCTCTGTCGGATCTGAGGCACTTAATCTTGTGACCTGATTCATTTTCAGCCAAGGCTTTGAAGGATTTGAATTTTTCGAAAGCTTCATCTTTGTGCTTCATAAGTCCCAACCAAACAAACCTGGAGAAATCGTCAATAAATAATATCAAGTATTCCTCTCCTCTAGGTGTTCTTTTTCTGAATGGTCCACATACATCTGTATGTACTAGCTCCAGAGGCATACTGGCTGATCCTTCTTTCTCTGGAAAGTTAGTTCTAGTCTGTTTTCCAAACTGACATGATCTGCACATGGTGTTGTCAGGAATTTTGATATCTGGAAGATCGCGAACTGCCTGATATTTGCAAGCTTTCCTTATTTGTGAGAAGCTTAGATGTCCCAATCTTCGATGCCATAACCAGTGCTCTTCATCCTTGCTTAAATAGCATTGTTGTTGTTCTTCATCAAAAATGTATAAATTATTTGAAGTTCTTTTTCCTTTGAGAACTGTTTTACCTGTATCAAGATCACGAACAAGACATCCATTTGATCTGAAAATAACCTCGGTTCTTTGATCACACATCTGGCTTACACTTAGAAGATTATGCTTTAGTCCATCAACAAACAAAACATTTCCAGCCTTAACATCTTCTTTTAAAGGAGCAATACCTTTTCCTTTTATAGTTGCAGGAGTATCATTTCCAAAAGAGACTTTCTTTCCCTTTTCTAAATTAGAATAAGATTCAAGTTTTTCTTTATCACCTGTCATGTGCTTTGAACATCCACTGTCAATGTACCATAGATTTTCTTGTCCTTCTGCATAGAATGCTATCCCACATCTTTCTGTTTGAGGTTCCTTTATTTTCCATGTTTTGGTGCCTGAGGTTTGTTCCCTTTTTTGTTCTTGAACCTTTCTTTCCGGAAACCTGCTTCTGCATTCAACATCTTCATGTCCAAAATTATTGCAAATAGAGCATTCAACTTCATTTTCAAGGGCTGAAAAATTGTTATAGGTCCTTTTTGTATTCCCTGTCATGCTTCTTTGTTTTTGAGCTTCCCTAGTCATGATTGTTTTATACGCAACACATTGGGCTGCTTTGTGACCAAAGTTATGGCAAGAAAAGCATTGTCCATTGAAGAAGTTTCTGCGATTATTGAATCTACCAGCCGACTGATTGTAATTTCTATTTTCATCTATTCTTGAACCAAATTGAGAAGGTTTTACCTGTGGCTGGTTGTGACTTTTGTTCACCCTTAAGCTGGATTGCCCCTGATAGTTTGAAGTTTGTCCTTGCTTTACCTGATGATCTTCCTTGTGTTCTTGCTCATTTCTTCTTGCGGCATCAAGATAACTTTTTGAAGTGGAAGCTTGAGAAGTTTCTCCATTGTAGCCCAGACCTGTCTTATTTAGAGGAGATCGCTGCACACTGATAATCTCATTCAACGTTTCAGATCCTTTGACAAACTTGAGATTAATAGTTTTTGTTTTCTCAATTTCTTTTCTAAGACCAACAATTTCACCTTCTAATTTTTCAAGATGTTTTTCCTTTTCATCAATCTGAAATTGTAGAGTATCAATAATCATGTTCTTTTCTTCTATACATCTCTTGAGTCTAGTAATTTCATCATAAAGGTTATCCACATCTATAGCATCCTCATAATTATCATCTTCAAATGCCATTAACAATCTATATTTGTTACCTTGTTCATCTTCATCACTGTTTGATAAGCCATCGCTATCTTCATGGGTGTAGTAGCTTTTCTTATTTGTACCCTGTTTCTTGTTCCATCTAACTGGTTCCTTTCCTTTATCCTTATAAGAGCATTTTGCAGCATAATGACCTACTCTTCCACAAGCAAAACATTTGAAAGGTAGCTTACCTCTGAACCTTCCAGAACCCCTTTGAAGATTTCTGACAAAGTTTGATTCTTCTTCCTCTTCTTCTGGAACATGACATGCTTCATAGTGATCTTCTTTGCCTGATGCTTTAAAAGCAGCTTCCCTTCCATCTGATGGACCTCCCTTTCTCATTTCATAAGCAGTTAGAATTCCATGCAGCTGAGACATAGTGAGAACATGGAGATTTTCCTTTTCTTCTACTGCAGATACTTTAGATTCAAACTTGGGAGATAAAGATCTTAGAATCTTTTGAACTATTATAGTCTCTTTTATTTCTTCACCCAAATTTTTCATACAATTAACAATCTCATCTACTCGAAGAAAATAATTAGCCACACTTTCATCATTATACATCTTGAGAGTTTCATATTGAATCCTGAGAGTTTGAAGTTTAGCTTCTTTTACCTGTTCATCTCCTTCATAGCTAGTGATCATTTTGTCCCATATCTCTTTTGCTGATTTGAAGTGCATGACCTTCATGAACTCTGTTTGAGATATACTTCCTAATAGAGTGCTGACTGCTTTTGCATTTGTTTCATACTGCTTTTTCTCAGCTGGATCTGTAGGAGTAACTGAAGGAAAGGCATAGCCTGATTCTACAATGTTCCAAACTTCTGTACCAAGAGATTGAAGATATGCAGTAACTCTTACCTTCCAATAATTGAAGTTTGTTCCATCGAAGACGGGTGGCCTGATTGATGCTTCTCTCTCGTAGTTGCTCATGATGAACGATCTACCTTCAAGCGATCAAGCTGTTCTGAAGGACCCGCTCTGATACCAATTGTTGGAAATAATACTGAGGGGGGGGGAATCAGTATTATCTAGCAATTTACCAAATCTTCCTTATTTGATCTTTTGAAATATTCTTGCATATCAATACCATAAAACAATGAGCATGAATAAAGAAAATAGACAGTCACACCAAAGAACACAAGATGTAAGGTGGAAACCCAATGCGGGAGAAAAACCACCTGCTGCAATAATGTCTCTATCTTCTTTCAAGAAATTCTTTTTACAATGATTTTGTACTGGTGCAGTCCTTTACCAGCACGCAGGCTGCAACCTGCAAAGAGCTACAACTCTTTCTCGTTTTCCAGACTTCTCCTGGAAGGGAGCTACAACCCCCTACTTCTTTTCAAAATGATCAACAAGTATACAACAGATACAGTCTACAACAGATATCAGATCAGTAATTACAGAAACAACCCAGAACACCTTATGAACAGAAATATACAGTTAACAGATCATCTTGAGACAGGGACGCATATTTTCTTTCTGTGGCCTGCGACTGGACGCAGTATACCTTATGCTGTTCTGCGTGCAGACGCACTGTTCCTTTTGCTTGTCTGCGACCGACGCACACATCAACACTATCGCGCCGCGTCTTTTGCTTCAGAGACGCACCTAATACCACAGTCGCGCCGCGTCCTTCGCTTCAGAGACGCACCTGATCCTTTACTGTACTGCGTCCCGGCGCACTTTTCCTTCACTGAATCTGCGTCCCTTTAGATATAGAAGATAAGACGACTTCAGAACCAACCCAAACACTCAGATCCACAGATCTGATCATGCGCCATAGAGATCACAGTCCATTAGAAGATTCGCCTTCATAGATCTGGACTAGATCTCACCAAAAGATATTCAACCAAGATGATGCCTAATCTAAATGAACTCCTTTGCTTTATATAGGCAAGCTTCTCCCCAAAACATGGAACAAAACCACGAGCCGACACCATAGAAACACAAAACCGTCGGCTAGATACCACACAAGAAGCCCCCACGTGCTTTTCTCAGCCTTGAAATGTGTGCACTGGGCGGACGCACCTTCTGAACGGCTGGCCGGCGTCCCTAGACGCGGGTTCTGTATGGAATACCTGCGGGGACGCGCTTGCTGAACAAAATTTCCTGCGTCCTTCTTGATTTACCACCTGAAGGCGTTTGCCATCAAGTACAACACCTGAATCATAATGCCAACACATACTGCACAGCTGGAGGCTTACCAGGGGCAAATATAGACAGCATTGCCATTATGCTTTCATCTACATCTTCCAGCCCCCTGAATCCTAGGACATAGCCAATTAGATCCACCAACATTCTGCCCAACTCATTTAGATATTGGTACCCAATAGGAGGGGTTCTGACTGTTTCAGAGCCTGGTGTGACAAACAGTTGGTTGATTTTGACAATCTGGTCACTGGACAGCTTGATCCCTTTGTTAATCAGATTCTGCATGGATAGAGGGGTCAATTTCTTGGCTGTTTTGAAGCGCAGCATCTGGTTTATGCTCTCTGGGGTGATCTGGAACAGGACTAGGCCTGTGGGGCTCATGACTGCTCTTTGGCTGGGGTCATAGCATTCCTGGCAGCTATAAATGAGCTCTGGCATAGGATTGACTTGGGGAAGGTTGTATATGGGCAAATTTGACTCCCAAATCCCCAAGATATCTGCCCCACTGAGGTGCTGGGCTCTTAATTCATTCAACATTTGAATATTGTACTTGGTTCCCATGGGGAACCAATCCAGCATTTGGTAGTCCATGTCTCCCAGGGCTTTCCATGCTAATTCCTGGTGAGGAGCATTGATGGGCTTAATATTCAGTGCAATAGGGGTCTCCATAGCTCTTCAAGTTGCAAGAATTGCAGGTGGACAGGAGGAATGGTAAAAACACAGTCTGGAGGCAGTTCTCTGTGGAAACAGTTGATGTTTTGAGTATCCAAGGGGAATTCTCTCAATAGCAATTGAAATACTACTGGAGTCTAGTGACAGAACTTCTCTGTGGTCTAACTGAACTCTCCAATCGGGTGAATTATGTCTATTAGGAGCTCTGCCGGGAAAACGCAGAATTACAGAGGTTTTATGTGAATTGCAGGCTTCTAAAGCTCTGCAGGTACTTCTTGGCCCTCACAATGACAATGGTGGATGAACAAATGGAAATGAACGGTGCAAATAGCGTTTTTATGGTTCTACTATCCCTCTGAGCAATTTCAAGCTTAATGAAGGTCGTATGGAGGGCGAAACGGTCTAAATACCTGTAATTCGATGAGCAGAGGTTGAAGCAAAGGTGCACAGTTGCTGCTTGAGGAGGTCGCCCGGGCTAATAGACTGGTTGGCGAAAATTGGAGTGCAAACGGTCATGCAGAGCGTCCAACAGAAATAACAGTGAAAGTGGTAAAAAACACGGGAAAATTGGTAAATATGGGTTATTTTACCAATTTGGCGCTTTTTTCTGCTGACGTCAGCATGACGTCATTGGTGGGTCATGGTGAGGTGACGTCAGCTGACGTCATCGGGCGACGTGGCAGTGGGTGACTGGTCAAAGGGGCGGCGAGGTGGCAACCCAGTCAGCAGTGAGGTGGACCCATAACAAAGGCAGATACGAGCGGATAAGGACGTGGCGGCGAGTCAGCGACGGGTAGGTGGCAGTCAAACCGCAGCGGTCACGGTTAAGGCCTTAACCGCCGCGGTTTCTCGGGGCGGTTTAGGTACGGCGCAGAAGCTGTCAGACCCGGCTCCGAGATGGTTCATCGATCGACGCGTGGAGGAGGCGTGACAAGGCGCAACGTCACTTTCCCGGAGGTTAAAGTGCCGCCATAGGATGCGCTCCGATATTGACGTGGACCGTCGGATCTGATGGGCTTGATCCGACGACTGGCGGAGGAGAAAGATGCGCGCTTCATACTGCGGGCGGAAAAGATTAAACTTTGTGGGTTTTTATGGGTTTTTTCAAATGTTTCGTTTAACCAATAGTGTGGCAGGATTGGGGAACGTGCCAGAGGCGGGTATTAACCTTTGCAAAGGTTTTTATAGGCAAAAGGGGTTTGGAGAGGGGGTTTTATCAATGCAGAGGTGATTTGAGGGTAAATTAACTTGCAGCAAAGGGGGAATGGGGTGGAATAGGTTCACCAAAGTGGCCAGATGCCATTTTGGTCCCTTTTGAACAATACACGGCTATTATGCCTAGGGGAGGGAATATACATAAGATTTGGGGTTTTATACACCTTAGTGTTAATATTATTAGGGGTGGAGGTAAGATAGGGGAATATAGTAGAATTAGGAGTTAATATGAATGAAGGAGGGGAATTAGAAAGGGGGTGTTAGTGATGGACTAGAGAGGGAATGAAAAGAAGTTAGTGATGCTCTTTGCTGTAATTTCATGGAATTCACCACTTTGTTTGCTGATAGATTTATTGCCTTGGCAAGAGACCCATTGATACCTGTGTAATGGTGATCATATTCTTTCTGCAACCACAACTGCCTACCCAACTATTTTGCCTAGCATTTTTTTGTTTCTTCTTGGAGGGGCACTTGGACTTGCAACCCTCAATTGCCTTTTCTTTTCTTTGGCTTTTTCCTTTTCTCTCTATCTACTTCTACCCTTATGTCTTCCAAGGTCCCAGATTAAACTTTTGGGAACCTTTGCTTCTCTACCTGAACTACTTGTCTGCCAAGATTAAGCTGTTTGGACAGACCTCTTTCTCTATTCTACAACTCAAAATTGAAACATGGCATGATCCAGTTTAGACTGTTGAATCATCCACAAAATTTGAAATAAGGTCCTCAATACTTGAAACACTTTACCCAGCTCTTGCTTTCTAGGAAATATGGGATCTTTGGGATACCAGAGCAGAGCATATTTGGCTTTTCTCTTGCCAATCATGAAATATGAAACCTATTACTATAGGTATCCAACAGTGGCTCCACATGGGGATGGTTTTTCTTTTGAAAGACCAAGAACAGCAGGTCAGATTGCCTTGTTCCTTGACTGCCCATCTTTGTCTTTGAAATCTGCTGCATGAATGTGTCAAAATAGTGTGCTTCTTTCTTGGAAGACCTCTGATTCTATCTGCCTGTTGCTGCTAGGTGCAGCATTTGGGAAAACCTCTTTACAATTTAAATCAGAAAAGAATATGTACAACTGCATATATACAATGAACCTCTGAATTTCTATCATAGTGAACAGTCAAAATAGTGCTTCAGCATCCTGCCATTGACAGGACCTTCATCCAGTTCAGTTACAGTCAAACTTTTTAGGAAGTAGGTGTTATTACCTTGTACTGCTTGGACAGAAAATGGTCCTTTCCATAAAGAATCAAACTTCCCATGTTTTCCTTTCTCTTCTCTTCTTGCATCCCACTTTAAAACTTTGTCCCCTACATTGAAATCCTCTGCTTTGGTTCTTCTATCAAAGGCCTTTTTCAGTTTCTCTTGTAGTATCTGCACTCTGCTGAAAACTTGTTCTCTGGTCTGCTGTAAACAGATTATCTGGTTAATCCTTCTTTGCATGTCATTTGGCTCTGCTTGGCTTTCTTGTAGAAGTTTCATAACCGGCACTCCTAGTGATGAAGGAAATCTGGCCTCTAATCCATAGACTAACTCATATGGGCTGGTCCCAATTGATCTTTTAGTGGTTAATCTGTCTGCCCATAAGGCATTTACTAGTTTCTTATGCCAGTTCTTTTTGTTCTCTTCTAGCACTTTCTTTATGATGTTTATCAGGCTTTTGTTTGATGATTCAGCAAGACCATTTCCTTGAGGATAGTAAGCTGTAGAATGGCCCAGGGTAATGTGAAATTTATGGCAGAAGTTCACCATCTTCTTGGATCTGAAGGCAGCAGCATTGTCTGTTATTATCTTGTCTGGGCAGCCAAATCTAGCCAGTATGTTGTTCTCCAAAAATTGAATGATTACTGAATCATTTGCTTGTCTGCATGGGGCAGCTTCAATCCAGTTGGTGAAGTAGTCTGTTGCTGTTAGAATCCATCTGTGTTGTCCTGAAGATGAGGGATGAATTTCTCCAATGAAATCCAAGCCCCATTGTTGAAAAGGTCTCTCTGTTGCAATGGGCCTCAAAGGAAGTGGCAGCAACTGTCTTTTGCCTTCAAACAGTTGGCACTTGTGGCATGATGTTGTGAATTTCTTCACATCAGAGAACATAGTGGGCCAGTAATAACCAGCCCTTAATATCTTGTCTACAGTGGACTTCCAGTACAAATGTCCACCACAGTCTCCAGCATGGAATTCTTGCATGATATTGTCAGTTTCACTCTCAAGAAGACAGTGCAGCAAAATACCTTCATGGTTTTTCCAGAGTAGATTCTCATCTATCACACAAAATTTAGATGTTTTCATTTTTAGGAACCTAGACTTAGTTCTGGACAGTCCTGGGGGAGCACACAGGTTTTGTAACACATAACAGATATCAGAGTACCATGGAGATTGTTCAAAGGCTACATTGATCTTTGGAGTCGCCAGCTCTGTTTCACTGTCCAGTTGGTTGATATCTAAGGCTTGGAAATTTGCTTCTGTCATTAACTTGGCCAAACCTTGCCCTTTTATCAGCTTTGTAGGCTTTATTTCAATGTCAAATTCAAGTATGTTTGCAATCCCTTTTCCTCTTCTTCCCTCTAGGTTTTCTTGTGTGAGGATGTCTTTGACAATAGGACTTGGTACATAAGCCACAACATGGGAGTAAAGGATGTAAATCCTAAAGTCTTTGATAGCTTTGATCAAGGCATAGGCTTGTTTCTCCATTATTTGGTACTTTAGGGGGGCATCTCTAAGAGCTCTGCTGAAAAAAGCAATGGGCTTTTCATTCCCTTGGTCATCTTTCTGTAATAAAACAGCAGCAATAGTATGTTGGGAGGCAAAGGAGAAAATGATGAAGTCTCTGTCAAACTGAGGATTAGTTAACACTGGGGTTTGAGTCAAGGCCAATTTTATACTTTCAAAGGCTTGCTTTGCTTCAACGGTCCACTTAACCTTTGAATCTTTCTTTAGCATATTGTTTAGTAATCTGATTAACTCTGCTAAATTTGGGATAAACCTTCTCAAAAAGTTGATTTTTCCTAAGAATCCTTGCAGCTCCTTGACATTCCTTGGGTGAGGCATTTGTAGGATAGCTTGTATCCTATCTGGATCAATTCTTATGCCATCCTTCGAAATGATGTGTCCTAAAAGTTTCCCTTCTTCCAAGCCAAATAATGACTTCTTGGGGTTTAAGGAAATACCATATTTCCTGCATGTTATGAAGATTTGTCTCAAATGTTTCAAGTGTTCTTGGTCAGATTTTGAAAAGGGTGTAAGATCATCTAAGTAAATGACCAAGAAATCATGAATTTCCTTTGCAAAAGCAATGTCCATTGCTCTCTGAAATGTTGCCCCTGCATTTTTCAATCCAAAGGGCATCTTTACATACTTGAAAGTGCCCCATGGGGTAGTAAATGCAGTCTTGTCTTGATCATCAGGGTGTACCAGGATTTGATTGAAACCTGAGAATCCATCAAGCAGTGATATCCTTGAAGCCCCTACTACCCTCTGAAGGATGTGATCCATTTTGGGTAAGGGGTAGTTGTCTTTGAGTGACACTAGGTTCAAATTCCTTAAGTCTACACAAAGTCTAATCTCACCAGTTTTCTTTCTTGTAGGGACCAAATTTGAAATCCACTCAGAAAACCTGATTGGTGCTATGATACCAGCTTTGAACATTTTTTGTAATTCCTTTTCAATGGAAGGAAGGAGCACAGGATTGATTCTTCTTAATTTCTGTTTGAATGGTTTTTGATTAGGCTTGAGGGGAATGGTGTGCTGGATAACAGAGGTATCATAAGACTTCAAGTCCTCATAACCCCAGGCAAAGACATCTTGGAACTCTTTAAAGAGATCAATATATTTGGGTTTTTGGTCAGGGGGCAAAGCAGCAGATAGCTTTATTATTTTAGGCTTGTCAGTGGTACCAATGTTACATTCTTCAATTGTTGCGTCTAATGGCTGCATCTTTGGTTTCCTGAGGACATCATTTGAGTCAAAAATATCCTCTAGTGGGGTAAGGCCTGCTGGAAGAAGATTGTCTTTGAGTTGTATGATTTCATCTTCAGCGTTGCTCAGCTCTTCACAATCAATTTGGTGAATTTGCTGAATGTTTTCTTTGTTGAAAATGGTTGGACTGAGTAGTTGTTTGGCTGTTCTAGGTGACATTGGGTGGGCAGACTGTTGAAACTGTAATTGTGATTGACTTGCTCCATCAACTATTTGAGATTGACTTGCTGTCTCAAGGTCAATATTTAATCCTGTAAACTCTTGTTGCAAGGTTAAAAAGTTGTTTATTTGCCTGTCATTCTCAAATACTTGCCACTCTTTGACATTGTTTGGAATAGAAGGCCTATATTTGACCTCTGCTGTGAAACAATTGTTGGGTTGTAGTGGGAATTTGAAGGTGCTGGCAAATGTTGCCAAGCTGTGAGCATGGAGATTGTGGCCCCTTGGAATCTTTGTGATAACAAACTCGGAGAAAGTCTCTAGTATTTCAATTACAGCAGACCTATAGGACCTTAATCTTTTGTCATTGGTGACAAAATCCCCTTTTACTTGTTGAATTACTAGATCAGAGTCCCCCATGATTGAGAGGCTATGTGCTTGTAATGATTTTGCAATCTTGAGGCCTAGTAGCAGAGCTTCATATTCTGCCATGTTGTTAGTGCATTTAAAGTTCAATCTATAAGCCCTGCCTTCTGCATAGCCTTTCCCTTTGTTATGTATCCATACTCCAGCTCCTGCCCCTAACTTGTTAACTGAGCCATCAAACTCTAGGACCCACAGACTATCTTGCTGGTCAGGAGATTTTAAATTCTTTTCATGGGATGGCAATGTGAGCATGAGTTGAGGTTTCTTTTCCCATTTGTCTCCTAGGATAATTTCATCATTTGTTTGACAATCTTTGACAACTAGAGGAGGGTTAATGGGTACTGTTGGCCTAATTGAAATTTGGCAGGTGCTACTTGTTTGATCAATGTTTTGTTCTTGTATGGGTGTTTCGGTCTTAATGTCATTGTTTGAGAAGCTTGCGCTGTCATTGAAGAGGATGAAGGAGTCTATGTCCGAATGGACAGCATATATTGGAAAATTTTGAGGCTTTTCTTCACTGCTGACCATATATTTCATGAGTGTTTCCCTATAAAGTCTCTTTGGTTGTCCAAAGACAGAGATGGTTGCATATGACATGTCTAATTGCAGGGAGCCTTGGAGTTTCGCTCCCCATGATCTTGATAAGAGCATCCCATATTTGGGTGGGATATCAGCAACAACAACATCCATTAGTATGGTTTTGTTGGGAAATTGAACCAGGGACACACATAAATCTTTTATTAGGCCCAAACATTTGACTTGACTAGAATCAAAAGAAAACAGGTCTTTGTATGGTCTTGTTATATCCAAGTTTAATCTTTCCATGACAGCTTTTGGCATAAGGTTGTGAGAGGCACCTGAGTCAAACATTGCATTATGCAGTATTTTATCATGAATATGCAAGCTGACATAAAAAGGTAAAACCCCTGTGACTGCTGTTTTTCCATCTACCTCTGGGCCAAACAGTAATTCTGGAGTGTCATCTAGCACATTTACATCATCTTTGCTGTTGGTGAGCTGAAGGGAATTTTTGATCTGTTGCTTATATATGTCATGCTTGGCTAGCTCTGAAAGGGGAATTGCTATCTTTAACTTGCCAATCTCTATTCCTAGATCAAAGGGTTTATCCACCTGAATTTTAGAGTCACGGATAGCAGTCCTTTCTCTGTTCATTGAATCTTCTTGTTGGATTTCATCTTGATTTTGGAACCTGCCCCTCATGCCCATGTCTTGAGGGGTAATGTTCGGATTTGGGTGGGAGGATGAGGTTGCCGTGGGCTGTTGTGGTGTGGACAGTAATTCAGTGACCTCCTCAACCACTACTTCCTTTGTAGGCAAGTTTGTTTTGTCATTAGGTTCAGTGACTAAGGTTTCTTTAGATTGCTGTTTCTCCTTTACCTTCTCAGGCCGATTTGCATTTACAGTCCGACTTCTTAGTTTGTATTGTTTATGGACTTCATAGACAGCAGTATCATACCCTTGTTTAAAGTCAAAAGATTCTCCTGATTGTGTTTGGAAGGTTTTGTTTTCATCTTCCTCATGGTCTTCTTGTGTTAAGAAAACCTGACTTTTACCATCCAGACCTATTAAGTTGATTTCAGGATCTTCATTGAGCTGATTAGCTGAGGAAGTTTCTGCATAATTTTCTTGAAAAGGGGGTCTGATATCTTGGTCTGCACTTGTTTTTCCTATATTGGGGTTCTGTGTTCTCCTAAAATTTGGGTTTCTAGGAGGATTGTTTTGTGGTGACTCCCATGATGATTTCCTTTCTACTGATTCCACTCTTTCACCTAGTCTTTTCATGCTGTTTAGTATTGCATCCAACTTTTGATCAAAGCCTGAGGGCTCTTCTTTGAAACCAACCTTCTTTTCCAGCTTTGCCCTGTTTCTCTTGGCAATTAGGTTGGCCTCTACAGTAACTGCAACTCTTTGGGCTTCTGCAAGGGTTGGAGGGTCTCTTTCTCTCAACTGATAGGCCATATCAGAATCAAAACCATCAGGGAAGTTATAAAGGGCCAAATCAGGAGGGGGCCTTAAGTTCTGGGGGATAGCATTGTATATGTTGTTAAACCTAGCACAATACTCCAAAACCGTTTCTTGGGGACCTCTTTTAATAGTGTTATATTCACCAAGTATATGGTGCGGATCTCTCTTTTTTTCCCATCTGTTGGTAAATTCCTGGTATAGAACTTCAGGGGTTGCAATGGAATTTGCATTTAAGGATCTAAACCAAGTTCTGACATCCCCAGTTAAGCTTTGAACAAAAATTCTCATCCTGACACTGTCATCATCTATCTCAAAGGTCTCAAAGTGATCTTGCATCTTCTTAGCATGCTGGGTAGCTGTCAAAGGGCCCTGGGAGTCAAAAAATGAGAGTCTAGTTTGGTAGTCTTGGGGTAGAGCTGGAGCATTGGCTGGTATCTGCAGAGGTGCATATCTGTTAGCCATGTTTATGGGATTTATAGGGTTAATAGGAACAAATGGGACAGCTGGGATCACAGGTATAACAGGGGTAACAAGCGGGAAACTGGTTGAAAGAGTATGTGCAGATGGTGAAGATGGGAGAGGAGGGCTTTGAGGTGTTGATGATGAACTAGGGGAATTAGGTGTGGAACGGAAAAGGACTTTACAAGGAGTTGGTATGAGGATAGGTTGGTCTAAACTTATATCTGAATCAGCAGGCTTGTCCTGCTTTTGCTGTCTCCTTATGTTGTTTGGAATGATATTTGGATTATCAACAATGATGGGTTGATTAGGGTCAGGGTTTGCCCTAGTGTGCCTTGGGTTTCTTTTGGGAGCCAGCTTCTAAGTATTCTTTTAGAACTTTATACAGAAGGTTTTGTATGTACAAGGACTAGGTAAGAATTCTGGAATGACTATATATTTTTCAAAGCTAAGATGAAGATTCCCTAGTTAGCTCTTCCCTAAAGCTGTCCCTGTGTTTACAGAAACAGTCCTAAGGCCTCTTGGCTAGTTTCAGGCTTGATGGTAGCTTTTGGAAATAGATAGTAATTGAAAAAATCTTAAGTCCCCAGTGGAGTCGCCATTTATGTTAACACCCAGGTTGTTCCCTATGACTCCCAAGGGAATACGGCCGGGGTAACCACTAACCAATCTTTGGATCACTGTTTCTAGCCAAACTGTGATAAGAGAGGGCTCTCTCTTTATGATTTGTAACTGTTTATGATGGGGTTTTAGGCTAGCTATTATGCACTGGTTTTGTTTATTGTTTTGGTTGAAGAATATCCTTCAGATCTCTTGTGATGTGATTTTCAGAGAGTCAAATATCATTGGGCAATGGAGTCTGTCGCTGTACGTGTCTAGAAACTTTGGGATGAACTGGTGAAACTTACAGGGCCATTTGGATGTTTCATAGAACAAATTTTGATTAAAAAAAAAACAGGAAACAGGTAAGGCAAACAAATGAAAGCATTCAAGAATTTTCACTCTTTGTCAACTGTTTCCACCAAACTGGTTACGAGGAAAAACAGATGTCACAGGGGCAAACTTGAATCCCTGGGAATGTCTATCACAGTGAAAGATATAGTTTCAAAGTGCAGCAACTAAGAATTACACTTCTGTCACTATATCTGAGGAAAACATAGATAATAGCTCAGTTTGAGCTCAGGGTAATCATGGATTAAGTCCTGAACCATTCTTCTACTTTGCTATTAAATGTAAAATATCTGAAATGATAAAAGAGAACAAAAGACTCGAAAACATGTAATACAGAGTTTTGAGAAGACTTATTGTTTTATGAAACAACTGGAATCCTGCAACATT
This sequence comes from Pinus tabuliformis, assembly GCA_031772625.1. NCBI lineage: Eukaryota > Viridiplantae > Streptophyta > Pinopsida > Pinales > Pinaceae > Pinus > Pinus tabuliformis. The sequence continues at coordinate 533,561,036 of CM062810.1, read as the reverse complement.
CACCATTCATCACAACGCACCAAATACACCACGCTTTGGAAATTCCATTCTCCTTTTCTATTATTTCTCTCTGGGAATTTTTACAACGAGCGAGAGCTCTTCAAAGGAAAATTACAACAACCCCTTTCAACTGCTGTGAAGGGTGAATATATACTTGCGGTCATTTACAAAATATCTGAGTTCTGAGTTATCTCAGATTTTACATTCTTACCAACTACTTAAGATATTATGACCAAAATTTAATGCAGCATTGATTACAGAGTACAGGCATTTTAATGCTCTGTCAGAAGATATTTTAGCCTTTGGGAACAGCTAAGTCGGTTGAGATATTCTGAATAAATGCTGGAAGACCTGTCTTTAAGGCTTGTACGCTGTATCCTGGACTTGTCAGCTGTGATTGTGACTGCTGCTTGTGGTGAGTCAATGGTCCTGCTGAGTTGGCTCAGCCTCTGCCTCGTCCTTGTAGATATCTTTCTTCAAAATTGTGCCTGCGCATGTATGCTCTTTTGCCTGGAGAATTAGCGCTACTGATTCTGGCCTGACAAAACTGTCTGTGTCAAATTTCTCCAGGCATCCTGTGTGGGCAGTTGGTGTGCTAAGATTGCCCCTAGAGTTTCATCTGCTTCTGTGAATTTGAAGAAGTTAGGTGGTGTATCAAACAGATGCTCAACTTCATTCATGAGGAAAAACAGGTTCTCCACCCTGTCATACATACTCTGCCCGGTGGCTGGCCCTGCCTCCGCTGAAGTGCTGGGCGGTTTTGCAATCTCTGCTACTGCATGGGCATCAATTCTCTTATTGTAATTGTCTAGGGTGAGCAGTCTTCCTACACTGCTTAAAATGCTGGGGAGGCCTCTGTTCTGTAGTGCCACGAATTTTTCCAGGAATCTGTTGATTTCAGTCTGCATATCCTGTGTCCTCCTCTCCAGTGTTCCAACCAAGTTCCTCAATGTTATGACTCTTTTGGCTACAGCAATTGTTTCTGTCCTGTTGGTGATTCCCATGACAGCTAATTGAGAGCTAGTCTTATAGTTCAGAATATTGATCATCCTAGTAGCAGCTTCTGGCATGTGTCCAAGGCTTGCCCTGGCTCTCTGTATTTCTCTGTTTGCTTTAGTGATGAGCACCATTTGCTCATCCATGGTCTCAATATATTGCCACTGGTTGGCAATGGACCGCCCAATGTTGCTCCATAGCACTGCTTTCATTTCAGCTGTCATTTTTTCTAGTGCAAGCTCTTTCTCTAGTTCAGCAATTCTCCTCTTAAGAGCTTTTACCTCTCTCTCCTTGGCTGCCTCATTCTGTTTGCTCTTGTCAAACTTTTCATTTACCTTAGTCAAGGTTTTCTTAAGTTCATCCAGCTCTTTCATTTGAGATTCCATGGCTTGGATCTCAGCTTGCAGCTTTTGCATGTCTAAACTAGTAGCCTGTTCCGATGTTGTAGTTGTTGTTGCTGTGGATGGCGCTGTAGTTGGTGCTGTAGCTTCTGTTTGCTGAGGAGGAGGAGTAGTCTTTGGAGGGATTTCCTCAAGATTTATTATCACAGGAGGAGGCTAGGAGGGTTGGCCCTCTTCTCTTTGCTTCAGTGTTTCTTGTAGTGCTGCCTTTGCAGCTTCAGTTTGTCCTAGCTGGTCTTGAGTCCTAACCAGCTCTTTGTATAGGGATACCAGCAGATCTGTAGCATCCTTTTCTTGCCTTTGCTGGGCAACTTCATCTGTTTGTGGATGGATGGTGGCCGGGAGTTTGATTTTCTTTCTTAGGGCCGCCATGTCTACATCCCTTATCTTCAGGAGCTCTTGGATGCCTTTGACATCTTTAGGATCATGCCCTATCTCTATAATTACCTCTTCCAAGGACTTGATCCTATTGTCCTTGGCTTGTGATGATGCTCTTTCTAATTCCAGCTGAGAAGCTGTGTTATCCAGGCTGCTCTTTAGTTTGTAGTTCTCCAATGTCTCATCTGCCAGGGAGGCATACACCATTTCACCAGTTTGCTTATGTAATTCAATCTTGTCCATAGGGTGTATGTCTTTAGCAAGAACCTCCATGTTGGTTCTTAAATAGTCCGAGGTGGACTGAGGCTGCAAAGTTGTGGGCATGAAGTGGCTCATTATCATTTTGCCTTCGCTCACATCGAAAGCAGACATGAGTCTCTGCTGGTTGCTAGGAGCTAGGTTTAACAAGTGATCATACAGCTGCACTTTTATGGGATCACTCCTCCTTTTGATGTCAATGAATTGCTGCTTTATACTTGACTGCCCTTTTCTATGTTGACCGGAGGAGCTGACCTCTCCTCCCATAGTCATGTCATGTCCACGCTGAGATGAGCTGGCCGAAAGTTCTCCACTGGGTGGGCCCATGCCCATGGCTTGCCTTACCGCTATGTCCTCCTCTTGGGAGTCATTCAGTCTTTGTCTCTTCTCTCCTCTGATGAAGGATGAGGTGTGGGGGGTCTCTCTCTCCCTTTTCCTGGTCAAGTCCTCCTTCTGTGGTGTTTGGAGGACTGAGGTGTCTACATTGGTGTCTGTCCTGGGAGGCACCTCTGTTTGGGGCTGCTGCTCAGTGTAACTAGGTTGATCTGTCCCCTTTTCCTGCTGCAAGGGCTGCTGTTCACTGGACTGTGCTTTTTCTTGTTGCTGCCCCAGTTCTTGCTGTTCCATTTCTTCTTGCTGCTGTAGCAAGGTGTCAACTTGTTCTTCTGTCAATATAGGTGGCTGTTCCACCTGTTTTCCTTTGTCTTTGCTTGCTGCCTGGGATGTCTTCTCAGTAGTTTGCTGCTGTGCTGCTGAAGATTTAGCAGCTGTTCCAATTTGCTTTCTGTAGGAGAGGGGCACCTGTCCACAAGTTTCCAAGTCAGTTTCTTTTTGCACATTCCTAGCTTCTTTCTCAAGTAATTCTTCCTTAGTGACTTGTTCTACTAGTGTACCCTCTTCCCAATCTAGTGCATTGGCATACTTTTCAATTTCAGGTTGTCTTTTATGCGCATAGTTGCCCAGTCTGTATCTAATTCTCCTGAGGGAGATAGAATGATTGGGGTCATAGGGAATCCATTCAAAACTGGTCTGCAATCTGAGGCCTTCCAGGATGCTGTGTGCCTCTTTCCACCCTTCCTCTTTCCTGTTATATAGGAAGGAACCTAGCTGGCTTCTTACTTTCAATTGTGACTTCTTGTTTCTACTCTGAAAGTGAAGGTAATCTGAGTTCCCAAACTGCCTGAAATATTCTAAGGCAAAAAGCCTCATGGGGACATACCTTGGCAACCTAAATGGGTTCAATTCACAGCCATATATCCTAATGACTGTGTGGTTCTGGTAGAAGTACCAGTTGCCAATATTGTAAGATTTGTTCAAATGTAGAATCCTCTTCATATCATCGGTTAATCTAGGAGGAGGAGTACCTTGCAGAGCTGTTAGGGCTGGATGAACAAATAAATCAATAAACTCACAGTATGTATAGGGTGATACTGAGGTAGAATGAAAAACAGAGGTCCAGAAAATAACTGATCTTGGGCTTCCTTGGGCATTGAGTGGCCTCAAAGGAACAGAGAAGGTAGCTGGCTGATAGAAAAGGAATAAGTGATATATATAGGAGGAGTACCTGAACAGTCTCTCCCTTTTCAAATTCATGAAATGCTCATGGATTTTCTCTGCTATGTAAGTTGCATAATCATACTGCACAGCTGGAGGCTTACCAGGGGCAAATATAGACAGCATTGCCATTATGCTTTCATCTACATCTTCCAGCCCCCTGAATCCTAGGACATAGCCAATTAGATCCACCAACATTCTGCCCAACTCATTTAGATATTGGTACCCAATAGGAGGGGTTCTGACTGTTTCAGAGCCTGGTGTGACAAACAGTTGGTTGATTTTGACAATCTGGTCACTGGACAGCTTGATCCCTTTGTTAATCAGATTCTTCATGGATAGAGGGGTCAATTTCTTGGCTGTTTTGAAGCGCAGCATCTGGTTTATGCTCTCTGGGGTGATCTGGAACAGGACTAGGCCTGTGGGGCTCATGACTGCTCTTTGGCTGGGGTCATAGCATTCCTGGCAGCTATAAATGAGCTCTGGCATAGGATTGACTTGGGGAAGGTTGTATATGGGCAAATTTGACTCCCAAATCCCCAAGATATCTGCCCCACTGAGGTGCTGGGCTCTTAATTCATTCAACATTTGAATATTGTACTTGGTTCCCATGGGGAACCAATCCAGCATTTGGTAGTCCATGTCTCCCAGGGCTTTCCATGCTAATTCCTGGTGAGGAGCATTGATGGGCTTAATACTCAGTGCAATAGGGGTCTCCATAGCTCTTCAAGTTGCAAGAATTGCAGGTGGACAGGAGGAATGGTAAAAACACAGTCTGGAGGCAGTTCTCTGTGGAAACAGTTGATGTTTTGAGTATCCAAGGGGAATTCTCTCAATAGCAATTGAAATACTACTGGAGTCTAGTGACAGAACTTCTCTGTGGTCTAACTGAACTCTCCAATCGGGTGAATTATGTCTATTAGGAGCTCTGCCGGGAAAACGCAGAATTACAGAGGTTTTATGTGAATTGCAGGCTTCTACAGCTCTGCAGGTACTTCTTGGCCCTCACAATGACAATGGTGGATGAACAAATGGAAATGAACGGTGCAAATAGCGTTTTTATGGTTCTACTATCCCTCTGAGCAATTTCAAGCTTAATGAAGGTCGTATGGAGGGCGAAACGGTCTAAATACCTGTAATTCGATGAGCAGAGGTTGAAGCAAAGGTGCACAGTTGCTTCTTGAGGAGGTCGCCCGGGCTAATAGACTGGTTGGCGAAAATTGGAGTGCAAACGGTCATGCAGAGCGTCCAACAGAAATAACAGTGAAAGTGGTAAAAAACACGGGAAAATTGGTAAATATGGGTTATTTTACCAATTTGGCGCTTTTTTCTGCTGACGTCAGCATGACGTCATTGGTGGGTCATGGTGAGGTGACGTCAGCTGACGTCATCGGGCGACGTGGCAGTGGGTGACTGGTCAAAGGGGCGGCGAGGTGGCAACCCAGTCAGCAGTGAGGTGGACCCATAACAAAGGCAGATACGAGCGGATAAGGACGTGGCGGCGAGTCAGCGACGGGTAGGTGGCAGTCAAACCGCAGCGGTCACGGTTAAGGCCTTAACCGCCGCGGTTTCTCGGGGCGGTTTAGGTACGGCGCAGAAGCTGTCAGACCCGGCTCCGAGATGGTTCATCGATCGACGCGTGGAGGAGGCGTGACAAGGCGCAACGTCACTTTCCCGGAGGTTAAAGTGCCGCCATAGGATGCGCTCCGATATTGACGTGGACCGTCGGATCTGATGGGCTTGATCCGACGGCTGGCGGAGGAGAAAGATGCGCGCTTCATACTGCGGGCGGAAAAGATTAAACTTTGTGGGTTTTTATGGGTTTTTTCAAATGTTTCGTTTAACCAATAGTGTGGCAGGATTGGGGAACGTGCCAGAGGCGGGTATTAACCTTTGCAAAGGTTTTTATAGGCAAAAGGGGTTTGGAGAGGGGGTTTTATCAATGCAGAGGTGATTTGAGGGTAAATTAACTTGCAGCAAAGGGGGAATGGGGTGGAATAGGTTCACCAAAGTGGCCAGATGCCATTTTGGTCCCTTTTGAACAATACACGGCTATTATGCCTAGGGGAGGGAATATACATAAGATTTGGGGTTTTATACACCTTAGTGTTAATATTATTAGGGGTGGGGGTAAGATAGGGGAGGTTATATAGTAGAATTAGGAGTTAATATGAATGAAGGAGGGGAATTAGAAAGGGGGTGTTAGTGATGGACTAGAGAGGGAATGAAAAGAAGTTAGTGATGCTCTTTGCTGTAATTTCATGGAATTCACCACTTTGTTTGCTGATAGATTTATTGCCTTGGCAAGAGACCCATTGATACCTGTGTAATGGTGATCATATTCTTTCTGCAACCACAACTGCCTACCCAACTATTTTGCCTAGCATTTTTTTGTTTCTTCTTGGAGGGGCACTTGGACTTGCAACCCTCAATTGCCTTTTCTTTTCTTTGACTTTTTCCTTTTCTCTCTATCTACTTCTACCCTTATGTCTTCCAAGGTCCCAGATTAAACTTTTGGGAACCTTTGCTTCTCTACCTGAACTACTTGTCTGCCAAGATTAAGCTATTTGGACAGACCTCTTTCTCTATTCTACAACTCAAAATTGAAACATGGCATGATCCAGTTTAGACTGTTGAATCATCCACAAAATTTGAAATAAGGTCCTCAATACTTGAAACACTTTACCCAGCTCTTGCTTTCTAGGAAATATGGGATCTTTGGGATACCAGAGCAGAGCATATTTGGCTTTTCTCTTGCCAATCATGAAATATGAAACCTATTACTATAGGTATCCAACACGTGGAAATTGGTGTTCTAATTGTTCTGCTTTCTGCTGTACCTCCGATAGTTGTGCTTGTAACGAGCGATTGCCTAGTCTTTTTCTTTTAACAAATTACTCACTTATGATGCCTTGTCCATGGTGGCCGCCGAATAGGCTCCAACATATTAGGAAAACTTTGTTAGGTCATCAGAAGGATCGAACTCCTCCTTCCAAACTATGTTGGTTGTCACTGTTTGTTCAGGGAACAGGGAAGGTTGATCAATCCTTCTTCTTTTCCGTTGTCTCTTTACTACGGCCCTATGCTTTGGGTTGTAAAATACATCCAATGGAGGTATATCCTCCACTTGCAAAATGATTTGATCCGAAGCATCTTTTGGAATTATTTCTAAGTCTGTAGTAAGGGGTAGACCGTTGGTTCCTTCGCTTGGAACCTCTTTTGATGTTGTATCCTGTGTATCAGCTGCTTTGGATGTATCGGCTTCTCTTAAGCTTTCTAGATTGCTTATGATTGAATCAAATTGCTGCCATTCCTAGAGAAACCTTAGGTCAATCTGGGTATCGACATTCACATCCTTGCTGCTCTGCTCCTACTGCCTTTTCTGTTCCTCTTCACATATTCTCTCTTGTTCTTTCCTCTGTGCTTCCTCTTGTTCTTTCCTCTGGAGTTCCTCCTGCTCTCTTCTTTGGACTTCTTCAAAAATTTCTGATGTAGCAGGAGGTTCGTTGGTAAGTCGCTGTTTAGGCTCGCTTGACTGCGTCATCGGGGCAGCGACTAACAAATCTAGAGGAAGATTTTTCAACCTCTGCTCTCTAAGTTTATTAAATTCGACTAACCCGTCATCGTGATATCTCATTTTAGCTAGCGCTTGAACCTGAAATAATGACTCAGCCGAGGAGAATAGGTCATCAAACTCATCTTTTTTATGTTCAAATTTAGTGAGTTTTGCCTGTTCCAGTACGTTATAGACGACCGTGTTTCGATCAAATCATCTGTTAGGAAGAGTGGCGAGATTCAGTTTATTTATCTTTTTTGCTTCTTTCTTTGCATGCTTGTAGTCATGCAGAGTGTAAATGCCACACCTTAGAGGAAAAGGAGGCCGGACTTTCTTCTTTGAATTCGTTAGAGTTTTTGTAACTCCTACGGATGTAAGTTGATATGCTATCTCTCGAGCCAATAGTTTGTCGGGTATATACAAGGGGAGGACATGAGGCCTAGCATGACTGCCAAAAACTCTTACATATGTAAATTTTTCTTCTCTGAACCACGTTCCTATGGCTGTCAAGTCAATCTCTGCTTGTGAGGAAATCTTAGGAGTAGGTTTGTCAAAAATTGCATAGTAAATGGGTAACATAAATCCATTTCAAACTTGATATAAGTGGTGTTTATAATGGGCTTTCCACAACTTCTAGTGATATATATGAATGGGCATGGGTTCCTATGGAGTCCATCTCCACCCCAGCACAGGAAATTCAGAGTTAAAATAGAGAGTATCTAAGATGTAGGCACTAAAGTAAAATGGAGGAATGAACCTTTCAGTAATGCGGGATTTGTTTTTGAACTCAAGAATAGTTGTTGCTAACTTATCAGATAATATATTCCCCCAATCGATTATTTCGCTATTGCATGCTGCTTCCATTAAAGGTACCATCTCTATGGATAATTTTGAGGAATCATGCAACCCCCAAATCCTACACATCATCGCTCCAGCATAACAATAAGGAGAACACAAGGAATCGACAGAGTACTTAGCCGAGGACTTATGCTTGTGTTTCGCTGGGTTTTGCCTCCATTCCCATATAGGTGCTGATTCAATTTCATTTTCATCTCTGAACTTCTCCAGAAATGCTTTGTTATACTTCTTCTCTGGTTCAGGAAAATGGTGCATTTGTCTCAAATCATTGGGCTGAAATGAACCGAATACTCTCCCGTCGATAGTGCAAAATGTTCTGTTTGTAATTGGAATTTCCTCAACTGCCCATCTTACCACATCTGTGTATGGAAGAATTTGCTCTCAAGCCGCTATCCGACGTAGGTAAGAATCGGCCAAATCCTTTAGGGTTGCCTCGGACTTTCGGTTCAGGTCTGCTGTAGCTTGTATAGATGTTTCCTGAGGCTCTTTGGCCTCAACCAGATTATAGATGCTCTGCCAAGTAGTATTACCAAGACAAAGACATGTGGTGTCTGAGATTAATCCTTTTTTACTTGGTCCCAAATCGGCAGTGTGTTGTCCTGTTACTATGGAAGCTGAAGCTGTTCCAAATTTCTTAGACTTCTTCCCCATTTGGCCTAAATTCGCTGCTTTCAAGGAGCTCTGCACAGGAGATAAAATGAACATAATGCGGAGAATAGTGGTGCAAACCAAGTATGAAAGAGTTATATCAATCAATGAATATTGGAGGATAAACATAAGACTGTCGCGGATACAATCTCGGAAGAGATTTTGGCATAATTGCTCCATTAATTGGTTGTTTAAACCTATCAATCATTTAAATGCTCATCATATCGTTTATTGGCCAAATAATTCATTTAAGCGTGGCTTTGATATTTTAGCGGTTGGGCGCAAGTGAATCACTATCGGGAAGAGAAAGGCTTTTAATAATAATTCAACACAATATACCCAAGCCTTATCAATCCTTTTTGAAAGTCGCGCTTAGCTTTATCGCAATCGGGGATCGGAGGAATGTTTAAGTAGTTATATTGGTGTCATTATGGAATCCCTGATCACCGATAGCGATATCGCTAATTCGTGTCGGGAGATTTTTTAGAAGAGGGGCTTTTAGTTGCATGCATGTTACATTCCCCGATTGCCTATAGCGATATCGCATCGGAGCAAAGGGAGGGGTCTTTTGTTACGATTGCTTACCTTCCCGATATCCGATAGTTATTCGCGCTTGTCACATCGGGGAAAACCAATGGGTCTTTTGTTATGCATCCTTTGTTATTGCGATATGCGACCTTGTGATCGCTTTATCGCAATAATAAAGAATTATTCATTTTTTATTATAAGACTGATTATATTATTGTCTCGAAAGGTTTATAATTTTTTGTTTCTTTTCAGACCTTTTGAGGAACGATAAGTTGATACCAATTTAATCTATAAGGGACCCATTTCATATTATAGTTTTGGAAGTAAAATTTTATGAAATGAGGGGTTGTTTTACAGCACGACACCACCTCAGAAAGTGTTTCTTTTTTATCTCCTTTTGTGGCTTGGCAGGCTAAAATCTGGTGAAGTCCTTCTCAGTTTTTGACAGGTTTCCTTTCCATGTACTTAATACATTTCGGCCATCATGTACCCCTTCTGACGTCATATATTAGGGGGCATCTGTTATAGCTCCAAATCTCACCCTTGATATTTGTGATGTTGCATTTATGGCCTAGGGAAACCCCTCCTTCCAGACCCTATCCAAATACTTAGAAATTAGTGTTTTACTCCCTGTACGCAACATTGCCCTGAGCTAAATGTGTGTCTACGCAGGTCATTGTATACCCAACCCACATATATGTCTTAAAACACTTAAGAAAATTAAATCTCCTTAATTTCGAGTGGAGAGAATGGGTTTTACCTATCACCTATTAGTACCTGTGGCCCAATTGCTCCCAACGAATTCCCAACTAGAAAATTACTTTGGGTGAAGTATAAAAAGGCTACAGTGGGAAGGCTTAGAAGAGAGAATAGAGAGAAAATTACTCTGCTAAGATTATCCTTGATAAGGTCTAAAGATCCTTGTGCTTCTAGCACTCCCCCCATTACAGGAAAGCCTTGTTTCCTTGAGCTATGATATCATTTCACTAGTTGATATATCTTTGTATGAGTCATGGAAGGAGCCTTTTGAAGACTTGGGATTGGACATATCTGGAGGATGATTCCACTTGGAGCCAGCAAGAGGAAGATTCAAGTGATATCATTCCTTGCTTCATTTTAGTTATCTACAATAAAGAAACATTTGTCTTTTTTCAGAAATCAATATTGTTCATGCATATGATGTTAATGTTATGGTTTACGTATGAATAATTGTTTCAATTGTATAAATAACTACCTTTCAATATGTTATGAAGTTGATTTCTATATGATACTTGGTCCATATATTGTTACACTTCTTTGAATTGGTTGTTTTGTAGGTCTAAGGATCGAAAGGAACTCCAAGAGGGTTTGGACCCTAGCTAGATCTACCCGAACGAAGGACCCCCAGGTGCACCTCTCTTCACATAGTTTTCTTACTTAAGTATCATGGCTGTGTGGAATGCTTGTTTTTTGCTATAGACGACTCCTGCTCTGCTAGGGTTTTGACCCAAAACCCTAGGGGACTTTGTCCCTCAACATCAAGCACATGAAAGTAGCTGGAGAATTAGTAAGACCACAAGGAACCATTAGAAAATCATAATGCTCATACTTGTTCTGGAATGCACTCTTGTAGATGTCCTCCTCTTTGGTGTGAACCTAATGATATCTGATCTCAAGTAAATATTTGAGAACATTGTTTCTCCCTTCAACTAGTCAACAAGTCATAAATCCATGAAAAAGGATACCTATTCTTCATAGTCACCTTGTTCAACTACCTATAGTCAATGCACAATATGAGAGTAGCCTTATTCTTCTTTAAAAATAACATTGGTGCACCCCAAGGTGACACACTTGGCCTTATGTATCCTTTGTCAAGCATCTCCTTAAGTTGCAACTACAATTCCATTAACTCTGGAGTGCTCATCTTATAAGGTGCCTTTGACGCTAGTGATCATCTTGGTACCAAATCAATAAATAAATCCACTTCCTTATGAGGTGGTAACTCTGCAATCAATTCTGGAAACACATTCCGAAACTACTACAAAATAGGATACCTATTCAACAATTCATCACCCTCAACATCCTTCCATTTGTCACTGGAAACATGCACTGCAAATGATACACACCCTTTCCTATAGTTTCACTTATCTTACATTGTTGTAACAATTCTCATTGATGTACACTTATTCTTTCCCTACAAGATTCACTTATCTATGTCATCATCCAAACACTCAATAGCCTTCTCATAAAAATATACCTTAGGCTTGTGAGTGAACAACTAATACATACCCAAAAGCATATCATAGGAACCCAATGGAATCACATTTAGATGTGTCTATGTAGGGATACCATTAAGCTCAAATGCACAATCTCTCACCCAATGGTGAACTCTTTTCTTTCTCCCTATAGCCAACTGCAGAAACAATGACTTTCACGCACTTATTTATTCAAGCCACACTTATCGACCAAGTTAGGACTAACATAGCTATAATTAGATCCAGGATTAATCAAAATGGAAACCACTCGATCATAGATCTTACCTTCCATCTCAATAATATATGCCTCATGATCCACCTACCTGTCATCAAGTGCTGCATAAATATGAGGAAATCTCTTACCAATATCGCCAACTGCCTGCACATCCTAAGCACTTTAGATCTGAGGTCTACCACCCTATTAAAATGGATAATCCTTATTGCGATAATATTTGCCACAAATACAACATTGCAATGCTTCTTTTCCACTACCTTTATGTTGTTTCTCTCCAATCTGAGGTCCATGCCCTTTATCAGCTGCATTGAACTCCTTGTAAGGAGCCACATTTTCTTTATCTCCTACACATTGAGGTCTTTCCCACTTCAGAGGCCATTTTCCTTTAGCCTTCTCATTCCATTTCTAATCACACATACGCTTAGTGTTATTCCTTGTCACCATCTTTCACCAAGCCCTAAGGATGTACCTTTCATTTCTTGGAGTTTGAGCCCTAAACTGCTTCATCTAAGCTAGTTTGAGTACTAATGCTCATTGTAAGCCTACTGGGGTGTGTTCACTAGTAGGTTTCTCCACTATAGCCTATGTTGGTCACCAGCAAGTTGCTCCCCTTTGCACCTGCATTGTTTCTAGAAATCTAGGAGAATGATCGGGATTTTGGAAGCTTCCTCTTCCAGGAGTTTCCATAACTTGTTACAAGTACTTACCTTGGATAAAACATTCAGATCCTATCACAATGGGTTTTTCACCACTTATCCTTTGATCCTATCCCTCCATCAAATATGGATATCTTACCCTAGATTGGTAATTGGAGAAGAACTTCCAACTTACCATACGTCTCTATATATTCCCAACCTTCTATGTGGTTGGGGGTTGGCCTTTAGAGAGTGATTCTGCCCTTATTATTTTGTAGTGAGTGGTAATTATTCCATGCATTTAGGGTGATTGGAGGTGTATATTGTGATAAGGAAAGGAAAATTCAACAACTTGGAGGAGGTCTTCTACAAGATCAACTACTACTTATGGTTGTAATATCCTTTCATTTATAGTAATGCAAAGAATGAATTGTTTTTATATATGTAATGCTGTTTCACTTATTTCAATACCATGTTGATATATTGAATAAAGTAATTAGATGATATTACATAGATATTGTAGCTTCTTGGCTTGTGTTACTTCTTGTGTAGGTTCCAATTTTGGCAATCATAGCTGGAATTGGAGCTTCCAAGCTGAAGAAGGAGAGAAGCATGCAAAGGATTCTAGGTAGGCCTCACTCCACGATCTATTTACTTTAAGGAAAAACATTGTTTTCCTTATATCTCTGTTGTTCTGGGTTAGCCACCGACCTAGGGGAGATACTTCTGTCCTTAATCATAAATCCTGTATAATAAATTGGGGACCATACTCGAGATCGAACCCAAAATATCTAGTTGTATGATGGTTATCAAAACCCTCCATATTCTAGTAACTAGGTTCCTTATTACCAGAACCATTTGTATCAAAGAATTCAAGTGCCTATTACCTAGGCTATCCCTTCATATCCATGTCATATACCTCTAGATTTTAATAGGTAGTTGCTTTTTGTGGCTACTTTTGATTTACCAGATTTAACTCGTCTTACTAATGACACCATTGCTCATTGACCATGGTGGTCAATCATTCCCACTAAATTTCCTTCTTATATCCCAAAGTTCAATGGGAATCCTGGAGAATACCCGTCGACACATGTCATGACGTATCATCTATGGTGTTCATCCAATTCACTTAATGATGATTCCATTCGAGTCCATCTTTTCCAGCTAATGCTTATGGGTACCATAGCTAAATGATATATTGAATTACCTAGAGCACCATTTCACATATTCATCACTTTAGCCACTACCTTCCTGACACATTTCAAGTTTCCCATCAAATAAGAAATTGGAACGGAACTATTGACTAACTTTAAACAATCAGACTCTACTCACATTTTGGATTACACTCATGAGCGGAGATGTCACCGCCAATTAGTGAAGTCTTATGTACCCTATTAGTTGTTAGAATATTTGTTTTTCAAGTCTTTATTAGCTCCCATAACAGAATATGTGGCCAAAGGTGTGTTATAGACAATTTTGTGCCTTACAGCAACATGCATGAATTGTCAATAATCCAAGGGATCCAAAGTTCCCTAAACATGATGTTCTTACCCCTAGAGGAACAAGGTCAGCAAGCCAACAGCTCTCAGATCAGTTCTCCACCTGAAAACACTCAAAAACAAGCAATCCTGAAATCAAAGCAGGTGCTCCACTAGGCTTCTGCGCTGAAACACAACTCCTCCATGGTGTACCTGCGTTGCAAAGCAGGTAGAACAAAGGCCACCTGCGTTGAGCGAGTTTGGACATGTGGCACACTAAGTCATTGCTCTGGAATCTTCCAAAAATGACACTTGGATCAGGGATTTCACCTTGTGATGAGTCAGAGGCTCTGTTTCTCCAAGTGGAAGCAAGGTTCTCCAAGTGGACTCAAGAACTGAGGATCAACTAAAGATTAACTGAAGAGAGAGAGGACACAAGGCAGCTACACATCAGTTGCAAGCTGACTCATCCTTTCTCAATTCATCTATATATTGAGCTCTCTCCTATGAGCTCAGGAGGCTAGAATTTTGTGCAAAGTAATGATATGCTGTTGGTTTCACTATAAAGCCATTGGGTGATTGCTTGAGGGAGGTGAAGAGGAGAAATTCTTTCTGCTGGGAGGTGTTGCTGGATTGGGGCCTTCAATGGTTGTAACGCTCTCAGAACCTTTACTTCTTCATTAATAAAATCTATTGAGGTTCTTCTATATGCTCTTGTTTCAATGATATATTGTGATAATTGTATATTTGGTTTACACTAATCCTTGAACCAGTTATGATTGCATGCCTCTTGTAGTTTCCTTCTTTGTTATTTTGCAGGATCTCATTGTAGCTGGGCCAGCAAAAGAGCAAGGAGCTAGGAGCAAGCGGCCAAAGAAAAGAGTTTTGATTCGACATTAAGCGCAAGGCAACGGTTAGTGCATTTCTCCACTCTCTTTTGCTTTCATAAAGAAGTAAACCTTAAGTAGTTTGCTTTACAGTTGTTGCTGAGGTACTATCACCCTTAGAGTGGGATAGGGTCATCCGAGTCGGATACTTTTCCCTACAACAAACTGGCGACTCCGCTGGGGATCGTATCCGTTTGATTGTGTTTGTAGTATTTTGCTATTCATTTCCTGAACAAAAGAGTACCAAATCGAAAAGCTTTTGACTATATCAAAAGCGAAGTAGAGGGCAGCTACTCTAGCTCATTTCTGAGCAAGTTCATGATTTGAAGAGCTGATCTACAAGGATCCTTGTAAGCTCTTAGTGATAGCTTTTCACCTTCCTTATCATCCCTTTGAGTGTGCTTGACTGATTGCTTCTAATTTGAGCAATAACTGTGCATTTTTGAGAAAATTGTGACCCGGAAACTGAGAAAACGCAACTCTCGTTTTCCAAAGCAGGTAGTACACAGGCTACCTACTTTGCAACGCAGGTCCCGAAGGGGCTACCTGCGCTGAGAGCCAGACTGGCTGTGCAGCACCTGCGTTGGCCCAATTTTTCCTAGTGCATTTGGGGTTTCCTCCCTTTCTCTTGCCTGTTTTCACCATAGATTTGGCAGCCAGTTACCAGTCTTGCACCTGTTCTGAAACCAACATTACTTGCCATCATTCTGCCTCTGTTATATAACGAAATTGTACTTGTTCTTTTGTATTTCTTAATCATTTACAATTTCCCATAACGAAGAGTAAACTAGTCTTGCTTTTGGCCTCTTAGATCTGAACCTGTGTTAGGCATTTTGCTGGTCTAAAGAGTTAGCTTGTTTGCTGTCCATAGCTGATTAGTCATTTTACTTTCGTCATTATGGTTTGATTTCATGTATTTCCAGTGATTAAACAAGTGAATCTTAAGGTGTCTTTTGATTTTGGACAAGCTTGTTTGTTTTCACTTTAAATCGAAATCAAAGTTATATAACAACTTTCTTTTTGTAACCCATCTACATTAAGAAAGGGAAAAGAAAATACATGCATTGTGCATTTTGCATTTGACTGTTTGCTTGACGATTTAGGAAAAATTTGCATTTAGTGTGTGCTCTATGATCTGTGTGAAAAGATTTGCCTTTCTTTTCCCTCAGTAGTTAAGGTTTTTAAAGTTGAAAGATTGAAAAGTTTGCTTCTCATCTTAGACTGCATTCAGGAATTTGTTACATACATCTCGTGGTGATCCTTAAAGGCAAACTGCTAAGCAAGATCAACATTAAAATAAATCCAATTTACATAACAACGCTTTGTAACATAACGCAAACACATAGAGGTCTAGGTAGAGACGTGTTCCGGCGTCGTTAAACATAGTGACTGTCGATCTCTACGAAGGTGGGTGATTCCTCCTGAGAGTCGGTGGCACTAATACGGACTTGTGCTCCCACGTACCGTCGCGTATATATTGGGAGACCCCTATAGGAAATTATCCTTTATCCATAGGAAGCCGTGTCGGCCACCCTACTGATCGCGATGCAGTGAACACAGCATTCACGAAGATCGACCACCCGTACCGTAAAACGTATTCTGTGGTTTCGCGAAAAGTTTGGCACACCCTCTGCCTAGAACTCCAGAGAAGTTTCTTTTGGCCTTTTTCAAACTCTATAACTGAAAAAGTCCATCCGAGCATTTGTCACTTCGGGCTCGTTAAAACATCGAAGGCGACTAGAGTCATCTTTAGCTTTTTCTCGACTCTTAAAACATGAAAAAGCAAGTTTGTGTCTAAAAGCGTCGTTAATAAAATTTATTTTAAACGGAACATAATCACCTGTTATTCCCACGTTGATCTTTCAGTTGAAAAGTATGGAGCCCACCAACCAAGGAAGTAACCTTGGTGGAAGTCCAAATCCCTTCTCCTCTTGGGGAGATGTTGGTGCGCCTCATATGGCCACATTGTCACTTCCAGGATTGACAATTGGCCTACCTGTATGGCTCTTTTCAACTAATGTAGTTCAGATCGCCACTAATCCTGAGCAGTCGAATCAACAGTCAGACCAGTCTAGAACTACCCACCAGCCTTCCACTTCTTACAATTCTTCCTCTGATCCTTCATCTTCACAAGGTAGAGCCGGCAAAAGTCAGCCTCCCATGGAGAAGAAGGAAAAGAAGAAAAGAGAAAAGAAGCAGAAGGGGCCTATGGCGAAGGCGACTGGGGGCAAGCAAAAGACAACTGACAAAAATCCACACACTGCACCGACCGGGCCTAAATCGCCATGTGTCATTTGCAAAGGGGCCCACTTCCATCGTGATTGTCCTTGTATTCCCCGGATACTAAGGGACTGGTCCCCAAGGTTGCACAATCTGGTAGCATCAACCTCTGGTAGTCATGTTCATTGCAGTCCGTCAACTAGCGAGAGTGAAGGACGAAGAGGGAGACCAAGATCACCCTGTATGTTGTGTGAAGGCGATCATGCCATCCACCGATGTCCATTCTTAGATGAGGCAAAGAGAGTTTTGGAAGATCGTCCGGTTTCACCGTTACGACTTCCTCCTGGATACCAAAAACTCGCGCCTAATCCTTCGATAGTTGAAAATCCAGCTGACCCGCTCAAGTGGTCGGCTGAAGTGTCGGTCATTGAGAATGAACCTGCTGAATCCAGACCAGATGAAAGTCTAAAGGTCGAAACGGCAGTCGACCCGGTTCTTCCTTCAGAGGTTTCATCCTCCAATGAATCCGTCATTGAAGACCCATCTTCAAATGACACCCTCACTGAAGAGGATAAGGATGACACCGTCCATATTCTTTTCATCAACACAGACTCTGATGAGCATCGGGGCAATGCGCCCATTCCTTTATCGCAGGAAGGAACATCGTCAGGGTCGTATCCGGCCGTATATTCGGTCCCACCTCCAAGCAACCTAGTTGTATCCTTTGATTGGAATCAACTAGGCAGACCCCGGTTACCAGCCAGTATCCCATTCAGAATCATAGTCCAAATCTACAGAATGGTGATGGCTGGAACTATCATTGATGAAGGGGCATCTGTGAGTATCCTTTCCTCTATTGCTTGGAAAGCACTGGGTTGCCCGGCGCTTTTACCTGAGATAAGAAATCTATCAGGTTTTGATAAAGGAACCAGTCACGCGTTAGGGATTCTCCCCAATGTTCCAGTTACATTGAAAGGGAAGACAGTTCATATGAACATCATGGTCGTCCAGGGACCCTTGGTTTATAACTTACTCCTTGGACGAGACTATATATATTGCATGGAAGCAATAGTGTCCTCGCTCTTTAGAGTCATGTGTTTTCCGCACGAAGGAAGAATGGTCAAGCTCGTAGACCAACTTTCATTTCCAGGATCACGCATCGCAAATAGTCAAAAACCATCCCTTAACGGTTTATTCACTCAAGGAATGCCACCACCCCCGGTTCTAATTCCCGATGAATGCGAGTAATTCGGAAAGAAAGAACTGGGACCCAGGGGGCATGCACCCTGGCCTGCCTTGGGCAGAGAAAACCTTGGGCATAAAGTTAATTTCTGCAGAAGAATTGACTAGTCCGTACCCCGTCCGAAAAAGGAAGAGAGGGTTGTTCTAGGATAAAATTCTTTTGTCAAATTTATGTGAGCAAAAAGATTGTCTCCCTTTGTCTAAAAAAGTAGGCTCTCCAAAGGAGGAGATCCATTTGTGGCAGCAAGTAGCCACCATCTTTGAATGTCAAGCCTCACCCATTAAAACAATATGTTTTGAAGGATAAGTAGGGGCAGTCTCCAAAGAAAGAGATGAAATTGCTGAAACAAGTAGTCACCATCCTTAGCAACCTAATGATAGACATCGCCGGAAAGAGAGTTTAGTTTGCGGCAGCGAACAAAACCATTTTTCGGATAATAAGTAAGAGGACAGAATCTCGAAATTATACTTTATACCTGGGGGCATGCAAACCTTTTGGAGTGCAAGCACGGGACGACTATTTATCTTTTAAATTTTTAGGTCCTCCCTTTAAACCTGTAGGTCTAACCCATTAAACTCGTAGGATTAGCCGTTTCCAGCTTGCATAAAGAAAGGATGAAGGGCAAAAGTTAAAACCTGCCAAATTGGAGTAATTAGTGAGGTATCGCTCCTTAAATAAGATTACCTCACCTAAGGCATTCCTTGTATTAAGACTGGTATAAATTGAGCAAGGTTTGAACGCATTCAAGCTCGTTAAAAAATGAACTGCCCCTTAAAGTTTAGGGGGCATATGCCTCGTCTGCATTATTATGCTGGGGGCATCCAGAATCGAGCAGTTTTTGTATAGAGTTCATGCTCGTTAAAAAATAAACATAAGTTGTGAGCAATCTTTCCCTAGCAGTTCAAGCTCACCCAGAAAAAATGAACCGGTAAATAACCTTGAGAAATGTAACCTTTGACAGCCATATTAAAGCCCTTGGTCGTGTTTATATGCCGTCACCTCCATCCATTCATTTGGCCAATCGTTCATCTCCATATGTTTGTTTACCCATTTTGAGGAACAGCTGTGAAGAGTGATTTCACTTAGCCATCCTTGTGACACTGCCGTGATTGGAAAATTCCAACCTGTACCTGGAATCTGCTGCTATCCCTGTTTATCACTCATTCCTCAAAAGACGAGTCTTCTTTGAGCTCTTTTCACTGACTCGTAAAATATGAAAAGTTTGCCGAGTTTTGGCCTTCCAACTCGTTAAAAGGACCGGAAGAGCTATCCCTCCTCTAGATTTTAATCTTTTTGGACCTGAGGGATTATTGCACAAAAAGATCGAGCGCTTGTTTTGTTCAGCTCATTAAAGAAATCGAAAATTCATCCCTTTTGTATTGTTTTATACTTTTTCGGACTTAAGGGGTTAGATGACGAAAAAGGAATTTTGGAGTTAACTTTCCGTACCTTTTTAGACTCTCTAAAAATGAAAAGGACCAAGTTTTCCTTGTCGTTAGACTCGTTAAAATGATTAAATAGCGACAAACTTGTCTTTAGACGAGAACGAGTTTCCCTATCACTAGGCTCGTTAAAACATAGCGATGGGCTTGCCCGAAGGGCAGGTTATAGAACAAGCATATGTTATCCTCCTCAAGCTTGACAAAAATAAAGAGGTACTGGTCAGCAATGACTGGGGAAAAATTGGGAGAACCTCACAGCATTAATGGTAGCAAGTCGCTCTTGAACATGACAGTTTGTCCTCCGTATCACATTGGGTTGGGTTGTTTCATTCACCGGTCCCATAACCATGGTCCTCGCCACACCATCCACAATTGGGGTAATGCTACCAATCCATCACATCAGTGTCGTTATATGTTCAAGAGATGTGGTTCTGCAAAGAGTCAACCGTGTCCCATCCACTGCCATACATTATCCTTCATCCACTTCATGGCCGCCACCCTGAATCATACATCACAGTTTGTTTTCACCTCATCACAATCACTAGCTCCGTTCCGTGTCACTGATGTGGGATTCATTAAAGCCCTCCTTTGACGGATCGCTCCTTGTCGACATCAGCTCATTATCCAAGGAGTTGATCTAGGAACACCCCCTTCAGTACTTTGAAGCTTGCATGCCTCAATGGCAAGTTTCTCACTTCCGGCGACAGGTATACATCAATGACCTTCGACCAGAAGATTTTGCATGGTGGTCGACGCCAAGTCCTTTATTCCCACCATGTGAATTGTACTGTCGTACCTTGAGGGTCATCATCCTTATCGGTGATTCCTCTCGTGCTTGTTAACGGTTTACATCATTGACCGGTAATCAAGCGATGTCTTTCCATGTTCGACTTCAAGAAATTCTCACATGGATCGACTTGTACATCGAGTGAAGATCGGAAGAGATTGAAGACCCCGGATCTAGTTTCATCCATCCGGGCTGCGATATATATTCAGGACATAAAGACATTTGATATGTACATCATAACAGCAGATGATCATCCTTCTCAAAGGATGATAATTTCAGCAGAGAATTATCAGTCTACAATCAGACGATCGTCTGTTCTATGTACCAAAATGTGTTTAAAAAGCTGAGCATGGGAATGCCCACCTCAGCTAGATCATGAAAATGTATGAAAAATAATGTATTGTATTGTATCTTATTACATGACACTTCTCAGTAGATTGAATGAACTTCGGATCCTCTCAATAAAGCATTTCACCCGATAAACGACCTCATACTTTAGGGGGCATCTGTTATAGACAATTTTGTGCCTTACAGCAACAGGCATGAATTGTCAATAATCCAAGGGATCCAAAGTTCCCTAAACATGATGTTCTTACCCCTAGAGGAACAAGGTCAGCAAGCCAACAGCTCTCAGATCAGTTCTCCACCTGAAAACACTCAAAAACAAGCAATCCTGAAATCAAAGCAGGTGCTCCACTAGGCTTCTGCGCTGAAACACAACTCCTCCATGGTGTACCTGCGTTGCAAAGCAGGTAGAACAAAGGCCACCTGCGTTGAGCGAGTTTGGACATGTGGCACACTAAGTCATTGCTCTGGAATCTTCCAAAAATGACACTTGGATCAGAGATTTCGCCTTGTGATGAGTCAGAGGCTCTGTTTCTCCAAGTGGAAGCAAGGTTCTCCAAGTGGACTTAAGAACTGAAGATCAACTAAAGATTAACTGAAGAGAGAGAGGACACAAGGCAGCTACACATCAGTTGCAAGCTGACTCATCCTTTCTCAATTCATCTATATATTGAGCTCTCTCCTATGAGCTCAGGAGGCTGGAATTTTGTGCAAAGTAATGATATGCTGTTGGTTTCACTATAAAGCCATTGGGTGATTGCTTAAGGGAGGTGAAGAGGAAAAATTTTTTCTGCTGGGAGGTGTTGCTGGATTGGGGCCTTTAATGGTTGTAATGCTCTCAGAACGTTTACTTCTTCATTAATAAAAGCTATTGAGGTTCTTCTATATGCTCTTGTTTCAATGATATATTGTGATAATTGTATATTTGGTTTACACTAATCCTTGAACCAGTTATGATTGCGTGCCTCTTGTAGTTTCCTTCTTTGTTATTTTGCAGGATCTCATTGTAGCTGGGCCAGCAAAAGAGCAAGGAGCTAGGAGCAAGCGGCCAAAGAAAAGAGTTTGGATTCGACATTAAGCGCAAGGCAACGGTTAGTGCATTTCTCCACTCTCTTTTGCTTTCATAAAGAAGTAAACCTTAAGTAGTTTTCTTTACAGTTGTTGCTGAGGTACTATCACCCTTAGAGTGGGATAGGGTCATCCGAGTCGGATACTTTTCCCTACAACAAGGTGGAATCACGATTGGAGAGAAAACTATTACTCGTGCTCAATACTTGGATTACCCAATAAAGCATGCTCTATGATAAGATACCAAACGCTCTCAGACCCTCGAATACTATTCCTCCTCCACCAACTAGAGAATCTGATGTTTGTTATGGCATTATAGGTTCTGTGAGTTTACAAGTGGTGAGTAAACCATCTAGTATTGCTCTTGTCGCTCCTGAAAAAGCTCTCCATCCCATCCTCCTGCAGCTTCTGCTTCCGAGATAAATGTCATCCCATATGATAAATGCAAGTCTCAACAAAAACCTGGAACCAACAAGAAAGGTAACGATATGAAAAATAAAGATTCCGCAGCTCAAGATAAACAAACAAATTCACCTTACGATGAAAAATGAAATTCTCAATACCCATCTTTGATTTGTAATGAGGATCACATTACACGTGATTGTTCACACTGCACTGAAGTGAATCAGTTCCTTAAATCTTCCACTTCCTTCATTGTGCTGACCGACTCATTTCCCATTTAGGAGACCCATATGGTTTCTCAGGATGCCTCTTCCTCTAACACAGTTTTGAAGATTTCCTCCTCAAATTTGAAGTCCAATTTCGTGGTCACCAATTGGAATAAGGACTACGATAATGCAAATACACCAAGTGGTCAAACTAACAATAAAACTACCAGTTCAACACCACCTTCATCTAATCCTGTTTCGTCTCTGGGTCCTACAGAATTGACTATCAAGCCTCTGAAGGATGTTATCCATAAGTCTAATTTCAACCCTCATTCAAGAGTTTCTCAAAATTACAATGTAGTTGAAGAGTTGGCCCAATCTCTTTAGCTCTATTGACTCTTGAGGTCTTGCAAAATTTCCCCACCCAAAAGGAGGCCTTAATATAAGCTATCGGTTTTCTGGATCCATTGAATTCCAACCTAGTAGATTTCTCACATGAAAACTATACCCCTCGAATTCTATCTCAATTATCTTTCATGATCTAAGTCGTTGTCCATGGTAAGGACATTCATTGCTCTATTGTGGATGAGGGAGGCTTGACCTACCCCATATACTTGCCTTGCTGGAAGATGATTGGTTCACCGCAACTGAGTTAATTGACCACCACATTAAAAGCCTTTGATGAAAGGACATACAAACCTTGTGGGATTCTTAACTCCCTCCAAGTGGAATTAGGGGGAAAATTCGTCTCCATTGAAGTAGAAGTTATCAAAGGAACTTTGGATTATAATATTCTATTAGGAAATATATGGGTTTATGCTATGGTTTTCATCGTTTCAACTTACTTCGACATGATCACCTTTCCTCATAAAGGTCGAATTGTGGCCATATCTCAACTCACCATTTTTGCCTCTAATTCCAATGTTATTGGAAGTGTCCCTCTTGTAGGGGAAGCCCTACATTCCTATCAACATGTTGGAGTTGGTTTATTGAAGGATTCATCGCTTATGGGAACTTTTTCTTTCCATCCCCCTCGCCTTCCCAACCCCTCCACTTCATTTTCTTATATCAACATAATATCATCATCTATTCGATCCATGGATTTCCCCTAATGAAATTGAAATCAAACATTTTGGTGACTGAATGTCGCTTAGCCCTGTTGAGAAAGATTACGAAGCCATTTGATCGTCTTGTGTGGCCCATGATTTTTCTTTGATCAATTGGGTAGATCGATCAATGGATTATGGTTGGCCCTCTGATCCTTTGTCACGTACATTCTCTACCGAAGAAATCATCATGGAGATCATGATGTCAGACAATGTGTCATGGGATGAACATCATCAGTGTTCCTCCTTCCTACATACCGTTGAATATTGTCTCAGTGGTGTGTACCTACCTAAATTTTTTGAACCTTTTATGAATTTTGTTTCCATTCATGACATCGACTCTAAAAAGAAACTTTCGAATTTTGAAGAAACCATTCCTCTTGATATTTCGATTAAACTAGGAATAGTCAAAAATTTATACATCATAGCATCTTGCACTTCATCTGAATTCCAGATTTATTGAGCCCTTTTTCATGAGTTTAGAGATGTCTTTGCTTAGACATATGAGGAAATGTGAGGTATTGACCCAAACATCGTAGTGCACAAAATCAAGACGTACCCTAATACCAAACATGTCTGACATTGCCTCTCTCTAGTCCATCCCAAGAAGGTTGTTGGCATAAAATATGAAATTGAAAAGCTTCTTCGAGATGGTTTTATATACCCCGTTCCTTTAATTGATTGGGTATCGAAACTTTTCGTTGCCATGAAGAAACATGGCATGATTCAAGTATGTGTCAATTATTGGGATGTAAATAGAGCTTGTCCAAAGGGAAGCTACCCAACCTCATTTATTAACCAGATTGTTTATGAATGTGTTGGCTGTGAGATTTGTTCATTTATGGATGGATTCTCAGACTATAATCAAACCAACATTCTCCCAGTGAACCAACCTAAAACCACATTTATTCATCCCTGGGGTATTTTTGCTTATAAAAATCTCCCTTTCAGTTTAAAGAATGTAAGGGCCACATTGTTTAAAATAACAACAAGAAATGCTAAAAATAGAAGTGCTAAAAATATCACTGCTATAAATAGTAGTTCAGGTACTAGGTTGGACATAGCAACAAGGAATGAGAAATGGAAGTGCTACAAATAGATTTGCTATAAATGGCATTTCGGGTAAAATTCTTATTTTAGTTAGTCCCTAAACTAAAATAGAGAAGTAAAATGCGAATTTGATATTAGCAGCTATTTGTAAAATAATTATTTAATTCATCTTGAGTTAATTAGTTGCAGAAAATAAAAAATGAAGTCTATGCGGGGACATGCAACAGTTTATCCATTGATTGAGGAATTTATCCATCACTTAAAGTGATAAGGATGAGTTGTAATATTTAGTTGTAATTAGTTGGCTCAGTTAACTAAGTCAAGTCCAGTTAGATTAATTCAAATAATTTGTTGAATTAATTGTGATTTCAGTTAGTTAATGCTTGCATGCATGTAATTGCTGCACTTCAGATAGTTGAATATTCTTTCATAAATAGCTCATGCATGTCAATTCAGACAGAGACCTAGTTGAGATTAGAGGAGGGATAGTGTGCTATCAGTTGGATGAATTTTTCCTATAAAGGAAACTCATCCATATGGAAGGATTTATCTCCTTCAGGTTTGTGCAGTTATTTCTGAGCCAAGTGAGCAGTGTGAGGTGGGAATTCACACAAGTGGAAGCACTGGACCCCAGGAAAAACTACACAAGGAAATAGGAGGCTTGGAGGGAAAAGGATAAGGTTGTAAGAGCCTTTGATTGTCTATGAGCAGTATTGTTTGATTACAGAGAGAGGAAGATAGCTTGAGAGCTGATTCTTTTTGTAACTTGAACATATTTCCACTTGTATGATAATAAAAAGATTGGGGTTTTAAGATGAGGTTTTCCCCAAGTTATTTCTTCTGTGTTATGTGTGATTGACTTCTCATTCTTAGTTATATGTGTTCTCATTGATCTTGCTCAATTCGATTAAGCTTCCACAAAGTTTGTTGTAGAAGTAGATCTTATGTTTTGCTTTAGTGTATTACTTAATCTGTTGATCTACAATGGGAATTTCTACACATGTTTCAACGTGCAATGGAATACACTTTCCATGATATCAAGAACATCGTGCAACCCTATTTGGATGATCTCCCTCATACTCTAAGCATCGGGTTGATCAACCCATTCATTTACGGGCCATATTCCTATCTTGTAGACATTATAACGTTCAACTCAACTTGCACAAATGTGTGTTCTATGTTTTTTCTAGATGACTCCTTGGTTTCATAGTTTCGAAACAAGGAATTCTTATTGATCCTTTAAAAGTCAAAGCAATCATTGACTTGCCTACACCTTCCACTCTTGCTCAGTTACAAAGACTCCAAGGGAAATCCAACTTCGTGAGGAGGTTCATACCTAACTACACTGAACTAACCAAAGGATTTACTAGTTTAATGAAAAAAGGGATTCCCTTCCATTGGGATGACGCTGCCTAGAAAACATTCAATGGCTTCAAATATGTTATGGTTCAGGCATATCTCTTATACCCTCTCGACTATTAGCGTGATTATTTCTTGTATTTTATTTTTTCCATATCTACTATAGCTATGGTGTTAGTCTAAGAAGATGATATGGGGACCAAACATCCCATTTATTATCTGAGTCGGAACCTCAATGATGCATAATTCTAGTATACTAATAGTGGAAAGTTAACTTTGGTGGTCGTTCAAGCCATCCAGATATTTCGCCATCGCAAAACTATGGTCGTTTCGGATTGGAACCCTATCAAATAAGTATTTCCATAGAAATTGCTGGGGGAAAATACTCAAAGTGGATTATTATTCTCTAAGTGTTCGACCTAGAATTCATCCAGTCAAAATCGAAGAAATTGTTACTTTTTTCCGAGCTTATGTGTGATGTCCCTTCCCTTGATTTTGAATCTACATCTGAAGAGTCCATCCCAGATGATGATTTCATCATCTGAAAAAGTATACGTTTATCTCTTTTTCGATCTCTTTAAACCTACAAAAAAGCAACCCCCTTTAGAGACCTTTTTAGCTATTTTCAGACTCCCAAAATGTGAAAAGATTGTCGAGCACTTGTCTTTTCGAACTCGTAAAAGTAAATGAAAAGATGTCTACTCGGTATAAGATTAACCCTTTTCTGGATTGAGATAAACTAGCTATGAAAAGCAAATACCTTAGTCGAACATGGTTAAGAGGTTATCTTAGGTATTATTTTCTACCTTTTAGGACCTAAGGGACTACCCACAAAAAGGGACATCTGGAGTTTCTTTTTTCACCTCTTTTTCAAAATCTTTAAATATGAAACGAATGTCAATTTTTACCTTCCCTGGGCTTGTTAAAACATCAAACAGTGATGGACTTGTCCATCATGACGAATCTAAACCACTCATTCTTAGGGTTTGTTAAATATACTATGAGGGATTTTTTAGTGCCTAGATTTACCTTAGGCTGAGGAAGGTAGGATCCAGGGCCAACATCAAACTACACTTAACCTAGTAGCTAGCCCTACCAGGTCAGGAGAGGGCTCTCTCCGAGTCAATATCAGCAAAAGATGATCGCTAAAGGCTTGAGATGACTGATATAACTATTGATCTTAGGCTAGGTATAAGTGCAAAGAGTTTGATTGAATAAAATGATGATTTGTTGGTTCTAATGGAAAGACAGATCTTGGGTGCAGGGAATGAGGCTCAGTCTTGCAGAGATCTCAATGGGGCAAGGTAGGCAACTAATTTTGGCACTTCAAATCAAATGAGATGGAGGGATTAGATAGGTGACAAGTTGAAGAGGGCAAGAGCAACCATGGATCCTCTCCAAATAGCTAAAAACATCAAGAAGCTAAAGCAAACCTCAAGTAGAGCACTGCAATTTCAATGGATTCTACTTACACTGTTGTTTGTTTTAGATAGGAAGAAACAAGATAGAAAATGTAATACATAACACATAAACAAATACATAAGAAAGCACTGTACCAAAACAAAATTCCATAGGGATCCCAAAGAGTGCTGCAAACCTTGGTCTCAATTCCTTAGCCAAAATGCTGATATGAGTGTACAATGAAGCTCAAGGCTTTCTCAAAAGTCCAACCATGCTAATGACTAAAAAACAACATAATATAGACAAACCATAGCTCGTCCTAGCCTCTAGGGGTCTATCTCACACGTTTAGGAGTTGTTTCAACTAATTCTAAACCGAGAACTAGAAATCAGGCAACAGAACAACATGCCTCTGGAAACAAGGGAACTGCTTCATTCAGTTTCAAACAACTTTTAAACTGATGAATCTACCTCCATAAGTGAAAATTTGACATATTTACATCATGATCCATCAATGTATATTAAATTACATCACAAATTTTCCATTGAGAAAGTGAAAAAGTCAAACTGGACGAATTTGGGTGAAAAACAGAGTAATACTTGGTCAAACTGGCAAAATTTCCTCTATGTGCCACACCTGATTCTCTATTCATAGTGCCTATTTGGACCCACTTTTGAAGGCCTTTCTAGTCTCAAAATTCACTCTAAGTGTTCTTGTCGGAAAGGTCTACCTGTCTACTTTCCAACCCAAGTGGAATTTTTCAAATTTTCCTCCATTTGCCCCTCCAAAAGTCAGTTCTCCCAACACTGCTTCCTGTGTGTCAAAATAGGGGCATTGAGGTCATTTTTTGAGTGTTTTTTACCATTTTTAGGGCTCAAAACCTGTCCAAATTTCTTGGCCATTGGTAGGGAAACATATTTTTCCATTCCAAATCCAAAAATGCTAAGTTTTTTTCATTTGGAGGCTCCTAGAAAAAGCAAGCGCCACGTGGCACAACACATAGAGCAGAAAATCCAATTTTTTGTTCCAAAATTTTCAAAATGCAAAAAGTGCCCCAAATTTTTTGAAAATTGGGTTGAGTCTTCTTCATCAAACATTGTGTTGGGCCAAGGAAGCGTCATCCAATATCTGAAGTCCTTCATGCTCTTTTCGCCTCCTTGATGCTCTCTTCAATTTTGCCTTCAAGCTCCTGATTCTAGCTTGGCACACCATGTTCCTCGAAAAATAATGATATGACAGGTTTCTTAGCATATTATTCTCATTGATGGCCTTTTCTAACTTCCTCTCCAAGTGGATATTCGCTCTTTCAAGCCATGACTCCTGATCGGCATTAACCTCTTTCTCAAGTGAAGTGAGCTCCACCCTCCTGCTTTGGGCACCTTGGCGATTCTCCCGAATGTTTTGCAACTCCATGATCGCTTGCTAGTCTTCAAGCTACTTATTCCTTTGCTCTAGGTACTATATTTTCCATTTAACCCTATCCAAGTTGATGGACAAAGCATCGATGTCCGCTTACTGCTCTTGAATGACTTCTTTGAGATTTGTGCTTTGCGAGCCCATGTTACTATCATCACCCTCAATGAGAATGAAATCAGTCTCACACTCACCTGATGGTCCTTCATCCTGTAGTGGCCTCTTGCCTTTGTCCTGAACCTATTGTGTTGATGAGGGAAGCGAGACCCCTTCCACCCTGGGTGGAGATAATACTTTCTTAGCTGATGCGAACAACCGTCTAGTGCCCTTCTGATAGGTGATAAACACCGGCATGCTAGCGGTCTGTGTTTCATGACCCTCATGCTGATAAGAAAGTCCACCTGTCTCATGCAAAGCCTATGAAGGTCCCTGAGGAGCTCTGAAAAACTCACGAGAAATGAAGTCCTCCCAAGTGATGCCCTGCAAGCCAAGCTGATGGATTACCACAATTTTAATGAGAGAAAAATGATATATACTATTGAACTGCTATTGAGGAGTCTTGTGCTGTACTAGGGTGGTCATATTCTCAATGTTTCAACACATGAATTAGGGAAGATTCATCATCCTCACCCTGGTAAAATGCATCAGCAGCCTGATATGATAAGCATATAAACGTGAAAACCGGCCCTCACAGCTAAAATACTTCATGATCAACTTCATCAAAGGAGCATAAGAATCTTTGAGGTACTGGAAAGGAAATACTCTGCTGAGTTGTCTCAAATAGCCAGGTTTGATGTATGGTTCATAATGTTTCCAGTTAATTTGATGCCTCTTGTTCCTTTGCTCTCCAATGTTAGGAATACCGGTTGCTAGTGAAATAGATTCTGGTGTTAATGTGAAAGTGACACCAGCTAGAGTGTCTTGACCATAATGTAAATGCAGCACAAACAAGCAAGCTAACTCATGATGAAACTGAATGCTAGCAACATTCTCACAAAATTCATAGCAGGACTGGTGCTGAAAACATGTGATGGCAAGAGGGCAGGCCTGTAACTCAGCAAGAGTGGTTGGTTCTTCTTGAATATCCTTGCCACCTCTATGAGGCCTCCTGGGTGCATGTACCTCTGTAGGTGAGTCACTGTGTGTCTCTTCTTCATAATCGTATGAGGGATCATATGCCATCTCTGCTAGTGGGTGAACTTTCTTGGCGCTGCCTTGATGAGAAGTAAATGATGGTGATGTTTTTTGACTTTTATCACCAAGGGAAACAGTGATATGAGGGATTGTGGAGGGAGGAAACAGTGAGGGATTTAGGGACTGTTGGGGTAGGGTTTAGTTAAGGGAACAAGGAATTAGGGAATAATTTGGGAGCTTTTGGTATGGGACTAGGGTTTGGGAATTTCTATTTGGGTTTTGGGAAAGTTAGGACTAGGGATTTTGGGAAATGGGAATTCGGGTAGGAATAGATGATGTTTAGGAATGTGTGAATTTAGGGAATAGGGAGATAAGGGAAAATGAGGTGAGGGAGTGGAAAGATGATGGAATGACTTGGGAGCCAAATAATTGATACAAACCCTAGCACTGTTTTCTTTGGAGAGAGAGGTAGGGTTTGATTTTCTTAGCCAACCACCATAAGACAACCACCATAAAAAAACCACCAAAACTGGATGAAAAGCAGTGATAGAGGGTCAACCTACTTGCACAAATGATGATCCACACATTTTGGGCGATTTGGAGTGAGTTGGTGAAGATTTCGAGCTTTCCAGCTGTATGTGCCGCACATCAAACCCAACGCGCTATGCCAGTTATGTGCCCCACGGCCGTGTAAATTCGCACTGGAAATCGCAGCCCAATGCGTCGCGCAACCTACCTAGTGCGCCGCACCTCTGTCTTGGACAATTTTTAACCAACTTCTCATGCTTGATCTTCACATGGCTTTGCTTTGCTTCCAAGAGTGAAAATGAGCTTTTCAAATTAAGGAAATGACTTATATACAAGAGGCTTTTTAAATTTTTGGTTTGCAAAACCCACTTTTGCAATGTTTTGAAAATGACTTGATTTTGAACACTGTTTTGAACTTTTTCACTTTATTAGAACTTGTGATGGAATGAATGACCTATATTTTGCATGTTTTGCAGGGGGTTGGAGCTATTGAGGCTAGGAAAAGTGACCAGGGCTGCAGGTGAAGCAATTTACAGATGAAGGGATAAAATTACATAAATTTGTACAATAAGAGCAAAAATACTCTGTTTTTGAATGCTTGATTATAAAATTTATTGAGACTGGAACATCCTCATGTGCCTGCTGGTTGTTATTGGACCCTTTGAAACACTTTTTGATGAAACCCTAATAAAACCCTAGACCAAAATGACAATGAAACCCTAGAAAAGACTTCTGCAATATTTAAGACAAAAAAGGTGATTGTATACACTTTTTGATGAAAAAACATGAACCAGCAGGTAAATCACATGAGGGAAACTGTAGGAGAAGCCACTACCATCAGATGATCCATGTGCCTAATGGAATGCAGCTAACGGAGCAGGACACCTAATATGCAATGCAATAAGAGGATTTGATCTCTGACGGAGGGATGAAGATACCGACACTAACAGGATTCATCTGAAGGATGAAATTACATATCAAGAATATGTTATCCTCCTCAAGCTTGTTAAAAAATAAAGAGGGTACCAACCAGTATGGTTGGGGAAATTAGGAAAGCAAGGGATTCCATTTTTATAATGGAAGTGAGTTGCTCTTGAACACGACACTCTTCCACTTCATCTTCGTGGTTGTTGGGTTGGGTAATCTTCTTTTCTTTTGGTTATCATGCCATTTTCAGAGTCTCCATCTCGATTTTGGGTCAGTGTTGCCAACTTCGTTCAGTGTCGCTAATGTGTTCAAGGGAATTCCTTTAGTTGATATTCATGAAAATACTCTTAAGACTTCATTTCATGTATGCCTTTCCCAATATAGTTCCATATCAACATCATTCTGATCATTCTGTATCAATCGTCACACAAATTTCATGTCGTTGATGGGGGGTACATGAAGGCCCTCCTGTGATGGGTCACTTCCTGTCGACATTAGCACATCATCTAGGAAGTTGAATTAGAAACACCTCTTGGTACCTTGGTGTTTTCATACATCAATGGAAAGTTTCCTTGCTCTCAGTGACAGATTTACCTCGATGTATTTGACCAAAAAATTCTATGTGGTGTTCGACATCAACTCATTTATTCACACCATACATATTATACTATAGTACTTTGAGATCCATTAACATCATCGATGCTTTCTCTCATGTTTTTTAATGACTTACATCATCGACTAATAATTAGATGGTGTCTGTTATCACTCTATGATTTTTTAGATTGTAGATAAAATCATAGAGGTAACCACATAACCACTTTGGAAACTAGGAATCTAGCCCTTTTAGTTTCAGAGAGGGATATCTCTTTATGTTTTAGCATTGTTTAACTGAAGGTATTAGGCCAGCTATTAAGTTAAGGTTTGGAGTTTTTGTATTGTTGGTTCGAAACTGGGAAGAAAGGGAGTTGGGAAAATGCAGTCACAGGTTTGGGATGATCGAATACATAGTTTACAGGATAAACTTACAGGGAAGGTTAGGTAAATTCACTGGATCCATTAAGATCTATGATGTGAAGGAGAGGAAAATATTTAGAGATCCAACTAAAAATAGAGCAGTTAAGAATTCTAATTTTATTCTTTAGTAGGAAACATAAAAATCATTCTTAAGCCACAGAGTGTACATTCAAACAAATTATGTTCTTTATCTTCTTAGAATAATTCAAATTTTAGAATCATATATGACAATAAAATGAAAAAAAATTGACAAAGAGAGATACACTTCACCAATAAAAATGACACAACAATCGTATAATGATTGCATTGTATTACTGAAAATATGATCAATGGTGGCTCTCTGAGTTGCTTTACAATACAAGTCCTTTTCTTCAAAACAAGTTCCAACATTCATACTTCGAATTATGAAGTACTTATAAAAAATATTATAAAATATCTTGATGGAAAATATCAAGATAGGGTCCTAAAAATATGTAACAAATGATTACAAAAGTAGTACAAAAATTTAGGAATTTTTGAACTGGAACTGTTGGTCCTATTGTTGATGATTAGGCCTCCAAATTTTCCGTGTTGTTTTTCTTTCCTTCAAACATAAAAATTACTCAAGTAATTCACACAGCTTATCCAATCTTTCTTCAGTAGGGATAGAAAATCTAACTAATTTTCTAACGGCCTCATCGACATCTTTGTACTTATGGAAAGTAGGTTTGATGATGAATAAATGTCTGAGCTCATGACTAATTAAAAAGTTGAAATCTAAAGCCTTCAGGAATGCTTTCCTTGTTATATGTCCTCTTATATTTACAAATCTTGACCTATCTTGGGAAATAGTGGATATCTTTTCCTGGTACTCTATCAAGCTCATAATTTTATCTTCCCTACCAATAAGTCTTGGTAGACCTTTCCTATTCAGCACCTGCATCTTCTTGCGAAATCTATGTATGTTGGTTTCTAGACTTTGACACTTATTATCAAGCTGTAACATAAGGTTCCTCTTAGTGTGCATCCTCCTCACTTCTAGAATAGTCTCTCTCATGTCTTGAATTCATAACTTCTCTAATTATCCTTTGTTTTTGGAATTCAATAATTTGATAAGTGTTATTGCTTCCCCAGGTTTCTATCCTAAGTCTATTTTTATTTGCCTTACTACCTATTTGGACCTCTATATCAATTCTTGTTGCTAAAAAATAATCTGTATGGAAGGCCATATTTCTGCGATGGCTTCACTGATTTTTGTCCATATGTTTTCTCTGGCTTGGGTCAGAGTTTGACCCATAGCTGATTCACTCTACAACTACTCAATTTTAAGATTAATCTGATCGGTTTTCTGCAACTGTGCCACATAAAAATTATGAATTTTTAATTTTGTTCTGGCAGTGTTTTGAGCTAGTCTTTTAACTTAACAATTTCTTGTTCCTGAATGGACATATCATCCATGGATTTAATAAGTTCACTTGCAGAATCTCATGTATGTGCTGGTACTGAAGTTGATGTAGATGATCTTGGGGCTTTGGTCGCTAAAATTGTGGCCGTTGTAAGTGGAACTATGTCAAATTGTGCTACCTTCTCTTTTTCTTTGAACAATTTCTCCAGTTCTACTTCCATGTCCCTGATTTGGTTGTTTTCTTCAATAACTATTTAGAATATACCCTGTTTCTTCGTTTCCATCCCTGTGACTTCCTTAGCCTGTGGATCTTTTGTGGTAGGAAATTTTAGTTTCCTCCTCAATGTTGCTATATCAGCATCCTTTCTTTTCACCAACTCTTCTGCTGCCTTTACATCTTTGGGATTATATCCCAGTTTGATCATTAGGTCTTCCAATGGCTTGATCCTAGTATTCTTGGCAAAGGATGAAATCCTTTCCAACTTTATTTGTGATTGTGTGTTGTTTAATGATACCTGCAACCTAGAAGCAGACATGGTAGGATTAGTCAGTGTACAATACATCATTTCACTGGTTTATTTATACATGTACATTTATCTATTGGATGGATGTGCTGTGTATCAAAACTAAATATAGATTCTTTGTAATCTGCTAGTTTCCTTGTGGCTAGCACTTTAGCTTCAAGGAATGCAATTTGCATTTTTCCCTTTTCCATGTCAAATGTTGAAAGTAGCCTTTTCTGTGATGTAGTTTTCTACTTCCAGAATTTTGTGTATGTCATGGCTTTCAACAACTCATTCCTCTTTTTTATTTCCCTATATTTGGGAAAACCATTAGGCTTAGTAGTTTCTTGAGCCAAGTCACCTGTTTGTGGTGTTTCTAGAGGATCTTGTGAAACAAAGGAAGATGGAGAGCCTAGAAAAATTTCATCTTGTCTTATACATGTAAATATGTCTTCTGATGTTGTTGAAACATCTTTACCTGAGATGACTATAGTAGTCTTCCCTTCCCCCTCATGTATAAAAGATGGTGTTGGATTATTTTTAGGCTTCTTGTTATAGATTAAAAGTTGCTTGGCTTCAATTTCTGTCACTGGAGAAGATTCTTCTTCTCTAGGCCTTTTATCATGCTTCTCTTGAGGGATGGGTGTCTGTGAGGTGGTTGTAGATAAAATCTTCTCCTCTTCTTCCTACAAGTTGTTCTCCTCCCACTGATCTTTATTCATGTATTTCTCAATCTCAAGATGAGGAGTATGTGTGTTGGGAGTAATATTTTGCTCCACCCTCAGCTTTGAAATTATACCAAAAGTATCATAAGAAAAAGTAAAGCTCAGTTTGAAATTTAGTTGCTCCAACAGTAAATCTTCTTCTTTACGAGTTGTTCTGGTATTGCATACAAAAGGTCGTACCTGTGCTTTGATTTTAAATTGTGGCTTATTCTTAGCTGCCACAAAATGCATGTCATCCATTTGTATCATTTATCTGATGTACTCTAATGAAAATAGCCTCATGGCAACAAATTTTGGTAACCTATAGGGTGGAAATTCACACCCATAGACTCTGATCTCAGTGTAGTTCTGGTATAAATACGAGTCACTTGTCTTCACTTGGTCACTAATATGCAAAACCTTCTTAATATCTGCTCCTATCCTAGGCTCCAAATCACTATGTAGTAGGAAAATAACTGTATACAAAAACTGATCAACATAGTCTGTGGAGTTTTTCCTAACTAGAGAGGTCCAATGTATGACTGATTGAGCACTACCCTACTCATCCATATTTTGTAAAATAAAGGGAAACCTATCTCTTTCATGATAAATAAACATATAAAATAACACAATAGAATATTTGAAAGCTCCCTTTGTAGGAAACTTCATGAATTTCTCATGCATTGCCTCTGCAATAAATTCACTGTAATTAAAAATAACAGGTTTGTCACCAGTGGTAAAAATTGATAGTAAGCCAACAATGGCCTCATCAACCCATTGATCAGAGTGATAAAAAAGTAGGTATGAGATGATGTTGATGATCTATTTGGTTACCTTAGGGAACATAGAAGATGAGTATGGAGGGTTCATTTTAGGTAATTGAGAAACTTTAGGAAGAAAGATTTCAAATATTTTCACTCTTTGAGGGAAAGTTAAATTCTTGTACAACTCTATGAGAGAGTCTACTAATAGTGGCTTGGAAGACTCTAGAATTTTCACTTGAAGCATTTGAGATATGGATTTGGTTGTGATGGTGATCATAATTTCACTATTTCGACTCATAATTTCTCTTTGGGAGGGCACATAGTTTAATTGACACTAGGAGACTAGCTCAAGGAAGCGATGAGTTTGTGGGAACATGAATTGACGGAGGGTAGACTCCCATAGATTCAATTCATTACTTTGATCTAATAATTTATGCAGTTTGAGAAAGTTGAATTCACAGTTTGTTTCAACAATTTTATATTGTAGATCAACTAAGTGAAGATGATCCAGATCAATAGGATGGGGTAGCATGGGATTTTCCTCTGGTTTCTTTCCTTTGTCCTTAGGGGTTCTACTCTTAGGAGGCATTGTAAATCTTTAACAATAAAAATAGAGGGACAACGACACTAGGATTACCTGGAATAGGAAGTTGACTGAAGAATGCTGGAGTGGGGTCTCTCATAGAGATTAGATCACTGTCGCTAGGTAATTTTCTAGCTATTGTGATAGCGTGGATGATTGAAAACTTGAACAAAATGTGAAAAACAATGAAGGAAGGGAATTTCTGGTTTAACATTTCTTAATAGGTAAATTTTAAATTACCGTTTTCTTTTACCATTATGAGGAGTGGATCCATTGGAAAGGGAGCGAGAGAAATTAATTGGCATAATGACTTGTTAACGTGGGCAGGGGAGTGTCAGATGGAGACCTTTGATTGGGAGTGGGATGAATTTTCGTGATGGGTTAAACAAAAGGGAAGGTCATGGGACTGGGGTCTGCGAGGAAAAGTTGGCAGATGATGAGTGGGCTCAGGAAAGGGTGTCATGGCAGATAAGGAGTGGTGGAGGTTCAAGCGGTCACAGTTGAAGAACTTTTCGGAGGGGGGTCATGCACGATGAGTGAAAAGGTAATGGGGGTGTGAAATTTTGTGAGGTTGACATGTAGCAAGCCCTTCAGACCCCCTCCCCCCCCTTACCCCAAGTAGATAAAGTGGGATGGAGCTCAGGGGGCCTCGAAAAAAATTCCCCATCATAGATCCATGTGGGGAAGATCTCGACCATTGATTTGTTGAAATTATAGTCCTGTCAATAGATCTTATATGTCAGCGTTTCAAACTTTATTACAACCTTCGAAATGTTAAGGAAGAATATAGACTATTATAAAAAATTAATCATGTTTCGCCTCATGATTAATTTATTCCAAATCAATTTAACTAATTTAAAAAAAATTAATCAAATCTAGGGCACATTTTATTTTTCTAGCCCATTTATTCATTTTTCGAAGGTTTCGATTATTTTTTCTTTGTCAGTTAACCATGATTAAATGGTGCGATTAACTTCACTAATCTAGCTCAATCATAATTAAACTATTTGATTGATTTATTCACTCACCTATTTAAATTTATTTTTAGCTTAATCACATTTAAACAGTTTGATTGGACTAACTATCTCTAATTCTCCTATTTACAATGTGGAATTTAAAAAAATTGCACACTTATTTACAAAAATACTTGAAGTATGTAATTCTGATTTTTCTTGGTGGAATTTAGACTTGCTCACCTAGGGGGACATTTTCATATATTTTTCTCTTTTTGTTTTTCTTTTATTTCTTTTCATTTCCTTCTTTATTCTAATTTTTATGTCCCCTACATTTTTTTTTCTTTTTTTCGTTTTCTATATATATATATTTTGAAATAAATTTCAAGCATGAAACATTATTTACATTTTTGAAATATAAATCATCAGGTCAAAACAACTCATTCTATGAAATATAGGACCCTAACAGTGTCTACCATGTTCAACTCCAACTCATTGCTTCACATTGTTAGAATCGTACATTGGTTGGTCGTGTGAATGAGATAGAAGACCCGATATCTAGTTTCATCCATCCGGGCTGCGATTTCAGGATTATAAAAACATCACAATGTATGATGGTATTGATCATATAGGAAGTCATCTAGTCATGGGTCCACAGGTTTCATATGTGTATGCTTCCTTTGATCGTTGTACATGTTATGTTAGATTATGAGCTGAGTATGGGTATGCTTTCCTCAAAAAACAAATATGTCATGTCGTAAATGTATTGTAAAAGATGAAGCATGATTGTTGTCCTTAATCCCT
Organism: Pinus tabuliformis; assembly: GCA_031772625.1. NCBI lineage: Eukaryota > Viridiplantae > Streptophyta > Pinopsida > Pinales > Pinaceae > Pinus > Pinus tabuliformis. The sequence continues at coordinate 533,523,050 of CM062810.1, read as the reverse complement.
ATTTATCACAGGGTAAAGAACTTCAGTCAGTAGTCATCATCTCTGAATTTTAACTTTAGGGGAATTCTGTTATAGGCCATTTTTTCACATCTGATTAGTGATCCTCCTAATGGGATAAATTAACATCCTATTCCTCATTGTCACCATCTTGCATAAAGCCCTAATCATGTATCTTTCATTTCCCAGAGTTTGATCTCTAAACTTCTTCAGTTGAGCCAGTTTGAGGACACATGTTCCCTGTAAGCCTACTAGGGTGTGTTCACCAGCAGGGTTCTCCACTGTGGCCTATGTTGGTCACAAATAGGTTGCTCCCCTTTATACCTGTATTGGTTCTATAAATACAAGAGAATGATCAGGATTCTCGAAGCTTCCTCTTCTAGGAGCTTCTAAAACTTGTTACAACTACTTAAATTGAATAAAACATTCAAATCCTACCCATCCCTACATTGGAGTTTTCACCACTTATCCTTTGATCATATCCCTCCATCAAAGGTGGATCTCTTACCCTATATTGGTAATTGGACAAGAAATCCAAACTTACCATACTTCTTTATATATTCCAAGCCTTCTATGAGGTTGGGGGTTGGCTTTTGGAGAGTGATTATGCCCTTATCCTATTGTAGTGAGTCGTTGTCATTCCAGGCATTTAGGGTGATTGGAGGTGCATATTGTGACAAGGAAAGGACAAGTCAACAACTTGGAAGAGCTCTTCTAAAAGATCAACTGCTACTTATGATTGTAATATCCTTCCATTTATAGTAATGCATAGAATTAATTGTTTTTCTATACCGTGTTGATCTATTGAATGAAGTACTTAGATTATATTACATAGATATCGTAGTTTCTTGGCTTGTGTTATCTGACTGTGCAGGTTCTAATTTTGGAAATCAGAGCTAGAATTGGAGCTTCCAATTTGAAGAAGGAGCGAAGCGTGCAAAGGATTCTAGGTAGGCCTCACTCCATCATCTATTTACTTCAAGGAAAAAAATTGTGTTCCTTCTCTCTATGTTGTTTTAAGTTACCCACTGACCCAGGGGAGATACTTTTGTCTATAATCATAAATCCCATATAACTCTTAGAATTATGCTTCAACTACTCATAATAATTCTTCAATTTCCCAACAACTTCTTCCAATTACCAATACTCATCATACTCAATATGATCTTTGAATTCTAATGGAAATTACTGATGAATATTTCAACCTTCGTCTTCTCATCCTTGAGGTAAGGAATATACCTCAATAATTCCAGAAACTTAGTCATGTACACTTCAATTGTCATAGGCCCCATTTTTAGCTCATATAACTCCTTAGCCTTTCCATCATAATATATTTTGGATAAGTACTTCTTTCTGATGAGTCTCTTAAACTCATGCCAATTCAACTCCTTTATCCTGATGCCTCATACATGCTTCACATCTTCCCACCAAATATATTATTTTCCTTCGAAAATAAATATAACTATCTTAGATTTCATGTTCTTTTTATAATCATGCAGCTCAAAGAAATTCTTCATCCAAAGTAGCCATGCTTCTTCATCTTCTAGTTTCTTCAGATCTCCATCATATGTAGGAGCCTTGTATTTCTTGAACTCATTTGAGAAGTACCCCCTCTCACTCCTCCTGTAAGGATGGTAATGATGATGACCATGATATCTCCCTGAACTAGAACTATAATATAACCCATAACCACCACCTCTCCTATTAGGTGTATCCATCCATCTGCCACCTTTGACCATGTCATCCGTGTCCAGTTTGTGGCCTCATCGCAACCTGCTACCATATTCCCCATTTGTCCTTTCCTCTTGTCCATAACTAATCCTTGGTTTTCCCCATCTCTACAAATTCGATAAGCTTTAAAGGATAACTGAATTAACGTTGGCTTACTTTTCCTGAGCTTTGTCAAGTCTACCTTCAGGCCCCCCAAGGTATCTTCGATGTCAGGATAGTAGTCCTCTCCATGCTTCTCAACTGATTTATAATGAGAGTCATGTGAACTATAATCCACCGTTATTCTTGTCATCTTTTATCTTCTTCTTCCTACAAACCTACCATGTAATATAAACCAAATAGAAATATAATCAAAACCTTACCTTAACGAATTTCAAGGGAGACAATATTGTCTACACAAATTAGTATAGATTAGCACAATATACATGTGTATCTATATATATATATATATATATATATATATATATATATATATATATATATATATATATATATATATAATTACATTAGCCTATCAACATCTCACATCATGCATGATAACTCAAAATGCAACACTGACTATATGCATGAAAACCATAGCCACTACAATGCATGCATATGATCAACATGCATGCATAACAATCACATCCCACCCATCCAGTCAAGTGTTTGAACCTGGAAGCTCTGATACTGCCCCTCCCCACATTTTCGCTCTTTTAAAATCACTACAAGTGAATGTGATGCTGAGTGCTATTATGACATGACCTGACCTCCAAGTTCTAGTTATGGAAGTGGGGCCAACAAACTAAAAACTTTACTGACATCTCTTAGAGACCACGAAAGACTCAAAAGGTTTCAAACAACCCGAGGTTGGAAATCCCTTAGTTGGAACCCTTTTTCACTGACCTAACACCCCAACTGCACACACAACAAGGCAAGGGTGTGCTTATAGGCCTCCAACAATATGTATAGGCCTGCTTCGATTCGATTATGACCTAAATTCCCTAGTTCAATACCTGGGGTCCCAAGATCTGAGCCAATTTTATAGGCTAGCCTCCATACCACTACCCAAAAATTCCTGTAACCTTCAAGAATCGTATTTTACATGAAAACAATGCCAAAAATTCAAACTTGAAACCATAACTTGGCCTAGACTACCTAGAACACACTAGATATTTCATCAAACATATGGTAAAGATGTGAGTTACATGTTATGAATGCATATTTGATCATGAATATCTAAACTTCATTTGAAAATAACTAAGAAGGTATGCCACCCTTTCAAGTAGTTGCAACAACACTTGTTATCTGAAGCATTCATTAACCATTCAAACACTTCTCAAACCATTTACAAGAGCCATAGCTAGAGCACATCATATAACCATGCTTATAACCAACCCATAACCAAAATATTAACCATGGAAAAACAACCATGTAACAAACATAATAACAAGTACTAGTGCTCATAAATCAAAATAGGAAAATAAATTTTTATTAACATATGTAAAAGCCAACCTAGAAATGACTTCCACATACCACCTGGCTCTAGATTGAGTTGAACTAAATATTTCTTTCATCTAATCACCCCCGTGACATATTCCAAGCATGAAATGGGATCTCATGGGATAAACCAATACGTAATCAACCAATCACTCCAAATGTTAAGCAACCTCAACCCTCAAGCTTCTGTGATTTCACTTAAACTTGTCCCGAGATCACAAAGCCAAACCAAGCTTGGATGCCTCAAAATTTATTCACCATACATTGAGGAATTACACCCACCCGCTAAGGGATTCCTCAAGAAAACCATCTCTACCACAACCCTTGGAATTTTTCCTGAGAACGCCTCAACCAGTTCTAAAACCTTCTAGCAATCCAGAGCTCAACCAAGAATGAACCCCTTCACACCATGGTTATCCAGGAAATTGCAAGGAAAGGATGAAACCATTGTCAAACGACGAAAAATACATGCCAATGACAACAATGAACCACATAAAGAAATGCATGTATGGTGTATTCACACCTCATCTAGGAAATCACACATGCGACCTATTATCTACAAAATCCTCATGCTGAAGATGTTGATCAAACCTTCTCCTTGCTTTCCTTTGCTTTCCTTTGATTTCCCTTTTCCTTCCCTTACTTTCCTTTTCTTGCCTTTGCTTTCTTGCTTGTTTTCTCCCCTTCAAGCTCTCTCTCGTTCTCTCTCTCTCTCTCAAAATTGATCGAAGCCAAAACTGACAAAAGGTGTGAATTGTTTCTCTAAAGTCTTTTACTATTGATGTATATGTTTTCTTCATTTTCCTTCTAATTTCCTTAGCATGCAAATATGTCTCTTCACCTCCCTTTTATCCTATGTTCCTCTATTTCTCATAATTAAATGCCAATTATTGCCCCATTTCCTTTTCCACTGCCTTTGCCAATTTCCATAGCCATAATAAGCCACAAGTGATCCCCACTATAGTTCTTTGCGAACCTTAAGCTTCGAATACGTGTTCCATGACCTTGGTCTTATTTTTCCTTTATTTTCCTTTATTACATGAAAATTTAACTTGGGGTTGTTATAGTGGGAGCATCTTTCTTTTTGAAGTGTATCTTCCCTACTGCATCCCCTCATTTCCTCCAAGAAGGAAACCCCCCCTTGGAGTACCTACATCCTAGGAGATTAGAGAGCACAAGCCCTACCCTTTGGAATGCATCCACGTGTAACATTGAACTAATCATTTTTTGGTTACTTGTTTCTTACAACAAAACAAAGAATCAATTTTTTTATTATTTAAGAACGGCCACTACAAATCTACCTAGAAGATTTTAGTATTATATCTAGGAAAGTCAGCGCAAATACAACATTTTGGTGGATGGAAGAAGATAACAAGGAAAAGTAACTTCAAGGTTTAACTTTCAAATACTAAGCATGGATCCTTCAATGCAAATGTAAGGATATTTGAATTATCGATGGTATCAATCCAAGAAAATGTGAATAGGAAATGATTGCAGCGACATTGCAAAAAATAATGGAGTTTTGTTCCTTCTAAAGAGGCTTGAAATTTCAACCATAACCTATACAATTCAAACTAATTCATTACCTACCATAAACCACAACATATTATTTATAGACAAATACAAAACTTGCAACATCAACAACAAAAAAAAAACTTATACTTTTCAACAATAGCTTCAAATATGTCCATATAAAACTACAACATATCTCGCATCATGTTCAAAAAATGTAGCAACAACAATCACATAATCATCTTCTCCAATGTATTATCTTGTTACAATAGATGTGTGAAAAAACCTTTTGTCTAGTGATTGGTTTCTACATCATGAAAATCACATTATACTATAAACATTACAAAGTTATGGTCACATGGAATCCATAAACAAGTGTTGGAGGACCTTTCAAGATTAGTTGATAAACTTCTTGATAAATTGATATAAGAAGAAAATTCAAGTGAAGGGTCTTGACTTATATTCAACTTAGTAGCATTGACAACTTTGGCCATATATTGAAATTAGTTTTCCATTTGTTCATGCATATTGATATCTCCTACATTGATTGGAGAATCTATAAGCCACTTTGAATTTTAAAAGTTAGAAGTAATCAACTCAAAAGTAGTTCTTCACTCAAGAGATGGAACTCTGCTACCTTATTGGTTTCCTTACATAACAAAAAAACATATGGGAAGAATGAAAACCCCTTATAGAAAAAAGAAATATAGTTAATTTTTTTTTGCACAAGGAAGCATTGAAGGACATCGAATTTAAGGCTATTACTCCTAGATCATAGCCTTTTTATTTCATGATATTTAAATAATACATTCATTATATCGTGTTAGTTATTACATTTTTTAAAAAATAAAGTGATCATATTCTGATTTAGTTTTCTCTTCATAACTCTAAATCCCTTCAGGGTTGAAGGTGTTTCCCATGTTAACAGTGGTGCATTTGGATGAATATCTTTATAAAAAAGCTTCAAAATTCAACCTTTGGATATGGAAGTTTTGAAATTTTACGTTTATATGTGTTTTCATTCATAAAATTTTATTATAGAATGATGGTAGAAAGACAACATATATATTAATTTGCAGATATCAAGTGCAGAATAATTTATGCCTTTTAGTGGAGATCCAAGGCATTTTCCAAGATATGAACTTGCCAAAGTGGAGACTTATCTCTTCATTCATCATCTAATTCTAAACTTCAGGTATATCAATATCTTCTCATAAAATAGTTGGTGTTCATATTATTTTTTCTGAAATTATTAAAACATCTAACTCATGATAGATTTAAAATCTAATGGAAGATGTAAAATTCAAGAATGGGACCATAATTGAAGTTTGAGAAAAGATTACCCATTGTAATGGAGACTTTTATTTGATAGCATTAAAATACAATCACTATTTAAAATATCATGCAATTATAATACGATTTATTCAAGAAGATATTGGAAGATTAACCCAAGGATATGGAGCTCAAAGATTTCTTTTGAATTGGCAATCACATAGAACCAATATTTTTTGTTATTCGCCAACCTTTGGAACATGCAGAGTTTGAATGTGGACAAATTGGGTCTAGAAAAAAATGAAACAATGATATAGGACTAACTTTAGCCAGAGCATAAGGCAAAGCATACTATAATCCTGCAAACTTTCTTTGTAGAACACAATTCTCTCTATTGCAAGCATAGGTTGTATAGTTAAACACTTGTTAATACCTAAGAATGTAACCACTCCATAGAAGGCCCCTACAATAATAAAATTATCATTGATGTTGTCTCTAATATCATATATTCATTCAAGCTCTTAGCTAAAAAGATTATTCTTAACCATACAAAATTACAGAACCAAATATTTTTGTTGTTAGTCAATCCAAACAACAAAATGTTTTGAAAAGTAATATTTCTCATGTAGTTATATCGTAAGTACACACCATTTTGGGCCAACTTTCCAATATTCTTTCGATGACCAAAAAATAGACAAATATGAAGATGATTCTAACAACATTATAATCAAGACTTTGCTAGTATGTCCACCATTTCTTTGAGGAACACAAAGTGAATTGTCGAAAGAATAATTGTGAGTATTGGGTTGAAAATTCCCATTGCTAAGTACCTCGCTATTGGGTGGTCACAGGGTCAATTCTCCTCGAAACCCTTGTGGTTAGGCTTTGATAGTTTGGTCGAAGGGATTTGATCCCTTCAATTCATTATCCCCAAATTTTCTGCAGAAAATTGTATTGGGATGCAAAGAAAATATATTTTACTTCTGGAGATGGATTGTTGAGCTCATTCACCAATTCCTTGTTCTACCTATATTTCCAAAAAAGAGATGATTGTTAAAATGTCAGTTTGAAGCTTATATCTTTTATCTAGTAGACTTATTTGATTCTAGCTATTATAAGCATATGGATTCTTGGGCAAAATACTAGTGTGATTAATCTTTACTTATAAAAGGAAGAGTTCTTGTAATGCTCCAGAAATTCTATCCCCAAACCATGTTCAACAATAATAGAAGTAAATTACAAAATCCATGCAGTTGGGTTGTATTTATCGTTTATCTTTGGCATCCTTGGAATAGCTTTCACTTGTCATGAAAAATATATAAAAGAAAAAAAAAAAAAAAAAAAAACTGAGATCTATACTTTAAATTAGAAATTCTCCATTTAAAAGTGTTCCTTCTTTATTGACTACAAGAAGCTGTCAAGTTTTTTCCTCAAAAGTATTTAATAAATTTGTCAGAATTATGGTCTAGTGACCCAAATAAAATGAATTTCCCTCCATTTTTCATCAACAATAGAGTAACACATAAAGTGATAGGGTGCTCCCTATCACCCTTGCTCTTCCGTATTGTGGTAGAATAAACTAGGTAGGGCATTGAATGGGGTTAAAATGGTAGGAATATTCAAGGAGTTCAGAATGGGGAGAATACTTTATATGTCTCACCTTTTCATTGTTGACAAAAAAAAATAACTGTAATGCATATAGGAGGGATTAAATTAAGTTAAAAGAGTTAATGGAACTTTATTTCTTAATGGCTACTGTTATGGTAATAAAATCTACAAAATTTATAATTTATTTTGGGGTATTCCTAATAAAGGGAAGAGTTTTATCCACAATAATTTCCCTATTAATAGGTGCATCTAAAAAATGGAATACAGTACCTTTGCTTTATTGTCGAGGAAAATTTTTATGGTAAGAAGGATTGGGATTGGATAATTGCAAAAGTTAAAATTATATTGTTTCCCTAGTATTTTAGTTGGATATCTAGGGAGAGTAGACTAACACTGATGAAAGTTGTGTTGGAAAGAAATCCAATATATTTTATTTCCTTAGCCTTCATTCCTATAGTGGATTCTTGGATACCTTATTCATATTAGCTTCAAGTTATTATAGACAAGTAGGAAGGAAAAAAAACACATTCCTCTTGTTAAATAGGATAGATCCACCATTCCAAAGTATTCAACGAGGTATGAATTAAAAAAGCCTCATCATTTTCTAAAGCTTCAGAAAAATTAAATAAATAAATAAATAAAAATAAAAAAAATGTGGACAATTATTATGAACTATGATTTGTGGAGTTAGGTAATTTTTTAGAAAATATATAAGCATAACTTCAACAAAGGAGTGGATTCACAATATCATTAAAAATCACAAGAATGGTTCTCTTATTTGGAAGGATACTACATCATCCTACCCAAATGTTGCTAGGCGGCTTGCCTAGAAATAGGGGGATGGACACAACATCGAAGTGGGGAAGAATCTAGGGTAAGTTGTGGTGAAGGGTAAAAATAAGAGAAGAGGGAACTGATGTCAATTGAGTTTATCTCATATGGTTGGGAAGAATAATTGGTATTCTCTCAACCCTGGTCCACTTCCCACAAGTGGCATGTTGAGCTACATCAAGTATATTGTTGTAATGGCTTCTAACCTTGCCATTGAATGGCCTTTAGCCCTAATGAATTTCTTACCCTTACCTACAAGCTAGAGGATTTGTTTCTTGGTTACATGGAGAAATATAGATGCATATGATGAATTTCTATGGTCAAATAATATTGGATAAAATAATTATATTCCAAAACTAGTACAAAAAACCATTTGTTCCACTGAAGTTTAGAGAAACTGGTGGTGAAAGTTGTGAAAATTGGACTTCCCTCTAAAAGATCAAATATTTTTATGTCTATTCCTACATAACAAAGTGATGACCTAGGATAATTTACAAAATAGGGGGAGATATGGATTAGGTATACATCCCTTGTGATTTTATTATGATGAATCTATTAATTACACTTTCCTTAAGATTTAGTTCTATGTCTCAAAATAGAAATTGATAGGGAATTTCTCGACACATAAAATGTTTTAGAGAGGGGTCAGGTTAAGGAAGCTCTAGAAACCTAGATCAAAGATCAAAATATTGATGGTGTAAAATCTCCACTCACCATTTCTTTGGGGTGTACGGTTTGTTATAAATTCTTCCATTTTCAAAGGAAGGTTCATCATGCCTTTTTGTCAGCTACTTGAAGCTTCAATATCCTAAAAGGTTTCACTCGGGAAAATAATATTAAGGTTGCAAGGAAGATTATTGAGGAGGTCATAGATAGATGTGGGAGTAGGTTAAACTTTGATGATGCATCACAAGGAAATTATTTCATATCTTCTAGTGAAGTTAATTATATTTATTAACTTCATATTGCGAAGTTTAGGGTTGGCTTGGGATGTGAAACATACAACTATTTGGAGATAATGATGCTAAAGTTGTCCATGATTTTAGCTACAGAAAAGCAGACCTAGTATAATTGTGAGGGGATAATAATAAAATAGTGGGAAGCATCATGATAAGGGGTTGCATATGAAGAAAAAAAAATTGGTCCATTAAATATGAGCATAACCATAAATCACCACTTGATGAGTTGTTGATGAACATGTCTAGGTTGTTTGTTGAGCATGAATTAGAGGAACCAAACTTGGCACATTTGCAAGGTACCAAAGGAAATCCAACATAGACCTTATCCTTATGCATTTTAATTTAAGTGAGGTGAATATTATTGATTATGATAACTTCAAGTGAGTGGCACAAGCTAGTAGTCCAAATAGACTAAGAGGTTTTGGGAGTTATAATGGATCTCATTTCAATTCTAGTTAGAACTAGCTATTATAGTCCTCAAAACCTAGTCATAAGACAACCTAGTCATGAATCAAATGTGTAATATGGTTTTCGGAACTCTTCTAATTTGGAAGATACACTGAGAATATTAAAGGAAGAAATAAGGAGTTGCAAGGTAGATAATCACAGAATCATGCAGTCACATGAGAAACAAGTAGAGGTAAATGTAGTGATACTTCAATTTTTGTCATATTTCCAGCAACAAGGACCACTGCAAATCAACTATGAGTAGGAGGACATAACTAATGGGGCATATGGAAGTAGGTTGCATGGTAGTTACACGTCAAATAGAGATGAAACGATAAGAGATAGAAGATTGTTGGACACTCTGGAGAGGAGAAGGGACAGACACAAATATTATTCTAGTTCTTATTCAAATAGGCAATATGATCATTGTCATTATCATCCATACAAGAGGAGTGATAGGGGATATTTTTTGGATGATTTTAAGAAAGAAAAGCCACCTACGTTTGATGGAGAGATGAAGAAACCACAGGATGTAGAGGCATCATTTCTTGGAATGAGGAAGTTCTTTGGGTTGCATGATTATTTAGAAAACAAATCTAGAGTAGCTACATTCAGTCTCAAAGGTAAAGCAAACATTTGGTGGGAATGTTTGAAGAATGTCAGGTGCATTCATGATGAAGCCTTGAATTGGAGTGAGTTTTAGAAGTTATTCAATAAAAAGTATCTGTCGGAGAGGTACTTTGACGACGGGGAAAAAGAAATATATGAGCTAAAGATGGGATCAATGACAGATGAGGAGTACACTAGCAGGTTCTTGGAGTTACTGAGGTATGTGCCTTATCTCACGGAGGAGAAGGCCAAGACTTAGAGGCTAATTAGTGGATTTTAGGTTACATTTAAAGAAAGGATTGAGTTTGATGAGAATAAATCATTGGAGGGGACCATTCGAAAGTTAAGGCATTGTTATGAACAATTGAAGCGTAGATCTAAGACTAAGCCAAATTAGAATGGTAATGAAAGGAACAAAGGAAAATGGAACAAGAAATGAGAAAGACCTCAGGGTATAGATAATAACAATCATGTTGCGCCATCTATGAAGTTTAATGCATCAGATACATGACAAGGACATCAATCTAAGCAACAAAATAAGGAGCCCATGTGGTGTTGGACTTGTAGAGGGGATCATCGCAACATATATTGTCCATGTATCAGGGTGGTATGCCTCGAATATGTAGTGCATAGGACGCACAGACTATTGGGGATGTTAGTAAGAGTGTTCCTCGTATTTATGCATCATTGGATAAAAAATCAAGGAAAACCATCAAGAATCTATCATTTACATGGACGGTAAGCTTCGTGGTCAAGTTATTCCTATTTTGATTGACACTGTATCTAATTATCACTATGATAGTCTTGACTTGGTGGATTAGTTTGGTTTGAGTAAGGAATTGCATGCAAAATCTTGGTTAGTGCAGTTGGATACAGGTACAAAGAAGTGAGTTCACCATTGGGTAACAGCATGTGTATTTGATATGAATTGTATGCCTACCGCAACACATTTGAATGTATTACTGTTGGGATCATACAATATGTTGTTGGTAATGGATTGGTTGTACCTTCATAGAACCAAGGTAGATTGTTATGACAAAGCAATTGAGTGTGTGGACGACAATGGGGAACGAAGAGTCTTGCACAGAAAGAAGAAAGAAACATTATTTAGGACGGTAACATATCTGCAAGAAAAGCACAGCTGTAGGAAAGGGTTTTTGTTGTTCGCTGTGCACATTTCTAGTAACAAGGGTAAAGAAGTTGAGGATGCAAATGTGTTCAGAAAGTACCCAGTTTTACAGTAGTTAAAGGATGTATTTTCTGAGGATATTTCGAAGTTGCCACCTCATAGGGAGGTAGACTTTTATATTGAGTTAGTGCTAGGGGAATGATCCAAAATGGATCCTAAAAACCTCTAAGTCTTCATATACATAACTATCAGAAACACTATCAGAAGGGAAAATAGTGAAAGAATGGCAGAAAACAGAGATAAGAGAAGGCGGAATTAACGCTACATAGGAGCCGTCAGATTGGACCGATCAACGGTCCAGATAAAATTGGCATATCATAATCAGTGGAGGCTAGCAGGATATATCAGAGGCAGCCATATGAAAATTACGATAGCGAACAGCATGAGTCAACAAGGACTATTGATCGAGCACGTAGATCAACAGTCCAGATCTACTCGCAATATTGCATTACTAAAACACAAGGAGGACTTAACCCACGGCCCGAATATGCGATATGTGACTGTGATATATCACATCGCAACTATATAATGGGTGATACCAAAGACCAGCGACCGTGTGATACGCTGATGCGCTGATACCCGATAAGGCCGATCAAAGTTATCGGAGATCGGAGATCAGGGAAGATATGCGACATGCGATAAAACTAGACCCGAAAGGTTTATAAGTGCAGCTCTATATTATTTGAGTTCTGTTGTAAGTGGGATTTCGGGTGGGCCTCAGGAGTGAAGTGGTATGGACGGGCTCCACCCCATCCCATACACTGGCCAACACGTGGCTTGGCGCAGGAGAGAGAAAACCACCTTTTCGAGCGGGTAATCTCTGTGCATATAAGCCACCCGAAATGAATATTAGCCATTGGATCGAAGATCACATATATCAATGGTGGGCTTGTGATAACAACCAAAAGCAGACCCGATAGGATTATAGGGAAAATTCAATGTTATTTGATGTCTGATAGAAAGAGTTTTTACGGATTTTTCAGTGTTTTTAGTGTATTTTCTGTGTAAACATAGAAACGTGTTCCTAGGGATTTCAACCATGCCAGTGGTCCTTTCCGTTTAAAAACAGGTGGCCACCATACCTGAAGGAGTTCTACAATGATTTTTTAATGCTCAAAAAGGGATTTGAATGGACAGCGGCCGGGAGCCAAAGAACCTGAGAGGGGAGATGAATAGAAAAGCACCGATCGGCTTAAAATCCATTGAATGGCAGAGACAGAGGAAGGTAGTTGCTGAGACAGAGAGAAAGAAAAAGACAAAGAGCAAGAGGGAGAGCCTGTGTACTCTTGTATACTTGAGGATTTCATGTAAATCCCTGTAGTTTTGTCACTATTGTGTTGAGACTCGATTTGAGCTCAACATTTGTAATAATATACTCTTGAAGACATAATATAGAGGTCAACATTGAAATATGGACTAGGAGATGTAGCCAGGAATTCTGGTGAACTCCTTGATTATTTTGTTGTGTTAATGTGTGTGACTGTTATGTTTTCTAACTGCTCATTATCAATATTATTCACAATATTTTCGATCCATTGCACTAAGTAATATTAGCATTCCTACACATGACTCTATAATACCTTTATATTGATTTAAGATCTCATTTTCATATCAAGTGGTATTAGAGCATTAGGTTTTGTTAAGGTTAGACAAGCTTGTGCTAGATTTTGAATGCTAACTAGATTAAAGCTCAAATTAGGAGAAGGAGAACTTGTTGAGGCTAATCCAGGGATTGGAAGAGTTTATTCTCAGAGGAGAATGGCAAAAGAAACTCCATTGGGATCAGAAACTCAATTTATGGAAGGTCTTAAGGCACTCCAAGCCATTGTGGAAGAGATGTATCTAGAATTTAAGAAGGGTAGAGGTGAAAGCCCCTCAACACCTAAATCAGAAAAAGGAGCAGAGAAAGCTTTTCTAGTTGCCTCTCCAGTAGGCAAAGGAAGAGGAAAAATGCCTCCTCCACCAACTCCTCCACCATCACCTTCATCATCCTCATCATCTTCTTCACATGAAACTGGCCCTGAAAAGAAAAAGAAGAAAACTTCTTTGGTTAAATTAGATGTGAAGTTTGACTTGCCAATTTATGATGGAGAACTAAATTCATAGAAGCTATATAATTGGATAAGACAGATTGATGTATATTGCAGGGTCTAGAACATTGATTTAGAAAGGAGAAAGATTCAGTTGGCTAGCCTTTGACTTGGAGGAACTGCACTACTATGGTGGGAAGGCAAGACACAAGCTGATCTAAAAAAACATGGTAAAATCCTTTCTACCTGGAAAGACTTTGTTTTTGCTATCAAAAAGCAATTCTATCCTTTAGCTTACATGCAACAGGTAATGATGAGCTGGCAAACTCTTTGCTAGTTGAAGGGTCAAAGTGTACAAAGTTATACCCAGGTTATCAGGAAAAGAGCTTTAACTCTAGGAATATCATTAGACTCAGCTGAGATTTTATTGAAGTATATAGGTGGTTTGCATGGTTATTTAAAGCATACTATACTCATGTTTAATACCACTAGCTTAGATGATGTATCAGTTCAAGCAACACATCTAGAAGCTAGAGGTAAGAATGTAAACCCAGAGATTGGGGGAACATCTAAATCTTCTGTAAGCAAGAACAAGGAAAAGAAGAAACTGAAATGGAAGGAGAGTAAAGCAAACACTATAAAGAAGGATAAACCTTCATGCACTCATTGCAAGAAAGAAGGACACGATGAGGCACACTACTGGTCTTTGCATCCAAAACTAAAACCCAAGAAGTTTGGTGGTAAGGAGAGAAAGAATGTTGCAGCTATTCAATAGGACTTGGGATTAGATTCAGGCGATGAAACAATAGTTACAGACACAGGTATTAGAGGTAAAGATTTTGAAGCATCCGCAAATAATTATGCACAATATTTTAATGATGAAAGTAATGAGAGAGAAAGAAATGAGCTTTTTCGTATTAGAGTAATTTCAAAGCATAATAAGATTGATACTTTGTTTGATACGGGGCACGAAAGTATAATAGAGTCATAGGGTTGTCCACCCTAGTTTTTGTAATGTAATTTCAGCTGGATAGACCTACCCATGGTTCGCGGCCCATGGGATTATATAAATAGAACAAGGATCTAAGTGTAGAAGAGGAGGAACGAATAGAAGTATGAGAAGTCTAAGGGATTGAGACGAAGTGTAAAGTGTGTCTGTGGGTCGTAGAGTAGGAGAAGTCTCTGCCGCTGAGTGCGTAGAGGCTTAGTAGTCTGCAACTAAGTGTGCAGACCCTTGCAGCTAAGTATACTGTTTATATACTGCGTGAACCTATATTAATGTTTTGTATTGTTTAATACATTTAAGTAGGAAAAGGTTCTTAATTAATACTGGAAGATAAATAAGATCTCGGGTAATAGCACAATGCATGACACAACCCTTGGTTAGGGCTGCGCAAAGCCAGGGTATCAGGCAGCAAGGAACGAAAGGTGCGCGAAGCGACCTACGCGTAGGAACAAACAAAATACCAATCAAGCCTCTCAGATATCTCAAAGGTGTGGAAACATGGTTCTAGCAACCTCCCATACTACTTCGGGTGAGACCTTAGTTCGCACTCTGCAGACTATTACTGAAAGGGATAGTAGTACAGGGATTTGTTTGGCTAATTAACTCTAAACCTAGGTCAGGCCCGAATAAGCCAACAATGGACCGATGTTGCTCTTCCCAAAGTTGTAGTCTTGGATAGATCTTTCTAATGAGCTATGGTGCGCATCAAATAGAGATGCTATGCCAAAGTTACGACCCTAGGAGGTTGATGTACAAATTTACCCAAATGGGGCCCATAGTTTGGTGTCTCATCTCCTAGGGTTACGTTTCTGGATGTTTAAGGTTTTCCATTATTTCCCAACAATAAATAGGCCTTCAAGAATCATTGTAGCATAGTTCAGAAGCATGTAGCTACCACATCTCTTCTCAGAGATAAGCTACCATCACCCTAGCTAGTTTATTTCCAGTTATGTTTGTAAGCATATTTCAGTAGTTTACAGTAATGAAATGAAGTATTATTTCTGTTGCATCTCTGTATGTATGGTTATATCTATAATTTGTTGTGTTCCTGTTTAAATCTGTATTAGTGATATCAAAGCAGTCTGTTTTTTCTCTGTTTTTATTTGCACGTCCCCAACAAACTCAGGATATAAGGAGTTAGGGCTTGAACTGTTCGAACCTTTGCAAGACCAGCCTCGCAAATCTCGACGGCCTCCCATGGAGGATGAAAAGAATGATGAGGGGATAGGAGATCCTATCAAAATCTTTCTTGAAGAAGTTTTTGATCGACAAAGGAATGTGATGATAGATAATTTTTCCTAGATCCTTCAACGGTTACCTAGAGGCAACGCATCAGCTTCCAATAACTACTCTGGAAATGCCACACCCTTTAAGGTACAAGTTAATTTTGAAATCCACATCTTCGAGGATCAGATAGATGTAGATGCCATAGATAAATGGTTAAATATGTTAGAAGGGTATTTTTCTATTCATGATTTTTCCAGCTAGGAAAAGATCAATTTTTCACTCCTCAAAGTAGTCCCCCACGTCAAGGACTAGTGGGAAACCTGCTATGAGCAGAAAGATGAAAGTACGAGCTCACTGTTTTTAGCCGCACCCACCTGGAATTCATTCCAGGATTCCATCAAGGAGTAGTAATACTGTATCAAAAGCTATGAAGACAAATACATAAAGTGTACCACGCTACAGAAGGGAAGGGACCAAGATGTGTTGGAGTTCACAAACATTTTTCATACCCTTCGCACACAGTTGGGTATCAAAGATTCTGAGTTGCATTTGGTACTCAAATACTACAATTACCTACATAGGTGCATCCAGGATGAGATGGAGTTCCTGGACATCTCCTCTCTCGGTAAGGCATACTGATACTCATCAAGATTGAGCAGAAGTTTAAACAGAAGAAGCGATACTTTAGATCTGTGAATATAAGTAAGGGAAAGGCTTCCCCAAATCACAACACTAAGGAAAAAGCCAAGATGGGGCAACCCAAGACAACCTTAAAAGCCATAAGAAAATAACAACACCACGATGTCGAAGGACACAGGAAAGTGGTGTAAACTCCATAGGAGTCGCACTCATAACACAAGTGAGTGTCAGACAAAGCAGTTGGTGGTGGCCGAGTTGAAGGCTTCAGAAAGAGATACATGTTCTGACCCTGAGTTAGAACCCAACAAGGGGAATGGCAAGGGGAAGCAGATCATTGACGTGGAGCCTAGCACCACTGTTGCCATCACCAACATCCAGAAGAATGAGCCCAAAGATCCAGAGGAGGGGCAACGTCTTTACCACTCATAGATGTGGGTGAAGGGTTCACCACTACAATTCATTGTCGAAATTGGCAGCCAAAAGAGCCTCATTTCAGCAGAGGTCATGAAGCGGTTGAGCCTACTGACTACACCACACCCGCATCCATACAATATCGGGTGGCTTCACAAAGGACAAGATCTCCGAGTTCGCCAGCAATGTCGCATTCCCTATAGAATCAAGCCCTTCACAGATGAGGTATTGTATGATGTTGCACCTCTGGATGTTTGTGATGTATTATTAGGCTAGCCATACTTGTGGAAGTGACATGTTGTGTATGAGTCAAGACCTTGCGCTGTTATTATTTCTTTGGGTAATTCATTATACAGGATACTGGAGGTAGCCCCACCTAGTTCCACCTATTTGATCACTGCTAAGAAATGCAGCAAGCTCATCTCCCAGACTAGGAAATTCATTTTCTATCTGGTTTTCTCCCAAATTAAGGGGAATATCATTGCCACATCCATGATCCCTGTGAAGGGTTCCTCCACGCAGCAGCAACAACAGATGGATACGATCATGAAAGCAGACAGGAACATCTTCTCCTCACCCACATGGACACTATTGCACTGTCAGGTCAAGAATTCTTCCAATATGACTTTCAGAGAACCTTTACTCGATGGACCAACCTATCACCACTCCAATCTAGGAAATTCAAAGTACAAGCAGCGACATGATCAGCATCAGGTACCACACAAGTTTCAAGTGGGCGACAAAGTCTGGTTGCATCTGTAGAACAAACACCTTACAGGAGCCCATACCATGGTTGTGGGAAACAATGCTTTGGAGCACATCATTTCCCCATTCCTTCGGTTACACCAAGAGTTCAATGTGGACTTCCCTCTACCATGCTTCCCACCATTACTGGACACATCAGGGGTTGCAGAACAACTCACCAGGGACCAAGTTCAGTAGATGGAGGAACTCAATGCAATGGGGACCATTGCTTCCTAATGGGGTAGGAATGATCCAGGTGGATGTTGGTGGCCACCCACCTATCCCACTTGGACCCCCACAAATGTCTCTTTCAGTTTTTCAGTTTCCTTATTTGTAGTACAATTTACTATTTTTAGCAGTTTTTTGGGTCTGAAACTTCTAGAGCCATTTTGAGACCCTAAACGACGTTTTTTGAGTAAACTGGTAGGTCTTTCTAATGAGCTATAGTGTGCGTCAAACAGAGATTGTATGCCAAATTTACGGCCTCGGGAAGTTCATGTACCGATTTACCCAAACGGGGCCCATAGTTTGGCGTTGCAAATCCTAGAGTTAAGTTTTTGGATGTTTAGGGTTTTCCATTGTTTCTCAACATTAAATAGGCCTTCACGCCTCATTGTAACATAGTTTAGAGGCATGTAGCTGCCACATCTCTTCTCAAAGATAAGCTACCATTGCCTTGGCTAGTTTATTTCCATTTCTATTTGTAAACATAATTCAGTATTTTACAGTAATGAAATGAATTATTATTCCTGCTGCATCTCTATATGTATGGTTATATATGTAATTTGTTGCATTCTTGTTTAAATCTGCATCAGTGGTATCAAAGGGGTCTGCTTTTTCTCTTTTTTTCTTTACATGTCCCCAATGAGGTCAGGAAATAAGGAGTAAGGGCTTGAACTAGTCTAACCTTTACAAGACTATCCTCACAAATCCCGATAGCCTCCCATGGTGGGTGAAAATAAAGACGAGGGGGTAAGAGATCCTATCAAAATCTTACTCGAAGTAGCCCTCGAGTGACAAAGGAACGTGATGATGGACATCTTTGCCTAGATCCTTCAGTGGCTACCCAGAGGTGATGTGTCGCCTTCCAACAGCTACTCTGGAAACGCCACAGCCTTTAAGGTACAAGTTAATTTTGAAATTCCCATCTTCAAGGGTCAGATAGATGCAGATTCCATAGATAAATGTTTAGATATGGTAGAAGGGTATTCTTCTATTCATGATTTTTCCATCCGAGAAAAGATCACTTTTGCACTTATCAAAGCAGCCCCCCATGTCAAGGACTGGTGGGAAACATACTGCATGCAGAAATATGGAAGTATGGGCTCACTATTTTCTGCTGCACCCACTTGGAATTCATTCCGCGATGCCATCAAGGAGCAGTACTACCCTGTCAAAAACTATGAGGACAAATGCATAAAGTGGACCACGCTGCAGCAGGGAAGGGACCAAGATGTGCTGGAGTTCACAAACATTTTTTATACCCTTTGCACACAGTTGTGTATCAAGGATTCTGAGTTGCATTTTGTACTTAAATACCACATCTATCTACATAGGTACATCCATGACAAGATGGATTTCTTGGACATCTCCTCGCTTGGCAAGGCATACCAATATGATGTCAATATCGAGCAGAAGTTTAAATAGAAGAAGCGAGACTTTGGATCTATGAATTTGAAGCAAGGGAAAGGCTTCGCCAAATAGCAGAACTAAGGAAAAAGCCAAGACGGGGCAACCCATGACAACCCATCAAAGCCAAAAAAAAGAACAACACCATGAAGTCGAAGAAGGAGATAGGAAAATAGTGTGAGTTCCATAAGAGCCCCACTCATAACACAAGTGAGTGTCGGACCAAGCAGTCATTGGTGGCAGAGTTAAAGACTTCAGAATCAAATCCATGTTCCGAACCTGAGTCAGAACCTGACAAGGGGAATGGAAAAGGGAAGCAGATCATTGACATGGAGCCCAACACCACTGTTGCTACTGCCAAGATCTAGAAGAATGAACCTGAATATCAAGAGGAGGGGGAGTGTCTTTTCCACTCACAGTTGTGGGTGAAGGGTTCACCACTGAAATTCATTGTTGACAGTGGCAGCCAAAAGAACCTCATTTCAGCAGAGTTCGTGAAGCAGTTGAGCCTACCAACTACACCACACCCACAACTGTACAGTATGGGGTGGCTTCATGAAGGGCAAGATCTCTGAGTTCGCTAGTAGTGCCACCTTCCCTACAACATCAAGCCCTTCAAGGATGAGGTATTGTGTGATGTTGCACCTCTAGATGTTTGTGTTGTATTATTAGGCTAGCCATACTTGTGGAGGTGACATGCTATGTATGAGTCAAGGCCTCACGCTGTTATTATTTCTTTGGGTAATTCATTATACAGGATACCGGAGGTAGCCCCACCTACCGCCACCTCTTTGATCACTACTAAGAAATGCAACAAGCTCATCTCCCAGACTAGGAAATTCATTTTATGTCTGATTCACTCCCAGAGTAAGGGGAAGATCATCACCACATCCATGATCCCCACGAAGGGTTCCCCCATGCAACAGCAACAAGAGATGGATATGGTCATGAAAGAAAATAGTAACATCTTCTCCTCACCCACTGGGACACCATTGCACTGTCATGTCAAGCATTCTTCCAATCTAACTTCCAGAGCACCTCTACCCAACAGGCCAACCTATCGCCACTCCATTATGTGAAATTCCAAGTACAAGCAGCAACATGATCAGCATCAAGTACCACACAAGTTTCAAGTGCGCAAAAAAGTCTAGTTGCATCTATAGAAAGAACACCTTATAAGAGCCCATACCAAGGTTGTGGGAAACAATTCTTTGGCATACATCATTTCCCCATTCCTTCACTTTAAACAACTATTCAATGTGGACCACCCTCTACCAAGCTTCTCACTGTTACTGGACACATCAGAGATTGCAGAATAGCTCACCAGGGACCAAGTTCAACAAATGGAGGAACTCAATGCAATGGGGACCATTTCTTCCTAAGGGGGGAGAAATGATCTAGGTGTATGTTGGTGGCCACCTACCTATCCCACTTAGAACCCCACAACTGTCTCTTTTAGTTATTTAGTTTCATTATTTGTAGCACAATTTACTATTTTTAGTAGTTTTTCGGGTCCTAAACTTCTGGAGCCTTTTTGAATCCCTAAACAACATTTTTTGAGAAAACTGAGAGCAACATGGGTCCATGGACCGATGGTTCTCTTCCCAAAGTTGCATTCCTCAGATAGATGTTTTTAATGAGCTATGGTGCGTGTTAAATGGAGATCGTATGCCAAATTTGCGACCCCAAGAAGTTGATGTACCAATTTACCCAAATGGGGTGCATAGTTTGGCGTTTCATCACCTAGGGTTAGGTTTTTGGATGTTTAGGGTTTTACATTGTTTCTCAACAATAAATATGCCTTCAAGCCTCATTGTAACACAATTCAAAGGCATGTAGCGGCCACATCTCTTCTCAGAGATAAGCTACCATCGCCCTAGCTAGTTTATTTCCATTTCTTTTTGTAAGCATATTTCAGTATTTTACAATAATTAAATGAGGTATTATTTCTATTGCATCTCTGTATGTATGGTTATATCTATAATTTGTTGCATTCTTGTTTAAATCCAGATCATGGATCTCATAGAACACATCAATCCAGGGCTTCCAGTGGCCACCCACCTAAACCCATCAACATGGATTCCACCTCACAGTTGGACATCACAAAAAAATCATAAAATTCATATTTACCCAAGCCTTCTATGGCTTCTAGATCATTTGTTCCAACCAAGGCTTCCAGGACTAGTAATTTAACCCAAAACTTTCATCAGGATTCCAGAGCGTTTGTCCAACCAGGGCTTCCAAGACTAGTAACTCAACCCACCAAGGGCTTCCAGAGTGTTTGTCCAACCAATGCTTCCAGGACTAGTAACTAAACCCAAGTTGTTATATGGATTTCAGGGCATTTGTCCAACCAGAGCTTGCAAGAACTACTAACTCAACTGAAGCTAAGGAAACATGAGAACCAACCAAAAGAAACATGAAAATAAACCCACAATATCCATGGTTATCCAGGAAATGCCAATGCTACGCAATCCACTATTAATATAGGCAATCCTCCATGCCAATGATAGATCATGACCAAAAATCCACATGCATATGCCATACATGGAAAAAATAGTGAGGAAAACATACATGAAACTCAGTGCCTGCAAGAAAATCATGTTGTAGTTGTTGATCCTGATGTCCTCTTGCGCTTTCCTACTATTCCCTTGCCTTCTTTCTCCAAAAATCCAAGTATGCCATGCCCTCCAATAGTGCTCCAAGAAAACTCTAAGTATCTAAGAGTATGGGAGAGTGAGAGAAAGAATAACGTGAAAGCTCCGACTTTGAACTAACAAAAGGTTACCAACTGATCCTCATAAGTTTTTTTATGATGAGGCCTCTATTTTCTTTATTTTCCATTATTTTCCTTCATTTTTCTCCTCACATGCAACCTGTGACCTTTCACCTTCCTTTTCTCTTAATTTCCATTCTTTTCATAAATAAATGTGCCAAAAAATCCATTTTTCCTTTCCAAGGCCTTAGCCATTTCCTTAGCCATTAATCAATCACAAGTAATCCCCATCACTAGGGTTTTACCCAACATTCAACTTGGAATAATTGTCCCATCAATTGTGGTTATTATTTTTCCTATATTAAATTTTTTACATGGAATTTTCACCAGGACTGTTACAGAACCCTCCCCCTTGGGAGAACACCATCCTCGGTGTTCAAAAACACCTATAACCAAAAAAATAATGTCAGCAAAAGATACTGCCAATGGAGCTTTATAACTTAGCTCGATGCAGTATTTACAAAGATCATCTGGCTAAGAAGCATACCAACATGAAAATATAACATGAAACCCTACCACTTATTAGAGCTTTATAACATAGCTCATGGTAGTATTTACATCCAAATATGTACGTACATATACCAAACATCACCAAAACCTATACCAAAACATATATGAAGACATATACCAAACACCACACCAAATTGTTTTGCCTCAACCAGAAAACAGGGATACATACCCCGCATCTGATCTGCCATCTCCCATGTAGCTTCATCGTGCCTAAATTTCTTCCATTGTAGCTTAACACTGACACTCCAGCTAGAATTCTCCATTTGGTTCCACCTATAATACAGACCATTCAATCACATGATCAACATTTTTAACATATGCCTTAAGAGATGACACATAGAAAACATTATGGACTTTCAGTGTCGAACAGAGTGCAAGTCGATAGGCTACTGGCCTAATCCTCTCGATGATACTGAAGGGTCCAAAAAACCATGATGCCAACTTGGCATATGATCTAATCTGTAAGGATCTCTTCTTCAGTTTGATGCACAAGTACACATGTTCCCCAACCTAGAGCTCTTTCAACAACCTGTTTCGATCTAGATAACTCTTCTTCCTATCTTGTGTTGCCTTTAGATTCCTCTTTATAACCTACATCTCACGTTCCATGTCTTCTAGTATGTCTGGTCCAATCAACACCCTATTAACTAGATCACTCCAGATGATGGGAGTATTGCAACTCCGCCCATACAATGCCTCAAACGGACTCATATTCAAAGATTCTTGATACCCATTGTTGTAAGCGAACTCTACCAGTGCAATGTACTCTTCCCACTTTTGCTGCTTAAACATCACATACATCCTCAACATGTCCTCCAATATCCTTTTGACCTTCTCTATCTATCCATCTGTATGCAGATGATAAGTTGTACTGAAGGCCAACTCTATGCCCAAAGTTGCAAATAACACCTTCTAGAACTTGGAAGTGAACTCTGCATCTCTCTCTGACACAATCTTCTTTCGAACACCATGCAATCTGACCACATCTCTGATGAATACTTGTGCTACATCACTATTTGAGAATGTAGACTTCACTAGAATGAAGTGCGCAACCTTTATTAACCTGTCCACGATAACTGTGATGGAATCATGTTGTCTCACTATCCTTACAAAACTTGTGAGGAAGTCCATGGAACTGACTTCCCATTTAAACTTTGGAATTGGAATTGGCTATAGTAGCCCACTTAGACGTTTACGCTCTTCCTTCACACGTTGACAATCGAAACATCTAGATAAAAACTCTACTACATCCCTTTTCAAGTTTAGCCAATAATAAAACATGTTCACTGCGATCAGTGTCTTTGGATAACCTAGTTGACCTGAATATGGTTTCGCATGAAAATCTCTCAATATCACCTTCTTGAGCTCACTATTTTCTGGCACATATATCCATTCTCTGAATCTTACCTACCCATCTACTATAAGAAGCTCATATATGCTAAGTGATTTACTCGTATACGCCTCCTAAGAGCATCTGCCACTCTGTTCTCTTTTCCTTTCATGTACCTAATCTTGAAATCAAACTCACTAATCATGGCCAACCACTATGCCTACCTACCTTTCGATTTGGTTGGTCAAATAGATACCGCAAAACACTACGATCACTCATCAATGTAAATCTCCTTCCCAGAAGATAGTGTCTCCACATCTTGAATGCATGTATAATAATTGCCAACTTAAGATCATGTGTAGGGTAGTTCTGGTCGTGCTCATTTAGTTTTTGCAACTAATAAAATACCACTTGTCTATCCTACATAAGGAGTCAACCAAGTCCTTTCTTACAAGAATATGTGCACACTACAAACTCTTTGTCCCAATCTACAATCTTTAACACTAGTGCATGTGTCAAGAAATGCTTAAGTTGCTCAAAAATTTCCTCACACTCCTTTGTCCATTTGATATTCTTACC
Source organism: Pinus tabuliformis (assembly GCA_031772625.1). Classification (NCBI taxonomy): domain Eukaryota; kingdom Viridiplantae; phylum Streptophyta; class Pinopsida; order Pinales; family Pinaceae; genus Pinus; species Pinus tabuliformis. The sequence continues at coordinate 533,498,535 of CM062810.1, read as the reverse complement.
TTTCCATTGCAATGATGTAATAGGATAAGCCATCTATGAGAAGTTCATGATGAACCTCCTATAATATTCTGCCAACCCCATGGAATATCTCACCTCATCTGTATTCTTAGAAGCTACCTACTCCATGATGTCCCTTATCTTTTCTGGATCTACTGCAAAGTCCTCCTTGGAGACAGCGTGCCCCAAGTAATGTACCTATGTCTGAAAGAAACTACACTTGCTGAACTTAGCATATACTTGATGCTCTCCCAAAAACTTCAACATTGTTGCTAAAATATTGGCATGCACTTGCTCATTTTTAGAATATACCAATATGTCATCAATGAATACAATAACAAACTTATCCAAATACATACATAACACACTATTCATCAAGCACATAAATGTAGCTGGAGCATTAGTTAAACTGAATGGAATTGCTACAAACTCCTAATGCCCATACCTGGTCGAGAAAGTAGTCTTGTAAATGTCCTCTTATTTTATGCATACCTGATGATATACAAATCTCAAATCAATCTTTGAGAACACTGCTACTCTCTTCAACTGATTGAACAAGTCATCAATCCTTGGCAACAGATACATGTTCTTGATGATCACTTTGTCCAACTACCTATAGTCAATACATAATTTGAGAGTACCATATTTCTTCTTCACAAATAATAGTGGTGTGCCCCATGGTGATACACTTGGCCTAGTGTATATATTTTCCAACGTTTACTTCAACTGTAGCTTCAACTCAACCAAATCAAGTTTTCTTATCTGGTAACATTCTTTTGATGTTCAAGCTGTCCCTGGCACTAACTCAATAAAAACTTCTACCTGCCTGTGAGGTGGTAACTCTGAAATATCCTTAGGAAATACATCTTGAAACTGTTGTAGAACTAGGTACCTTCTCAAAACATCTGCATCGTCAAGTTGCTTACCTTTGTCACTAGAGATATGCATTGTAAATAACACACACCCTTTCCTATAGCTATGCTTTGCCTGCATAGTTGTCACAATCCTAACTGATGTGGCTTTCGTCTTTCCCTGTAATAATCTTGGTTCCCCATTGTCATCCACACACTCAGTTTTTTGTCATCATAGTCTACCTTGGTTCTATGAAGATACAACCAATCCATGCCCAACAACATATTGTATGATCCCAAGGGTAATACCTTCAAATTTGTTGCAGTCGGCATACGATTCAAATCAGATGCACAAGCTCCTACCCAATGGTGAAATCACTTCTTTGTAGCTATATCTAGCTGCACTAACCATAATTCTGCATGTAATTCCTTAATCAAACCACACTTATGCACGAAGTTAGGACCAACATAGATATGATTAGATCCAAGGTCAATCATAATAGAAATAACTTGATCACAAAGCTTACCATCTATCTCAATGACAAATGCCTGATGGTCTGTCTGTTTGTTATCAAATGTTGCATGAATACGAGGAATGCTCTAACCAACATCCCCAACAGTATGTTTGTCCTATGCACTATATATCTGAGGCCTACCACCCTCATTCTATGGACAATATTTGCTATGATGATCTTTGCCACAAGTCCAACGCACTATAGGATTCCAGCCTGCCTCCTTGTTCTGTTCTTCTTATCGATGTCCCTATCCTCTATCTGATGCAATTAACTTCTTAGATGGAACTACATTCTCCTTATTACTTGTACCCTTAGGTACTTCTATCTTTCTATCCCATTTTCCTTTGTTCTTTATATTGCCTTTCCTATCTCGCTTAGTCTTAGATCTGTGCTTCGATGTTTCATAGAAACGCCTTAACTTTCGAACGGTTTCCTCCAATGAGTGTTTCTCATTGAACTCAATCCTGTCTTTGAAAGCAACTAGTAATCCACTAATGAACCCCTATGTCTTGGCCTTCTTCTTCATGAGGTAAGGCACATACATTTGTAGCTCTAAGAACTTGGTAGTGTACTCCTCATCTGTCACATATCCCATATTTAGATCATAGAATTATTTTTCCCTAATCCTCATGAATACATTTCACATTCTTCACGTCTTCCCACCAAATGTATACTTTACCTTTGAGACTAGGTGTAGCTTCTCTAGATTTCATCTTCTCTAAATAGTCATGCAACCTGAAAAACTTCCTCATGCCATGCAACCATGCCTCTTCATCTCGTGGTTTCTTCATCTCTCCATAAAAAGTAGGTGGCTTTTCTTTCTTAAACTAATACAAAAAGTGTCCCCTATCACTCCTCCTCTAAGGATGATAATGATGAAGAATCATAGTGCCTATCCGAATCAAACTAGAATAGTAATTGTGTTTATCACCTCTCCTATCTAGAGAGTCCAAAAATATACAATCTCTAACTATGCCATCTCTATCTAACCTGTGACCACCATGTGATCTACTACCATATGCCCACTTACTTTTGTCCTCTTGCTCATAGCTGATCCGATGTGATCCCTGTCGCTGCAAATATGACAAACTCTAAAGTATCACTGCATTTACCTCTTCTTGTTTCTCCTCTACCTACATGATTATATCATTATCTCCCTTACAACTCCTTATTTCTTCCTCTAAGCTTCTCAGTGTATCTACCAAACCTAAAGAGTTCCCAAATCCATATTGCTCATTTGATTTAATGGGAGAGTCTAGGTAGTCTACCATCTTTCTATTGTAATAACACTTGTGAAAATTCCATGTAATAAAAGCTAATAAAGGAAAAATAATATCCATGGTGGATGGGACACTTATTCCAAGTTGAATTTCGGCCAAAATCCTAATGATGGGGGTCACTTGTGATTCTTTAATTGCTAAGGAAATTGTAAAGGCAAGGTCTATGGATTTGGAAAGGAAAAATGACATTTTTGGCACTTTTCTTTATGAAAATAATGGAAATTAGGATAAAGGGAGGTGAAAGGTCACAGGTTTTATGTGAGGAGGAAAATGAAGGAAATAATGGAAAATGAAGAAAGTAGAGGCCTCATTCATAAAAAGTCTTATGAGGATCAATTGGTAACCTATTGTTAGTTCAATCTTGGAGCTCTCTCATTATTCTCTCTCTCTCTCTCTCATACTCTTGGATACTTAGAGTTTTCTTGGAACACTCTTGTAGGGTGTGGCATACTTGGATTTTTGGAGCAAGAAGGAAAAGGGAAAGCAGGAAAGTGTGAGGTAAAATCGTGATTAGCAACAACAATGGGATTTTCTTGCAGGTACCAAATTGCATGTATGTTTTCCTCACATGTTTTGGCATGCATGTCATATGCATGCGGATTATTGTCATGAATTGTCACTAACATGCAGGATTTCCTGCATTGACAGTGGATTTCCCAGCCTTTCCATTTCCTGGATAGACATGGAGATTTTGGGTTTATTTCCTTGTTTTGTTTTGGTTGGTTCTCATGTTTCCTTAGTTTGGGTTGAGTTACTAGTTCCTAGAGCCTTGGTTGGACAAATGCTCTGGAGCCCTATGTCAGCTTCGATTGAGATACTAGTACCATAGCCTTGGTTGAACAAACGCTCTTGAGCCCTTGGTGTGTGGAGTTACTAGACCTAGAGCCTTGGTTGGACAAACACTCTAGAGCCCAGCGACAACTGTGGGTTGAGTTGCTAGTCCTCGAGCCTTGGTTGGAACAAATTCTTTGAGGTCATTGATGGATGGGATAGAGACAATTCTAATGGTGTTTTTTTGATGTCCGACTAAAAGGTGGAATAACTGTTTGATGGGTTGAAGTGGTTGGCCTATGGAAGCCATGGATGGTTTTGGCTTGATGTATGTTATGAGATACCACATTCATGCTTGTAATATGGAATAAGGGTGAACGGATAAAGAGAGATTTGGCTCAGCCATTCTATGGTCAAGTGGAACATGGAAGTCCCATCCCAGGTTTGGATTTTTCATCATCAATATGAGGTTATTTCTCCTTGTATTTCTATGAGTATTATATTGGTTTATATGTGGATCATATGGTTGTGATTTCATTGGTATTGTCGTTGTTATTATGTTCGTTATATAAATGTTTTATGATAGTAGCTATGTATGCCTCTCATCATTTTTTTACTGGTGTTTGATTGAACAATGTATTTATGATCTAATGGATGAAATGGCAGTCAATGTGTTGAGGCATCAAGGTCTCTTAGCGATTATCAGCTAAGTATGAGACCCCTATGATCATATCTATTATTCACACCTGTAGAGTAAATATTCATGATATGTTTAGTGAAATGTCTGTGAGGGCTAGTAGTGGTCCAATCAAGGTCTTATTCAAGTGATTCCTTTTGCACTATCATTTCCTTGTTATCTTCCTGTTCTGAAGATGTCATTCTATTATAGGCATTGACCTGAGCTCTGGGCCTAAAAAAGTGGCTAAAATCTCGGGGATGCTACCACAACACTGTGCAAAAGAGTCCCTGGATGCTTTCTTGTAGCCCTCTAAGAGCGTCCATAGGACCTTCGATGCTAGCATGCCCATCGAATGAGAGGGTACAGATGCTAAGTGGTCAAAAAGCTCAGTTAGACCCAGGGGATGGTTGGAAAAAAGGTTGGATTGGCTCCTCAAGGTCCTAATGCTCATGTTTAATGTATGTATGGTGTGTTTTCATTAGTTCCACTTCCTTAACGTGACTTAGAAGGTAAAATCATATCATAGTGGCCTCTCGTCGCATGTTTCCCCGGCTGGACGGTTGATTGGGTAGATGTGGGAGGAGGTTTTTACAGTTTGGTATCAGAGCATGGTTCAGGCCTTAGAATGGATGGGTTTTGTGTTGGTCATGCATGCATGTCAGTTGCATGTGAGTCTCTTACACTTGCATTCCATGTGATTGTTGCATTTGCATAGTGTTGATCATGGTTCTAGGGATGTTGCCATGTTAAAGTTGATGTTGTTATTGTGGGATGTATCATCATGAGTGTATGATTGGTTAAATATTGTTATATGTCACTTACATGTGTCATTATTTTATGCTTGGATACATTCTTGTATGTTTGGTTGCATTCTTGTATGATTGGTTGCATGTATCATTCTTGTAGGTTTGGTTTCAAGTATCGTTCGTTCATGCTTGATCATAGGTTTTTATGCATGTCTATGGTTGGTTACATGTTTATTATGCATGTTCATGTTAGCATGTGGTCAAGTGTACATTGATGTAATGATTTTCGTCATGCATGAGGTCATGGTATGCATTGTTCATAAGGTCATGCATTGATGACTAGACCCTAGCTAGAATGATGGTTGCATGGTTATATGCTTATGTGTTATGTTTCTATATGTTGTCATGATTATGTTATACATGTATCACGTTGATTTGATGATATTGCAGAAAAGGTATCCTCCCCGATCTATACTAAAGTATGTTGGTTTATAGTGATTTGGATTAGCTGCTATGATATACCTTGCAGGAAGAAATATCAAATTAATAGCAATATGGTAGATTACAAAGACTTTCCCTATGAATCAAATGAGCAGTATGGTGTTGGGAAATCTTATGATTTAGAAGATACATTAAGAAGCTTAAAGGAAGAAATAAGGAGTTGTAAGGTCGATCATGATCGAATCATGCAGGCATGGGAGAAACAAGTAGAGGTAAATGTAGTGATACTTCAGATTTTGTCAGATTTGCAGTGACAAGGACCATATCAAATCAGCTATGAGTAGGAGGAAAAAACTAATGGGGCATATGGAAGTAGGTTTCATGGTGGTCACAGGTCAGATAGAGATGACATGGTCATAAATTCCAAATTGTTGGACACTCGAGAGAGGAGAAGGGATAGACACAAGTATTATTCTAGTTCTGATTTAGATAGGCACTATGATCGTCATCATTATCATTCATACATGAGGAGTTGTAGGGGATACTTTTCGGATAAGTTTAAGAAAGAGAAGCTACCTGCATTGATGGAGAAATGAAGAAACCATAGGATGCATAGACATGGTTTCTTGGCATGTGGAAGTTCTTTAGGTTGCATGATTATTCAGAAAACATGAAAGAAAGAGTAGCTACATTCAGTCTCAAAGGTAAAGAAAGCATTTGGTGGGAAGAGGTGAAGAATTTTAGGTGTATTCATGAGGAAGACTTGACTTGGAGTGAGTTTAAGCAGTTATTCAAGAAGAAGTATCTATCATAGACGTACTTCGATGATAGGGAAAAAGAATTCTATGAGATAAACATGGGATCGATGACAGAAGAGGACTACACTCGTAGGTTTTTAGAGTTACTAAGGTATGTGCCTTATCTCATGGAGTAGAAGGCCAACATTCATAGGTTCATTAGTGGATTTCCACTTTCATTTAAAGATAGGATTGAGTTCAATGAGCCTAAATCATTGGAGGAGGCCATTCAAAATTTAAGGCATTGCTATGAATAATCGAAGCACAGATATGAGACTAAGATAAGCTAGAAAGGGAATGAAAGGAACAAAGGAAAATGGGACAAGAAACAATCAAGACCTTAGGGTATAGATAATAAAGAGAATGTTGCACCATCTAAGAAGTTCAATGTGTCAAATAGAGGATAGGGACATTGATCTGAGGAGAAAAATAAGAAGCCCGAGTAGTGTTGGACTTGTGGAAGGGATCATCTCAGGAGAGATTTTCCACAATATCATGGTGGTATGCCTCAGATATATAGTGCATAGGACACACAAACTATTGGGGATGTTGGTCAGAGAGTTCCTCATATTTAAGCAACATTAGATAACAAATAGGCAGATCATTAGGCATCTATCATTGAGATGGACGGTAAGCTTTGTGATCAAGTTATTTCTATTTTTGTTGACCCCGGATCCAATTATAGCTATGTTAGTCCTGAATTGGTGGATAAGTGTGGTTTGGGTAAGGAATTGCATGCATAATATTGGTTAGTGTAGCTAGCTATAGGAGAAAAGAAGCAATTTCACCATTGGATAAGATCTTGTGCATTTGATTTGAATGGTATGCCTACCGCAACGCATTTGAATGCATTATCATCAGGATCATACAGTATGTTGTTATGCATGGATTGGTTGTACCTTCATAGAACCAAGGTAGATTGTTACAAAAAAAAATTGAGTGTTTGGATGAAAATGGGGAACCAAGAGTCTTGTAGGGAAATAAGAAAGCCACATCAGTTAGGATGGTAACAACTATGCAAGAAAATCACAACCACAAGAAAGGGTGTGTGCTATTCACAGTGCACATTTCTAGTGAGAAGGGTAAGGAAGTTGAGGATGTAGATGTGTTGAGCAAGTACCCAGTTTTACTGCAATTCAAGGATGTATTTCCTAAGGATATTTCAAAGATGCCACTTGACATGGAGGTAGACTTTTCTATTGAGTTAGTGCTAAGGGTAGCTGCAGCATCAAAGGCACCTATAGGATGACCACACTTGAGTTGCTAGAGTTGAAGCTACAGTAGAAGATAATGTTGGGAAAGGGATACATTTGGCCAATTGTATCACCATGGGACACATAGGTATTTTTTTTAAGAAGAAGGATGGTACTCTTAGATTATGCATTAACTACAGGGAGTTGAACAAAGTGACCATCAAGTACAGGTACCCATTTTCGAGGATTGATGACTTGTTCGATCAGCTGAATGGAGAAGCATTGTTCTTGAAGATTGATTTGAAATCTAGATATTACTAGGTACACATAAAAGAGGACGAAATTTACAAGAGAACTTTCCAGACAAGGTATGGGAATTATGAGTTTAATGTGGTTCCATTCAATTTGACTAATGCATCAACTACATTTATGTGCTTAATGAATAGTGTGTTGCATCTATATTTGGATAAGTTTGTTATTGTGTTCATTGATGATATATGGGTATATTCTAAAAATGAGGAAGAGAATGTTGAGCATTTAGCAGTAGTGTTGAGGTTACTAAGAGAGCATCAGTTATATGTTAATCTCAGCAAGTGTAGTTTCTTTCAGAATTGGTGGAGTCCTTATGCAGGCTGGACAGTTGGTATGTTATGAGTCGCGAAACCTGAATGAGCACGAACAAAACTACCCCACACATGATCTTGAGTTTGCAATGATCATACATGCGTTGAATATGTGGAGGCACTATCTTCTAGTCAGGAGGCTTACATTGATGAGTGACCAAAGTAGTTTGCATTATTTATTTGACCAACCAAATCTGAATGTTAGGTAGGCTCTATAGTTTCCTACAACCACTGAGTTCGATATATCAAAGGTAAAGAGAACAGAGTGGAAAATTCTCTTAGCAGGTGGATACAGGTAAATCACTTAGCATCTATGAGCTTTGATGGGACAGAATTACAGGATAGAATCTTGTAGATAGGTCAACTGGATGTTAGGTATATGGAGAGTATCCACCGGTTGCAGCCACGTACAGGTATAGGTATAGGTATAGGTACAAGTAGTGGTATAGGTGTAGGTACAGGTGCAGGTGCAAAAGATGTGGACTATTGACTTACGGAAGATGAATTATTCAAATTTAGAAATAGGATATATGTGTGAGATACAAGTGATCTTGAGAAGGTGATATTGACGGAGTTTCATACAAATCCACATTCATGTTAGCCAGGTTATCAAAATACATCCACTACAATAAACAATTTTTATTATTTTCTGAACCTGAAGAGGTCTATAGTAGAGTTTTTGGCTATTTGTTTTGATTGTTAGTGTGTGAAGGAAGAGTATAAACATCTAGCTGGTCTACTATAGTCGATCACAATTCGAAAGTGGAAATGGGAAGTCATTTCCATGGAATTCATCATAGATTTTCCAAGGATAGTGAGACAACATGATTCCATCACAGTTGTCGGTTATAAGCTGACAAAGGTTGCACATTTCATCCCATTGAAGTCTATGTTCTTAACTAGGAATGTAGCATAGCTATTCATCAGATATATGGTTAGATTTCATGTTATTATAAAGAATATCGTGTCAGAAAGGAATCAAAATTACACTTCCAATAGTTGGAAGGCATTATTTGGACGCTTGGGCATAGATTTGGCCTTTAGTACAACTTATCATTCGCAGACAGATGGACAGACAAAGAGGATCAACAAGATATTGGATGACATGTTAAGGGTGTATGTGATGCATCAACAGTGGAAGTGGGAGGAGTATCTTCCCTTGGTTGAGTTCACATACAACAATGGTTATCAAGAGTCATTTAGGATAAGTCCTTTCGAGGCATTGTATGTCAGAGTTGCAATACTCCCATAAGTTGGAGCGATCTAGTTAACAGGGTGTTGATTGGACCAGACATGTTGGTGGACATGGAACAGGAGATACAAGTTATAAAGAAGAATCTAAAGGCAGCACAAGATAGGCAAAAATCATATGTAGATCAAAACACATTGTTAAGGGAGTTCTAGATTGGGGAACAAGTGTACTTGTGCATCAAACCAAAGAATAGCTCCTTATAGAATGGATCATGTGCCAAGCTAACACTATGGTTTTTGGGACCCTCCAATATTATTGAGAGGATTGGGCTAGTATCCTATCAACTTGCACTGCCTCCGACAATGAAAGTCCATGATGTTTTCCATGTGTCATTTCTTAAGAAGTATGTTAAATATGTTGATCATGTGATTGAATGGTCTATATTGCAGGTGGAACCAGATGGAGAATTCCAGCTGAAGCCTTAGTGTATATTGCAGAAAAATGTGATCATGCTCCGAAAATAAGAAATCGAGCAACTTAAAGTGAAATGGAAGAACTTTGGGCCCGATGAAGCTACATGGGAGATGGAAGATCATATGTAGGCTATGTATCCTTCTTTATTTTCTAGTTGAGGCAAATAATTTTTGGTATGGTGTTGTGGTATACGTATTGGTATAAGTTTTGCTACATGTTTTTGTTATGTTTGGTATATGTACATATGTATGTGGATGTAAATATGGCCATGAGCTATGTTATAAAGCTCCAATAAGTGGTATGAGTGTCAAGTCATTATGATTTTATGTTTGTTATCTTTTCATGTTGGTTTCTTCTCAGCAGGTTGATCATTGTAAATGTTGCATCGAGCTAAGTTGTAAAGCTCCACTGGCAGTATATTTAGCTTACAATAGTTTTGTGGTTATAAGTGTCTTTGAACACCGAGGATGCGTTCCCCAAGGAGGAGGGTTCTATAACAACCCTTTTAAAAATTCCATGTAATAAAAGTTAATAAAGGCAAAATAATAACCACGATTGATGGCACACTTATTCCATGATGAATGTCGGGAAAAATCCTAGTGATGGGGATGACTTGTGATTGTTTAATGGCTAAGGAAATTGAAAAAGGCAATGGCTAAGTCTTTGGAAAGGAAAAATGGCATATTTGGCACATTTATTTATGAAAACAATGGAAATTAGGAGAAAAGGGAGGGAAAGTTCACATGTTCATGTGAGGAGGAATGAAGGAAATAAAGGACAATAAAGAAAATAGAGGCCTCATTCATCAAAAGGCTTATGAGGATCATTTGGTAGGATTTTTTCAGTTTGGTGTTGGAGCTCTCTTATTATTCTTTCTCTCTCTCATGATCTTGGATACTTAGACTTTTTTTGGATCACTCTTTGAGGGAGTGGAAAACTTGGATTTTTGGAGAAAGAAGGCAAGGGAAGAGTAGGAAAGCGTAAGAGGACATCAGGATCAACAACTATAGTGGGATTTTCTTGCAAGTACCAAGTTCCGTGTATGTCTTCCTCACTAGTGTTGGCATGCATGGCATATGCATGTGGATTATTGGTCATGATTTGTCATTAACATGGATAATTGCTTAGATATACAGTGGATTGCCTAGTCTTTCCATTTCTTGGATAGCCATGGAGACTGTGGGTTTATATCCTTGTTTTTCTTGTAAGTTCTCATGTTTCCTTAGCTTGGGTTGAGTTACTAGCTCCTGGAACCCTGGTTGGAAAAACTCTCTGGAGCCCTATAACAACTTGGGTTGAGTTACTAGTCCCATAGCCCTGGTTGACCAAACTCTCTGGAGCCCTATAACAACTTGGGTTGAGTTACTAGTCCCGTACCCTTGGTTGGGCAAATGCTCTAGAGCCTGGTAGTAGATGTGGGTTGAGTTGCAAGTCCTCGAGCCTGTTATAGACATATATGGGCACTGCAACCCCAATCACATATGTCCATAAACCAAAGGCTTCTAAATGCCTACAAGTGTTGTTTCATACCCTAAAGAAACAAGGTCAATTGATTACATCATTTCCCAGAAGTTCCCCGTGAAAAACTGCTCAGAACTGGTCAAAACTGGACCATACAGACTACTCCATGCTGAGGGTGCGATGCATCTCACTTGTCACATGTAAAGGGTGCGATGCATACTGGAAAGCCCTTCTATCAAATGGCAGAGGAATTTTGCTAGGTGGAAACCCAGATAATCTTCTAGAAACTACTCATTTGACACTTGCCTCTCTAAATTCACCCAGGGATGAGTAAGAGATCATGAAATCTCCAAGTGGAACCAAGAACTATCAGTGAAATGACACTAATCAAAATCTGAAAATCTGATTCACCCACCTGCAAATATCTATATATGGATCCCTCATCCTAGAGATCCAAAGGCTGCACTTTTCTATTTTGTAGGGAAGTGTTGTTGGTTTCTCGGTGAAACATTATAGTGTTGGGTGATCTAGCTTTTCATGAGGTGAAGAGGGCTTTCATGTTGGGAGGATGGCGCTAGATCAGACCACTGGGTTGTAATCCTCTCTTATACTATTTCTATTAGTAAATTTATTTGAGTTTTCCTCCATATACTTGTATATTTCTGAATCTTGTATTGGTGTATGCATTTGTATGGTTAATATACATCTGATCCTATATTGTTTATGGTTATAGATCTCTATGCTTTGATGGTATTATGCTGCTTCGACTCTATAGGTATTCTTTGAAGTAGGACAAGTGAGGAAGGAGTGGCAAAGCTTTGTCAAAGGAGGGAGGAAACAAGCAAGGAGACAAGCGAAAGACTAAGGTTGGTACTCTCTACTTCTCTCTCATCTATCTCTCATAAAGGAAAACACAAGTAACTTTGGTTTGTTTGTTTCTAAGATAGCTACCCATCATAGTGGGACTAGTAGCTCTGAATGGACACTATTTTTCTAGATAACAAAATGGCGACTCCACTGGGGAACGAATAGTTTGATTGTTAGTCACTGTTGTTTGCTTTATAAACTACAGACGGAGCCTGAAGTTAAGCCAACTAGCCTTCGAACTGCTTTTGCTATGCAACTACAAAGTAGATCAACGCTGCTTCAGTCAATCTCCAGGTTAGTTTATGAACTAAACATCTGACTTGCAAACATCCTAAGTGCCCTGGTGGTAGCTCAAATAACCTCATTAGATAAGCCCCTATACTTTGTGTTTACTGTTTATCATTAGCTCAGCCTAAATCCCTGAACTTAGCTGCAAACTATGAGTAAAAACCAAGCTCAGTCTCGTCCTTGGACAATCGCACTGTCTCTCATTGGCAACCTAGATGCATCGCACCTTCTATGTGTTGCAGGTGAGATGCATCCCTGTTTCCCTATGTTACAGGTGCGATGATTAAATGAGACTGTTTCTGCCTCCAGATTTTGGTTTTTTTCTTCATTGTTTTCAGCTCTATTCAGTAGTTTTCCTCTCTATGATCAATATATCACTGTTGAAACTCTCTTCCTTTGCATTATTCCACCTCCATTGATGAAGAATTGTCAATGTTTTTTATGTGGTTTTCATCATTTACAGTTCTCCTTTGCAAACAGTAGACTCCTTAAAAGAAAGGGTCCATCTGAGCACTTGTCACTTCAGGCTCATTAAAAATTGAAGGTGACTAGAGTCATCTTTAGATTTTTCTCGACTCTTAAAAATTGAAAAAGAAAGTTGCGTCAAAGCGTCATAAAATTTATTTTAATCCGAATAACATCACTATTCCCTTGTTAGTCTTAGGTTGAGAAAATGGAGTTCACCAATCAAGGATTTCCCCTTGGGGGGAATCCTAGTCCTTTCTCTTCCTGGGGAGATGTTGGTGCTCCACAAATGGCTACATTGCCGCTTCCAAGACTCACAATTGGCTTGCCAGTATGGCTTTTCTCGACCTCTGTCATTCAATACACCATAATTCCTCGATAATCAAATTAGCAACCAGATAATACTGAAGTCACTCTCCCACCTTCTACTTCATTTGTTTCTCCCTCTCCTTCTTCCTCTTCACTTGGTGAAGCTAGTAACACTAAAAACCAAGTAACTAAGAAGAAGAAGAAAGGGAAGGAGAAGAAGAAGAAGAAGCTAACGGCCAAAGGGGGCAACCATGCATCGTCTGGTGAAAATCCACACACTACACCATCCAAACCTAAATCTCCATGTGTCATTTGCAAAGGAGACCACTATCATCAAGATTGTCCTTGCATACCACGGATCTTAAGAGACTGGTCTCCCCGCTTGCACAATCTGATGTCTTCAACCTCTGACGATCATGTTGAGAGCACACCATCAACTAGTGAAAATGAAGTCAATGGACAGAAAGAAAGATCTAAATTTCCTTGTAGACTATGTGAAGGCGATCATGCCCTCCACCATTGTCCTTTCCTAGACGAAGCTAAAAGAGTCTTGGATAACCATCCTGCTTCACCGCGGCGACTTCCTCCTGGATACAAGAAACTCTTGCAGAGTCCATCGCTAGTTGAAAATCTGACTGATGCACCTTTTTTTCAGTCGAAGCACCTATCATTGAAGATAAACCCTCTAAGTCCACACTAGACCAAAGTCAACAGGTCGAGATGGCAGTTGACTGAGTCTTGTCTTCAGAAGGTCCACCTTCAGATGATATAGTAACCAAAGAGAATGAGAAGACACCGTTCAAATTCTTTTTGTTAACACCGAATCCAATGAACATGGTGGAAATCTACCCGTTCCTTTACAGCAGGAAGGAAGTTCATCAAAGATTCATCTGACCGTTTATTCAGTCCCTCCTCCAAGCAATCTAGTCATTTCCTTTGATTGGAATCTACTAGGGAGACCCCGCCTACCATCTAATGTACCATTCTGAATCATAGTACAAGCTTACAGAATGATCATGGTTGGTACTATCATAGATGAAGGGGCTTCCATGAGTATCCCTTCCTCAAATTCTTGGAAAGTGCTTGGTTTGCCATCGCTTCTGCCTGAGATTTGAAATTTGTCAGGCTTCAACAAAGGAATCAGTCGACCTTTAGGGATCCTTCCAAATTTGTCTATAACTTTGAGAAGGAAAACCATTCATCTAAATGTGATGGTAGTCCACAGGCCTCTAGATTACAATCTACTCCTTGGGCATGGCTACATTTACAGCATGGGAGCTATCATTTCCTCACTCTTTCGAGTGATGTGTTTCCCGTATGAAGGCAGAATGGTCCAGCTCATTAACTAGCTCTCATTCCCCGGTTCAAACACGGCTACTAGTCAAATGCCATCCCTAACTAGTCTTTTTTCACAAGGAATGTCTCATCAACCTCCAGTCCATCCACCTGATGAGTGCAAGTGATTCGGTGAATGTGACTAAACCCAGGGGGCATGCGCCCTGGTCTGCTTCGGCAGGAAAACCCCAGATATCAGGTAGGTTTCCGCGTAGGATATATGACTAGTCTAACACACCCATCCATTTAGGAAAATGGGATTAGAATGGAAAAGGATTCCCTCGTCAAAGGTTATGTGAGTGGAATCTCCCACCATTCACCTTTGTCTATTTTGATGGACAGAGCCAAGGAAGTGTTTTGTCTGCAAATGCGGATGAAACAACCTTGATTTAGTGCAAGAACTTCCATATAGTAACTTGGAAACTATACTTCTCTTTATACCTAGGGGCATGCAAACCTTTTGTATGCAAGTGAAAAGCGACCAGCATAACTCTAACCCTGTAGTTTTTTACTAACTTCAACTGCTTAAGTAAGGTGATTGGTCTGATCAACCATTCACCTTTGCAAGGGCCAGATGGCATCGGCAAAGTAAAGGAAAGGTTTCCCATCGAGAAGCTATCCTACCTAACCTCAGTAGTTCTTTAACTCCTACGATAATGGTTGGTCGTTCCTAGCTTGCATATAGAAGGATCCGAAGCAAAGTTGCACATGGGGCAAGCTCCCTAAAAAATGAACCTACTAATGAGAGACATCCTTATTATACGACTGGCACGAGAAATGTTTCCGCAAAGTTCAAGCTCATTAAAAAATAAACCTAGCTATGAGCATATGTTCTCCCAGAGTTCAAGCTCATTAAAAAATGAACCCACCTTCAGTAAATAACCTTTGTGATTGCATTGCTATCATCTTTTGAGCCTTGGTCGTGTTCTTACCATCACCTCCACTTTTTAGCTGATCATACACCTCCTCTTGATCGTTTACCCTTTTGAGGAACAATTGTGATGAGTGATTCTGTTAGCCACCTTCTTTATATTTCCGTGATTGAAAATTAAAAACCTCATCTAGAACTAGCTACTCGAAAATATCACTTGTTCCTCAAAAAAGAGTCTCTTTTAAGCTCTTTTTAGACTTGTAAAATATAAAAAGATTGTCGAGCAATTGGCCTCTCCAGCTCTTAAAGTGATTGGAAGTGCCATCCATCCTCTAGATTTTAATATTTTTGGACCTGAGGGATCATTACACAAAAAGATTGAGTGCTTGTCTTTTTTGGCTCGTTAAAGTGATCGGAAAAGTCATCCCTTTCCTATTATTTTATACTTTTTCGAACTTAAGGGATTATACTACGAAAAATGATTACTGGAGTTTCCTTTCCATCTCTTTTCAGACTCTCTAAAAACTAAAAAGGATCGAGTTATCTTTGTCATTAAACTCGTTAAAACAATAGCGACAAACTTGTCCATTACAGACAAGAGCGAGTTTCACTGTCACTAGGCTCGCTAAAACATAGTGACAGGTTTGCCCGAAGGGAAAATTATAGAACAAGCATATGTTATCCTCCTCAAGCTTGACAAAAGTAAAGAGGTACTGGTCAACAATGACTGGGGAAAAATTGGGAAGAAAATTTGAAGAACTTCATTGGTAGTAGGTCACTCTTGAACATGACACTTTCACTCCATCACCATGATTGAGTCGGGTTGGGTTATTCTGTTCACCCGTCATATCACCATTGGTCCTCCGTACTATCAATTTTTTGGGTTAATGCTACCGATTGATTTTCAGTTTCACCAATATGTTCAACAGAATTTGCTCAGAGAATTCACCAACCCAGCTTATGCCTCATCCACTGCAATACCTTCACTCTCCATTTTTCATGACCGCCACCCTGAACCTTTTATCATCAGATCATTTTCACCTCCACAAAATCATTTGCTCCATTCTATATCATAGATGTGGGATTCATTAGGGCCCTCCTATGATGGGTCACTTCTTGTTGACATCAGCTCATTATCTAAGAAGTCGACTTAGGAACAACCCTTTCAGTACTTTGAAGCTTGCATGCCTCAATGGCAAGTTTCTCACTTCCGGCAACAGGTTTACATCAATGGCCTTCGACATATTTTTGCGTGGTGTTCAACATCGACTCATGTATTCACACCACATGAATTGTACTACAGTACCTTGAGGGTCATTATCATTATCGGTGATTCCTCTCATGCTTGTTAACAGCTTACATCATTCGCTGGTAATCATGCGATGTCTTTCCATGTTCAACACCAGAACATCTTTTCAAATGGATCGACTTGTACTTTGGGCGAAGATTAAACGAGTTTGAAGACCCCAGATCTAGTTTCATCCATCCGAGCTGCGATATATTTAGGAAAATAAAGACATCAAATGTACATCATAACTGCACAGATAATCATCCAAGCCAAGGGATGATGGTTCTACCAGAATCATCAGTCTACCACACAGACGGTTGTCTGTCCTATGTACATGAAAATTAATTTATAAAGCTGAGCACGGGAATGTCCGCCTCAGCTAGATCATGAAAATATTATGAAGATAATGTATTGTATTGTATCTTATTACAGGTCACCTTCCAGTTCGAAAAACCTTGGATCCTCATGATAAAGCATTTCACCCAACATCAGAAGATTTATGACCTCATGCTTTAGGGGGCAACTGTTATAGACATATTTGGGCACTGCAACCCCAATCACATATGTCCATAAAACAAAGGCTTATAAACCCCTTAAAGTGTTGTTTTATACCCTAAATGAACAAGGTCAATTGATTACATCATTTCCCAGAGGTTCTCCCTAAAAAACTGCTCAGAACTGGTCAAAACTGGACCATACAGACTGATCCATGCTGAGGGTATGATGCATCTCACCTACCACATGAAAATGGTGCGATGCATACTGGAAATCCCTTCTGTAGGGTGCGATGAGGGAGAGAAGACAAATGGCAGAGGTAGTTTGCTAGGTGGAAACCTAGATAATCTTCTAGAAACCGCTCATTTAACACTAGCCTCTCTGAATTCCTTCAGGGATGAGTAAGAGATCCTGAAATCTCCAAGTGGAACCAAGAACTATCAATGAAATGACACTAATCAAAATCCTAGAAGCTGACTCACCCACCTGCAAATATCTATATATGGATCCCTCATCCTAGAGATCCAGAGGCTGGAATTTTGTATTTTGTAAGGAAGTGTTGTTGGTTTCTCTGTGAAATATTATAGTGTTGGGTGATCTATCTTTTCATGAGGTGAAGAGGGCTTTCATGCTGGGAGGGTGGCACTGGATCAGACCGCTGGGTTGTAACCCTCTCTTCTACTACTTCTATCAATAAAGCTATTTGAGTTTTCCTCCATATACTTGTATATTTCTGAATCTTGTATTGGTGTATGCATTTGTATGGTTAATATACATCCGATCCTATATTGTTTATGGTTATAGATCTCTATGCTTTGATGGTATTATGCTGCTTTGACTCTACAGGTGTTCTTTGAAGTGGGACAAGTGAGGAAGGAGTGGTGAAGCTTTATCAAAGGAGGGAGGAAACAAGCAATGAGACAAGTGAAAGACTAAGGTTGGTACTCTCTGCTTCTCTCTCATCTATCTCTCATAAAGCAAAACACAAGTAACTTTGGTTTGTTTGTTTCTAAGATAGCTACCCATCTTAGTGGCACTAGCAACTCTGAATGGACACTAGTTTTCACGATAACAGAGCGTTGGTTGGAAAAAAAGCTCTAGAGCCATGGATGGATGGAATAGATACCAATCAAATGATGGTTTTTTGATGTCTGATTGTGAGGTGGAATCACTTTTTGATGGGTTGAGGTGGTTGGCCACTGGAAGCCCTAGATGGTCTTGGATTGATGTGTTCTATGAGACCCCACATTCATTTTTGAAATATGGCATGAGGGTGAATGGATGAAGAGAGATTTGGCTTAGCCATTCTATGGTCGGTTGGAACGTAGAAGTCCCATATCAGGTTTGAATTTTGCATCATCAATATGAGGTTATTTCTCCTTGTATTTCTATGAGTATTATATTGGTTTATATGTGGATCATATGGTTGTGATTTCATTGGTATTTCTTTTACTATTATGTTGGTTATATATATATGTTTTATGACAGTAGCTATGTATGACTCTAATCACGTTTTTACTGGTTAATGAATGAGAAATGTATCAATGACCTAATGGATGAAATGGCAATCAATGTGTTGAGGAATCAATGTATTTTAGCGATTCTCAACTAAGCATGAGACCCCTATGTTTAGATCTGTTATTTACACATGTAGATTACATATTCGTGATATGTTTAATGAAATTCCTCTCAAGGATAGTAGGGTTCCATTCAAGGTCTTATTCAAGTGATTGCTTTTGTATTGTCATTTCCATATTATCTTACTTTTTTGAAGATGTCATTCTATTATGGGCAGTGACCTGGGCTCTGGACCTAAAAACGTGGCTCAATTATTGGGGGCGTTGGCACAACATTGTGCAAAAAATTCCCTCGACACTAGCTTGCAGGCATGTGAGAAGGTCCATAGGTCCCTGGACATTGGAATTCCCATGGCATGAGAGCTTCAAGATGTCAATGTTGAGCTAATTTGTGTACCTAAATTAACACAATTATTTCTTATCAATCCGGGTTGTTTATGCTTTGAGGCAAGTTCACTATATGTGAAGATCAGATGTAATCAAACCTTGAAAGATAAGTTATTCAAAAGCTAAAAGTAATACATTCTATAACTCTAATTCAATCAGTTTAAAAAGAGGAAAAACATTGAAATGGTTCTTGACTCAAGAAGTCCACTTTCACCTCAATTACCACTTAATGAATCAGAGATTAAAACCAAATGCTTAAGATGGATAAATTATTAATGAAAGAATCTCTTAAATTAAGAGAGACATAAGGTATTCCATCATAATTCATTCATCTCAATATCAAAATCTCAATAAGAAACTACTTGCATGCAAACAAAAGAAACTAGTTTTGATTCATCATTTTAGTAGAAGGGATGCCCAACTTGAACACCTGTTTTTCGAACTCAATAAAGTGATGAATAAGCTATTAAATAATGGAATCAATCACTATGCATGAACCATAAATCAATCTGAAATAAAGCTTTGAAAAACCAATTCTACAATAACCAAATTACAAGAAAATAAAAGTAGTTAACAAGGAAGTGTACTTAGCTTGGAATGGGGGCCCTCCACCCTTGCCTTGCACACTTGAGAAGTGATATCAGAAGCTTAAATTCAGTTACACATCCATAGCATTGAACAGCAAAATAATAATAACACAAGTCTTCAAATTAACTCCTCAATCCAAAGATGTCACAACATAAAAGTATATAATAAGTCAATACATAAGCCATCAAAGTTTTGGCTTTAAATAAGAAGTCTCATGAAACAAACTGATCGATATTCACTCAAACAAACCCATCTACTCTCATCCACCTATCTAAGTCGAATTCATTAATCCCATCCCAAGAAAGATGACCAATCCTATAGAATCTCAAAACTGCCCTATTTCTATGGGATTTCTGAATGACTAGTCATGATTGACTAGCACCAAATGGGCTTAATAAAGCTTGTTCTGTTCGAACTAAGCATTGCTGGCTTAGTCCTAGTTCCCAAGCTATCCATCCATGCATTCCATTTGTGCCCAAGTGTCCTACAACCATATCAACCATAGAGCTATTACGGGAATTTCTGAATCTGCCAATTTTGCACTAAAAAACCAAATTTTCATAAAAACTTTAGAAATTGAAAAATTAAAATTAAATATCTGAATGGATATCAAATATACATCAAAATAGGATAAATGAAGGGAAATTGGATGGAAAATAGATGGATAAGTAAGTTTCTTTGAGCAAAAATAAGACCAAAACTAAGGCCCAACATCTCTTCCTTGCTTATCATCAAGCATGCCCCCATGCTTGCTTACTCCTCTTTGACCTTCTTCTCTCCGTAGTAGATGTTGTACCTATAGATGCTTCCTGTTGTGCTACCCTAACCAAACAATCCAAACTTGTGTCATGTCTCTCCCTGAACAAAGCTGCTTTGACCTTCTGTTTTTCATACTTTGCCTGCCACATGTTCTTTTCCTGTAGCCATTTAAATGCTTGCTTAAAAAGTAGATCATTTTTCCTTTTCAGTCTCCCCAATTCTTCATTTAATTTTTCATTTGCCTTAACCAATTTAGCATTATCTTTCTTATTTTCCTTGTTTTCCTCTTTTAATTGTTTCTCCAAGATTTTGCTAATTTCCAATTGGTTAGTTAAGTCCCTGATTCTTCCCAAATTGATTTCTCTCTCAAAATCTTGTGTTGTTTTCATTAGTGATGCTGCTGCTGCATCATCATATGAAGAATCCTTCTCAAATACTTCTTGTGCAATATCATTTTCTTCTTGTTGTCTTGGGGAATATGTTTCTACTTCCTTGTCTAAGTCAATGGGACTTTTATTCCTAAATCTTCTAGGAATAGACATAACAAATGTTTCATTTTCCTGCATGGCCATGTTATTCTGTTGTTTAGCTCTTGTTCTGGGATAGAAGGGTGAGTTCATCAATCCTCTGCTTTCTTGCTCTGTTTTATCCTATACTTCATTAACCTGTTCAATGAATTTATTTTTAGACATGAACTCTCTCCACACTATGCCCCGTGACCTCACCTGATACTCAACTAGGATTTTGATCAATCCTTGGTGGTAAATCTGTCCTGCTTTAGGCCTGTGTTCATGTTTTACTGTTTCAATCATTCTCAAGAGGCTCCTATATGGGAAATAAGGCAAGTTAATCCTATCCTCTCCCTTGATATGCTACAGAAGTCTGACATGATACAAGTGGGCAACGCTATATGCTCTATCACAAGTCAAAAACTTCTGGATGACCAAAACCAACTCACCCCATGGTTCATTGAACCATTCCCTGGGTATCCCTTTTGTTCTATCAAATGTCCCTTTCCGGTTCTTCTCAAGAAAGAAAGTCCAAGCTTTCCCCTTGAAGTGCAGGCCTTTGTAATACTTCTCACCTATCATGGGTAGATCTAAGGCTTGGGAAAGATATTCCTGGGTTACAGGAATAATGACATCTCCTACCCGTGTCTGGTCTTGACTAAAGTTATTTATAAAGTCCCTGGTTATCTGTTCAGAGTGGGCATCAATTTTTTGTAAAAAGCTTATCATCCCCGCTTGATAAAGGTTTTCTATAGTTTCCTTCCCCCATCTTTCTATCTGAAATTTTGGCTCTACTCTCACTGAAATTGTTTCTGAAAGCTAGTGAATGAATTCCTCTGTTGTTACTAATTTCATCTTGACAATAAAAATATAACTATTGTTTGTTTTCAAAATGAAATTTTGAAAGCAAAGAAGCTTACCTTCCTCCTCTCAATCAACTTAATTCTGATTTCCTTAACCTCTGTTTACTCTTCTCTCTACAACAGCACTGTTTTAGTTCCCTGTTCAATGCAAGAAAACACCTGTATACCCCTGTCAATATGCTAATCTCTGTTCTTGAAAACAAAATACATATGCAAACAATGTCCATGTATGCTCATCGCCTTATATTGTTGCCAAAATCAAACCATCATTTTACTGTGTATGTACAACCAAGAAAACTAAGGAGTGTTTCGCATGCATATGGCTCTCGGCCTCATCATCAAAGTTTTTTTAAAATTTCCAAAATGCTCTCGGCCTAATCAAAACATTTGCAAAAATGCTCTCGACTGTATCACAAAATTTTGGAAATTGTAAACATGCTTGCGGCCTCATCATAAAAAAATTACAAAAATGCTCTTGGCTATATCATAAAAATTTGCAAAAAGGCTCTCGGCCTCAGCATGAAAGGTTGAGGATTATAAACATACTCTCGGCCTCAAAACACAGATGATAAAACAAAAACACAGCACATTTAGTTTTAAATGGCTCGGCAATCAAACTCCCTTTGGCAATCAAAAATTTCACATGGCATGGTTCGTTCAGCCCTTAGACATTTTAATCCCCTGTTTCGGTTCAAACGAAAACAACAACGCGCAAACAACAAGGGTTCATAACAAAGACTGATGTCGTTTCATGCATATGATATATTGGATTGACTGTTGTTTGAAGTTTAATGGAACGACGCACAACAAAACAAAGTGTGGAAGCAAAACAAGGCGCAGTGCGCACTCAACAGCGTGCACAATTCAATCAACAATCACCGCCATGCAACATAAACACGCCATAACAGTCAAATTTCGTGCCTCCTCTGTTCATAGATTTTGTTGTGAACACGGCATGCCATTAAAACTCCACATGAAATGCCAGACCCTAACGTGTTAACCATGCAATGCATTCTCATTTAAGTGCAGCGCAATTCACTAGTAGTTTATGCCAAGATTTACGCAGTGAATCAACTGATTTGGTGCTGTGGTTTCGGCGTTACCTATTATCAATGAGCGCTTGAGGAATATTCGGCGCTCCAAATCCCTGTTCAACCGTTCAATTGACTGGTGGCAAGGGCAGAGTAATGTAACCATTAATAATAGATAATTCATAATTTCTACTCCACTGTGTGCCGAGCTTAAACAACTATTCCATTACCTGATTGAATACCGAAAATCGGTGATCTCTGAACGTTAGAACCAGGATGATTTCCTTCTTTAAATTTGCCTAAACTTACTTCACCCTTCTTTTCACTATTCTGCAGCTCCAAACACCATCTCTCTGAGCTATTCGGCAATGAGGAATATGGTTTAAACAGCGCAAGAACTCAGTCGGTTCATGACCGTTTCATGGGTGTACTGTGCGCTTCTTATTCATTGGTGTTTACAATGCGTGGTTGGTATGGCCGTCCTGTTTGACCAGTCGCCTGACTGTGTCATGAGGATGGCCAAATCATCGTTTCATTTGAATGGCATGCGCATAACCCTTGCACAGTGCATTGCCCAATGACAACCGGTTGCCATGCCACCGTGTTGAACCCGTACCTGTGTGCTGGTCGTTTGTCGTTTTGGGTATATCGTTTTATTCATTGCTGCTGTGTTTACCATTATTGCCACCGTTGTGTGCTTGCAATGATATTCAAGCATTGCTTGTATTGCAATGATATGTATGCAATTACATTTTAACAACACCCCGCCGCAATGTTTATATGCACAGTCGTGCCATATGGTTTGCGTGCGGCCGTCCACCATTCTTCATATCATATGCGCTTTTTTATATGCCTTCACTTATAACTTATAATATATACCATATGTTATGCACCATTGTTTCATATACCATATGTATTAACCTTATATCATATGCGCTTTGGGTTATATATATGACTATAGCGCATTCACATTATTTGAACTACGGTATATAGTTTGATATGGTATATAATAACTTTGATCTCCATATAGCACATGAGTTTTGTTTGAATTGTATAGCATATCTTTATAATTTTAAAATTACCATCTTGGGTCATATTTAAAATTATCACCATCACTAATGCTTAAGTTGTATGTGTAGGTTGAAAGTTGTCCCAGTTTGGTCTTTTTAAGCTCTTAAAGAAAAATACTTAGGGGTAATAGGGTTAATTAAAATAGGGAATATGTATGGAAATGAAAGGGAATAGGGTTATGATGTATAAGGGTTATAGGATATGTATAGGGAATATAGGATATGAATGATAATGAATATCCTCGGGTACTAATTTCAACTTAACAAAAACAAAAAATTTCTAAGAAAAAATTTAATTTTCAAGCACAAAATGACTATACATATACTCCCCTGGATGATGGCTGTACAAGTGGGATGAAATCAATTGATCAGATGTTGTAGATGGATCAAAAAGTAAAATTTATTGCTGCTCCTTGTTCTTCATGCTCTGGTTCTTGAATTGTTAGTCAGGTCCCTCTGTAATGATTCTTTGTTTCAGGTCCCTCTGCACTGCTTACAAAATATGCACATGTTGTTTTGACATTGGCAGGTCTTTCAGGTCCCTTGGCAATGATTCCTTATTTCAGGTCCCTCTGTTGACAATACAAGTTCCTTCTATACTTCAGCTTTCCAGCTAAAGATCTGATGCAAGTCTCCCCCTTGTTGAAGATGTGACTTGTCCTCAAGTCAGTTGTTGGCAGAGAGTGCCTGCATTGAAATTATCTGAGAACAATAGAACAAGTATAAGGAATTCATAGAGTCCAAGTTGCCCTGGTTTTCCCCTATGAATTCATGTTTGCTAAGTGCCAGTTGCCTGGTTTTCACTTGCAAACAAATTATTTGTTTTTTTTATATGTTTTTTTATGTTTTTTTTATATTTTTATTATGTTTTTTTTTTTTTTTTTATTCAACTACAAGACTGGAAGATGGCTGATCCTGGTGTGCCATGAGTTCCAGTTCTGTATCTTCTATCAGTTGTTTCATAAATGCTTCTTTACTTATAGGCCTATTGTAAACTTTGAGCCTATTTCCATTCACTATAAATGAGGCGGAGTCCTGGTCGATTGTCCTGATATTGACTGCTCCATTGTCAAAGATTTCATCAATTTCATATGGGCCTAGCCAGTGTGTTGTGAACTTTGCTTTGAAGTCTTTGAATTTGGAGTCAAAAAGAAATGCCCAGTCTCCCTTGTGAAATGTCTTTGTTTTGATATATCTGTCGTGCCACTTCATTCTTTGTTGTTGCACCAGTGTAGTATGTTCCATGGCTTGTTGAGAATGCTCATCCAACTGATTCAGTTCCATCATCCACTGTTGTTGTGCTTCTGTCAAGTCTAGTCCTAGTTCAGCTGCTAGTTTGTATGTGTGTATCTGAAACTCTATAGGCAATAAGGCCTCTTTCCCATATACTAACTGGTATGGACTAAAACCAGTTGTAGTTTTCCATGTGATTCTATAGGCCCATAATGCATCTTTTAATTTTTCAGACCAATCTTTTCTGTTCATCTGTACTATTTTTGTCATGATATTTTCTAGGAATTTATTTGTTGATTCAATCTGCCCATTTGCTTGAGGATGATATGGTGTAGATTTCCTGTGTTTGATCTTGTATTTCTCCGTTAGATCTCGTACCAACTTTGATGTAAACTGTGTTCCTTGATCTGTTACAATTTGTCTAGGTACTCCATATTTGACAAAGATTTCTTCAAAAAGAAAGGTGACCACTGTATCTTCTGTTGCTCTGTTCACTGCTTTAGCCTCTGCCCATTTGGTTACATAATCTGTACATACTAAGATGTACCTCTTTCCATTTGATGGTGGATTGATAGGTCCAACAAAGTCAAGTGCCCATTGCTCAAATGGTTCTATGAGGACCTGTGGCTTCAGCGGCATCTCATCTGTTGTGATTGGTCTCCCTGTTCTCTGGTAGCTGTCACATTGCTTGACATATTTCTTAGAGTCTCTGAAGATGGATGGCTAGTAATAGCCCAGTTGCAGCACCTTATATGCTGTTCGTTTATCTGCAAAATGGCCACCTTATGGTTTATCGTGACATGCTCTTAGAATGTCTAATATTTCATCTTCTCGCACACATTTTCTAATTATCAAGTCTGAACCAGTATAAAATAAATAACCATTTACCCAAATATACCTAGAGCTTTCTCTAACAATTTTGTGTTTTTGCTTTTTAGTGAATTGAGTTGGAAACTTTCCAGAAGATAAATAGTTTGCAATCTTTGCAAACCATGGTGTTTTTACTGTGATGGCAAACAGGTGTTCATCTGGAAAGTTATTTGCAACCGGATTTGGATCGTTGGGTGAATGTATGCGGGACAGAAAGTCAGCCACTTGATTTTCCTTGCCTGGGCGGTCTTGTATTGTGATATTAAATTCTTGCAATAACAGTAACCATCTTGTTATTCTTCCATTGGTGATGGGTTTATTCATCAAGTATTTGATTGCTGAATGATCTGTATGAATGAAAACTTGATATCCTATTATATAGTGCCTAAATTTGTTTACTGCATGTATAATGGCTAACATCTCTTTCTCTGTGACTGTGTAGTTCAATTCTGCAGGTGTTAGATTCTTGCTTATAAAGTATATTGCATAAGTGAACAAGTTCTCTTTCTATCCAAGAGAGGCACCTATCGCGGTATCAGATGCATCAGTTGATATATGAAATGGAAAAGACCAGTTTGGCCCATGAAGAATGGGTGCAACTGATAATTTCTCTTTCAAAATTTGAAATGCATTTTGACAATCATTTGTCCAGTGAAATTCAATATCTTTTGCTAATAGTTTGAACAGAGGTTTGGCTATTTTACTGAAGTTTTCAATGAATCGTCTATAATAGCCTGCATAGCCTAAGAAGATTCTTAACTCTTTCTGTGTTGTAGGAGGCATTAAGTTTACTAGGACTTGGATTTTTGCTGGATCCACCTTAATTCCTAAAGCAGAAATATGGTGTCCCAGAACTATTCCTTCTGTCAACATCATATAGCATTTCTCATTTCTCAATGACAAATTTGTTTCAATGCATCGTTTCAAAACTTTCTCAAGGTTGTTTAGGCAATCATTATATGTGTTTCCATAAACTGTGAAGTCATCCATATAAACCTCTACACATTCATGAATTAGATCAACAAATATTGCAAGCACTTCTTGTTGGAAAGTTGCAGGTGCATTGCATAAACCAAATGGCAGAACATTATATGCATAGGTTCCCCATGGGCAAGTGAATGTTTTCTTGTCTTGGTCTTCTGTTGCTATTCTTATCTGGTTGTATCCGCTAAATTCATCCAAGAAGGAGAAAAATTTCTTTCCAGCTAATGAGTCTAACACTTGATCAATGAATGGTAGAGGAAAATGATCTTCTATTGTAGCCTTGTTTAGTTCCTGATAGTCCACACATACCTCCACTTTCCATTTTTCTTTGGTACAATAACCAGTGGAGAAACCCATTGACTATCTGAAATAGGATAGATGAATCCAACATTTAACAATTTTTGCAGTTCCTCTTTCACTATTTCTTTGATCATGGGAATCATTCGTCTTTGAGGTTGTCTTACAGGTTTAAGTTGATCATCTGTATAGATGTGGTGGATAAATGTGCTAGGATGGATTCCTTGCATGTCAGTATAATCCCAGGTAAAAGCTTTTGAATATTTCTATAATAATGCAATTACCTCTTGCTCTTGTGCTGATTGCAATTCGTTTCCAATGTTTAGATGTTTCCCAGGATATACCTCAATTGTTTTTATTGTTGGATTGGAGATTGTGTTTACAGGAAAGATGTCTATAAACGATTTCC
Organism: Pinus tabuliformis; assembly: GCA_031772625.1. Classification (NCBI taxonomy): domain Eukaryota; kingdom Viridiplantae; phylum Streptophyta; class Pinopsida; order Pinales; family Pinaceae; genus Pinus; species Pinus tabuliformis. The sequence goes on along the minus strand of CM062810.1, from coordinate 533,471,020 downwards.
GCAGAGTTTGAATAGTACAAGTTTCCTGAAAGCATGGATTCAAAAGGTTACTTGCAGCTTCATATTGGACTTCTCTAAGCTGCTCTGAAATACTTGGTTCTGAAATGAAAAGATCCATTAAGTCTTCATTCTCTTCTTCTTTTCTAAAATCAAAGAATTGATTTATACTTAAAACTGATTTAGTTTGTTGTTTTTCTTGAGTTTCAAGTACTGATTCTAAAGAAGTTGATTGTGCAGGTGAATAAAGAGAAATTTGTTTCCTTTCATCTCCATGTGAAATAATCATGCTTCCTGATCTGCATCCTATGAAGGCATCAGCGGCAGCTAACCATGGTCTGCCTAAGATTAGAGGATGTCCTCCCAAATTTGTTTTTGGTTGCAAGATAAGGAAGTCAACAGGATACTCCCATGAATCCAAAGAGACTATGATATCTTCTAATATTCCTTCAGGAACAACTTTAGATCTATCTGCTAGTTCTAAGATTGTAGAAGTTGATCAATGTTGTTTAAATGCAAAGTTTTCATTGTCTCCATTGTCATTACATTTATAGCTGCTCCCAAGTCTACTAATGTGTTTGGTACTGAGAAATTATTTATTGATATAGTAACCATAGGGATACCAGGATCAATATATTTCTCTACTATGGTTTGTGTAGACAAGAGGCTTGCTAGTTTACCAATGACTTGGATTGTAGTAGGATCCTTCTTCTTTTACTCTGATTTCCTAATGCATAATTCCTTTATTGTTTTAGCATATATTGGTATTTCTTTAATTGCCTTTAACAAAGGAATTTTTGCATAAGCATTTTTTAACTCATCTAAGATATCAAATTCAGGAAGGGTTATTTTGTTTTGTTGTTCCACTAACCTTTTAGGATAAGGTGGTGTTTGTGTTGTAATGTTTGTTCCTTTCTGAATTTGTATCTCAGTTTGTGATGTTTCAGGTGATTCTCTTTGTTCAGTTGGTTCTTCTATGATTGGAGGAGAATCCTTTTTAAGCACTTTTCCAGACCTTAGATGGACATCATTAAGAGGAAGAATCGAATATGTGGGAAAACATGTTGCTTCCTCTACACTGTATGCAGATTTGTCCACCTTATTATTTGGATTTTCCATTGGTTGGGCTGGTAATTGAGTTGGTCTGGGTTGATTTGTGGGTAGCTGTAACTGTTGTGGTTGTGTCAACAACGGTGGTTGATTCTGCTGTGGAAATGGGATGGATTGCGGATATGCAGAATGTTGTTGTTGAAATGGTATGGATTGTGGATATTGTGGATATGCAAATGATTGTTGGTATTGTTGCTGGTATTGTTGTTGATACTGTTGAGGTGGCTGGTTTCCATAACCATATCCTCTCCGACCTTGTATAGGTTGTTGTGAATATTGTTGTGGAGGCCAAGCTTGCCATGGCATTGGAGGGGTCCAAGGATTTTGAGGTGGATAGGGGTAATTTTGTTGAGGGAATTGTTGCTGATTTTTTTGAGGCATCCTAGGTTTCCATGGTCTTCGTGGTGCTACATAATAGAAGCCTTCTATTCCTGGCACTTCTTCCATTCAGTTCATTTGTAATTCTTTCAATATTAGATAATTTTCTGTGGAATTATTTTCTGTACGAAGACCACAAACCTGAACACTATCCAAAGGACATTCCCTCAATGGATGTTTCTTTCTACATTTGGAACAAAAGACTACTAGAGCTTGTTCTTGCTCCTCTTTCTTCTTGTTTGCCTTTAGCACATCTACTTGTGTCCCTAATGTACTCAAGAGATCTGTTTTGAAGTTTTCCAATAAACTTCCTATTTCAGCTCTTGTTATCCCTCCTGCAGCTGACTTTGCAGCGTTTGAACTTGCTTCTCTTCTTCCTGTTTTTGATCTTCCTCTAGAATATTTTTGACATAACTCAACAATTTCATCGAATGGTAGGTTTGAAATGTCTCCTTTACCCATCACATTCAAAATGTCAAGGTATTCATCCCTTACACCCTTGAGAAAGATTGTTTGAATGGTTTCTTGATTTAGAGAGTGTTGTTTAGATTTCTGTAGATTATATGCAAATCTTTCCAAATATTCTTCTAAACTTTCATCTTCTTGTTGTGTCATTCTGAAAACATCTTCCTTTGAATCTCTAGATCTACAATAAGCTTGATATTTCTTAAGGAAGACGGATCTCATATCATCCCAAGAAGCTATTGTTTGTTCTCCTAAACCCATAAACCATTTCAAAGCTGTTGCTTTTAATGTTGCAGGGAAAAGAGGAAGATTATGAATGTCATCAGTATATCCATATGTTCTACATAGAATATCAAATTCAAACATAAATGCATCAGGATATTCTGTGGACATTCCATAAAAGTTTGGCAATACAGAAGGTGGAATATTTTTCATTTTCACTTTTTCTCCTAATATTGCACTTGTGTCTACTATTGGAAAGCCAAAGGTAGTCTCTTCATCATTACCGTCTTCTTGTCTTTTCCGATCGTTTTCTATCTTTCTATCATTTTCTTGTTTTGTCTCCTCCTCTCTCTTTCTTCTCCATTCTCTATGTTGTCTTTCATATTCAGCTCTTTGTTCAGGAGTGAAAATAACAGATCCATGTCCCTCTTCTGCCATTGGTTAATTTGTTTCAATTTTGAGTGGAGTTTCAGATTGTTGGAAGATAGGAGGATTTATGGATGGAAAGACAAGTTGTTTTCCTTTGATAATTTCTTTTTGTTTTCCAGCAGTTGAAGATTGTTTTCGCTTTGCTTCCCAAGCTAACAAAGTTTGCCTCTCAATCAAAGTTAATCTTTGTCCAGTTCTTTGTTTTTCTGCCAATTCCTCAATTATCGGATTACCAGTAACTGGGGTGTTTGATGATCCTATCTCTATTTGTGGGGGGTTTTTGATAAATCTACCTTGAGGATCTCTATATCTAGGCATAAATAAACATAACTAAAAAGGAATGTAACTAATATTTTTGTTTTTTTGAAATTTATCTTTCTATTGACTATGTCGATATTTGCCTCCCCGGCAATGGCGCCAAAATGTTGAGCTAATTTGTGTACCTAAATTAACACAATTATTTCTTATCAATCTGGGTTGTTTATGCTTTGAGGCAAGTTCACTATATGTGAAGATCAAATGTAATCAAACCTTGAAAGATAAGTTATTCAAAAGCTAAAAGTAATACATTCTATAACTCTAATTCAATCAGTTTAAAAAGAGGAGAAACATTGAAATGGTTCTTGACTCAAGAAGTCCACTTTCACCTGAATTACCACTTAATGAATCAGAGATTAAAACCAAAAGCTTAAGATGGATAAATTATTAATGAAAGAAGCTCTTAACTTAAGAGAAACATAAGGTATTCCATCATAATTCATTCATCTCAATATCAAAATCTCAATAAGAAACTACTTGCATGCAAACAAAAGAAACTAGTTTTGATTCATCATTTTAATAGAAGGGATGCCCAACTTGAACACCTGTTTTTCCAACTCAATAAAGTGATGAATAAGCTATTAAATAATGAAATCAATCACTATGCATGAACCATAAAGCAATCTGAAATAAATCTTTGAAAAACCAGTTCTACAATAACCAAATTACAAGAAAATAAAACTAGTTAACAAGGAAGTGTACTTAGCTTGGAATGGGGGCCCTCCACCCTTGCCTTGCACACTTGAGAAGTGATATCAGAAGCTTAGATTCAGTCACACATCCATAGCATTGAAAAGAAAAATAATAATAACACGAGTCTTCAAATTAACTCCTCAATCCAAAGATGTCACAGCATAAAAGTATATAATAAGTCAATATATAAGCCATCAAAGTTTTGGCTTTAAATAAGAAGTCTCATGAAACAAACTGATCTATATTCACTCAAACAAACCCATCTACTCTCATCCACCTATCTAAGTCAAATTCATTACTCCCATCCCAAGAAAAATGACCAATCCTATAGAATCTCAAAACTGCCCTATTTCTATGGGATTTCTGAATGTCTAGTCATGATTGACTAGCACCAAATGGGCCTAATAAAGCTTGTTCTGTTCAAACTAAGAATTGCTGGCTTAGTCCTAGTTCCAAAGCTTTCCATCCATGCATTCCATTCGTGCCCAAGTGTCCTGCAACCATATCAACCATAGAGCTATTATGGGAATTTCTGAATCTGCCAATTTTGCACTAAAAAACCAAATTTTCATAAAAACTTTAGAAATTGAAAAATTAAAATTAAATACCTGAATGGATATCAAATATACATCAAAATGGGATAAATGAAGGGAAAATGGATGGAAAATAGATGGATAAGTAAGTTTCTTTGAGCAAAAATAAGACCAAAACTAAGGCCCAACAGTGAAGTCATCCAAAAGCTTAGTGAGACCCTAAGGCTAGTTGGCAGAAAGGTTGGATTTGTTCCTCATGGTCCTAATGCTCATTTTGGATGAAAGTATGGTGTGTTTACGTCAGTTACACTTCCTTAACATGATTTAGGAGGTCCAATCATATCATAGTGGCCTCTCGTCGCATGTTTACCTTGGATGGTTGGTTGCTTGGGTAGATGTTGGAGGAGGGGTTTACATAGTGATATCAAAGCATGGTTCACACCTCAGACTGGATGGACTGTGTGTTGGTCATGGATGCATGTCAGTTGCATGTGTGTCTGTTACACTTCCATTCCATGTGATTGTTGCTTTTGCATAATGTTAATCATGGTTCTAGTGATGTCGCCGTGTGGAAGTTGATGTCGTTATTGTGGGATGCATCGACGTGAGTGTATGACTAGTAACATATTGTTATATTTTGCTTACATATATCATTATTGTATGTTTGGTTACATTATTGTATGCCCTGTTGCATGATTCATTCTTGTAGGTTTGGTTTCAAGTATCATTTGTTCATGATTGATCATATGTCTTTATGCATGTGTGTGGTTGGTTACATGTTGCTTATGCATGTTCATGTTTGCATGTTGTCAAGTGTATAGCGATGTAACAGTTGTCATGATACATGTGGTCATGGTATGCATTGTTGATAAGGTCATGCATTAATGACTGGACCCTAACTAGAATGAAGGTCACATGGTTATATAGTTATTTGTTATGTTTCTATATGTTGTTAGGATTATGTTATACATGTATCACACTGATTTGTTGATCTTGCAGACAACATATCCTGCTCAAGGTATGCTAAGGTACATTGGTTTTGTTGTGATTTGGTTTAGCTGACATGATATACCTTGCAAGAAGAAATAAGGAGTTGTAAGATGGATAACGATAGAAGCATGTAGGCATAGGAGAAACAAGCAAAGGTAAATGAAGTGATATTAAGAGTTTGTCAGACTTGCAGTGATAAGGACCATGTTGGATCAGCTATGAGCAGAAGGATAAAAGTAATGGGTCATATGGTAGTAGGTCACATGGTGGTCACAAGTCAGATAGTGATGACACAGTGAAAGATGGAAAATTGTTGGACAATCTGGAGAGGAGAAGGGATAGACACATGTATTATTCTAGTTCTCATTTAGATAGGCACTATGATCATCATTGTTATCATCCTTACAGGAGAGTGATATAGAATACTTTCCAGATGAGTTTAAGAAACCAAAGCCACCTACATTTTATGGAGAGATGAAGAAACCACAAGATGCAATGGCATGGTTGCTTGGCATGAGAAAGTTCTTCAAGTTGCATGATTATTCTGAAAACATGAAAGCCATAGTAGCTACATTTAGTCTCAAAGGTAAAGCAAAAATTTGGTGGGAAGAAGTGAAAATTGTCAAGTGTATTCATAGGAAGACTCGACTTGGAGTGATTTTGAGCAATTATTCAAGAATAAATATATGTTGGAGAGTTACTTTGATGAGAGGGAAAAGTAATTCTATGAGCTAAAGATGGGATCGATCACATATGAGGAGTACACTAGGGTTCTTGGAGTTACTAAGGTATGTGCCTTATCTCGCAAAGGAGAAGGAAAATATTCAAAGGTTCAGTAGTGGATTTCTAGTTGCATTTAAAGATAGGATTGAGTTCGATAATCCTCAGTCATTGGATGACACCATTCAAAAGTTAAGGCACTGCTATGAACAATCGAAGTGCAGATCTAAGACTAGGCTAGAATGGAAAGGTAATGCAAGGAACAAAGGAAAATGGGACAAGAAATGAGCAAGACCTCAGGGTACAGATAATAAAGAGAATGTTGTGCCATCTAATAAGTTCAATGCATTAGATAAAGGATAGGTACATTGATCTAAGGAGATAATAAGGAGCTCGTGCGGCCTTGGAGTTGTGGAGGGGATTATTGCACAAGAGATTGTCCAACGTATCAGGGTGCTAGGCCTCGGTAATAAAGTGTACATGACACACAAACTATTGGGGATGTTGGTCAGAGCATTCCTCATATTTATGCAACATTGGAAAATAAACAAGGAGATCATCAGGCATCTATCATTGAGATGGATGGTAAGCTTTGTGATCAATTTATTTCTATTATGATTGACCCTAGATCTAATTATATCCATGTTAGTCCTGAATTGGTGGAAAAATGTGGTTTGAATAAGGAGTTACATGTATAATATTGGTTAGTGCAGTTGGCTACAAGTACAAAGAAGTGAGTTCACCATTTGGTAAGAGCTTGTGCATTTTACTTGAATGGTATGCCTACCACAACACATTTGAATGTATTACTGTTGGGATCATATAATATGTTGTAGGGCATGGATTTTTTGTACCTTCATAGAACCATGGTGTATTGTCATGACAAAGAAATTGAGTGTGTGGATGATAATTGGGAACCATGAGTCTTGTGGGGAAAGAAGAAAGCCATATCAGTTAGGATGGTAATAGCTGTGCAAGCGAAGCGCAACCGCTGGAAAGGGTGTGTATAATTCATAGTGCACATTTCTAATGTCAAGGTTAAAGAATTTGAGGATGCAGATGTGTTGATAAAGTACCCAATTTTACAACAATTCAAGGAAGTATTTCCTGAGGATATTTTAGAGTCTCCACCTCACAGGGAGGTAGACGTTTCTATTGAGTTAGTGTCAGGGACAGCTCTAGCATCAAAGGCATTTTACAATATGAAAACACCTTAGTTGGTAGAGTTGAAGCTACAATTAAAGGAAATGTTAAAAAATGGATACATTAGGCCAAGTATATCACCATGGGGTGCACCAGTATTGTTTGTGAAGAAGAAGGATGGCAATCTTAGATTATACATTGACTACAGGAAATTGAAAAAATTGCCCGTCAAGAATAGGTATCCATTGCCGAGGATTGGTGACTTGATCGATCAGTTGAAGGGAGAAGTAGTGTTCTCGAAGATTGACTTGAGATCTGAATATCACTAGGTACACTTAAAAAAGGGGGACATTTACAAGACAACTATCCAGACCAGATATCAGAATTATGAGTTTGTTGTGGTTCCATTCGATTTGACTAATGCTCCAGCTACATCTATTTTCTTGATGAATAGTTTATTGCATCCATATTTTGATAAGTTTGTTATTGTGTTCATTGATGATATATTGGTATATTCTAAAAATTAGGAAGAACATGTCCAACATTTAGCAACGAAGTTGAGGATGTTGAGAGAGCATCAATTGTATGCTAAGCTCAACAAGTGTAGTTTCTTTTAGACTGATGTACATTACTTGGGCCATGTTATCACCAAGGAGGGTATTACAGTAGATATAGAAAATAAAAGGGCCAGCATTCAGGAACTTCTCACATATTTCTTATCCTATCACATCATTTCAGAGGAAAGGTAAGAAGTTCAAATGGATAGAGGAATGTGAGGCTAGTTTTGAGTAGCTCAAGCAATTGTTGACACATGCACAAATGCTAAATATTGGAGATCGAGACAAAGAGTTTGTGGTATGCACAAATTCTTGTAAGAAGGGACTTGGTGGAGTCCTTACGCGGGATGGACACACAGTATGTTATGAGTCACAAAAGCTGAGTGAGCATGAGCATAACTACCCCAAACATGATCTTGAGTTGGAAGCCATCATACATGCGTTAAAGACGTGGAGGTACTATCTTCTAGGTAAGAGGTTTACATTGATGAATGATCACAGTGGTTTGTGGTATCTAATTGACCAACTGAATATGAATGGTAGGCAGGCTCGATGGTTAGCTACTATTAGATAATTCGATTTTCAGATCAGATATATCAAAGGTAAAGAGATCAGAGTGGCATATTCCCTTAGCACTTGGATACATGTGAATCACTTAGCAACTATGAGCTCCTATGGGACAGACTTACATGATATGATCTTGCACATTGGTCAGTAGGATGTTAGGTATATGGAGATTATGCATAGGTTCCAGCAGAGTACAGGTGATGTACAGGTAGTGGTATTGGTACAAGTATAGGTTCAAGTGAACAGGATATGGGCTATTTCCTTATGACATATGAATTGGTCATATTCACAAAGAGAATATATGTGCTAGATAGGGTGATCTTAAGAAGGTTATATTGAGGGAGTTTTATGGGAAACCATATTTGGGTCACCTAGGTTATCAAAAGACATTAACTGCAATAAAAAAGTTTTAATATTGGCCAAACTTAAAGACGGATGTAGCAAAGTTTGTGGCTAGGTGTTTTGATTGTCAGCATGTGAAGGCAGAGTGTAAACATCCAGGTGGACTACTCTAGGGAATTGCAATTCCATTGTGGCAATGGGAAGTCATTTCCATGGACTTTATCATAGGTTTGTCAAGGACATTGAGACAACATGATTCCACCATGGTTGTCATGGACAAGTTGATAAAGGTTTTCATATTGCATGGTGCTCACAAGAAGACCATGTCAGGCAAGGATGCAATGTTCACTTGCAATTTTTGGGATTTATTTGTAGGTTTGGGCACAAAGTTGGCCTTCAGTACAACTTATCATGTGCAGAAAAATGAACAGACGAAGAGGGTAAATAGGATATTGGAGGACATGTTGAGGGTGAATGTGATGCATCAACAACAAAAGTGGGAGGAGTATCTTCCCTTGGTTGAGTTTGCATACAAAAATGATTATCATGAGTGATTGAGGATGAGTCCTTTAGAGGGATTGTATGGGCAGAGTTGCAATACTCCCATCAGTTGGAGTGATCCAGTTAACAAGGTGTTTATTGGACCGGACATGTTGGTAGACATGGAACATGAGATGCAGGTTATAAAGAAGATTATAAAGGCAACATAATATAGGCAAAAAACCTATGCAGATCATAATAGGTTTTTTAAGGAGTTATAGGTTGAGGAACAAGTGTACGTGTGCATCAAACCAAGGAAGAGCTCCTTGCAGATTGGATCATGTGCCGAGTTGGCACCACAATTTTGTGGACCCTTCAGTATTGTTTAAAGGTTGAGCCACTAGCCTATCAGCTTGCACTACCTCCGACAGTGAAATTCCATGATTTTTTTCCATGTGTCATTTCTTAAGAAGTATTTTAAAGATGTTGATCATGTGATTGAATGGTCTGTATTACAGGGTGAACCAAATGGAGAATTATAGCCAGAGCCTTAGTTTAAATTGTAGAAAAAGTTTATCATGCTCCATAACTAAGCAATCGAGCATTTTAAAGTGCAATAGAATCACTTTAGGCCTGATGAAGCTACATAGGAGATGGTGGATCAGATGTGAGCTATGTATCCTTCCCTATTTGTCGGTTGAGGCAAAGTAATTTTGGTATGGTGTTTTGGTATATGTCTTGGTATATGTTTTGGTGCATGTTTTGGTGATGTTTGGTATATGTACATATGTATATGGATGTAAATACTGCCATGAGATATGTTATAAAGATCCAATAAGAGGTATGGGTGTCATGTTATTATGATGTTATTTTTGTTCTGTTTTCATGTTGGATTCTTCTCAACAGGTTGATTATTGTAAATACTACACCAAGCTAAGTTATAAAGCTGCATCGACAGTATAATTTACTTACAATCGTTTTGTTGTTATAGGTGTTGTTGAACATCAAGGATGGTGTTCCCCCAAGGGTGAGGGTTTTGTAATAACCCTGGTGAAAATTCCATGTAATAAAAGTTAATAACGGAAAAATCATAACCATGTTTGATGGGACAATTATTACAAGCTGAATCTTGGGAAAAATCCTAGTGATGGGGATCACTTGTGATTGTTTAATGGCTAACGAAATTGGCAAAGGAAATGGCTAAGGTTTTGGAAAGGCAAAATGAAATTGTTGGCACATTTATATTTAAAAATAATGGAAATTAAGAGAAAAGGGGGGTGAAAGGTCACAGGTTGAAAGCGAGGAGGAAAATAAAGGAAATAATGGAAAATGAAGAAAATAGAGGCCTCATTCATAAAAAGGCTTATGAGGATTAGTAGGTAACCTTTTGTCAGTTTAGTGTTGGAGCTCTCTCATTATTCTCACATACTCTTGGATACTTAGATTTTTCTTGGATCACTCTTGGAGGGTGTGGCATACTTTATTTTTGGAGCAAGAAGGAAAAGGAAGAGTAGGAAAGCATAATAGTACATCAGGATTAGTGACTACAATGGGATTTGATTGCAGGTACTGAGTTGCATGTATGTTTTCCTCACTAGTTTTGGCATGCTTGGCATATGCATGTGGATTTTTGGTCATAATTTGTCACTGACCTGGAGGATTTCCTAGATTGACAATGGATTTCCTAGCCTTGCCATTTCTTGGATAGCCATGGAGATTGTGGGTTTATTTCCTTTTTTGTTTTCGTTGGTTCTCATATTTCTTTAGCTTGGGTTGAGTGACTATTTCCCATAACCTTGGTTTGACAAATGCTCTGGAGCCTTGTAATAGATTTTGTTGAGTTACTAGTCCCATAGCCTTCGTTGGACAAACACTCTGGAGCCCTTGGTGGGTTAAGTTACTAGTCCTAGAGCCTTGGCTGGAAAAAAGCTCCACAGCCCAACAACACGTGTCGGTTGAGTTACTAGTCTTGGAGCCTTGGCTGGAAAAAACACTTTGGAACCCTCGATGGCTGGGATCTAGACCAATCTCATGATGGTTTTGTGATTTCTGGCTATGAGGTGAAATCATTGTTTGATGGGTTGATGTGGCTAGCCTCTAGAAGCCCTTGATGGTTTTCGATTGATGTGTTCTATGAGATCGCACACTCATGCTTGGAATATGCCACAGGAGTGAATGGTTGAAGAGAGATCTGGCTCAGTTATTCTATGATCAAGTGAAATGTGGAAGTCTCGTCCCATGCTTGGGTTTTGCATCATCAATATGAGGTTATTTCTCCTTGTATTTCTATGAGTATTATATTGGTTTATATGTAGATCATATGGTTGTGATTTCATTGGTAATTCTACTACTATTATGCTAGTTATATATATGTTTTATTATAGTATCTATGTGTGGATCTCATTATTTTTTTACTGGTAAATGAATGAACAATGTATATATGACCTAATGGATGAAATGGTAGTCAATGTGTTGAGGCATCAATGTCTCTTGGCGATTCTTAGCTAAGTATGATACCCTATCCTCAGATCTATTATTTACACCTGTAGAGTACATATTCATGATATATTTTATGAAATGCCTGTCAGGGCTAGTAGGGGTCCAGTCAAGGTCTTATTCAAGTGATTTCTTTTTCACTGTCATTTCCCTATTATCTTACTATTTTGAAGATGTATTTCTATTTTGGGTACTGACCTGGGCTCTGGGCCTGAAAAAGTGGCTCAAATCCTAGGGACGTTAGCATAGTACTATGCAAAAAAGTCTCTGGATGTTAGCTTACAGTCTTGTGAGAGAATCCATAGTTCTCTAGAAGTTGGCATGCCCATACAATGAGAGCATCTAGAGGTCAAGTGGTCAAAAATATCTTTGGGACCCAGGGGATAGTTGGAAGAAAGGTTGGATTGGTTCCTGAGGGTCCTAATGCTGATATTGAATCTCTATATGGTGTGCTTCCATTGGTTCCACTTCCTTAATGTGACGTACGAGGTCGAATCATATCATATTCGCCAATCTCTTGGGTAGATGTTGGAGGAGAGTTTTATAGCTAGCCATTTGATATTTTTTCTGGCAAGGCATATCATGTCAGCTAAACCAAATCACAATAAATTAGTGTACCTTAGTATAACTCGGGGAGGATAATTTGTCTACAAGATCAACAAATCAGTGTGGTACATGTATAACATAATCATGACAACATATAGAAATATAGCACATAAGCATATGACCATGAAACCATCATTCTAGCTAGGTGTTGAAGCCCTGAAAATCAGGTCGACAACAAGGGGGATACCCACCCAGTCCGAACCTTGGTTGGCAGCTCCTTATCCGTTTGGTATAGCGGGTCTGACTGGGGATAATGGGACCAGTTTCCCAATCTAAGGGTGTGTGTGTGTGCAGAGTTGGATGTTGTTGATCTAAGAATACTTAAAGCTAATCTAATTCAAACTTTTAAACTAACTTTATGCTATTATAATCTAATGAAAAACAGCACATCTAATCTATGCTAACCCGGGGTGTATCTCTTCTATTATGCGATCTAAAAATATTTCAGACAATAACTGGTAATAAAGATCATTCAGCTATCATAAGAATAGAAATCAATTAAGATGAACTAATTTGCATAAAAGGTTAGGCAAAACAGTTGTGAACAGCATATCGCATAATAAGTTATTCATATATGAGATATAAATAAATGGCTCCAACGTACAAAAGTGCAAATGGTAACTCACGCATTCATGCAATAACATATAAACAACTAAAACTGTATATCACTTTAAGAATATAAGGAGAAATGGCCAAGAGATAAAAGTACCATTTATGACTGATTCTACTCATAATCTTCAAGCAAAAATGATTTATCTCTACTTGTTCTAACATCTACTAAGAGTACAAAAGTGCAACATCAGTAGCAGACATCAAATGCAAACATTAATAAACCTCGATCCATCCATTCATCAAAACCTCCTCTAAGGGTATAGAAGTGCATGTTCTGAGGACAAGTTTTTGACAAATTTCTGGACCCTTCTCCAAATGCAATGAGAAGGGTTAAAATACTACTTCATAATTCTAATAATAGTTTGTTTACAAAATTTAGGATGCGGTTTTCAAATGACCGTCCTTTTTCTAATCTAAATTTAAAAGAAAAAACAACATTCTAAATAAGGCTATTTCTGAATCTGATCTTTAAAGCTGCAAGTGTTCATCATGGGCTTGAGGAGGGTCGGCTGGTTGACTTCTGCTTTGAGCTGGGCTGCGAAAACGGAACCTATGAGAGCTGGCACTACTTTTTCAGCCGCGTTTATGATGCATTTCATAGTCATCCATTGACTATGCGGCTTGACCAAGTATGCCCAGTAACACTCCCAATTTAACCTGTTTAATGCTTGGATCGGTTTTCCCTTTTCCTGCGCCTTCTACTTCCATTCTACTTCCAGTCGTAGTTTATTTGGTAGATACCGCAGGGTGGTCTCTTTGATTAAATTTTCTCTGTGCAAATTCTCATTTACACAGTCGATAAGAATGCTTGCTTGCGTGGCGCTGTCTCCGCTGCTTGTTCCGCCTGCCTGATTTGATCATCCCATTTATCAAAGACCAATTCTTTATGATTCTCGTTTATTCTGGGTGCACTTGCTCTTTTCCCTTCATCTTCATCCTGCCAAGCCAAGTACTCCGTCACTCATTTGTCACTCTGATCATAGTCACTCCGCATGTCTACCACTTGATTGGTGATTTTATCGCTCAGTTCGTAATAATGACTCCACTGCGATATCTTACGTCCCAACTCTTCCTGTGGCTGCAATAGTTTTTCATTTAAGCCAATAGACTCTGAAATAAATTCTGTAAGCTTAGGCTCATCTTTATGCATTTCTTGAAAAATCTGTAATTGTTTTCCTTTCTCGTCTAGACTTCTTTGATAGCCTATCTACATCTGCTGAAAGTCTTCCTACAACTTCTCGAGCTGTTTGTTAGCTTCAATATTAGCATTGGCTTGTTGCAATTGTCGTTGTAGTAGCTGTATTTGGTCTTCATGTTCTTTCAACAGTTGTTGAACTTCCGATGCCTTGTCAATAGTTGCAGAAGCATATGCTCCTGCGACCTGAGACAACTTAGTGAGATTTTCAGTTGGGTTATTGTTGGGGTCTTTCCATAAGACGTCCAATTGTTCAACATCTCGTGACAGTGTATTTTCTAGTTTTCTTTTCTTTCTCTGTCTTCTTACAACTGCTTTATGTTGGGGACTATAGAATACGTCCAATGGAGGAATTTATTCTACATTAAGTAGAAGCTCAGAAGGTGGAGCGATAGGAATGTGCTCCGTTTCTGTGACACTGCTGACTATGTTCGAAACCACTTCTTGTGCTACCTGTGTATTGTTCACAGGTGTTCTTGGGGCTTGCCCTTCAAGATTGATCAGCTCATTGAAGGTTTCCCATTCTTTTTCTAATTCTGTCGTGATGGGTGGCGTTTTAATGACGAGAGGGGGGACATCTCTTGGCGGGGAGGCGATAACATGCTGTTGTGACATTGCACTTGACTGAGCCGTGTCCTTAGCTGTTTCTTCGTTCTTGCCTTGATCGCTTCTAGACCCTTTAGAATGTTCAGGTACTCCTTGTACAGTGTTAGATTTAGATCTGGAAGTGCTTGAGTTCCCACTGAGGCTAACGCTTGGAGTCGGTTCTCTGGCAGGCAGTCGCAGCTTTTCTAAAGGAACACTGGCCAGTCTTCTTTCCCTATATACCATGAATTTTTGGAGGTCATCTAGAGACAATTTTGACTGAGCTTCCCACAAAATTTCCTGGAGTGAGCGTTTATTCTGAAATAAATCATCAAATAAATCCTTCTTTCCAACGAATACCTTTATTTTGACATTCGTTGTGAAATCTTGAGCAACTTCATTAGGGTCAAATGGCCTTGCTGGGAATTTAAATAATTGTAGACACGTCACGTTCTCCACTTCGGTGAACGTGTGACCTACATCGAACAATGAAAAGGCCCCACAAGCTACAGGAAACTGAGGCCATATGGCCTTCTTTTTGTCTTTTAGGTCTTTAGTTAGGCCGCCTTCTGAACAGGTTTGATAAGCAATTTCTCGAGCCAGCAGTTTGTCAGGAATATACAAGGGTAGGACATGAGGAGGGATGGTGCTTCCAAATACTCTAATATAGGTGAACCATTCTTCCCTGAACCATCTTGCGATGGGGATGATATCTATCTGTGCCTCGGGTGAGCGCCTCGGGGGATCTTCATCATACATCATTCTATACAAGGGTAAGATAAGCTCGTGACAAATTTGGTAGAAATGCGGGATGAACTGAGAATCCCATAATATCTTATGATAAACATGGATAGGTAATGGGTCCTGGGTAGTCCATTTCCAATCCATAATGGTAAATTTAGACACATAACAAATAGAATCCATAACATATGCGGATAGATAAAAAGGAGGATAGATCCTTTGAGACAAGGATCTCTTAGACTGGTAATTGATAATAGCCATGTATAGATTATCAGAAAAGATCTTGGCCCAATCCATAATATCGGCATTTGTGGCAGCATCTATTAATGGTAACCATTCAGATGAAAACTTATTGATATCTGGCATCCCAAATAATCTACAAAGCATGGCCGCAGAAGAGGTGAGGGAACCAGTGCTATACATACCGTTTTTGTCTTTCTTGAGTGGTTCCTCTTTTCTGGACCAATCTTTGGTGGTCTCTGATAGATCTGGGTTCTCTGCCACAAATTTCTTAACGAATTGTGCATTGTAAGTCGCCTGTGGTTCAGGAAGATGATACATAAGCTTTAAATCTTGTGCAGCGAATGATCCGATGAGCCCTTGTCCTTGAATCTTGAATTGTCTGTCGTTCATGTCTGCATTGTCAAGTATCCACTTGATCATATCCGTATATGGTAGAATTTTGGGCCTTGCTGCTATCCGATGAAGAAATGAGCATGCTAGCTCTTCTAAGTACTCTTCGAAAGAGCGTTGTGAGCCCGCGACAGCAGTAACCTTCATTATTCTGGGATTCTCTTCTTCAAGTAGTCTGTACATGCTTTCCCACGTCGATATCCCTGCGTCTTTGTTACAGGTTGTGTCTGTATACAAAGGCGCAATTTCCTTCGTCTTTTCCTTCGCCTCAAAGCCCTGAGCTCTATTTTTGTTTCCCATTTCTTCTTGCGTATGGTTGTGTATCGTCTTTCGCTCTCCGTTCCTGCAGCTCACCAGTGAAATGGAAATGACTGATCAAGAAAGGTGATGGGAGAGTTTTAAATGCAGCAGATATATCAAATATGCCACCTTACCTGAAGTAATTCTTTACAAAAGCACGTGTCTACATTTCATTTAAAAGCTGACAACTAATCCTTTTACTATCATTAAAAGCGCATGATCTTGAGTCAGATTATGGTAAGTGGCTTTCCTTGAATAGCGTGCCCGAAGGATTCGTAATGAAGTGATTTTACGATTTGCCTACGCACCATCGCAGATCATGCCATCACAAATCGCACCATTGCAGATCGTGCAAACACACGAATATAACATCGTAGCGATCGCAACATCGCAGATCGCAGAAGTTTTATGCTTGCCAAATCTTGTTAGCTCATTTTCTGCGATATGTGATCTTGCGATCGGTGTTATCGCAGATCGGTAAATCTTGAAGTTTTTCCGTTATGAGTATTACTTTATTGCGATGCGATATATTGCTTAGCATGAGGGTCTTGTATATACCGATATTATAGAGAAATGGAGGCACTTCCTATCTTTTTTGCAACGCGGTTTTAAAGATTTTTCCCTTATCATAGACTTAGGTTTTAAAATATTCAAAATATCTTCCTAAGCTTACGATGGTAACCTTATTTTGAAGAAAGGAAACTCTTTCTTTCCCTAAATTTTAACTAAGGGTCCCCATTCATTTAGTATTTTGGACAACACTTAAATGAAAAAGGGGGGGGGGGGGGTTGTTGTTAGCCACAACAATTGGCGATTCACTTGGAAGAACCAGTTATCTCTGCATTTTCTATTGATTTTTTCAAACTTCCGAAACAACAAAAAAAAAAAAATCAGAAAATTAAACTTTATTATAAAAAGATAAAGCATATTATACTCCAAACTGTCAATGATATTTTGTTTCAACTTCTTTATTTTTTAATTGTTTGTTTCCTCAGCTTGTCCTTGCATTTACACCAGTCATTACTTGGTCTTGTAAAAATAAAATAATGTCTTCCCTGTGTAGCAGCTTTTTTTAAATATGCTCCTTTGGTCGCAGGGAGAGCCTCTGCTGCCAGCAGGCGTCCATAGCCTCGACAGGGTTACCTATTACCCAGTAATGATCTTTTATCCTGCTTAAGGTGATCTACAACTTTCAAAGAAAAATCCAGATTGATACTTTTTCTTTTTTATTCCTAAAGAACAATGTCTTGGTTTGGTAGCCAAATTATGACACAGTCATTCACTTGATTTACACTTTTGCTGAACAAGATGGCTCACGATGAGACCCCTTGTCTTTTGATCTCAACAATCTTGAGTCATTGCCCTGTTTTGGTGGACAGTGTTTGGCAAAGTCAGCAAAGTTATAATATCTGTGATCATGATAAGTCGACTCGTGATGAGACCTCTTATTCTTTAAGATATAGTGTTTCTTGGATTGTCCCTCTGAATGCTGCGATTCTCTTTAACAAGGAGGATATCATTGTTTTCCTTAAGAAAGCCCTGGACGACAATAATAGATTTTTTTGGAAATGGCTGTTTCTACAAGGAATCCTTATTTTGTTATTGATACCTTTCATTGTACCGATATAAAACAATTTCTTCACTAAGATTGCTTTCATCAAATTTCTTGAAGTTGAAACTAGTATCATATCAGGGTTAAAGTTTTTTAAACTGTATCTATTAATAATGAAGATCAAGTTTCCAAAAGATTTGCTATTTATAGAAGCAGAAGTTCAAAATCTTGATAGAGAAACGGTATCTTTAGTAAATGTCAAATGTTGTTGACCACAACAAATTTTATTAGGAAACAAAAACATTTAAAGAAATGAGAGGTTGAAATTCCCTAGGATTATGTAAATAATAGGGATAATCTCTTCTCTTATTTTGCCTACCAATATTTAAAAACCAAATTATCCACCTAATAACCTAGCTAAATTACTCCTACTCCTATTCTAATTATACACAGAAAAATTAACTAGGTAAAATGATATTTCCAGTGGAACCATCTTTTCATTTTTATTCCTACACGTATGTACCTTTTAAACATCAGTGTTGAGAACAAAGCTTTTCTTCGATTGTGAACATTGGATGTGAAATTAGAAAGTGTAACTTCAGTCGAAATTCTATCTGAAATTTCTTTCTTATGAAATCTTCTGTCCAATTGGATACCTATTGGATCATAAAAATCGGGATGAATTTCTGTTATGGATTGGTGATCATGTAATAGGAAAGATGACAAGCCAGGTTGCGAATATGATTTTTTAGTTATAATGGCCTGTAATCCATTATGCGTTAAAGTCAAGCTTTTAGCAATTTCTTGTAAAAGGAAAGTTTCCATATATAAATCAATAAATAAATCAATGAGGAATAGATAGAAATTTGTGACAAGAGATTTATCTATTAACGCGAATTACTGGCAAGTTTCCAAAAATACTTTCTTTCATCGATGATGTCTTGGAGGACATAGAAGTTTTTTAAGGAAGTCTGATATTGATTGATCTTGGAATTGAAAAAGTTCTATACTTCCTTGACACAATCTAGTTTTCCAAAATGGTAGCACATCTTTCGAATGTTCTTTGATAAGGTGCTCAGTATACCATAGTAATCTATCAAAAGTCTGAAAATTTAAAACACAATCTGATTTTGTACAAAATGAGTGCAAGTGAGAAAGATTGAAATGATTATCTGTACAAATAATGTTACAGCACAACTGGGATTGCATTGAAATATGTTCTTTTTCACAAGAACTGGCCAGAATTATGGGATCTGAGCAATTTCGAATTCCGTCTTGTGAATTAGAAGACAAGTTATGATTTTGAACAAGCATGGGGGTTTCCTCATGATATGAATCATAGATCGAAGTATTGTCTTGGATAGTAAAATCATGCAAATGATCCTTTACTTTAGAATGAGGATTGACTGATATGATTCTTGAATTAGAATATCTCTCATTATCTAAGCTTTGTTGAGTTACTTGAGATAAATCAACAACATCATTGTCATCAAAGTAGCTATCATAAATGATTTTACAGGTTTCCCTAGATTTCTCTTTTTGATTGAATATTTTCAGACAAGGAAGGTCAAGTGGTTCTTGTTTGAAAATGATCAAAGGATGTTCTATAGCTGTCTTTTTATCTTGAAAACCTAATGATAACTCATTTGAGTAATCCTCTGTAATTTTTGAGATATCTTTAATATTGAGAGGGGAAAAATTAACATCACTAAAAACATCAAGATAAAGAGAAAAATGTGATTCTGGAACAATGCATTTGAAAATATTATTGTGGAAAAATCTTTGTTCATCAGATTCATCATAGACATCGGGCTTTAGATCATACCTTTGTGTACTGATACTTTTCGAAAGAGAATTAGTTTGTTGTTCTAACCTTGGCATCTGCATTTGTTGACTTGCAATGATATTATCTAACCTTGTATCAAAGTCATCTCCTGGTTCCAAGGCAGGCTTTCCTCCAACATTCTCGCTTTCGTCTTCTTGCATTAGAGCATGCATGTCTCCTAGGCTTTGGGAACCTTCTCCATCATGACTGATTTGTAT
Source organism: Pinus tabuliformis (assembly GCA_031772625.1). Taxonomy (NCBI): domain Eukaryota; kingdom Viridiplantae; phylum Streptophyta; class Pinopsida; order Pinales; family Pinaceae; genus Pinus; species Pinus tabuliformis. The sequence goes on along the minus strand of CM062810.1, from coordinate 533,451,313 downwards.
ATTCAAATTGGAATTCTCATTCATATTAGAAGAAAATGAGACACAGCTTGGACTAATTTCTGCTGGATCAGACATAGGAGGCAGGGAATGCTCAGCATAATCTGAAGATTCTTCATCCATGAGTTCACTTTCAAGATCAAACTTTAGACAATTAAGATGAAATCTCATATTAAAATCCCTAACAGATTCATCTTGTTTCCGTAGATAATCAATTTCATCATATACCTGGTCATAGTCATAAAAATCAAATTTACAAATGAAAGCCTTGACGAATTGGTCCCAGCTGTGAATTGAGGCAACTGGGAGGGTTCTACACCATTTTCTAGCTTCCACCGTGAATGTAAGAGTAAAAATACTGCATAAAACGCCTTCATCAATTCTTTGAACGTTCGAACTTGAAACTCTTTGAATAAATTGAAGAGCATGATTAAAAGCAAAAGAATTATTCGTACCATTGAATTTTACCTGAGACAAGAGTCTTACCACTTCAGGTGGAGTGTTGGAAGAGGTGCGAACATGGATGCAACTCCAAATGGGAAGTTTGTGAGCAGCCATCCTAATTCAAATGTTATGATTTCAAACCATTCCAACAGACAATATGCCTCAGGCCCTCCTTCTAGCGCCAAATATGTTGAAGCCCCGAAAATCGAGTCGACAACAAGGGGGATACCCACCCGGTCCGGACCTTGGTTGGCAGCTCCTTATCCGTTTGGTATAGCGGGTCCGACTGGGGATAATGGGACCAGTTTCCCAATATAAGGGTGTGTGTGTGTGCAAAGTTGGATGTTGCTGATCTAAGAATACTTAAAGCTAATCTAATTCAAACTTTTAAACTAACTTTATGCTATTGTAATCTAATGAAAAACAACACATCTAATCTATGCTAACCCGGGGTGTATCTCTTCTATTATGCGATCTAAAAAGATTTCAGACAATAACTGGTAATAAAGATCATTCAGCTATCATAAGAATAGAAATCAATTAAGATGAACTACTTTGCATAAAAAGTTAGGAAAAACAGTTGTGAACAGCATATCGCATAATAAGTTATTCATATATCAGACATAAATAAATGGCTCCACCGTACAAAAGTGCCAAATGGTAACTCACACATTCATGCAATAACATATAAACAACTAAAACTGTATATCACTTTAAGAATATAAGCAGAAATGGCCAAGAGACAAAAGTACCATTTATGACTGATTCTACTTGTTCTAACATCTACTAAGAGTACAAAAGTGCAACATCAGTAGCAGACATCAAATGCAAACATTAATAAACCTCGATCCATCCATTCATCAAAACCTCCTCTAAGGGTACAGAAGTGCATGTTCTCAGGACAAGTTTTTGACAAATTTCTGGACCCTCCAAATGCAATGAGAAGGGTTAAAATACTACTTCCTAATTCTAATAATAGTTTGTTTACAAAATTTAGGATGCGGTTTTCAAATGACCGTCCTTTTTCTAATCTAATTTTAAAAGAAAAAACAACATTCTAAATAAGGCTATTTATGAATCTGATCTTTAAAGCTGCAAATGTTCATCATGGGCTTGAGGAGAGTTGGCTGGCTGACTTCTGCTTTGAGCTGGGCTGTGAAAACGGAATCTATGAGAGCTGGCACTACTTTTTCAGCTGCGTTTATGATGCATTTCACAGTCATCCATTGACTATGCGGCTTGACCAAGTATGCCCAGTAACACTCCCAATTTAACCTGTTTAATTCTTGGATCACTTTTCCCTTTTCCTGCGCCTTCTACTTCCATTCTGCTTCCAGTCGTAGTTTATTTGGTAGATACCTCGGGGTGGTCTCTTCGATTAAATTTGCTATGTGCAAATTCTCATTTACATAGTCGATAAGAATGCTTGCTTATGTGGCCGCTGTCTCCGCTGCTTGTTCCGCCTTCCTGATTTGATCATCCCATTTATCAAAGAGAAATTCTTTATTATTCTCATTTATTCTGGGTGCACTTGCTCTTTTCCCTTCATCTTCATCCTACCAAGCCAAGTACTCTGTCACTCATTTGTCACTTTGATCATAGTCACTTCGCAAGTCTACCACTTGATTGGTGATTTTATCGCTCAGTTTGCAATAATGACTCCACTGTGATATCCTACGTCCGAACTCTTCCTGTTGCTGCAGTAGTTGGTCATTTAAGCCAATAGACTCTGAAATAAATTCCGTAAGCTTAGGCTCATCTTTATGCATTTCTTGAAAAATATGTAATTGTTTTCCTTTCTCGTCTAGACTTCTTTGATAGCCTATCTGCATCTGCTGAAATTCTTCCTGCAACTTCTCGAGCTGTTTGTTAGCTTCAATATTAGCATTGGCTTGTTGCAATTGTCGTTGTAGTAGCTGTATTTGGTCTTCATGTTCTTTCAACAATTGTTGAACTTCTGATGCCTTGTTAATAGTTGCAGAAGCATATGCTCCTGCGATCTGAGACAACTTAGTGAGATTTTCAGTTGGGTTATTGTTGGGGTCTTTCCATAAGACGTCCAATTGTTCAACATCTTGTGACAGTGTATTTTCTAGTTTTCTTTTCTTTCTCTATCTTCTTACAACTGCATTATGTTGGGGACTATAGAATACGTCCAGTGGAGGAATTTCTTCTACATTAAGTAGAAGCTCAGAAGGTGGAGCGATAGGAATGTGCTCCGTTTCTGTGACACTGCTGACTATGGTCGAAACCACTTCTTGTGCTACCTATGTATTACTCACAGGCATTCTTGGGGCTTGCCCTTCAATATTGATCAGCTCATTGAAGGTTTCCCATTCTTTGTCTAATTCTGTCGTGACGGGTGGCGTTTTAATGACGAGAGGGGGGACATCTCTTGGCGGGGAGGCGATAACATGCTGTTGCGACATTGCACTTGACTAAGCCGTGTCCTTAGCTGTTTCTTCGTTCTTGCCTTGGTCGCTTATAGACCCTTTAGAATTCTCAGGTACTCCTTGCACAATGTTAGATTTAGATCTGGAAGTGCTTGAGTTCCCACTGAGGCTAACGCTTGGAGTCGGTTCTCTGGCAGGCAGTCGCAGCTTTTCTAAAGGAACACTGGCCAGTCTTCTTTCCCTGTATACCATGAATTTTTGGAGGTCATCTGGAGACAATTTTGACTGAGCTTCCCACAAAATTTCCTGGAGTGAGCGTTTATTCTGAAATAAATCATCAAATAAATCCTTCTTTCCAACGAATACCTTTATTTTGACATTCGTTGTGAAATCTTGAGCAACTTCATTAGGGTCAAATGGCCTTGCTAGGAATTTAAATAATTGTAGACACGTCACATTCTCCACTTCGGTGAACGCGTGACCTACATCGAACAATGAAAAGGCCCTACAAGCTACAGGAAACTGAGGCCATATGGCCTTCTTTTTGTCTTTTAGGTCTTTAGTTAGGCGGCCTTCTGAACAGGTTTGATAAGCAATTTCTCAAGCCAGTAGTTTGTCAGGAATATACAAGGGTAGGACATGAGGAGGGACAGTGCTTCCAAATACTCTAATATAGGTGAACCATTCTTCCCTGAACCATCTTGCGATGGGGATGATATCTATCTGTGCCTTGGGTGAGCACCTCGAGGGATCTTCATCATACATCATTCTATACAAGGGTAAGATAAGCCCGTGTCAAATTTGGTAGAAATGTGGGATGAATTGAGAATCCCATAATATCTTATGATAAACATGGATAGGTAATGGGTCCTGGGTAGTCCATTTCCAACCCATAATGGGAAATTTAGACACATAACAAATAGAATCCATAACATATGCAGATAGATAAAAAGGAGGATAGATCCTTTGAGACAAGGATCTCTTAGATCGGTAATTGATAATAGCCATGTATAGATTATCAGAAAAGATCTTGGCCCAATCCATAATATCGGCATTTGTGGGGGCATCTATTAATGGTAACCATTCAGACAAAAACTTATTGATATCTGGCATCCCAAATAATCTACAAAGCATGGCCGCAGCAAAACAATACGGAGAGGTGAGGGAACCAGTGCTGTACATACTGTTTTTGTCTTTCTTGAGTGGTTCCTCTTTTATGGACCAATCTTTGGTGGTGTCTGATAGGTCTGGGTTCTCCGCCACAAATTTCTTAATGAATTGTGCATTGTAAGTCGCCTACGGTTCAGGAAGATGATACATAAGCTTTAAATCTTGTGCAGCGAATGATCCGATGAGCCCTTGTCCTTGAATCTTGAATTGTCTGTCGTTCATGTCTGTGTTGTCAAGTATCCACTTGATCATATTTGTATATGGTAGAATTTTTGGCCTTGCTGCTATCCGATGAAGAAATGATCATGCTAGCTCTTCTAAAGACACTTCGGAAGAGCATTGTGAGCCTGCGACAACAGTAACCTTCATTATTCTGGGATTATCTTCTTCAAGTAGTCTGTACATGCTTTCCCACGTCGATATCCCTGCGTCTTTGTTACAGGCTGTGTCTGTATACAAAGGCGCCATTTCCTTCGTCTTTTCCTTCCCCTCAGAGCCCTGAGCTCTATTTTTCTTTCCCATTTTTCCTGCGTATGGTTGTGTATCGTCTTTCGCTCTCCGTTCCTGCAGTTCACCAATGAAATGGAGATGACTGATCAAGAATGGTGATGGGAGGGTTTTAAATGCAGCAGATATATCATATATGCCACCTTACGTGAAGTAATTCTTTACAAAAGCACGCGTCTACATTTCATTTAATAGCTGACAACTAATCTCTTTACTATCATTAAAAGCGCATGATCTTGAGTCAGATTATGGTAAGTGGCTTTCCTTGAATAGCATGCCCGAAGGATTCGTAATGAAGTGATTTTACGATTTGCCTACGTAACATCGCAGATCGCGCCATCGCAAATCGCACCATCGCAGATCGCGCAAACACACGAATATAACATCGCAGCGATCGCAACATCGAAGATCACAGAAGTTTTATGCTAGCCAAATCTTGTCAGCTCATTTTCTGCGATATGCGATCTTGCAATCGGTGTTATCGCAAATTGGTAAATCTTGAAGTTTTTCCGTTATGAGTATTACTTTATTGCGATGCAATATATTGCTTAGCATGAGGGTCTTGTATATACCGATATTATAGCAAAATGGAGGCACTTCCTATCTTTTTTGCAACATGGTTTTAAAGATTTTTCCCTTATCATAGACTTAGGTTTTAAAATATTCAAAAGATCTTCCTAAGCTTACGATGGTAACCTTATTTTGAAGAAAGGAAACTCTTGCTTTCCCTAAATTTTAACTAAGGTTCCCCATTCATTTAGTATTTTGGACAGCACTTAAATGAAAAAGGGGGGGGGTTGTTGCTAGCCACAACACTAGGGTCCAGTCAGCAATGCATTACCTTATCAACAACTCATACCATGACCTCATGCATGGAAAGAACCACTACATCACTTTACATTTGACCACATGCAAACATTAACATACATAAGAAATTTGTAATCAACCATACACATTAATAAACTCATGTAATAAAGCATAAACAAATAATACTTGTAACCAAACCTACAAAAATGATACATGCAACTGGGCATACAATAATGCAACCAAACATACAAAAATGTAACCAAACTTACAAGAATGTAACCAAGCATACAAAAATGATACATGTAAGAAACATATAACAACATGTAACTAGTCATACACTCATGACAATGCATTCTGCAATAACAACATCAACTTCTACTTGGTGACATCACTATAACCATGATCATCATTGTGCAAATGCGACAAGCACATGGAATGCAAGTGTAAGAGACACACATGCAATTGACATGCATGCATGACCAACGCATAGCCCATCGAGTCTGAGGAGTGAACCATGCCTCTAATACCACTCTGTAACACCCTCCTCCCACATCTACCTAAGAAACCGACTAGCCGGGGTAAATATGTAGTGAAAGGCCACTATGATATCATTTGACCTCATAAGTCACATTAAGGAAGTCGAACCACTGGAAACACACCATAAAAACATTCAACATCAGCAATAAGACCCTCAGGAACCAATCCAACCTTTCTACCAACCAGCTCCTAGGTTCTACTAAGATTTTGGGATAGCTGACCTCTAGACACTCTCATTCTATGGGAATACTAGCATGCAGGGACCTATGGACCCTCTCAAAGGCTAGCAACCCACTGTCCAAGGACTTTTTTGCATAGTATTGTGCTAGAGTCCCCAAGATTTGAGCCACTTTTGAGGCCCAGAGACTAGGTCACTACCCAAAATTGAATTTCATCTTCAAAACAATAAAATAACAAGGAAATTATAATATAAATGTAATCACTTGAATGAGACCTTGACTAGAACCCTACTAGCCATGACAATAATTTCGTCAAACATATCAAGAATATGTTATATACAGGTGTAAATAATAGATCTCAGCATAGGGGTCTCATATTTAGCTGAGAATCATTAAGAAGCATTGATACCTCAACACATCAACTACCATTTCATCCGTTGGGTCATATATACATTGTCCATTCATTTACTAGTAAAAACATGATGAGATCCATACATAGCTTCTATCATAAAACATATATATAGCCAGCATAATAGGAATACAAATACCAATGAATTCACAACCATGTGATCCACATATAAACCAGTATAATAATCATACAAATACAATGATAAATAACCTCATATTGATGATACAAAATCCAAACTCATCATGAGACTTCCATGTTCCACCTAACTTTAGAATGGTTGAGCCAAATATCTCTTCAGCCATTCACTCTTATGCCATATACCAAGAATGAATGTGGGATCTCATAGAACACATCAATCCAAAACCATCAAGGGCTTCCAGATTCCACCCACCTCAACCCATAAAATAGCAATTCCACCTCACAGTCGGACATCACAAAACCATCATCATATTGGTCTCTATCCAAGCCTTCCAGGGGTTCCAGAGCGTTTATTCCAACCAAGGCTTCCAGGAGTAGTAACTCAACCCACAATTGTTTCTAGGCTTCTAGATTGTTTGTTCAACCAAGGCTTCTAGGACTAGTAACTCAACCCACCAACGGCTTCTCAGACACTTTTCCAACCAAGGCTTCCAGAGCATTTGTCTAACTAACGCTTCTAAGAACAAACAACTCAACCAAGCTAAGGAAAAATGAGAACCAACCAAAACAATGAAGTAAAATAAACCCACAATCTCCATGAATATCTAGGAAATGGCAAGGCTAGGCAATCTACTGCCAAGCTAGGAAATCCTCCATGCCAGCGACAGATCATGACCAAAAATCCACATGCATGTCAAAACTAGTCAGAAAGCATACATGCAACTTGGTACCTGCAAGAAAATCATGTTGTAGCTACTGAAACCAATGTCCTTTTGTGATTTCCTACACTCCCCTCACCTTGTTGCTCAAAAAATCCAAGTATTCCACACCCTGCAAGAGTGCTCCAAGAAAACTCTAAGTATCCAAGAGTATGATAGAGAGAGAGAGAGAGAGAATAGTGAGAGATCTCAAACTTTGAACTGAAAAAATGTTACCAACTAATCCTCATAAGTCTTTTTATGAGTGAGGCCTCTATTTTCTTCATTTTCCATTATTTTCCTTCATTTTCCTCCTCACATGCAAATTGTGACCTTTCACCTCCCTTTTCTCCTAATTTCCATTATTTTCCTTATCCATTACCTTTTCCAATTTCCTTAGCCATTAATCAATCACAAGTGATCCCCATAACTAGGATGTTTCCCAACACTCATCTTGGAATAAGTATCCAATCAACCATGGCTATTATTTTTCCTTCATTAACTTTTTTACATGGAATTTTCACCAAGGTTGTTACAGGATCATAGGATCCTCACTCATGGCTCGAATTCACTATCAGCCAAGGGACTCCAAATCTAAGAGAAGATCATGGAGAATAAGATCCAAAATTCTCGAGATCCTAGAGGGAAACAATCCTATTTTCAAGAGAGATTCCATAAAATACCTTTTTATATAAATAAACAAATTGAAAGGCTCATTAGGATTCAAATTTTTAATTTAGCTAAGCGTAACTATAGATCCTACTGCTTGAAATTGTTATTCTTAACTTTCATGTGATGTATGAGACTATTATTTTTTGTGAATGAGAAGATTTCCATTGATCTACATCTGAGCTAGTTTTAAAGGGTTGAAAGCCTTGGGTTTGGGCCCAATCTAGAGGCTTTAGTCCTTCTTCTATATTTCTTTCTTGTTCTTATTTCAAATCATTTCATGCATTTCTCTTGTTTTAGTAGATGTTAGGCTATAAAAACTCGTGATTACAAGCTTCCCTATCACCTCTCTTGTGGGAAAAGTGATTCGAAATATTTGAAATCTCAGTCCAAAAACATTTGTTTATGATTTCTTGGAAATAGATAGATTTTAGATGTAATCCTTTTGCATGTTTATTCTATGCAACTTACGAGTTAGTTGAGTGATGAGAGTAGCAATGTGGAATAGAAAAGATTTTAGTTAAATTCAACTCATATTTTCCATGATAGTTTATCTCACTGTGTTATTGGTCATTTGGCGCATGTATTTGGATAACTATAGGGTTATGTTGATATGTAGGGGTGGGCACATCTTTCCATCTTCACATGGACCTTTCCATATTCTTCCTTTGCACCTCACACTTCCCAAACTCTTGTGCCACAGTCATTCTATTAAGGAAAATATAGGACACCATAGGCATCACCCTTGGTGCAAGATAGGCCTCCGAGATGACTTGGGCTTGGATAGGGGGCTCCCCAACCTTCATTCACTTCCTACTACCTTCATCCATCTTCTCCTACCCTCAAGAAACCATTTCTACCCTCAAAAGGCTCTCAGAACCCCTCTTATAGCAAAGGAGGACCTCTTGTAGCCATACATGACCTTTTGTAGCAACCCTGTAGCAATGTTATTTTCAACCAATTTTGCTCCCCACTTCAATCCTAGCCTATTTAAGTTTCATAATGGCCCCAAATTTTGATTTGACAATTAAGGAAGGATCTTAGACCAATCCAACTTCCTCCTTTCCTCAATGAAAAATAGAGTTAGAATTAGTAATTTTTTCATAAGCATGTTAAAATTTATATTCCTTATTTTCAAGCAAATGTAAAGTATATAAATGATACATGAAACTAGGTAAATAAATATTTAGATAAATATTTAGTTATGTCTTTAGGTTATATAAATATTAATGTTATTAGGTTTATGATTTAAATATTAAAATATATATTCTAGTTTTTAGATATTATTACCATTAGGGTTTCAAGTTTTTTAAAATTTTTTGATATTATTATCATTATATATATTAGTATCTAGATAATTATATTATTTTAAGATTATTTTAAAATGTTTAGTTTAAAGATTTTGTTTTAAAGTTATTAAATAAATAAGATTAATTTATTAAAATTAAAATCAATAAATAAAATTAAAATTAAAATTAGGTTTCATTATTTATTTCCAGCCGACCTGTGCTTTGCCTCTATTATTCTACCCTCATGAGTATTTATTTCCTCCATCTGGCTCTTCTTTTATCATCTTTCTCTTCATCTTTCTCTTTTCCCTGATGATGGATCCCATTTGGGATTCGAAACGTTGGTGTAAAAACTCCATTACTGTGGGTTCTCCGATCAGAAATTCAAATAACACAAACCACAGATCTCTGAAATCCAATATCTTATCCCGGTACGGAGGGGATACTTGGAGTGAAATCCTTGCACTTGAAAGTGTTAGAGTTAGAATAAAAAGAAGAGCTTCAGATCTACATTTCCTCAAAAATTGTAGGGACTTCAATCTCATTCCTCCTTTTGCACAGGTTAAACATAAGTTACATAATAAATACAACAGTAAAGCGTTCATCCATCTTAGTTTCTCTCTAATTCGGTCTGAAATCAGAAGAATCAGAGCTTCCCTGGAGCAACTTGGTCGTTTGGCCCTCTCTTCCCACCTTAAACTTGCCAGCAGCATTGATGAAAACCTATGGGCCATTATAGATGGCAGAACCGCACTGAAAGCAGAAAAGGAATGGCAGACTGCGCAAGCTAGGCAGCACAATAAGCTAACCAAGCTTCTAAAGGCTAAAAACGCAGATTCTAATCCTGGTAACGCAGATTCTAATCCTGGTAACTGCGCAGGTAATGTCTGCCCTTGTTCAAATAGCAGCGGAGGTAAATTCGATAATGCAGTTCCAAACCGGTTTAATAAAAACGCAGAATCAATTCCTCGATTGCACACCACTGAAGACATCGAAAATTCCCTTAATAATCAGTCGATTAACAATGGTTTGAACGCAGATGCTCTAAGTTTCGATTTAGACATCGAAAATGTCAGCAATGGTTCGAGCGCAGACGCTCCAAGTTCCGTTTTAGACATAGAAAATTCTCATTCGGTCAGCAATGGTTCAGATGCTCCAAGTTTCGATTTATTCAGAGGCAAAACAATTGATTTGCGGCAATGTTATTCTGATAATAATGGGGGAAGCGATGACAAACAAACCGGTAGCAGAGAAATGATGGTGAGTAACATCGAAATCCGTAGGTTTAATTCGACCAGCATTTCAGGTGTAAGCGCAGGTGAGACAGATGGAAATTCTATTAAAAATCTAAATGGTAATTCGAATAAAAAGATTGAGTGTGACACTATAAGCGCAGAGTTGTTTTGTGGTGAAAATGGCGGAAGCAAAGACATTAATAAGAAACAAACCGATAGCATAGAAATGTTGATGAGAAACATCGAAATCAGCAGGTTTAATTCAACAAGCATTTCAGGAGAAAGCGCAGGTGAGATAAATGGAAATTCTATTAAAAATTTAAATGGTAATTTGAAGAAAAAGAATAAGTGTGACATTATAAGCGCAGAGTTGTTTTGTGGTGAAAATGGCGGTGGCAAAGACATTAATAAGAAACAAACCGGTAGCATAGAAATGTTGGAGAGAAATATCGAGAACAGAAGGTTTAATTCGACCAGCATTTCAGGTATTAATATTGAAAGCGCAGGTGAGACAGATGGAAATTCTAATAATAATTTAATTGGTAATTCCAATAAGAATAATGAGTATGACATTATAAGCGCAGAGGTGTTTTGTGGTGAACCTAATCCGGAAGCATCGAATAGGATCATCATAGATAATGATTATTCCCTGGGCAAGGCCGAGAATAAAAACAATGTGGATAGTTTCGAAAGGGTGCACGTCTCCAGAAATGATGCGCATGACAGAAAATTCTATGAGGGTGTAAAAAGGCTAGAATTAAACACTAATAATGCCAGTTTCCAAAAAGATGTGGTAAAATGCAATGAACTGAGCAAGGGTGACAAGGAGACTGGCGAAAACTCTTATGGATCAGCATCAACATCAAAAAGAAAAGTAGTTAACCTGTCTTCCGAGATTCTCGACCAGTTAGCAGTCAATGTTCTCAGCAAGGGGATGGGATTTGCAATGGCCCCTAAAAGCCTCCCTATTGAAAAGATGATCTGTTGCATTGAAGATGGGATTAGCAACCTCCCTCTTGAAGACAAGGAGGCATTAAGGCAAGAGTTTTCTCTCATCATGAGGAAAGCCAAGGCTCCCAAAAGTAACTTGAGTAAGGAAGAGCAAAAGGCTTTCACTTCCTTACGAAATAATGACAAAATAGTTGTTCTTAAAGCAGATAAAGGAGGAGCAGCGGTTATCCTTGATAAAGAAGACTACGTTAAGAAAATGAATGATCACCTAAATTGTGGCAGCTATAAGAAGCTAAGCAGTAATCCCATGGCCAAGATTATGAAGGATGTAAAAAAGATTATATCAGATTCCAACCTTGACGAAAAATTGAAGAAGAAATTAACCCCCTCTTGTGAAACCATTCCTAGAATCTATGGATTACCCAAGATCCATAAGGAGGGTGTCCCCCTGAGACCGATAGTTAATACCATTGGCTCCCCAACCTATGAGCTTGCTAAATATGTAGCCAAGATTCTGAAGCCCCTGGTTGGGAATACTGACTCCTTCATTAAAGACTCACATGACTTTGTGAATCTTATTAAAAATGAAAGAATGGAAAAGGATGACATCCTTGTAAGCTTTGACGTGGTTTCCTTATTCACGAAGATTCCTCTTGATGAAGCCATTCAGGTCATAAGAAGTGTCACCGATCCAGAAACCGCAAAGCTGGCTGAAGTCTGCTTAAGGTCAACTGTATTCACATTCCAAGGAACATTTTATGAACAGACATCTGGTGTAGCAATGGGATCACCCCTCTCGCCAATTGTGGCCAACTTGTACATGGAATATTTTGAGAAGAAGGCCTTGGAATCTTATCCTTTAAAACCAGCATGGTGGAAGCGTTTTGTCGATGACACCAATATAAAATGGACCCATGGTAAAACAGAACTCGACAAGTTTTTCAATCACCTTAACTCCATTTCCCCTGATATAAAATTCACTATGGAGCTTGAAGAAAATATGAGCATCCCTTTCTTGGACATTCTTATCATCAGAAAAGAGGATTGCTCGTTGGGCCATAAGGTTTTCAGGAAATCAACTCACACGAAAAGCTACCTTCATGCAGATTCCCACCATCACCCAGCCCAAAAGCTTGGCATTCTGAACACTCTTGCCATTAGAGCCCTCCGAATTTCTGACTCAGAACATATAAATGAAGAGAAGAGGCATTTAATCTCAACTTTCAGAAATATAGGCTACAAGGATCATGAGATTAAAAAAGCCATAAAGAAAGCCGAAAAAAGGTTGTCCTCTCCCAAACCTAAAGAGGAGGATCAACCTCATGGTGGTAGGGTTTTTCTACCTTATATCCATGGGGTCACAGATAAAATGGCAAAGATCCTAAGAAAGAGAAACATTCTAACGCAATTCTCAGCTCCCGGTACCATCAGACAAAGTTTAAAATCTGTTAAGGATGATATTGATAAACTGCAGCTCAAAGGAGTCTATAAAATAGACTGTTCGTGTGGGAAAAGCTACATAGGTGAAACTGGTCGCTCCCTCCAGACAAGACTGAAAGAACATGGCACTGATATCAGGAATGGAAGATCTCGTACCTCAGCCTTGGCAGAACACTCCTCGAAGACTAAACACCACATCTGCTTAGAAAACGCCTCAATCATCGCAAGAGAAGAGCAGCATCAGAAACGGAAAATCAGAGAAGCCCTCGAAATCTTGAAGCATCCTTGTAATTTGAACAGAGACAGCGGTTTGGAGATTAGCGGAAGCTGGCTTCCCCTGATCAGTGAAATCAAGAAACGTCAGCCCGGCCCCAGGTAAGTTGTCTAACAGGTAAGTTGTCTAACAGGTAAGATAGTTATCAAGATAGATATTAATATAAGTTTTCATAGTAAATATAAATAATATTATAGACATTAGCAGTGTTTTGATTTTCATAGTAATATTGTCTTTAGGTTATTTATATTATATTAAAACCCTAATTATTAATATAACCTCAATGTTTGATTTTAATAAAATTTAGGCATTAATGCATGTTCTAAATATAGTCTAGTCTTTAATATTGAATTAATATAGAATTTAGGTTTTATTAATTTGTATTAATTTGAATTTATTTAGATAGTGGTTAGGTTTTTATTAATATTTCATATATTAAGCTATTTAGACTTTAGGTTATATAAATAAAAATTTTAAGTCATATAGTGATCAGGTTTATAAAATTATTAGGTTATATAGTCATTAGGTTATATAGTCATATTTATATTAATATTAAAGTTATATAGCCATATATATTATTATTATTAAGTTATATGTCTTATACATTAATATTATTTTGTCATATAGAGTCATTAACTTATAGAATCATATTTATTAATATTAATATATTTACATTAGTTTTAGAGAATAATTTTATATAAAGTTTATGTCATATAAAGGTTTATGATATTAAAATATGTATTTTAGTTTTTAGATATTGATATAGGCTTTAGGCTTGATTGTTATTAATTCTAATATATATATATGAATTTGTATAGACCTTAGGTTAGATAAATATTTAGATAAATATTTAGTTATGTCTTTAGGTTATATAAATATTAATGTTATTAGGTTTATGATTTAAATATTAAAATATTAAAATATATATTCTAGTTTTTAGATATTATTACCATTAGGGTTTCAAGTTTTTTAAAAAATTTTGATATTATTATCATTATATATATTAGTATCTAGATAATTATATTATTTTAAGATTATTTTAAAATGTTTAGTTTAAAGATTTTGTTTTAAAGTTATTAAATAAATAAGATTAATTTATTAAAATTAAAATCAATAAATAAAATTAAAATTAAAATTAGGTTTCATTATTTATTTCCAGCCGACCTGTGCTTTGCCTCTATTATTCTACCCTCATGAGTATTTATTTCCTCCATATGGCTCTTCTTTTATCATCTTTCTCTTCATCTTTCTCTTTTCCCTGATGATGGATCCCATTTGGGATTCGAAACGTTGGTGTAAAAACTCCATTACTGTGGGTTCTCCGATTAGAAATTCAAATATCCCTTTCTCTTTCATGCAATGTCAATTAGCATCTACAATTGAATGAATGTCATTTTCACCTTCATAGTTATAATTAGGTTCCATTATGTTTTCATAAGATTTTTTTGCTTTAATTAGTTGGAGGAATGGTCTCTGAACACCTTGATATGATTTCATGATTAAGGGTGACATGAGTAGAATCTAATGTATTGTGCATATAACACTGTCACCTCTAAGTTTATACGAACCTCGACTTAATAATTTGATTTGAGGATCCCTTGGGAGTTGAAACACTCTTGGTCCAATACCAGGGCTCACCACTATTTGGTGTCATAGTTGGGGAGATGTCTTAGTATGTTTTGTTTCTGCTTAAGAATTTCTTTTTTCTTTTCTATTTTGCACCAATCTTATTCGTTTGAAAATTCTTGAAAAAATCCAAAAAAAACAACAACACTAGCTCTTTCATGCCTTGTAGGAGTAGGTATAACGAAGGGGAATTCTTACCAAAAACCCCCAACCCCTCAAGAAGTCAAACTTTATTCTTCTTCAGTGACTAAGAACTTCCCTCTCTGACTACAGTTGGAAAACCCTTTAGAAGAGCCACCTAAAATTTTTGAAGAACCTACAAGAGAAGAAGAACCTATCTCACCTACCCAAGTTATGGCTTAAAACTAGAACAATGAGCTTTTCCCCATCAAAGAAACCAATGGAGAGGCTAGAATGAAAAATATAAGCCCTAGTGCCCTACAACATTTCCATGGCCTAACCTCTAAAGATTTGGACACCTTGATGTTTGAGTTTGATGTTGTCTGTAGGACCTATGACTATGCCTATGATGCATAGAAAGTGAATTTGTTTCCTTCTACACTCAAAGATGCAACCTTGCGTTGGTTTATGTGTCTACCTAGGCCTAAATGTAACAAAAATTCAACGAAAAATATCATGATTACTATAGGTCCAAAGAAACAAAGGAGGAAATATTTAGGATTACCCTTGGATCTAATGAATCTTTTGAGGACTATGAGGAAAGGTTTCAACTCAATTACAGGAAGTCCAACTCTACCCTTGGTACTGACTCACTCAAGCTAGTTCTTCTCTAAGGGATCACGGAAGATGTAATGGAAACCCTTAACATGTTATACCGATTTCCTTATGATGACATCAAAATTGTACTCAAGAATTACTCTAGGTTTGTTAGGAAGAAGGGTAGGTCTAGCCAAAACTTGGTCAGTTCCTCTCCCTCCGCAACATCCATCAAGCATGATATAGGGAATATGTTTGAGGATTTCAAGAGTGAAATGTTGCATACCTTTTCCCTACAAATGGATACTATAAAATAAAAATAAAACAAGAGGAAGAAGAAAGGGAACTATATATTTTCTTCCCTAGATGTACTAAAATAAATCTTAGGAATGAATGCCCACTGAATGTCATAGAAGTCTTCCTATTCTTTGAAGAGAATCATGCAACAGAAACATGTCCCTCTATACAAGGCCTAAATGTTGTATTCCAAGGAGGAGTAGAGAGTGGGTCAGAACAAATGTGCTTCATTAACCAAAGGAAACCCCTAGGACCTTGATCATATCAACAAGGCATGCAAGGTGCACATTATCCTCACTAAAATCCAAATTAGAATGAACCTTTCCAACCTTGGTACTCGTGTACTCATCCATCATGGTCCACACCTCCTCCTTGGACTTATGCTCCTCCATATCCTCTTCAACCTGTCAACCATAGCTTTCAGACATATCCATCCCAATCTTCCCAATGGGGCAACTCATCACAAGAGTGGAGGCCTAAAAAAAGCTAGTTTACTACCTCCACCCTAACCTCAACCACATCTAACAAATCAATCCCCACCTAACCAAACTCATATGCCCACTCAACCCAATCTGAACTCAAACAATAAGGAGGCACAAAAGGTCTACAACAGAGAAACATCATATAATCTTGAAGGGTTCTCACAAATAATCAAATACCTTCTCCACCTTAAGAACTTGACAAAAAGGAGGAAGAGAGTGCCCCTCAATTCAATACATACCCCTATCCTAAAATGTTGGTCCACCCTAACCAGCACACCCTAGAAGACTTTGAAATTTTAGGAGAATTGAATAATTTGTGTGTCAATATACCCCTTCCCTAAGCCATTAAAGACGTTCCCATATACAAAAAGCTTATTAAGGAAAAAAAATTCAAAATCCCTAGGAGAATAAGAACAAATACCCCCACCATCAATGTTGTTGGACAACTATCTGATCTGATGGTTGGGAGGGAAATCTCCCCAAAATAATTATGCCCTAGTAGCCAAGTAGTGGATGTGCACATCGATGGAATTATGGTCCCTAATACACTAATTTACCTCAGGCTGCAATAAATGTGATGAATGGGGAATCCATGATGAAGCACAATCTCCAAGGGGCTTTCAAAAATACTACCACAGTGTTGCAGCTTACAAATAGATACACATTAGCTCTTGAGGAAATTATTGAGGATGTCATGGTCTCCATTGACTCTTGGGAGTACCCTACTGATTTCATGGTATTCCAACCCAAAACCAAGTTTAATGGATAACATCTCATCTTAGGAAGACCTTGGTTGGCAATTGATGATGCCTACATTAGTTGTGGGGCTTGGAAAATGACTACCAAGAATGGAAATTTATCAAAACAACTTATGTTGTATCCTTCTACTCAACCTTCCATTGAACATGATTTACTCATATGGTTCAAGGATGAGGAAGAGGATGAATGGTATCACACAACCCCCTACCCAGTCTTCACTCTAGATATTATTATAGGAGGGGGACAACTTGATGAGATGACCTTATTCACCATATCTTATAGAACCAACCTCCCACTACCATACTAGTCGATGAATTGCTAAAATAATCTGAGAGTAGTCCCTGTACTGACTTGTTCTTTGTTGACTCTAGCATAGAGCATGTCAATATTCTAGACTCTGGTCCATCTAGAACTCTAAATATCAACCCCTCTCTCTCGGTTAAATAGGAAGAACAATTGTGCAATGTATTGAGGAAACACGTGGATGCTTTTGCTTGGGATTATAAGGTCAAATGAAACATGTGCATCCCTCAATTTGTGCTCATCATATTTACATCAAAGAGGGATGAAAGCCTATGTGCCAACTTTAGAGAAGGATGAACCCACCTCTTAAGGACATTGTGAAAGAAGAATTACAAAAGCTACTGGATATAGGGTTCATATACCAGATTCCAGATAGCGAGTGGGTGTCACCTCTTGTTTTAGTTCGCAAGAAGAATGGGAAGTGGAGAATCTGTGTTGATTACCAGGAACTTAACAAGGACATAAAGAAGTACCATTTTCCTTTTTCCTCCATTGACCAAGTCCTAGATGGCCTTGCAAGAAATAAATCCTTCTCCTTCCTGAATGGATTTAGTGGATATAACCAAATTCAAATCAACCCATAAATACTAAGACAATACCACATTTACATGTCTTCGGGTTACCTTTTCCTATAGATTTCTTCCATTCAACCTGTTTAATTCCCCTTCTACTTTTCATAGGGAATTTATAAGTATTTTTTCTAAACTTATTCATGACCCTCTTGAGATATATAGGGATGAGTTCACTCCTTATGGATATGACTTCCAAGAAACTCTTTCTAATTTGTGAAAAGTATTGAATAAATGTATTAAAATGAATCTCTCATTGAGCCCTGAGAAATGTGAGATTTTTATGAATGCAGGGATTGTCCTTGGCCATTCCATATCCAAGGAAGGGATAGAGGTTGAGCCAAACAATATTTTAATGACCAAAAGGGTCCCTGTCAAACAAAATCAAAGAGATGTTAGGATTTTCCTTGGATTAGCTGGGTATTATAGAAGGTTAATTAAAGATTTTAGCAAACTGGCTTCGCCCTTGTTTGGACTGATGCCTAAAGATTTAGATTTTTGTTGGATAGACAAATATCAACAAACCTTCGAAATACTAAAATACAAGACTACCACTGCACGCATCCTTTGCGGTCCCAACTGGACATTACATTTCCATATACACATGTATGCCTCATACAAAGCTGAAGGGGCTGCCTTAGGTCAAGAACAAGAACAAATTCCTTATTCTATCTATTTCATCATTAAGAACCTTTCTAAAGACGAGTTAAGCTATATTCCAACTAAAAGGGAACTCTTGGTTGTGGTACATTCTTTGAACAAGTTTATGCATTATATCACTTGTTATCAAACTTTGGTTCTCATTGATCATGGCACCATTAAGTATTTAATGAATAAACCTTATGTCAATGCTAGGATAATTAGGTGGTTGTTATTATTCGAGCAAGTTGATTTGACTATGTTGATAAACCAAGGAAAGAGAATGCCATTGCATATTTCTTTTCAAGACTAAACATGCCTGCAGGAAAGGAAGAAATGATAGAAGACCAACTTCTAGATGAAAATATCTTTGCCATCTCAATTCGTTCTCCTTGGTTAGCTGATATAGCCAACTATTTGGTTGCTGGGAGGTTCCCTCCTAACCTATCCTCCAAGTAAAAAGGAAATATTGTCAAGAATAGTGCCCCATTCACCTAGATTAGGGGAAATATTTTCAGATTGGGGCTAGATCAAATACTTAGAAGATGTGTTAGGGAAGAATAGGTCTTTGACATCCTCTCAACATTCCGTAGTGTGACCGAGGGTGGTAGCATTATATATTAACAAAATTTTGTTGTGCCAATGCTATATTTGGTGGATCATTTATAACAACTCTTGGGTTGGTGGGGCCGCCAGATATGGTCGGCTTCGCCAACCCTACCCCCCAATTAAGATATATCAAAACATAAATATGAAATGTGCCATATGTATATTAAATGTAAAGTCATGGGTGAGTGTTAAGATTTTTTGTTGTTGTGTGGGAGGTCACAGGTTTGAGCCCTGACCCTGCCTATTGACTAGTACTGTTGACTTTGACTACCTACGTTGACTTTGACTTTCCATGTGTCACACTGAGGAACTGCCACTTAGCCTACAAAGGCCCATTTTTTGGATGTTTGGAACAAACTTCAGAACATGTTTTCTCCCTCATATGGAGGCCATTTTGCAAACCGAATATACTTCCAGAATAAGCGTAATGAGCTCTTCGACTTGGTGTTGTTTTGATGAGAATTTGATGCTTTTGAACTTTGAGAGCTATGAGGATCCTCCTGGATCATTCCTCTCCACTAGAATCTTTTGGGCCTCCAAATTTTTTGTTTTAAGAAGACATGAGGTAAAGGTAAAACTCCCTCACCCTTATGATTGCCATCCATCTTGTCTTGCTTAGATTCATGCCTTTGAGTCCCACTCAAAGATACTTAACATATCCATGCTTGGAAGTGTGTATCTTTTTTTCTAAAATGGTATCTTCATGTAACTCAGTCATACATTTAGGTGAAAAATCATCTACAATTGGAATTTTCACATTTTTCTATAGATCCATGATCATAGGAGGTTCATAAAACTTCAAATTTTCAATATTTACAACTGAATATATGCACATGTATGGAGGAAAATGTAATTGGAATGCGTTGTGCTCAATGTTTTCAACAATCTTAGAAGGACCATACATGATAGGTTTCAACTATTTACCTTCACCTTTCATCCTTTCTTTGCTGATGTATAGCCATACTTTATCACCAACCTAGAAGTGATGATCCAACCGATGCTTGTCATGGCACATTTTGTACTTGGCCTGACTTTTCTCCAATTGATCTTGCACTACTTCATGAGTCTTTTGGATATTTTAAATGAACTTGATTTCTTTGTATTCATCTCCATGTCCATCCTCCTTAGCTTCTTCACCAAACATGAAGTCCATTGGTGATTTTGGTAGGTACCCAAAACATGTTTCAAAAGGAGATCTACCTATAGAAGAATGCAAGGCCTGGTTGTAAGCATGTTGGACATAATGTAAGGATTCATCTAACAACTTAGGATGCTTTCTGCAATAGCCTTTGAGAATATGTGCCACTATTTTTTTCACTACCTCTGTTTACCCATTGGTTTGTGGATGAAAAGTTATGCTTTTTTTCAACTTAGTGTCCATGAGTCCCCACAAAGTGGATCAAAACTCTCCCATGAAATGAATGTCCTGATCTGAAATGATAGAAGTAGGCAACCCAAAATGAACCCATATATTTTGAAAGAACAATTGTGTAGTCTGTTCCATAGTTACTTTCTTTCTACATGGAACAAGAATACACATTTTGCTAAATCTGTCAACCACAACATACAAATAATCATGCCCTTTTCTAGACATTGGAAGTCCTCCTACAAAATCCATAGATATATTGTCCCATGGTCTAGAAGGAACTGTAAGTGGCATATACAAACCTAACTTTCTATTGCTTGGTTTTCTTGTTGAGCACATGATACAATCTTTGATGTACTTAGCAACTGCTTCATTCATTCGAGGCCATTAGCAATACCTTTGTTACTGTGCCACTATCTTACCTACACCAAAATTCCCTAAAACACGAGAAGAATGTGCTTCCATGATCACATGCACTCTTTCTCCCTTGCCAAGATGGTACAATAACCTATCATGAACATCATAATTCACTTCTTCCACCTAAGCACCTTGAGTTAGTGATTCATAAACATCTTTGAAATCAGTGTCTTCAGCATATTGTTCAATGTAACTTGCATGTTCTATAGAACTATTTTGCAGAATAACTGAAGCATTCAAAGAAGGTCTTGATAACATAACAACTTCTTTATTAGCGGTTCCTTTCTTATATTTGATTACTAAGTGAAATTGTTGCAAAAACCCTATCCATCTATAATGTCGAGACTACTGCAACTTAGTTTGAGATTGAAGGTACTAAAGTGGATGATGATCTGTATGAATCATTGTTTCTTTTCCCATTAAATAATGTTTCCATTTTTTAACACTTTCCACTAATGCATATAATTATTTATCATATGTTGGATAGTTAGAAACTGCTTTAGAAAATGTTTCTAAATGAAAAAAAAAATAGCTTTCCTTTTTTCAATAAAATTGCACCCATTGCATACCCACTAGCATCAGTTTATATTTCAAATGGTTGTTGAAGGTCTAGTAATGCTAAGATTGGAGTTGTCACAATTTTCTGCTTTAAAGTATCAAATTTTTTTTGTTGTTTTCCTCCCCACTGGAAGGATACTTTAGAACTTGTTAAAGCATGAAGTGGTGATGAAATAAAAGAGAAATGAGAAATAAATTTCCTCCAATACTGAACTACACCCAAAGAACTTCTAACTTTCGTCACATTTTTAGGTATTGGCCACTTAACAATTACATCAATTTTAGTTGAATCTATTTTTAGATGAACTCCTCCAACTATGTAACCATGATATACTAAGGAAGTTTTCCAAAATTCACACTTTGAAAGTTTGAGATACAGTTTCTCTCTTTGCAACACATTAAATACTTGTTTAACATGCTTTACACATTCTTCCAAACTTGAACTGAAAATAAGAATATCATCCAGATAGACTATGACAAACTTATGAATAAAAGGATGAAACAAATCATTCATCACTCTCATAAAATTTGTTGGAGCATTGCATAAACCAAATGGCATAACGAGCCATTCATAAAGCCCATATCAAGTATTAAATGCAGTTTTTCATATATCATTCTCTGCAATACGAATCTAATGATAACCACTTCTTAAATCCATTTTTGTGAAGTAAAAAACATTCTTTAACTGATCAAACAAATCATCGATTCTAGGAAGAAGATACATGTTCTTAATGGTGATTTTATTTAAGGCTCTAAAATTAACAAACATTCTACAAGTTTCGTCTTTCTTAGGGACTAATATGATTGGTGATCCACATGGAGAATAACTAGGTCAAATGAAGCCTTTATCAACCAATTCCTTAATTTGTTTCTTAATTTCTTCATTTTCTATGACCGACATTCGATACATGCCAATATTCAGAAGAGGGGCATTAGATTGTAATTGAATCTCATGTTGTATTTCTCATTTTAGAGGTAGAGTTTTTGGTTCATTAAACAATTATTTATAAGAATCTAATATTTCAACCAATTTGTCCTTAAATTGAGAATCACACCCTTGAAAAGAATCATACTTATCTTTAGATTGTTATTTAACAAACATGAAAACATACTTTTTACTTGAACTTATGAGTCTTTTCATTTGACTAACATTGATTAAATCCAAGTTTGTCTTAATTCTGTGTGCCTTGATAATGTATTCAATTCCATCCTTAACAAGATGATACTTATTCTCCCTTTTATGAAATATGGCATCTCAATCATAAATATAAGGACTACCCAACACAACTCCACATATATCCAAAGGAATCACATCTAGCTCAATTTCATTAACAAAAATACTTATTATTACAAACCTTAAACGACATTGTTTTGTGACTTGCATCTGAGTGTTTTCTTTCAACAATCCTAAAGGGTCTGGTTTCGGATGTTTTTTAGTTTCCAATCCAAATTTCCTTACTAGTTCCTTAGATATTAAATTTTCTTGTGATCCACTATCGAATAATGTATCTATATTAGTGTTCTTGGAGATAATCCTGATATGAAACAATTCAACTCTCTTATTTTCTTCAATCATATCATTAGATTTTGAAGAAGATGAAAAACATGTAGAACTAGAGCAAGATTCAGAAGGATTATCTGTCAGGCCCATAGTGGTTATCTTCTTTTCATCACCAGAGTTGGATCCCAAATCTTGTTGGACTACAGCATTAGCTTTCATCTCACCCTTCTTCTTTAGGAACTTCTTTGGCTCGAGTTCTAGATGAAGTTTCCAACACTTGGAGTCATCATGTCCAACCCTATGACAATGAGTACAAGTAGGCCTTTCTCCTTCTTTCTTAGCTGTTGCTGATTTCTTCCCTTTCAACTTGCTCTTCCCGTTGCCTTCTTCGGAATCTTTACTCTCTAAATGCTTGAATGGTTTCTTTAAAAAGTTTGACTGAAAAGGTCTGCCACCTGATTCAATATGAATGGCTTGTACACACACCTCATCAAATTCAATTGGATTAAAAATAAGAAATGTAAGTCACAAATAAGAATGAAAACTTCTAATATACTTTAACAAAGTATCGTGTGTGTTTAATGGAACATTAAGTGATAATGCCTTTTTCCTGGATTCCTATGTAAACTCTTGTACTCCTTTTCCTTTACCTTGCCTTATATGCTGCCAATCCATTACATATTGTTGAACATATCCTAAAGGATAGAATTGCTTTCTAAGAGCTTTAACAAACTTAGACCATGAAGAGATAATTTTACCTTTATGCTTCGAATCTGATTGAGTTTTACTTTCCCACAAAATAAAAGTTGTTCCCCCCATTCTAAGTGTAGCTAACTGAATTTTTTCATATTCACCAACAATATTCTGAATTATATAATACACCTCAAGTTTCTTTATCCAATTATCTATCTTTCCAGGATTCATTTCACCATCATATATTGACAATTGAAACTTGACATCAGGCTTCAAAACAGGAGATTTCTTTTTCTTGAGACTGAATCTGAACTAGAATGATAAGAGAATGAGGAAGAAGAAGAAGTCGAAGATGGAGGAGAAGAAGTTTCATTACCATCATCTTTTTCCTTACCCATTTTCACTTTCGTTCCTTTGGAAGACGAAGTTTCATCTCTAGTATTCTTGTCTTCATAAATTTCTGTAATCATCCTTTGCATGTTAAGGAACATCTGCTGAAATTGCTCCTTGCTCTTTATCTCAGGAGCTTCTCCTTCATTTGAACCTGCCATATTTTGTGAGACATTCCTCTTTCCAATCTCTGGATTTATCTCTTCAAGTTTCCCTTCTCCATGTTGCAACCTGGATCTATTCAACATTGATATTGGAAAATATCCTACTTATACATGATCAACCTTGCTTTGATACCAAAATATGATCTGAAAACACAGAATTGACTATTTTCTCAATTTCACCAAATATTAACTAAGGATTATTTTATGTGAATGAATCAGAGAAAAACTGATTTTTAAGTGCCTTTAAACTTAAACTTGAAATCTAAAAATGAGCATGAACAACAGAAAGAAAAGAAGCAAACACATAAAGCTTTGACAATGAAGTTTGTCCCTCCTCGACTACATCTTTGGCTCCACTTCCAAGTGGGCATCCATTGTATTAGGAATGCTCAAAATGTCTCTTTACGTAAAATTTATCGATTCTAGAATGTGCATGCAAGCACCAATGATTATTGTCAGAATGAAGGCCTCGACCTCTACTCTCCAACGTAACTTTTTATTCTCAAAAAGGCCCAAGGATGGCCAAGTTATGCCCAAAAAGGCATTTACAAGCACAAAATAATACAATGTTTGCAGACTCACTGTATAACTCCCTCCACCGATGGCGCAGTGTCGACCTTTTTATAGAAGACCATGGGAGGTCCTGGGCGAAAACTCGTGGGCCTCCCAGGGTCGTTTTGTCAAAGTTGGCAAATAGTTTGCAATGTATCACAACCATATACCACATATGGTATTACATAGTTTTGAACCAACATATATTAAACCCCATCGCATATCGTTGAACTGTATAAAAATACCCCACGGATATAGTTATAACCATTGTGTAAACATTGGACCAGAGGCATGTGGTATATATCATATGGTTTGTGGTGGTATTACGTTGCTCCGTGTGGAAAATCGTGGCATAACTATTTGCAATGTGACCTACGTGGTAGCATTATGTATTAAAAACATTTTTTGCATCGATGATATATTTGGTGGATCCTTTATAATAACTCTTGGGTTGGTGGGGCTGCCAGATATGGCGGGCCCCGCAACCCTAACCCCCACTTAACACATATCAAAACATAAATATGAAATGTGCCATATGTATATTAAAAGTAGAGTCGCGGGCCAACGTTAAGATTTTGTGTTGTTGTGTGAGAGGTCACAGATTCAAACCTCGACCCTTCTAGTTGACCTGCACTATTGACTTTGATTACCTGCGTTGACTTTGACCTGCCACGTGTCACACTGAGAGACTTCCACTTGGCTGGCAAAGGCCCATTTTTTTCTTGTTTGGAAAAAATTTCAGAAAGCATTTTCTCCCTCATACGGAGGCCATTTTGCAAATCGAATTTACTACCAAAATTAACATGACGAGCCCTTTGACTTGGTGCTAGTTTCATGAGAATATGAGACTTTTGAACTTTGAGCATTATGGGGATCCTCCTGGATCAATAATTCAACACTGAAGTATAAAATTCCATTACAACCTCAAGTGACTCTAGAGCCATTTGAAAAGTGAGGCATGGATTTCATTGGACCTATTGATCCCCTATAAGGAAATAAAAAGTATATCATTGTATGCACCAATTATGTGACCAAATGGGATGAAACAAACAATTAAAGGAATAAACTGAGCAGAAGGTGGTTGAATTTATGAGGGAGAGCAATTCCTAGAAATTTGGTCTTCCAAGGGAATTAGTCACTGATGAAGGAGAACAATTTACATCAAGTTTGATTGAATATCTTATGAACTGGCACCAAATCAAGCATATGACATCTACTTCCTATCACCCTCAATAAAATGGGCAGGTTAAAGTCACAAATAGAGGATTGGAGAGAATTATTACCAAGGTTGTTAGCAATAGAAGAAAATATTGGGTACACAGACTTGTGGAAGCCACTTGGGCCCACAACATCACTCGGAATACCACCACTAGATTTACTCCATTTGAGTTGGTCTATGGGAAGAACACCTTGAGGATGAAAACTCAGTTCGACTTGGACCTCACTATAACAAAATAAAAAATTCTACTCCAATTCAATGGTCTAGATGAATTTAGAACGCAAGATCTCATGCACACTAAGGTTAACCAGTGACAAAGGAATATTTGACATGATAAGCACATCAGAGAAAGGACTTTTCAAGGGAGATTGGGCCCTGTTGTATGATTCCATATTCAAGGATTTCAAGGGGAAGTACCTAACTAGTAGAGAAGTGTCGTGAGAATGGGTCTGTCCAAATCAAAACAATTGATGAGGAAGGGATTCCCTTACTTGTTAATGGTCATAGGTTGAAGTTCTACAAGAAACATTTGTCCAAGGAATATTTTTTCAGCTCAGTCAGTAGAGAGTTAAATGTGATTGGGAGGCTCATAGATCTTAGTCCACCAAATTTATAAAATAATAATAATAATATTAACGGTGCCTATATGTAAACCTCCATGAAGAATCTGATGCCACTTCCTGATTTGAAAACCTCTCTAAGGCAATCGACAAGAAAAGAAGAGAAGAGAAGAAAAAATAAAATATGAAAAGATCCCCCAGTGAAAACCTCCTCTGAAGTACCTAGGGCAGGCATGAAGGTTGGAAACCTCTGCAGAGGTAACCTGCATGTCTCAACAAAAAAATAAGAGAAAATCACAGGGAAGGAGTTCTTACACCACTTTTTCTAACATATTTTCTTTGCAAGACTCCAAACAGTTGACATAATCATGGTTATAGGGTAGCATCTACAAGTGTATTCCTCCATTTTTCTGACCACACATTTCATTTCCACACTCCCCACTCACATACCTACCTCTCTCCATCATCCATCCAACAAAAGAATCAAATTATGCCTCCTCGTTGTAATGCTACAGGAGGAGCCTGTAATGCTACAGGAGGAGCCTGTAATGATATAGGAGGAGCCTGTAATGCTATAGGAGAAGCCTAAAATGCTACAGGAGGGAGATTAGATCGGAGAAAGAGACCACAGGGTCATACTTTCTTTAGGTAATGTTGAGAGAGGTCCACCATCACCCACCCACTCCATCTAGCCAAAGTTAGCTCAAATTTCCTCTCTGTCATGCATCTAAGAAAACACAAAAAGCCTATGTTTTCCATTCTTCCACTACCTACACCACTTCCTCATGAACTTGATCCTTTCCTCATAATTTCATGACCTACCCTCAATCTGACATGCAAAATGAGGTCTTGAAAAAGGCGATTAAATGACTTCTAGAAGAAGTAGACTCATCTTGTAGTAGCGTGTATTATCACAAAGGAACTCCTTAAAATTATTTTTTTCCACCCACAAACAACATCATGGAGCCATTTCTGAAGTAGATGAGAGGAACATCATCCTTAGGAAGCATTCCATCCACTCCCACAACAACAGATTGGACATAGGGAATGGACTTACACACACAACAAATTTATAAGTCAAAATACCATCAAGTTATGAAGACCTGAAGAAAAATAGGAAAAGAAAATCAACACCCTTAAGATCACAATGTTACGAGATCTAGTTCCAGCATGCAAGCATCTCTAGCAATTTGATCCACAATTAGGCTTAGGTATGACAACCCTCATCTCTTCCCTATGCATATAATGCTAAAATGCGTTAATAGTCGAGAAAGGAATTTTAATGGGTTGGAGGTAGAAAGTGAACTTGACCACCTTCGATTAGTAAACTAAAGTAACTTTTAGGTACACATGAATGTGGAAAAGTCAACTCAAGTGAGGTGGTTATTACGAGTGAGGTGATAATCACAAGGAGTATGGCGATCATTGTAAGGAGTGGGGACACCAGTTAGAAAAGGGAAGTTTATGCAAGAGCTATGTCATCACAACACTCTGAGCCTTTGCGACAAAAGGAATATTAAGTACTAGGCTCGACTTCATTTGCACCATCACACATTTCTAGAAAAAACAGTTAAAGGACAAGAGAGTGCTATTAGACTACCTAGCTTTCCACTAAGCTACTTTAAACTATGGTGGAAAGTTCTACAGGAGAAGATATAGGAGGAGAAACATGAGTTTTTGAACTGCTATATAAGGGTCGATAAGAAGCTACAATAGGGAATTTGATGGTGAAAAAGAACCAAAGTGACCCAAAGTTGTCCTCAAACCCTCATGCACATGAAAAAGATATTTTTAAAAGGAGTAAGTTGCTTTCTCCCCCCTCTTACCTGTAATAGACAATTGAGTAGTAGTTCCTTTTGGAAATTTTTGTGTGTAAATGAAAGATAGGGACAGAAAAATAATTTGCTTTGATATAAATTCTAGCATCCTTGTCCCTCACTGATAAAAAGTAAGTTTAATAATATTTCTACCATGAAGATTGCTCTGAGGAAACATTTAAATTCACACATATGTAACACTAAGAAGGAGTAGTAGAAGAAATGGGGGGAAGATTCAATAGAAGATAATTGACAGACATAAAGAGAATTTACAAACACCCTCCTATAGTAATCATTTTTCTAAGACATCAGTGGATGGGTTTCTTTGAATAGTTGAAAGGGTATGATGATGACATCACTCAAGAATTTGTCATGGCACTACATTTTCAAGGAAAAGATAGTGCAACTATTTTTGTCAGAGGATTGACCATCTCTTTATGTCCTAAAACCATAAGTAGAGTGACCACCTTACCCTTTGTTGGGCACCAAATCTGCTTAACTTTTCCTTACATTTCCACCCATCCTTTTATCCTTTTTGCACTCATTAACATGCATTTACTATGATAAACCTATGAGGTACACCCCTTTCTCTATCTCTTGGAATATTTAATTAATGAAGTAAAGTCACGAGGGTTTTATCGATGCGAACCACTAAAACTTGTTATGTCCGCAGATTCCGAGGAACAGGTGTTGATCTCATAGCATGTAGCAGCAGTTCTGCAATTCACAACAGTTGTTCAAAAATGTTCAAACAACATAACCAACTCGCAGCTATTTTAATCCATTTTGGATCATTTCTGTTCTCTCTCTCTCGACACTAGTGCTATTTTGAACTATTGTATATTTTTGGGCACTTAGTTGCCAAGTTTTGGGGAAGATGTTATTACCCCTGTATTGTATAAAAGAGGTTTCATTCATGTGCGAAGGGTTAGCCGTGCAGAGATATGTATTGTAATAGCTCTTCTATAAATTAATAAAGTATAAGTACCTTCGTTGTTATATCTTTCATTGTGAGTTAACACAACCCTGATAAGAGAGCTAGACCACTCTTCTAATTAGGTGTTACGTGTTTTCCTTTTATGTATGTTGTTTATTTTCTATATTTATTTTCTTATTGTTGTTACAGATTTCCATAGAACTTTGTCAATGTCTTTATAAGTCTGCAATTTAATTCCTATCACTATTAGAGTGATGCTTTAATTTCTTAGTCACGAACCATTGGTTGATGTAGGATTGTAACCCTAATCCTACATATACCTTACGTGTTACCCTAAAAAGTGTAAGCACCTGGATTAATGAATTAATGTAGGGAAATGGGGTTGAATAATTTGTTCACACTCCCGGGGAAGGCTAACAAGGTGCGAGCCACGATCTGTATCGACCAAAGGGTAAATCTCTTATCTTAGGAAGGGAATTTCTACCCTACTCTAAGTCCTAAGGGTAGTATTTTGATTTTTCTTGTTTTTATTGTTTTTAGGATGAGAGGTTTGTTTTAATTAGATGTTTTAGATTTTCTGGAATTATCAGAACTCGATCTCTCATCCCGGGGAGGGAATGGTCCTTTGACTTCCTACTCCAGGTCTCAACCTTTAGATTTTCTTGTATGCTTATTATTTTCTTGTTTGGTTTCTTGTCTTGGGGAGGGAAGGGTCTTTTAACACCCTGCTCCAGGCCTTGAACCCTAGGTTCCTCTTTCTTTGGCTGTTTTCATTTCTATTGTTAAAAAAAAAGTGATATGTCATCCTGGGGAGGGAATGGTCTTTTGACACCCTGCTCCAGGTCCTAAGCATTGTGACCTAATATCGACATTTTCATTACACCAACTTGCATGAACAGAGATTTGAATAAAAGGGGCAAAGGAAGAGCCCAAAAGAAGGGAGGACAGGATTTGGGAAGGAATACTTATATCCAACAAATCATCGCAAAAGCTGAATCAGAGGCATCTTCTCGTGCCGCTGTGAGGCTGGGTGAGTGGACAAGATTGGAGGGACAATCTGTAGATCAGTGAGTGCTATCCACAACACCCCTGTTGATTTGATACAACAGACCCTTCCAGTAGCTGAAGAAACATGCAACAGTATACCTAATGAAGGGGTATTGTTGCTGGTAACAGAAGGAGAAGAAGTTGCAAGCAGAACATCTAAGGGACCAGCCCATTCTAGTAGGGAAGAAGAAGTTGCAGAGAAGGGGTCTGAAGGGTCAAGCCACTGTGACAGAGAGGAAGAAGTTGTAGGGGAACTTCTATCACCAAGGGATAGAGGGAGTGTTGTTAAAGCAACTCAAACCCTTGTGATAAGAACCCTTCCATCCTTTCCTGCAGAACCAGATAAAATTCCTAGTAATTATTAGAGGATATTCATGGCACCTACAATCTCCACTATCGACTTCCCAGTTAGGGATCTTCGGATTGGCGCACCAACAAAGCCCATTCCTTTAACAACTTTACCTAGCTTTCATGGTCTTTCTTCGGAAGATCTCGACTGGTTCCTATTTGAATTTTATATTGTATGTTGGGGATATGATTATATAACGGATGCTCAAAAATTGAAAATCTTCCCTACTACACTAATGGGGACAACCCTGCAATGGTTTATGGGTCTTCGAGGAAAGACTATTTCCACACGGGATGAGACGAAAAATGCTTTTCTAGAGAAGCATTAGGACTACTATAAATCAAGAGATATTAAGGAAGAACATTTTAAGTTTATACAGATAGAGGAAAAAAATATGGAAGACTATGTGGAACGTTTTAAATACACATTGTAGAGACCAGGTCAATCTTACATGGATAAGGATATTTTGAAAATTATCCTTCTCTGGGCCTTTCGAGAGGACTCTTTGGATTTTTTAAACATAGTAGGAAAGGGAGATATATCAAAAGAGAACTTCGATGCCATCTGTGAGCTGTGAATCTAGTGCTCAAGGGGAGTTGCAAGGAATAAACAAGGGGTTCAGTCAACGAAAGTATCTAGTGGAGGTGTCACAAAAGGAGAAATTGGAAATCTACTAAATAACTTGAGGACTAACATCATGAGTACCATGTCTGAACAAATGGACATGCTGCAAGTAAAATAGAAACAACTAGAATTGGAAAGAACTATGGCTATATTTTGCCCAAAGTGCAGGAAGAAGCATCCACAGAGGGAATGCACATTGAACTCTGTAGAGGAATGGTTGGGAATGGAATACCCCCTGTTATTGGGAAAACTAGTGTCCATTTAGAGCTACTAGTCCCACTAAGACGAGTAGCTATCTTAGAAAAAAATAAACTAAAGTTACTTGTGTCTTCCTTTATGATAGATAGATGAGAGAGAAGCAGAGAGTACCAACCTCGGTCTTTCACTTGGCTCCTTGCTTGTTTCCTCCCTCCTTTGACAGAGCTTCACCACTCTTTCCTCACTTGTCCCACTTCAAAGAAAACCTGAAGAGTCAAAGCAGCATAATACCATCAAAGCATAGAGATCTATAACCATAAACAATATGAGATCAGATGTATATTGACCATACAAATGCATACACCAATACAAGATTCAGAAATATACAAGAACATGGAGGAAAATTCAAATAGCTCTATTGATAAAAGTAGTAGAAGAGAGGATTACAACCCAGTGGTCTAACCCAGCGCCATCCTCCCAGCATGAAAGCCCTCTCCACCTCATGAAAAGCTAGATCACCCAACACTACAATGTTTCACAGAGAAACCAACAACACTTCCTTACAAAATACAAAATTTCAGCCTCTGGATCTCTAGGATGAGGGATCCATATATAGATATTTGTAGGTGGGTGAGTCATCTTTTGGGATTTTGATTAGTGTCATTTCTCTGATAGTTCTTAGTTCCACTTGGATATTTCATGATCTCTTACTCATCCCTAGGTGAATTCAGAGAGGCAAGTGCCAAATGAGCAGTTTCTAGAAGATTCTCTGGGTTTCAACCTAGAAAACTACCTCTGCCATTTGTTTGTTCTCGCTCATCGCACCATACAGAAGGGATTTTTAGTATGCATCGCACCCTCTATGTGTAACAGGTGAGATGCATCGCACCCTCAGCATGGAGCAGTCTGTATGGTCCAGTTTTGACCAGTTCTGAGTAGTTTTTTAGGAAGAACTTCTGGGAAATGATGTAATCAGTTGACCTTGTTCTTTTAAGGTATGAACAACACTTTTAGAGGCTTAGAAGCCCTTGGTTTATGGACATATGTGATTGGGGTTTCAGTGCCCAAATATGTCTATAACAGTTGCCCCCTAAAACATGAGGTCATAAATCTTTTGATGTCGGGTGAAATGCTTTATCATGAGGATCCCAGGTTTTTCGAACTAGAAGGTGACCTGTAATAAGATACAATACAATAAATTATCTTCATAATATTTTCATGATCTAGCTGAGGTGGGAATTCCCATGCTCAGCTTTATAAATTCATTTTCATGTACATAGGACAGAGAACCGTCTGTGTGGCAGACTGATGATTCTGGTAGAGCCATCATCCCTTGGTTTGGATGATTATCTGTGCAGCTATGATGTACATTTGATGTCTTTATTTTTCCTGAATATATCGCAGCTTGAATGGATGAAACTAGATATGGGGTGTTCAAACTCATCCAATCTTCACCCGAAGTACAAGTCGATCCATGTGAAAAGATGTTCTGATGTCAAACATGGAAAGACATCGCCTGATAACCAGCCAATGATGTAAGCTGTTAACAGGCGTGAGAGGAATCACCGATAATGATGATGACCCTCAAGGTATTTCAGTACAATTCACGTGGTGTGAATACATGAGTCGATGTCGAACACCCCGTAAAATCTTTCGGTCAACGGCCATTGATGTAAACTTGTCGCTGGAAGTGAGAAACTTGCCATTGAGGCATGCAAGCTTCAAAGTACTGAAAGTGTTGTTCCTAAGTCAACTTCTTGGATAATGAGCTGATGTCAAAAAGAAGTGACCCGTCACAGGAGGGCCTTAATGAATCCCACATCTACGACACGGAACAGAGAAAATGATTTTGTGGAGGTGAAAACAATCTGATGATACAAGGTTCAGGGTGGCTGTCACGAAAGATGGAGAGTGAAGGTATTGCAGTGGACGAGGCGTAAGCTAGGTTGGTGAATTCTCTGAGTGACTTCTCTTGAACATATCAGCGAAAATGAAATGGATTGGTAGCGTTAACCCCAAAAATGGATGGTGCGGAGGACCAATGGTGACATGACCGGTGAATGGAATAACCCAACCCGACTCAATCATGGTGATGGAGTGAAAGTGTCATGTTCAAGAGTGACCTACTACCAATAAAGTTCTCCAAGTTTTCTTCCCAATTTTTCCCCAGTTATTTCTAACCAGTACCTCTTTATTTTTGTCAAGCTTGAGGAGGATAACATATGCTTGTTCTATAATTTTCCCTTTGGGAAAACCTATCGCTATGTTTTAGCGAGCCTAGCGACAGTGAAACTCGCTCTTGTCTGTAATGGACAAGTTCATTGCTATTGTTTTAACGAGTTTAATGACAAATATAACTCGGTCCTTTTCAATTTTAGAGAGTCTGAAAAGAAACTGAAAGGAAACTCCAGTTATCCTTTTTCGTAGTATAATCCCTTAAGCCCGAAAAAGTATAAAATAATACGAAAGGGGTGACTTTTCTGATCACTTTAACGAGCCAAAAAAGACAAGCTCTCGATCTTTTTGTGGAATGATCCCTCAAGTCCAAAAAGATTAAAATATAGAGGAGGGATGGCACTTCCAATCACTTTAATGAGCTGGAGAGGCCAATTGCTCGGCAATCTTTTTATATTTTACTAGTCTAAAAAGAGCTTAAAAGAGACTCGTCTTTGAGAAACGAGTGATATTTTCAGGTAGTAGCTGGTTCCAAGAAAGGTTTGGAACTTTTCAATAACAGCAGTGTAAACAAGGTGGCTAATAGAATCACTTGTCCCAGTTGTTCCTCAAAAGGGTAAACAATCAAGTGGAGGCGAATGATCGGCTAAAAAGTGGAGGTGATGGTAAGAACATGACCAAGGCTCAAAAGTTGACAGTAATGCAATCACAAGGGTTATTTACCGAAAGTGGGTTCCTTTTTTAATGAGCGTGAACTCTGGGGGACCATATGCTCATAACTAGGTTTATTTTTTAACGAGCATGAACTGTGTGGAAACATTACTCATGCGAGTCGTATAATAAGGATATCTCTCAATAGTAGGTTCATTTTTTAAGGAGCTAGCCCCATGCGCAACTTTTCTCCAAAGCCTTTTTTATGCAAGCTAGGAATGACCAACCTACGAGGTTAAAGCGTTGAGAGCCTACAAACTAAGAAAATAAGCCTACAAACTACAAAAATAAAAGGTCATTTTTCACTCGCATGCAAAAGGTTTGCATGCCCCCAGGTATAAAGAAAAGCAGAGTTTCGAGGTTACCATATGGAAGTTTTTGCATTAAAGCAAGGTATTTCCATCCACATTTGCAGACAAAACACTTCCTTGGCTATGTCCGTCGAAATAGACAAAGGTGAATGGTGGGAGATTCCACTCACATAACGTTTGACACGGGAATCCTTTTCCAGTCTAATCCCATTTTCCTAAACTCACGGGTGTGTTAGACTAGTCATATATCCTACACAGAAACCTACTTATATCTGAGGTTTTCCTGCCGAAGCAGACCAAGGTGCATGCCCCCTGGGTTTAGTCACATTCACCGAATCCCTCATGCTGATCAAGTGGATGGACCAGAGGTTGATGAGACATTCCTTGTGCAAAAAGAATAGTTAGGGATGGTATTTGACTATTAGCCATGTTTGAACCAAGAAATGAAAGCTGGTCAATGAGCTGGACCATTCTGCCTTCATACGGGAAACACATCACCCTAAAGAGTGAGGAAACAATAGCTCCCATGCTATAAATGTAGTCTCGTCCAAGGAGTAGATTGTAATCTAATAGCCCTTGGACTACCATCACGTTTAGATAAATGGTTTTCCTTCTGAAAGTTATAGGAAAATTTGGAAGGATCCCTAATGATCGACTGGTTCCTTTGTTGAAGCCTAACAAATTTAAAATCTCAGGCAGAAGTGATGGCGAACCAAGCACTTTCCAAGAAGTTGAGGAAAGGATACTCACGGAGGCCCCTTCATCTATGATAGTACGAGGCATGATCATTCTATAAGATTGTACTATGACTCAGAATGGTACATTAGATGGTAGGTGGGGTCTCCCTAGTAGATTCCAATCGAAGGAAATGACTAGATTGCTTGGAGAACGGACTGAATAGACAGCCAGATGAATCTCTAACGAACTTTCTTCCTGCGGTAAAGGAACGGGTAGATTGCCCCCAGGTTCATCGGATTCTGTGTTAACAAAAAGAATTTGAACGGTGTCGTTCTCATTCTCTTTGGGGACTGTATCATCTGAAGGTGGACCTTCTGAAGACAAGACTGGGTCAACTGCCATCTCGACCTGTTGACTTTGGTCCGGTGTGGACTTAGAGGGTTTATCTTCAATGATAGGTGCTTCAACTGACAAAAAAGGTGTGTCAGTCGGATTTTCAACTAGCGATGGACTAGGCAAGAGTTTCTTGTATCTAGGAGGAAGTCGCTGCAGTGAAGCAAGACGGTTATCCAAGACTCTTTTAGCTTCATCCAGGAAAGGACAACGGTGGAGGGCATGATCGCCTTCACACAGTCTACAAGGAAATTTAGATCTTCCTTTCTATCCATTGATTTTGTTTTCACTAGTTGATGGTGTGCTCTCAACATGATCGTCAGAGGTTGACAACACCGGATTGTGCAAGCGGGGAGACCAGTCCCTTAAGATCTGTGGAATGCAAGGAAAATCTCAATGATAGTGGTCCCATTTGAAAATGACACATGGAGATTTAGGTTTGGACAGTTCAGTGTGTGTATTTTCACCAGATGATGCATGGTTGCCCCCTTTCGCCCTTGGCTTCTTCTTCTTCTTTTCCTTCCCTTTCTTCTTCTTCTCAGTTACTTGGTTTCTAGTGTTACTAGCTTCACCAAGCAAAGATGAAGAAGGAGAAGGAGGAACAAATGAAGTAGAAGGTTGGGAGGTAACTCTAGTATCATATGGTTGTTGATTCAATTGCTCATGAATCACAGGGCTTTGAACGACAGAGTGTTACAGGGAAAAGTGTCTATGCAAAACTGCCAATCCCACTAAGGTGTGGTAGCTACCTTAGAAACAAACAAAGTAAAACTACTTTCATTTTCCTTTATGAAAGATAGATGAGAGAAGAATAAAGGAGACCAACCTCTGTCTTGCGCTTGGATCCTTTCTCAATTCCTCTCTCTTATGATATTCCTTTGCTACTTTCTTCCTTGTACACCCAGCTTTACAGAGTACCTGTAGAATCAAAGCAGCATAACACTATACGAGAACATGGATCTATTATCATAAACAATCTAGGATCATATGTAAATTAACCATACAAATGCACAAAACATAGATTACACAAGAGTATGGAGGAAAACTTGAATAGCTTTATTGATAATCAAGAAAGAGCCAAGAGAGTTACAACCAGTTGTTTTGACCCAGCATCATCCTCTCAGCAAGTAAGCCCTTCTTCACCTCATGCAAAGCTTAGATCTCCCAACACTATGATGTTGCCTCAAGAAACCAACAACAATTCCTTACAAGATGTAAAATTCCAGCCTCTGGATCTCTGGGATGAGGGATCCATATATAGATATCTGTAAGGGAGATGAGTCAGCTTGTGATTTGATTAGTGTCTTCCCTCTGATAGTTCTTGCTTCCACTTGGAGATTGATGATCTCTTACTCATCCTTGGTCGAATTCAGAAAGGCAAGTGTCACAGGAGAAGTTTCTGGAAGATTCCATGCTTCTCCACCTCGCGGATTGACACTGCCATTTATCTCTTCTCGCCCATCGCACCCCATAGAAGGGCTTTTTGAAATGCAACACACCCACTAAGTGTACTTAGGTGAGATGAAACACACTTTGCCTATGGAGCAGGTGAAATGATCCTGTTTTGACCAGTTCTGAGTAGTTTTTCATGGAGAACTTCTGGGAGAAGCTGTAATCAGTTGACCTTGTTCCTTTAGGGGTTGGAACAACACTTTTAGAGACTTAGGAGCCCTTGGTTTATGGACATTTTATGCTTGGGGTTTCAAGTTCCCAAAAATGTATATAACAGTTGCCCCTAAAGCATGAGGTCGTTAATCTTTTTTGATGTCGGGTGAAATGCTTTATCATGAGGATCCAAAGTTCTTTCAAGTTGGGAGGAGACCTGTAATAAGATACAATACAATACATTATCTTCATAATATTTTCATGATCTAGCTGTGGCGGGCATTCCCATGCTCAGCTTTATAAATTCATTTTCATGTACATAGGACAGACAGTCGTCTGAGTGTAGACTGATGATTTTGGTAGAGCCATCATCCCTTTGATTGGATGATTATTTGTGCAGCAATGATGTACATTTGATGTCTTTATTTTCCTGAATATATATCGCAGCCCGGATGGATGAAACTAGATCCAGGGTCTTCAATCTCGTTCGATCTTCACTCAAAGTACAGGTCGATCCATGTGAGTGATATTCTGGAGTCGAACATGGAAAGACATCGCCTGATTACCAGCCAATGATGTAAGCTGTTAACAGGCACAAGAGGAATCACTGATAATAATAATGACCCTCAAGGTACTACAGTACAATTCACGTGGTGTGAATAAATGACTTGGCGTTGAACACCACGCAAAATCTTTCGGTCGAAGGCCATTGATGTAAACCTATCACCGGAAGTGAGAAACTTGCCATTGAGGCATGCAAGCTTCAAAGTACTGAAAGGGGTGTCCCTAGATCGGCTTCTTGGATAATGAGCTGATGTCGACAAGAAGCGATCCGTCATAGGAGGGACTTAATGAATCCCACATCAATGACACAGAACAGAGCAAATGATTTTAAAGGAGGTGAAAACAGTCTGGTGATATAAGGTTCAGGGTGGCGGTCATGAAAGAATGGAGCGTAAATGTATTGCAACGGGTGAGACACAGGTGAATTCTCTGAGTGACTTCTCTTGAACATATCAGCAACACTGACATGATGGATTGGTAGCATTAACCCCAAATGTGGATGGTGTGATGTGACCATGGTGATGCGACCGGTGGATGAAACAACCCAACCCGACTTGGATGCGGAGTGAAAGTCTCATGTTCAAGAGTGACTTGCTACCAACAAAGTTTCCTCAAGTTTTCTTCCCAATTTTTCCCCAGTCATTGCTGACCAGTACCTCTTTATTTTTGTCAAGCTTGAGGAGGATAACATATGCTTGTTCTATAATTTGCCCTTCGGGAAAACCCATCGCTATGTTTTAACGAGCCTAGTGATAGTGAAACTCGTTCTTGTCTACTATGGACAAGTTTGTCGCTATTGGGTTTTAACGAGTTTAACGACAAAGATAACTCGGTCCTTTTCAATTTTAGAGAGTCTGAAAAGGGACGTAAAGGAAACTCCAAAAATCCTTTTTCGTCATCTAATCCCTTAAGTACGAAAAGGTATAAAAAAATATAGAAGGGATGAATTTTCGATAATTTTAATGAGCCGAACAAAACAAGTGCTCGATCTTTTTGTGTAATAATCCCTCAGGTCCAAAAATATTAAAATCTAAAGGAGGGATAGCACTTCCTGTCCCTTTAACGAGCTGGAGAGGCCAATGGCTCGACAATCTTTTCATATTTTATGAGTCAGTTGAAAAGAGCTTAAAGGAGACTCGTCTTTGAGGAACGAGTGATAAAATTGGGTAGCAGCTGATTCCAGGTAAGGTTTGGAATTTTCCAATCACGGCAGTGTTACAAGGATGGCTAATAGGATCACTCTTTGCAGCTGTTCCTCAAAAGGGGTAAACAATCAAATGGAGGTGAATGATCGGCCAATACAGAGTGGAGGTGATGATGGGAACACGACCAAGGCTTTAAAGGCTCAAGTACTACATTCACGATGATTATTTACTGGGAATTAGTTCATCTTTTATTGAGCTTAAATGCTGGGGGAAACATTTGCTCATTGCTTATGTTTATTTTTTAACGAGCATGAAGTCCGCGTTAAAACTGCTCGATTAATCCAGTCGTATAATAAGAATGTCTCATATATGAAAACGAAAATATTTAAAGTTTTGCCCCACATCCTTTCTTTATGCAAGTTAGGAAACGACCAATCATACGAGTTAAAAGGGTTAGAGGACCTACAAATTTAAAAAATAAATGGTCGCTCTTCGCTTGCACACCAAAAGGTTTGCATGCCCCCAGGTATACAATAGAGTTTCAAGGTCACCTCTTATTCTACTGACAAAACATTTGTTTTTTCGGGAAAGGTTTACCTCTTTCAGGTTACCAAAGATTGTTTTATCTATAGTGAAAACAAAACACTTCTTCGGCGATGCCTACTGAAATAGACAAAGGCAGGTGGCGCAGACGCCTCCACCCACATAACTTTGACAAGGGAATCTTATTCCACTCCAACCCCCTTTTCCAGTCACAGATGGGAGTGTCAGACTAGTCATATATCTCTCGCGGAAACCTATCCTATATCCGAAGTTTTCCTGCCGAAGCAGACCAGGGTGCATGCCCCTTGGGTTTCAGTCATGTTCCTCGAATCACTCGCGCTCATCAGGTGGACGAACTGGGGATTGATGAGACATTCCTTGTGTGAAAATACCATTCAAGGATGGTATATGACTATTTGCTATGCGTGAACCAGGGAATGAAAGCTGGTCTACGAGCTTGACCACTCTTCCTTCGTGCGGAAAACACATTACTCTAAAGAGTGATGAGACAATGGCTCCCATGCAATAAATATAGTCTCGTCCAAGGAGTAGATTATAATCTAGTGTTCCTTGGACTACCATTACGTTCATGTGAACAGTTTTCCCTCTCAATGTTATGGGCACATTGGGAAGGATCCCTAACGGTCGACTGGTTCCTTTGTCAAAGCTTGTTATATTTCTCATCTCAGGCAAAAGCGATGGCAAACCAAGTGCTTTCCAAGCAGTCGAGGAAAGGATACTCACAGAAGCCCCTTCATCTATGATGGTACCAGCCATAACCATTCTATATACTTGAGCAATGATTCGGAATGGTACACTAGCCGGTAAACGGGGTCTGCCTAGCTGATTCCAGTCGAAGGAAACAACTAGGTTGCTTGGAGGTGGGACTGAGTAGATGGCCAGGTACGACTCTGACGAACTTCCTTCCTGTGGT
The DNA here is from genome assembly GCA_031772625.1 of Pinus tabuliformis. Taxonomy (NCBI): domain Eukaryota; kingdom Viridiplantae; phylum Streptophyta; class Pinopsida; order Pinales; family Pinaceae; genus Pinus; species Pinus tabuliformis. The sequence continues at coordinate 533,410,724 of CM062810.1, read as the reverse complement.
AAAGGAATGGGTAAATTTCCCCCATGTTCATCGAAGTCTGTGCTTACGAAAAGAATTTGGACGGTGTCATCCTTGTTCTCTTTGGTGACTGTATCATCTGAAGATGGAACCTCTGAAGGCAAGACCGGGTCAACTGCCGCCTCGACCATTTGACTTTCGTTTGGTATGGGTTCAGATGGTTTATCTTCAATGATAGATGCTTCGGCCGACAACCTGGGCGGGTCAGCCAGATTTTCAACTAGCGACGGACTCGGCAAGAGTTTCTTATATCCAGGGGGAAGTCGTAACGGTGAAATCGGACGATCGTCCAAAACTCTTTTAGCCTCGTATAAGAAGGGACAATAGTGGACGGCGTGATCGCCTTCACATATTTTACAAGGAAATTTGCACTTTCCTCTTTGTCCAGGGACTTCACTTTCACTAGTCGACGGTGTGTTTTCAACATGATCATCAGAGGTTGACGACACCGGGTTGTGCAAACGAGGAGACCAGTCCCTTAAGATCTGAGGGATGTAGGGACAATCTCTATGATAGTGGTCTCCTTTGCAAATGACACATGGCGATTTAGGCCTGGTCGGTGCAGTGTGTGGATTTTCGCTAGACGACGCTTGGTTGCCCCCTTTCACCTTTGGCTCCTTCTTCTTCTTCTCTTTCTTCTTCTTTTCCTTCTTCTTCTCAGATACTTGATTTTTGGCTTTACCAGCCCCATCAAGCGAAGAGGAAGGAGGAGAGGAAGAATTGGACGAAGTAGAGGGTTGGGGGGTAACTCTGGAATTGTCTAGTTGCTGACTCGATTGTTCAGGAATCGCAGTGTTCTGAACGACGAAGGTTGAGAAAAGCCATACATGCAAGCCAATCGTCAATCCTGGAAGTGACAATAAGGCCATGTGGGGTGCACCAACATCTCCCCAAGAGGAGAAGGGACTAGGATTTCCTCCATGGGGAACTCCTTGGTTGGTAGACTCCATTTTCTCAACCTAAGACCAACGTAGGAAAGGTGACGATTATTCCATTTAAAATAAATTTTAGACACTTTGACACAACTTGTTTTTTCAATTTTAAAGGGTCGAGAAAAAACAAAAGATGACTCTAGTCGCCTTCGATTTTTAATGAGCCTGAAGTGACAAGTGCTCAGATGGACCTTTTCCGTTAAGGAGTCTGAAAAGGAATGAAAGGGACTACTCTGGAAATCTAGACAGAGGGATTACCAAACCAATTGCAAAACTGCAGAATACTTTTTACGGTACAGCAGTCAATCTTCCCGAATGTTGTGTTCAGTGCATTGCGATTGATAGGGTGGCAGACACGGCTTCCTATGGATAAAGGATTAAGCCTATTGTGGTCTCCCAAAATATACTCGACGGTACGTGGGAGCACAAGTCCGTACTGGCACTTATCGTCTCAAAGTGGAGGAATCACCCAACCAACAGTGAGAACAACAGTTACCAGGCTTTACGACGCCGGAATACGTCTCTAGCATAGACTTCTAGATGTTGTGTGTTAGGTTCCAAAGCGTTGTTAGATTCATTAAATTTATTTTATAGTTGATCTTGCTTAAGAGATTTTCCTTTCAGGTTCACCGCGTGATGTAGATGTACAATTCCTAAAATGCAATCTAAGATGATAAACAGTCTTTTGATCTTCTTTGTGCAATGAAAATCCTTGCTACTAAGGAAAGAAAGACAAAATTCTTTCAACAAAGAGCAAAGAGCACACACTATATGCATTGTCCTAAATCAAACCAATCAAACAGTCTAAATGCAAATGCACATGCATGTATTTTTTTTCAGCCTTCTTAATATGTGAATGATAAAAAGAAAGCTAATGCGCAAATCTGAATTACTTTTCAAGCGACAATTACTGACAAGTTTCTTTTCAAAATCAAAATGAAGACAATGACAACACTTTGTGATTTGGAAATGGAGACTTGCTTTCGACACTAGAAAAACTACTAATTTAGATCAAATACAATAGTAACAGGGTAATCGACTATCAAGAGCAATCAGACTCTCTTCTATGACTGAAAACGACTCTTGCGACACTTTCAAATCAAGAAACGACAGTACAATTACGTTACTTTTTTGCAAAGGAGAACTGAAAATGACTCAACAAATACACAAAAACATTACAGTTCTTTGCACAATGGAGGCGGAATATCAGCAAGGAAAGGGGTTTCAAACAGAGGTGTACTGACTACAGGAAGCAAAATTCTTAAATATATCTGAAAGGAGTGAACAGAAACCAAAATTCAGGAACAATGCCTAGTCTGATCAGTGCACCTGTAACACAATGAATTTGAAATGCAGCGCACCTACTACACTCGGGAAGTGCGCTAAATTTCAGATTCACAGAATAGAGAGTGTGCTAGGCCAGGGACGAGACTTTGCTTGGGTTCCGGGTCATAGTTTGCAGTTCAATTCAGGGATTTTGGCCGAGCAAGTGGTAATCAGTAAATCAACAACAGGGGTAGATCTAAGGAGGTTACTAGAGCCACCACAAGGGCAATTAGAGAGTTTGTAAATCAGTTGTTTAATTCATAAACAAAACCTGGAGATTGACTGAAGCAGCATTTATCTACTTTGCATTTGCATAGCAAATGCAGTTCAAAAGCTGCTCAACTTCATGTCTGTAAGAAAAGTAAACAAATGTAGATAACCCTAGTCATCCCTAAGGCCATTTTGTTACAGGGAAAAGTGTCTATGCAGAACTGCTAACCCCATTAAGGTGTGGTAGCTACCTTAGAAACAAACAAAGTAAAACTACTTTCATTTTCCTTTATGAAAGATAGATGAGAGAAGAATAAAGGAGACCAACCTCTGTCTTGTGCTTGGTTCCTTGCTCAATTCATCTCTCTTCTGATAGTCCTTTGCTACTTGCTTCCTTGTACACTCATCTTTACAGAGTACCTGTAGAATCAAAGCAGCATAACACTATATGAGAACATGGATCTATTATCATAAACAATCTAGGATCAGATGTAATTTGACCATACAAATGCACAAAACATAGATTACACAAGAGTATGGAGGAAAACTTGAATAGCTTTATCGATAATCAAGAAAGAGCCAAGAGAGTTACAACCAGTTGTTTTGACCCAGCATCATCCTCTCAGCAAGTAAGACCTTCTTCACCTCATGCAAAGCTTAGATCACCCAACACTATGATGTTGCCTCAAGAAACCAACAACAATTCCTTACAAGATGTAAAATTCCAGCCTCTGGATCTCTGGGATGAGGGATCCATATATAGATGTTTGCAAGCGGAATGAGTCAGATTTTGAGATTTGATTAGTATCCTCTTCTCTAATAGTTCTTGATTCCACTTGGAGATTAATGATCTCTTACTCATCCCTGGTCGAATGTAGAGAGGCAAGTGTCACATGAGAAGTTTCTAGAAGATTCCATGCTCCTCCACCTTGCGGATTGACACTGCCATTTGTCTCTTCTCACCCATCGCACCCCATAGAATGGATTTTTGAAATGCAACGCACCCACTGAGTGTACTTAGGTGAGATGAAACGCACTTTTCCTATGGAGCAGGTGAAATGATCCTGTTTTGACCAATTCTGAGTAGTTTTTCATGGAGAACTTCTGGGAGAAGCTGTAATCAGTTGAACTTGTTCCTTTAGGGGTTGGAACAACACTTTTAGGGACTTAGGAGCCCTTGGTTTATGGACATTTTATGCTTGGGGTTGCAGTGCCCAAAAATGTCTATAACACAGAGGTCGAGAAAAGCCATGCTGGCAGGCCGATTGTAAGTCCTGGAAGGGACAAAGTAGCCATATGAGGAGCACCAACATCTCCCCAAGAGGAGAAGGGACTAGGATTCCCCCCAAGGGGAAATTCTTGATTGGTGGACTCCATTTTCTCAACCTAAGACCAACGAGGGAACAATGATGTTATTCCGATTAAAATAAATTTTATGACGCTTTGACACAACTTGCTTTTTCAATTTTAAAGAGTCAAGAAAAAGCTAAAGATGACTCTAGTCACCGTCGATTTTTAATGAGCCTGAAGTGACAAGTGCTCAAATGGACCTTTTCTTTTAAGGAGTCTGAAAAGGAACGAAAGTGACTACTCTAGAAATTAAATAGAGGGATTACCAAACCAATCGCAAAACTCCAGAATACTTTTTATGTACGGCAGTCAATCTTCCCGAATGTTGTGTTCAGTTCATTGTGATCGATAGGGCGGCAGACACGGCTTCATAAGGATAAAGGATATAGCCTATTGTGGTCTCCCAATATATACTCGATAGTATGTGGGAGCACAAGTCCGTACTGGCACTTGTCATATCAAAGAGGAGGAATCACCCAACCTACCATGAAAACAATAGTTACCAGGCTTTACGACACTGGAATACATCTCTAGCCTAGACTTCTAGATGTTGTGCATTAGGTTCCAAAGCATTTTTATGTTCATTGAAGTTTATTTTGTAGTTGATATTTCTTAAGAAGTTTTCCTTTAAGTTTCATCGTGTGATGTAGATATATAATTCCTAAATATGCAACCTAAGATGATAAACAGTCATTTACTTTTCTTTTTGCAATCAAAATCCTAGCTACTAAGGAAAGAGAAGTAAAATTCTTTCAACATATAGTAGAGAGCACACACTAAGATGCACTGTCCTAAATCAATTTCCACATGCAGTCTAAATGCAAATGCACATGCATGTATTTATTTTTTCAATTTCCTTAATGTGAGAATGAAAAAAGAAAACTCAGTACAGATCTGAACTATCTTTCCTCAAAGCGACACTTTAACAATTTTTTTTCAAAAACGAAAGGAAGATTTAGATGACACTTTCAATTTCGACTTGAAAACTACTTCGACACTTCAAAGAATTTATCATCCAAATCAAACACGATGGAAAAAGTGTAATCGACTATCTAAAAGAGGAAGACTTTATGACACTTTTTTCTTTGACTGAAAATGACACTTGCGACACTTTCAAATCAGAAGACGACAGTTTGATTAAGCTATTGTTTGCAAAGGAGAACTGTAAATGATGAAAAATACATAAAAACATTCACAATTCTTTATCAATGGATGCTGAATAATGCAAAGGAAGAGAGTTTCAATAGTGATATACTAATCATAGACAACAAAACTACTAAATAAAGCTGAAGACAATGAAGAAAAAAACAAAATCTAAAGGCAGAAATAGTCTCACTCAATCATTACACCTGTAACACAGGGAAACAAGGATGCATCTCACCTTCAACACACGGGATGTGCAATGCATCCAGGTTGCCAATGGGAGATAGTGTGATGGTCCAGGGATGAGACTGAGCTTGGTTTTTTCTCATAGTTTGCAGCTAAGTTCAGGATTTTAGGCTGAGCTTATGATAGGCAGTAAACACAAAGTATAGGGGATGATCTAATGAGATTATTTGAGCTACCACTAGGGCATTTAGGATGTTTGCAAGTCAGATGTTTATTTCATAAACTAACCTAGAGATTGACTGAAGCAGCATTGATCTACTTTGCAGTTGCATAGAAAAAGCAGTTCGAAGGCTAGTTAGCTTAAATTTAGGCTCCGTCTGTAGTTTATAAAGCAAACAACAATAACTAACAATCAAACTATTCGTTCCCCAGTGGAGTCGCCATTTTGTTACCAGGAAAACTAGTGTCCATTCAGAGCTGCTATTCCCACTAAGACGGGTAGCTATCTTAGAAACAAACAAACTAAAGTTACTTGTGTCTTCCTTTATGAGAGATAGATGAGAGAGAAGCAGAGAGTACCAACCTCAGTCTTTCACTTGGCTCCTTGCTTGTTTCATCCCTCCTTTGACAGAGCTTTTCCACTCTTTCCTCACTTGTCCCGCTTCAAAGAAAACTTGTAGAGTCAAAGCAGCATAATACCATCAAAACATAGAGATCTATAACCATAAACAATATAGGATCAGATGTATATTGACCATACAAATGCATACACCAATACAAGATTCAAAAATATACAAGAACATGGAGGTTAACTCAAATAGATTTATTGATAAAAGTAGTAGAAGAGAGGATTACAACCCAATGGTATGACCCAGCGCCATCCTTCTAGCATGAAAGCCCTCTTCACCTCATGAAAATCTAGATCACCCATCACTACAATGTTTCACAGAGAAACCAATATCACTTCCTTACAAAATACAAAATTCCAGCCTCTGGATCTCTAGGATGAGGGATCCATATATAGATATTTGCAGGTGGGTGAGTCAACTTTTGGGATTTTGATTAGTGTCATTTCTCTGATAGTTCTTGGTTCCACTTGGAGATTTCATGATCTCTTACTCATCCCCGGGCAAATTCAGAGATGCAAGTGTCAAATGAGTAGTTTCTAGAAGATTCTCTGGGTTTCCACCTAGCAAATTGCCTCTGCCATTTGTCTTCTCTTGCTCATTGCACCCTACAGAAGGGCTTTTTAGTATGCATCGCACCCTCTATGTGTAACAGGTGAGATGCATTGCACCCTCAGCATGGAGCAGTTTGTATGGTCCAGTTTTGACCAGTTTTGAGCAGTTTTTCAGGGAGAACTTATGGGAAATGATGTAATCAGCTGACCTTGTTCCTTTAGGGTATGAAAAAACACTTTTAGGGGCTTAGAATCCCTTGGTTTATGGACATATCTGACTGGGGTTGCAGTGCCCAAATATTTCTATAACACCCCCAAGGCATATTTTGGGGCTTAAAGCCCAAGTTTTGACCAAATCTTCTTGTAAAAGCTCCACAAATTGTGGGCGGGGGGTGTGAAATTATAATAGTCACAGTGTTGTCCACTCTATTTTTTGTAATGTAATGTCAGTTGGATAGATCTACCCATGGTCCGCAGACAATGGGATTGTATAAATAAAGCGAGGCTATAAATGTATAAAATAACCAATAGAAGAGAAAATAGATTAAGATGAGAAGTCTAAGTGATTAATTCGAAGTGTAGAGTGTGTCTATGGGTCATAGAGTAGGAGAAGGCTTTGCAGCTAAGTGCGCAGAGGCCTAGTAGTCTGTAGTTGAGTGCGCGAACCCTTGCAGCTGAATGTGCAAGGCAGGTCGAGTCTGTAACCATTGGGAGAAACAATAAAGAGAAGTTTTACTATATTTTTGTGTATCTTTTCGTGGTTTAATGCATGATTGATATAATTTGCAAGTATACAGTTTATTTACTACGTGAACCTGTATGAATGTTTTGTATAACTAATTATTGTTATAGACATTTTTTGGCACTGCAACCCCAATCATAAATGTCCATAAACTAAGGGCTCCTAAGTCCCTAAAGGTGTTGTTCCAACCCCTAAAAGAACAAGGTCAACTGATTACAACATCTCCCAGAAGTTCTCCATGAAAAACTACTCAGAACTGGTCAAAACTGGACCATTTCACCTGCTCCATAGTCAAAGTGCGTTGCATCCCACCTGAATACACACAGTAGGTGTGATGCATGTTGAAAAGACCTTCTATTGGGTGCGATGGGCGAGAGTGGACAAAAGGCAGGGTCAATCCGCAAGGTGGAGGAGCATGGAATCTTCTAGAAACTTCTCCTGTGACACTTGCCTCTCTGCATTCGACCAGGGATGAGTAAGAGATCATTAATCTCAAAGTGGAATCAAGAACTATTAGAGAAGAGGATACTAATCAAATCTCAAAAGCTGACTCATTCCACTTGCAAACATCTATATATGGATCCCTCATCTGAGAGATCCAGAGGCTCGAATTTTGTATCTTGTAAGGAAGTGTTGTTGGTTTCTGGGTGCAATATCATAGTGTTGGGTTATCTAAGCTTTTCATGAGGTGAAGAAGGGCTTTCTTGCTGAGAGGACGATGCTGGGTCAGAACAATTGGTTGTAATCCTCTTTGCTCTTTCTTGATTATCAATAAAGCTATTCAAGTTTTCCTCCACATTCTTGTATGATTGATGATTTATGCATTTGTGTGGTCAATATACATCTGGTCCTATATTGTTTATGATAATAGATCTATGTTCTTGGATAGTGTTATGTTTCTTTGATTCTACAGGTACTCGTTGAAGCTGGGTAGACAAGGAAGCGAGTGGCAAAGACCTATCAGAAGAGAGAGGAATCGAGCAAGGAACCAAGTGCAAGACAGAGGTTGGCCTCCTTATTCTTCTCTTATCTATTTCTCATAAAGGAAAACGAAATTAGTTTTTAGTTTGTTTGTTTCTAAGGTAGCTACCAGCCTTAGTGGGACTAGCAGCTCTGCATAGACACTAGTTTTCCCGATAACAAAATGGCGACTCCGCTGGGGAGCGAATAGATTGTTTGTTTATCTACATTTGTTTACTTTATAAACTTACAGATGGAGCCTGAAGTCAAGCCAGCTAGCCTTCGAACTGCATTTGCTATGCAAGTGCAAAGTAGATCAATGTTGCTTCAGTCTATCTCTGGGTTTTGTTTATGAATTAAACGATTGATTTACAAGCTCTCTAATTGCCCTCATGGTGGCTCTAGTAACCTCCTTAGATCTACCCATGCGATTGATTTACTGATTACCACTTGCTCGGCTTAAATCCCTGAACTGAACTGCAAACTGTGACGCAGAACCCAACTAAAGTCTCGTCCCTGGTCCATCGCACTGTGTCTTGTCTGAAACCTGAATGCATCGCACTTCCCGAGTGTAGTAGGTGCGTTGCATTTCAATTTCCCTGTGCTACAGGTGCGCCGATCAGACCTCCTCTGCTCTTAGATTTTGGCTTCTTTGTTCATACTTTTCAGCTCTATTCAGGAGTTTTGCTGCCTGTATTTAGTACACCTCTGTTTGAAACCCCTTTCCTTGCTGTTATTCCGCCTCCATTGTGCAAATAACTGTAAATGTTTTTATGTATTTTTGAGTCATTTTCAGTGCTCCTTTACAAAGAAGTAGCATAATTGTACTGTCGTTTCTTGATTTGAAAGTGTCGCAAGTGTCGTTTCAGTCATAGAAGAGAATCTGATTGTTCTTGATAGTTGATTACACAGTTACTCTTGTATTTGATTTGAATTATTAGTTTTTCAAGTGTCGAAAGCAAGTTTTCAATTCCAAATAGCAAAGTGTTGTCATTGTCCTCATTTTGTTTTGAAAAGAAGCTTGTTAGTAATTGTCGCTTTGAAAAATAATTCAGATTTGCGCTTAGCTTTCTTTTTATCATTCACACATTAAGAAGGCTGAAAAAAAATACATGCATGTGCATTTGCATTTAGACTATTTGTTGGTTTGATTTAGGATAGTGCATATAGTGTGTGCTCTCTTCTCTTTGTTGAAAGAAAATCATCTCTCTTTCCTTAGTAGCTAGGATTTTCATTACAAAAAGAAGATTAAACGACTGTTTATCATCTTAGATTGCATTTTAGGAATTTTACATCTATATCACGCGGTGAATCTGAAAGGCAAATTTCTTAAGCAAGATCAACTATAAAATAAATTTAATGAATCTAAAAACTCTTTGGAACCTAACGCACAACATCTAGAAGTCTAGGCTAGAGACGTATTCCGGTGTCGTAAAGCTTGGCAACTGTTGTTTTCACTATTGGTTGGGTGATTCCTCCACTTTGAGACGATAAGTGTTAGTATGGACTTGTGCTCCCACGTACCATCGAGTATATCTTGGGAGACCACAATAGGCTTTATGCTTTATCCATAGGAAGCCATGTCTGCCGCCCTATCAATCGCAATGCATTGAACATAGCATTCGGGTAGATTGACTGTCGTACCGTAAAAAGTATTCTACAGTTTTGTGATTGGTTTGGTAATCCCTCTGTCTAGATTTCCAGAGCAGTCCCTTTCGTTCATTTTTAGACTCCTTAACGGAAAAGGTCCATCTGAGCACTTGTCACTTTAGGCTCATTAAAAATTGAAGGTGACCAGAGTCATCTTTTGTTTTTTCTAGACTCTTAAAAATTGAAAAAACAAGTTGTGTCAAAGCGTCCAAAATTTATTTTAAACGGAATAAACATCACCTTTCCTACGTTGATCTTAGGTTGAGAAAAATGGAGTCCACCAACCAAGGAGTTCCCCTTGGAGGAAATCCTAGTCCCTTCTCCTCTTGGGGAGATGTTGGTGCACCCCATATGGCCACATTGTCTCTTCCAGGATTGACAATCGGCTTGCCCGTATGGCTCTTCTCAACTTCTATCATTCAGAACACCGCGATTCCTAAACAATCAAGTCAGCAACTAAACGGTACCAGAGTTACCCCCCAACCCTCTACTTCGTCCAATTATTCCTCTCCTCCTTCCTCTTCGCTTGATGAAGCTGGTAAAGCCCAAAATCAAGTAACTGAGAAGAAGAAGGAGAAGACGAAGAAGGAGCCAAAGGTGAAAAGCGGCTACCAAGAATCGTCAAGCGAAAATCCACACACTGCACTGACCAGGCCTAAATCGCCATGTGTCATTTGCAAAGGAGACCACTATCATCGAGATTGTCCTTGCATCCCTCGGATCTTAAGGGACTGGTCTCCTCGTTTGCACAATCTGGTGTCATCAACATATGACGATCACGTTGAGCATACACCGTCAACTAATGAAAGTGAAGCCCCTGGACAAAAAGGAAAATATAAATTTCCTTGTAAATTGTGTGAAGGCGATCACGCCATCCACCATTGTCCCTTCTTAGACGAAGCTAAAAGAGTTTTGGACGACTGTCCGGTTTCACCGTTACGGGTTCCTCCTGGATATAAGAAACTCTTGCCAAGTTCGTCACTAGTTGAAAATCCGACTGACACACCCTTGTGGATGGCCGAAGCGTCTATCATTGAAGATAAACCATCTAAATCCACACCAAGTGAAAGTCAAAAGGTCGAGGTGGCAGTTGACCCGGTCGTGCCTTCAGAGGATCAATCTTCAGATGATATAGTCATCGAAGAGAACAAGAATGACACCGTTCAAATTCTCTTCATAAGCACAGACTCCGATGAACATGGGGGCAGTCTACCCATTCCTTTACCGCAAGAAGGAAGTTCGTCAAAGTCGTATCCGGCTGTCCATTCGGTCCCACCTCCAAGCAACCTGGTTGTTTCCTTTGACTGGAATCTACTAGGCAAACCCCGTTTACCAGCTAGTGTACCATTTCGAATCATTGCTCAAATATATAGAATGGTCATGGCCGGTACCATCATAGATGAAGGGGCTTCTGTGAGTATCCTTTCCTCAACTGCTTGGAGAGTTCTTGGTTCGCCATGGCTTTTACCTGAGATGAGAAATCTAACAGGCTTTGACAAAGGAACCAGTCGACCGTTAGGGATCCTTCCCGATGTGCCGATAACATTGAGACAGAAAACCGTTCACATGAACATAATGGTAGTCCAAGGACCCCTGGATTATAATCTACTCCATGGACGAGACTATATTTATTGCATGGGAGCTGTTGTCTCCTCACTCTTTAGAGTAATGTGTTTTCCGCACAAAGGAAGAGTGGTCAAGCTTGTAGACCAGCTTTCATTCCCTGGTTCACACATAGCAAATAGTTATATACCAACCCTGAATGGTCTTTTCACGCAAGGAATGTCTCATCAATCCCCATTCCGTCCTCCTGATGAGCGCGAGTGATTCAAAGGACATGACTGAAACCCAGGGGGCATGCACCCTGGTCTGCTTCGACAAGAAAACCTTGGGTATAGTGTGGGTTTCCGCGGAGGATATATGACTATTCTGACACACCCGTCCATTTAGGAAAATGGGATTAGCCTGGAATAATATTCCCTCGTCAAAGTTATGTGAGTGGAGGCATCTGTGCCAGTCACCTTTGTCTATTTCGGTAGACATCGCCGAGGAAGTGTTTTGTCTGTGACATGGATGGAACAACCTTTGGTAACCTGGAAATTTCTTGCTATACCTGGGGGCATGCAAACCTTTTGGCACGCAAGCGAAGAGAGACCATTTATTTTTTAAATTTGTAGGTCCTATAACCCTTTAAACTCGTAGGATTGGTCGTTTCCTAACTTTCATAAAGAAAGGATGCGAAGCAAAGCTTTGTAAGGTGCAAGCTTCTTAAAAATTGCATCTTAGATGAGACATCCTTATTATACAACTGGATCGAGTAGTTTTAACACAGAATTCAAGCTCGTTAAAAAATAAACATAAGGAATGAGCAAGTGTTTCCCCCAGTGTTTAAGCTCATTAAAAAATGAACCAATTTCCGGTAAATAACCATCGTGAATGTATTACTTCAGCCTTTAAAGCCTTGGTCGTGTTCTCATCATCACCTCCACTATGTATTGGCCGATCATTCACCTCCACTTGATTGTTTACCCCTTTTGAGGAACAACTGCGAAGAGTGATCTTGTTAGCCATCCTTGTGACACTGCCGTGATTGGAAAATTCCAAACCTTACCTAGAATCAGCTGCTACCCGAATCTATCACTCGTTCCTCAAAAACGAGTCTCCTTTAAGCTCTTTTCAACTGACTCGTAAAATATGAAAAGATTGCCGAGCCATTGGCCTCTCCAGCTCGTTAAAGTGACTGGAAGTGCTATCCCTCCTTTAGATTTTAATCTTTTTGGACCTGAGGGATTATTACACAAAACGATCGAGCGCTTGTTTTGTTCGGCTCGTTAAAATTACCAAAAATTCATCCCTTTTGTATTGTTTTATACTTTTTTGGACTCAAGGGATTATGTGACAAAAAAGGACTTTTGGAGTTTCCTTTACGTCGCTTTTTAGACTCTCTAAAATTGAAAAGGACCGAGTTATCTTTGTTGTTAAACTCGTTAAAACCTAATAGCGACAAACTTGTCCATAACAGACAAGAACGAGTTTCACTATCGCTAGGCTCGTTAAAACATAGCGATGGGTTTGCCCGAAGGGAAAATTATAGAACAAGCATGTGTTATCCTCCTCAAGCTTGAAAAAAATAAAGAGGTACTGGTCAGCAATGACTAGGGAAAAATTTGGAAGAAAACTTGAAGAAACTTTGTTGGTAGCAAGTCGCTCTTGAACATGACACTTTCACTCCGCATCCGAGTCGAGTTGGGTTATTCCATTCACTGGTCGCATCACCATGGTTCCATCACAACATCCACATTTTGGGGTTAATGCTACCAATCCATCATGTCAGTGTCGCCGATATGTTCAAGAGAAGTTGCTCAGAGAATTCACCTGTGTCTCACCCACTACAATACATTCACACTCCATTCTTTCATGACCGCCACCCTGAACCTTATATCAACAGAACGTTTTCACCTCCATTAAAATCATTTGCTCCGTTCCGTGTCATTGATGTGGGATTCACTAAGGCCCTCCTATGACGGATCGCTTCTTGTCGACATCAGCTCATTATCAACGAAGTCGATCTAGGAACAACCCTTTCAGTACTTTGAAGCTTGCATGCCTCAATGGCAAGTTTCTCACTTCCGGCGACAGGTTTACATCAATGGCCTTCGACCGAAATATTTTGCGTGGTGTTCGACGCCAAGTCCCTTATTCAAACCACGTGAATTGTACTACAGTACCTTGAGGGTCATCATCATTGTTGGTGATTCCTCTCACGCCTGTTAACAACTTACATCATTGGCTGGTAATCAGGCGATGTCTTTCCATGTTCGACTCCAGAACATCTCTCACATGGATTGACTTGTACTTTGAGTGAAGATCGAACAAGATTGAAGACCCGGATCTATTTTCATCCATCCAGGCTGCGATATATATTCAGGAAAATAAATACATCAAATGTACATCATTGCTGCACAAATAATCATCCAATCTAAGGGGTGATGTCTCTACCAGAATCATCAGTCTACACTCAGATGATTGTCTGTCCTATGTACATGAAAATCAATTTATAAAGTTGAGCATGGGAATGCCCACCTCAGCTAGATCATGAAAATATTATGAAGATAATGTGTTTTATTGTATCTTATTACAGGTCGCCTTCCAGCTTGAAAAAACTTCGGATTCTCATGATAAAGCATTTCAGCTGACATCAAAAGATTAACGACCTCATGCTTTAGGGGGCAACTGTTATAGACATTTTTGGGCACTCCAACCCCAATCATAAATGTCCATAAACTAAGGGCTCCTAAGTCCCTAAATGTGTCGTTCCAACCCCTAAAAGAACAAGTTCAACTGATTACAACATCTCCCAGAAGTTCTCCATGAAAAACTACTCAGAACTGGTCAAAACTGGACCATTTCACTTGCTCCATAGTCAAAGTGCGTTGCATCCCACCTGAATACACACAGTAGGTGCGATGCATGTTGAAAATCCCTTCTATGGGGTGCGATGGGTGAGAGTGGACAAATGGCAGGGTCAATCCGCAAGGTGGAGGAGCATGGAATCTTCTAGAAACTTCTCCTATGACACTTGCCTCTCTGCATTCGACCAGGGATGAGTAAGAGATCATCAATCTCCAAGTGGAATCAAGAACTATCAGAGAAGAGGACACTAATCAAATCTCAATAGCTGACTCATTCCCCTTGCAAACATCTATATATGGATCCCTCATCTCAGAGATCCAGAGGCTGGAATTTTGTATCTTGTAAGGAAGTGTTGTTGTTTTCTGGGTGCAATATCATAGTTTTGGGTGATCTAAGCTTTTCATGAGGTGAAGAAGGGCTTTCTTGTTGAGAGGATGATGTTGGGTCAGAACAATTGGTTGTAATCCTCTTTTCTCTTTCTTGATTATCAATAAAGCTATTCAAGTTTTCCTCCACATTCTTGTATGATTGATGATTTATGCATTTGTGTGGTCAATATACATCTGGTCCTATATTGTTTATGATAATAGATCTATGTTCATGGATAGTGTTATGCTGCTTTGATTCTACAGGTACTCGTTGAAGCTGGGTAGACAAGGAAGCGAGTGGCAAAGACCTATCTGAAGAGAGAGGAATCGAGCAAGGAACCAAGAGCAAGACAGAGGTTGGTATCCTTATTCTTCTCTTATCTATTTCTCATAAAGGAAAATGAAAGTAGTTTTTAGTTTGTTTGTTTCTAAGGTAGCTACCAGCCTTAGTGGGACTAGCAGCTCTGTCTTGGGTAGTGTTATGCTGCTTTGATTCTACAGGTACTCTTTGAAGCTGGGTAGACAAGGAAGTGAGTGGAAAATACCTATCAAAAGAGAGAGGAATCGAGCAAGAAACCAAGCGCAAGACAGAGGTTGGTCTCCTTATTCTTCTCTTATCTATTTCTCATAAAGGAAAACGAAAGTAGTTTTTAATTTGTTTGTTATTAGGAAAACTAGTGTCTATGCAGAGCTGCTAGTCCCACTAAGGCTGGTAGCTACCTTAGAAACAAACAAACTAAAAACTACTTTCGTTTTCCTTTGTGAGAAATAGATAAGAGAAGAATAAGGAGGCCAACCTCTATCTTGTGCTTAGTTCCTTCCTTGATTTCTCTCTCTTCTGATAGGTCTTTGCCACTCGCTGCCTTGTCTACCTAGCTTCAAAGAGTACCTGTAGAATCAAAGCAGCATAACACTATCCAAGAACGTAGATCTATTATCATAAACAATATAGGACCAGATGTATATTAACCACACAAATGCATAAATCATCAATCATACAAGAATGTGGAGGAAAACTTGAATAGCTTTATTGATAATCTAGAAAGAGCAAAGAGGATTACAACCAATTGTTCTGACCCAGCATCATCCTCTCAGCAAGAAAGCCCTTCTTCACCTCATGAAAAGCTTAGATCACCCAACACTATGATGTTACACCAGGAAACCAACAGCACTTCCTTACAAGATACAAAATTCCAGCCTCTGGATCTCTGGGATGAGGGATCCATATATAGATGTTTGCAAGGGGAATGAGTCAGATTTTGAGATTTGATTAGTGTCCTCTTCTCTGATAGTTCTTGATTCCACTTGGAGATTGATGATCTCTTACTCATCCCTGGTCGAATGCAGAGAGGCAAGTGTCACAGGAGAAGTTTCTGGAAGATTCCATGCTCCACCTTGCGAATTGACCCTGCCATTTGTCCACTCTCGCCCATCACACCCCATAGAAGGGCTTTTCAACATGCATCACACCTACTGTGTGTATTCAGGTGGGATGCAACTCACTTTGACTATGGAGCAGGTGAAATGGTCCAGTTTTGACCAATTCTGAGTAGTTTTTCATGGAGAACTTCTGGGAGATGCTGTAATCAGTTGACCTTGTTCTTTTAGGGGTTGGAACAACACCTTTAGGGACTTAGGAGCCCTTAGTTTATGGACATTTATTATTGGGGTTGCAGTGCCCAAAAATGTCTATAAAAATTATAACTTAAGACATTCAAGTAGGTGAAGGTAATTAACTAGTACTAGAGGATAAGTAAGATCTCGAGTAATAGCGTAGAGCACAGTGCGGGACCTCCATAGCCCCTGGTTAGGGCTGCACAAAGGCAATGTATCAAGCCACAAGGAACGAGAAAGTGCGCAAAGCAACTTGCGTGCAGGAACAAATAGTGGACTAGTCAAACCTCTCAAACATCTCAAGGATGCAGAAACATGGTTCTAGCACCCTCCCATACTACTTCAGGTGAGACCTCAGTCCACACTCCGCAGACTGTTGCCGAAAGGGCCAGTAGTACAAGGATTGTTTTAGCTAATTAACTCTGAACCTGGGGCAGGCCCCAACAAGCCAACAAATGGTTCCATTTTCAGGACCAGGATCTGTATAGATATGTCTGATGTCATATCACTGGAATCTGACAAAGAAAGGAATTGAAGATTGGTTGGACAGAAAGATTCACGAGTTCGCGGTGCAGAAAAATAGGAATTCACAACTATCAAAGGAAGAGTGGTTAGCCCACTATTTATATACGGAGATCCACAAAATTTTCTTTGCATCCTTCCCCACTGAGTTGTACAAGTGGATCACGAAGTTAGCAGATAGCCAAGGAAGGTGTAAACTTGAAAAACCTATTGTGTGGACTCCAGAATTGGTGCGCAGACTAGAAGAATCAGAAGATAAGATCACACACATTGTCGATCACTGGCTCGATTGAATTATAGAAGAATTCATCAGCGAATTCATGGTAGATACTTTAGTCAACTATAGTGAGGGAGAACAACGCTTCCTCAAGGGACCCCGAGGTAAATACATTAAATCTTTGAACACTTGGGTTAAAATGCTACTATTTGAAAAGTGGATTAGGTGAATAAATTGATGTTTTGGGCTACGTGGAGTGGGAGAATCTACAAAAACAAAGGTGGCACAGAACTAGAAACTAGCCCCTTGATTTCACCTCCATGAGCAGGCGAAGAAGAACTCATGAAGGTCTCGCCAAGAAGTGCGATCAATATGATAAGGCAGAGAATTCCGCACATACCACCCCCACCCATAGCACCACCAGTTTCAATGTCTTCACCCCCGTCTTTTCCCATACCACCTCCGCCACCACCGCGAAGCAGTATGGCAAGCGCGCTAAAGCTACTAGTGTTCAAGGGAGTAGGGAATCAAGATCCATACCAATTTTAGTTCATGATAAAATATGTATGGGAAGCATAGGGTGTCATGGATGACAATATAAAGAAGGCAACATTGGTTAGTGCTCTGCAGGATCACATGCTGACTTGGTACATTAAACATTCCAATGACAATCTGAATGTGAATATCACGGATATCCAAGCTGTTCTAAAAAAAGAATTTAGTAAGCCAAAGTCAGAGGCACATTCGATCATTAGATTCAAGGAAATCACAATGCTACCAGGTGATACCCTATGGGAGTTGGATCAAAGACTGAAGTGAACAATTCATGAAATGAACATGACATTAATAGATGTGCAACACCGCAAATGGTTTGTAGCATCGTTAAACCCACATCTATGAAACACATTATCGCAACAAAGGCTAAGGCTATGGAGGTCGCGATGAGATTGCACGAGACTTCAATACAAGATCCTAACCTGGGAGTTTAGCAAATTCACATGTAGTTGAAAAACTTGTGCCTAGAGATGCAAATTTTTAAACAAGATAGGACAACCCACCCAGAGATGCGCCATGAGGTATGGTGCATAAAATGGAAGGGCCAGGGGCATGACAATGATGACTGCCTAGTGTTCATGAATTAACTTGGAGGAGGAGGGCTAATGCCACTAAGAGCAGAAGCACAAGTAGGACCAAGCACGACGACTGCATTATGGTTCACGATTTGTCAAATAGGAGGAAAGCATGCTACAAATAACTACCATCTATTACAGAAGTATACGTAGAATTCACAACAGTTTTTCTATAATTGGTGGAGGTTAGTAGGACATGACGAGCGCACCTATAGAAGTTATGAGCTAATGATGGATCAAACTCCTACCTATAGAGTTCAGGCCAAAACACGAACCCTCGATAAAAACGCAGGAATGGCGAACACCGGATTTCAGGGGTGTTGTTATAGACATATTTGGGCACTACAACCCCAATCACATATGTCCATAAACCAAGGGCTTCTAAGCCCCTAAAAGTGTTGTTTCATACCCTAAAGAAACAAGGTCAGCTGATTACATCATTTCCCAGAAGTTCTCCCTGAAAAACTGCTCAGAACTGGTCAAAACTAGACCATACAGACTACTCTATGCTGAGGGTGTGATGCATCTCACCTATTAGACATAGAGGGTGCGATGCATACTGAAAGGCCCTTTTGTAAGGTGTGATGAGCAAGAGAAAACAAATGGCAGAGGCAGTTTGCTAGGAGGAAACCCAGAGAATCTTCTAGAAACTGCTCATTTGACACTTGCCTCTTTGAATTCGCCCAAGGATGAGTAAGAGGTCATGAAATCTCCGAATGGAACCAAGAACTATCAAAGAAATGAAACTAATCAAAATCCTAGAAGCTGACTCACCCACCTGCAAATATTTATATATGGATCCATCATCCTCGAGATCCAGGAGGCTAGAATTTTATATTTTGTAAGGAAGTGTTGTTGGTTTCTCTGTGAAACATCATAGTGTTGGGTGATCTAGCTTTTCATGAGGTGAAGAGGGCTTTCATGCTAGGAGGATGGCACTGGGTCAAACTGCTGGGTTGTAATTCTCTCTTCTACTACTTCTATCAATAAAGCTATTTGAGTTTTCCTCCATATTCTTGTATATTTCTGAATCTTGTATTGATGTATGCATTTGTATGGTTAATATACATCTGATCTTATATTGTTTATGGTTATAGATCTATATGCTTTGATGGTATTATGCAGCTTTGACTCTACAGGTGTTCTTTGAAGTGGGACAAGTGAGGAAAGAGTGGCGAAGCTCTATCAAATGGGAGAGGAAACAAGCAAGGAGCCAAGCGAAAGACAAAGTTTGGTACTCTCTACTTCTCTCTCATCTATCTCTCATAAAGGAAAACACAAGTAATTTTAGTTTGTTTGTTTCTAAGTTAGCTACCCATCTTAGTGGGACTAGAAGCTCTAAATGGACACTAGTTTTCCCGATAACAAAATGGCGACTGCTATGGGGATCGTATAGTTTGATTGTTAGTTTTTATTGTTTGCTTTATAAACCATAGACAGAGCCTAAAGTTAAGCCAGCTAGCCTTTGAACTGCTTTTGCTATGCAACTGCAAAGTAGATCAACGCTGCTTCAGTCAATCTTTAGGTTGGTGTATGAACTAAACATCTTACTTGCAAACATCCTAAGTGCCCTGGTGGTAGCTCAAATAACCTCATTAGATCAGCCCCTATACTTTGTGTTTACTGCCTATCATTAGCTCAGCCTAAACCCCTGAACTTAGTTGCAAACTGTGAGAAAAACCAAAGCTCAGTCTCATCCCTGGACCATCGCATTGTCTCCCATTGGCAACCTGGATGCATCGCACCTCCCATGTGTTGCAGGTGAGATGAATCCTTGTTTCCCTGTGTTACAGGTGTGATGATTTAGTGAGTCTGTTTCTGCCTCCAGATTTTGGTTTTCTCTTCATTGTCTTCAGCTTTATTAAGAAGTTTTGTTGTTTATGATCAGTATATCACTGTTGAAACTCTCTTCTCTTGCATTATTCAACCTCAATTGGTAAGGAATTGTGAATGTTTTTAATGTATTTTTTATCATTTACAGTCCTCCTTTGCAAAAAGTGGCTTCATCAAACTGTCGTCTTCTGATTTGAAAGTGTGGCAAGTGTCGTTTTCAGTCAAAGAAACGAGTGTCATAAAGTCTTCCTCTTTTGGATAGTCGATTACACTTTTGCTATTGTATTTTATTTGTATCATCAATTCTTTGAAGTATTGAAAGTAGTTTTCAAGTCGAAATTGAAAGTGTCGTCTAAATCTTCCTTTTGTTTTTTGAAAAGAAATTGCTAAAGTGTCGCTTTGAGGAAAGATAGTTCAGATATGTACTTATTTTTCTTTCTTTCATTCTCACATTAAGGAAACTGAAAAACAAATACATGCATGTGCATTTGCATTTAGACTGCATGCGAAAATTGATTTAGGACAGTGCATCTTAGTGTGTGCTCTCTGCTCTATGTTGAAAGAATTTTACTTCTCTTTCCTTAGTAGCTAGGATTTTGATTGCAAAAAGAAAAGTAAACGACTGTTTATCATCTTAGATTGCATATTTAGGAATTGTATATCTACATCATATGGTGAACCTTAAAGGAAAACTTCTTAAGAAATATCAACTATAAAAGAAACCTCAATGAACATAAAAATGCTTTGGAACCTAACGCACAACAGCTAGAAGTCTAAGCTAGAGACGTATTCCGGCATCGTAAAGCTTGGTAACTATCATTTTCATCGTAGGTTGGGCAATTCCTCCTCTTTGATACAAAAAATTCTAGTACAGACTTGTGCTCCCATGTACCGTCAAGTATATATTGGGAGACCACAATAGGCTATAACCTTTATCCTTAGGAAGCCGTGTCTACCACCCTATTGATCGTAATGCATTGAACACAACATTCGAGAAGATTAACTATCGTATGTAAAAAGTATTCTACATTTTTTCGATTGGTTTGGTAATCCCTCTGTCTAGATTTCCAGAGTAGTCACTTTCATTCCTTTTTAGACTCCTTAAAAGAAAATTTCCATTTGAGCACTTGTTACTTCAGGCTCATTAAAAATCGAAGGTGACTAGAGTCATCTTTAGCTTTTTCTCGACTCTTTAAAATTGAAAAATCAATTTGTGTCAAAGCGTTATAAAATTTATTTTAATCAGAATAACATCATTGTTCCCTCATTGGTCTTAGGTTGAGAAAATGGAGTCCACCAATCAAGGGTTTACCCTTGGGGGGAATCCTAGTCCCTTCTCCTCTTGGGGAGATGTTGGTGCACCTCATATGGCTACATTGTCCCTTCCAAGACTTACAATTCGCCTGCCAGTATGGCTTTTCTCAACCTCTGTCGTTCAAAACATCGTGATTCCTGAGCAATCAAATCAACAACCAGATGATACTAGAGTTACCCCTCAACCTTCTACTTCATTTGTTTCTCCCTTTCCTTCTTCCTCTTCGCTTGGTGAAGCTAATAAAACTAAGAACTAAGTAACTTAAAAGAAAAAGAAAGGGAACAAGAAAAAGAAGAAGAAGCCAATGGCGAAAAGGGGTAACCATATATCGTCTAGCGAAAATCCACATGCTACACCATCCAAACCTAAATCTCCATGTGTCATTTGCAAAGGAGACCAATATCATCAAGATTTTCCTCGCATCCCATGGATCTTAAGGGACTGGTCTCCCTGCTTGCACAATCCAGTGCCCTCAACCTCTAACGATCATGTTGAGAGTACACCGTCATCTAGTGAAAACAAAGTCAATGGAAAAAAAGGAAGATCTAAAGTTCCTTGTAGACTGTGTGAAGGCGATCATGCCCTCCACTGTTGTCCCTTCCTAGATGAAGCTAAAAGAGACTTGGATAACTGTCCTGCTTCACCGCAACGGCTTCCTCCTGGATACAAGAAATTCTTGCCAAGTCCATCGCTAGTTGAAAATCTTACTGACACACCTTTGTTGTCAGTCGAAGCACCTATCAATGAAGATAAACCCTCTTAGTCCACACTAGACCAAAGTCAACAGGTCGAGACGGTAGTCGACCCAGTATTGTCTTCAGAAGGTCCACCTTCAAATGATACAGTCACCAAAGAGAATGAGAATGACACCATTCAAATTCGTTTTGTTAACACAAAATCCAATGAACCTGGGGAAAATCTACCCTTTCCTTTACCGTAGGAAGGAAGTTTGTCAGAGATTCATCCTGCCGTCTATTCAGTCCCTCCTCCAAGTAATCTAGTCATTTCCTTCAATTGGAATCTACTAGGGAGGCCTCGCCTACCATCTAATGTACCATTACGAATCATAGTACAAGCTTACAAAATGATCATGGCCAGTACAATCATAGATGAAGGGGCCTCCGTGAGTATCCTTTCCTCAACTACTTGGAAAGCGCTTGGTTCACCATCGCTTATGCCTGAGATTCGAAATCTATCAGGGTTCAACAAAGGAACCAGTCGATTGTTAGGGATCCTTCCAAATTTGCCTATAACTTTGACAAGGAAAACTGTTTATCTGAACGTGGTGGTAGTCCAAGGGCCATTATATTACAATCTACTCCTTGGATGTGACTACATTTACAGCATGGGAGCTATTGTTTCCTCACTCTTTAGGGTGATGTGTTTCCTGTATGAAGGTAGAATGGTCCAGCTCGTTGACCAGCTTTCATTGCCTAGTTCAAACACAGCTAATAGTCGAATACCATCCCTAACTAGTCTTTTTTCACAAGGAATGTCTCATCAACCTCTAGTCTGTCCACCTGATGAGCGCGAGTGATTCAGTGAATGTGACTAAACCCAGGGGGCATGCACCCAAGTCTTCTTTGGCAGAAAAACCTCAGATATAAGGTAGGTTTCTGCATAGGATATATGACTGGTCTGACACACCCATCCATTTAGGAAAATGGGATTAGATTGGAAAAGGATTCCTTCATCAAAAGTTATGTGAGTGGAAGCTCCCACCATTCACCTTTGTTAATTTCGATGGACAGAGCCAAGGAAGTGTTTTGTCTGCAAATGCGGATGGAACAACCTTACTTTAATGCAAGAACTTCCATATGGTAACCTGGAAACTCTAATTCTCTTTATACCTGGGGGCATGCAAACCTTTTTCATGCGAGTGAAAAACGACCTTTTCTTTTCGTAGTTTGTAGGCTTATTTTCATAGTTTGTAGGCTCTCAACCCTTTAACCTCGTAGGTTGGTTGTTCCTAGCTTGCATACAAAAGGCTCCAGAGCAAAGTTGCACATGGGGTAAGCTCCCTAAAAAATGAACCTACTGATGAGAGATATTCTTATTATACGACTGGCACGAGCAATGTTTCTTCAATGTTCAAGCTCGTTAAAAAATAAACCTAGTTATGAGCATATGTTCCCCCAGAGTTCAAGCTCATTAAAAAATGAACCCACTTTCGATAGATAACCTTTGTGATCACATTACTATTAGCTTTTGAGCCTTGGTCGTTTTCTTACCATCACCTCCACTTTTTAGTCGATCATCCACCTCCACTTGATTGTTTACCCTTTTGAGGAACAGTTGTGACGAGTGATTCTATTAGCCATCTTCTTTACATTGCCATGATTTAAAAGTTCCAAACCTTACCTGGAACCAGCCGCTACCTGAAAATATCACTCGTTCCTCAAAGATGAGTCTCTTTTAAGCTCTTTTTAGACCCGTAAAATATAAAAAGATTTCCGAGAAATTGGCCTCTCCAGCTCGTTAAAGTGATTGGAAGTGCCATCCCTCCTCTATATTTTAATCTTTTGGACCTGAGGGATCATTACACAAAAAGATCGAGCACTTGTCTTTTTTCAGCTCATTAAAGTGATCGGAAAAGTCATCCCTTTCGTATTATTTTATACTTTTTCGGACTTAAGGGATTATACTACGAAAAAGGATTACTGGAGTTTCCTTTCCATCTCTTTTCAAACTCTCTAAAATTGAAAAGGATCGAGTTATCTTTGTCGTTAAACTCGTTAAAACAATAGCGACAAACTTGTCCATTACAGACAAGAGCGAGTTTCACTGTCGCTAGGCTCACTAAAACATAGCAACAGGTTTGCCCAAAGGGAAAATTATAGAACAAGCATATGTTATCCTCCTCAAGCTTGAAAAAAATAAAGAGGTACTGGTCATAAATGACTGGGGAAAAATTGGGAAGAAAACTTGAAGAACTTTATTGGTAGCAGGTCGCTCTTGAACATGACACCTTCACTCCATCACCATGATTGAGTCGGGTTGGGTTATTCCGTTCACCGATCATATCACCATTGGTCCTCCATACCATCCATTTTTGGGGTAAACGCTACCAATCCATTTCAGTGTCGCCGATGTGTTCAAGTGAAGTCGCTCAGAGAATTCACCAACCCAGCTTACGCCTCATCTGTTGCAATACCTTCACTCTCCATTCTTTCATGACCGCCACCCTGAACCTTGTATCATCAGATCGTTTTAACCTCCACAAAATCATTTTCTCCGTTCCGTGTCGTAGATGTGGGATTCATTAAGGCCCTCCTACAATGGGTCACTTCTTGTCAACATTAGTTCATTATCCAAGAAGTCAAATTAGGAACAACCCTTTCAGTACTTTGAAGCTTGCATGCCTCAATGGCAAGTTTCTCACTTCCGGCGACATGTTTACATCAATGGCCTTCGACCGAAAGATGTTACGTGGTATTCGACATCGACTCATGTATTCACACCACGTGAATTGTGCTACAGTACCTTGAGGGTCATCATCATTATCGGTGATTCCTCTCATGCCTATTAACAACTTACATCATTGGTTGGTAATCAGGTGATGTCTTTCCATGTTCGACACCAAAACATCTTCTCACATGGATCAACTTGTACTTCGGGCGAAGATTGAATGAGTTTGAAGACCTCGGATCTAGTTTCATCCATCTAAGCTACAATATATTTAGGAAAATAAAGACATCAAATGTACATCATAGCTACATAGTTAATCATCAAAGCTAAGGGATGATGGCTCTACCAGAATCATCAATCTGCCACACAGACGGTTGTCTGTCCTATGTACATGAAAATGAATTTATAAAGTTGAGCATGGGAATGCCTACCTCAGCTAGATCATGAAAATATTATGAAGATAATGTATTGTATTGTATCTTATTATAGGTCACCTTCTAGTTTGAAAAACCTCAGATCCTCATGATAAAGCATTTCACCCGACATCAGAAGATTTACGACCTCCTGCTTTAGGGGGCAACTGTTATAGAAATATTTGGGCACTACAACCCCAATCACATATGTCCATAAACCAAGAGCTTCTAAGCCCCTAAAAGTGTCGTTTCATACTCTAAAGAAACAATGTTAGCTGATTACATCATTTCCCATAAATTCTCCTTCAAAAAATTCTCAGAACTGGTCAAAACTGGACCATACAAACTACTTTATGTTGAGGGTGAGATGCATCTCACCTGTTACACATAGAGGGTGCGATGAATACTGAAAAGCCCTTCTATAGGGTGCGATGAACGAGAGCAGACAAATGGAAGAGGCAGTTTGCTAGGTGGAAACCCAGAGAATCTTCTAGAAACTGCTCATTTGACACTTGCCCCTCTAAATTGACCCAAGGATGAGTAAGAGATTATGAAATCTCCAAGTGGAACCAAGAACTATCAGAGAAATGACATGAATCAAAATCCCAGAAGCTGACTCACCCACTTGCAAATATTTATATATGGATCCCTCATCCTAGAGATCCAGGAGGTTGGAATTTTGTATTTTGTAAGGAAGTGTTGTTGGTTTCTCTGTGAAACATCATAGTATTGGGTGATATAGCTTTTCATGAGGTGAAGAGGGCTTTCATGCTAGGAGGATGGTAGTAGGTTAGACCGCTGGGTTGTAATCCTCTCTTCTACTACTTCTATCAATAAAGCTATTTGATTTTTCCTCCATATTCTTGTATATTTCTGAATCTTGTATTGATGTATGAATTTGTATGGTTAATGTACATCTCATCCTATATTGTTTATGGTTATAGATCTCTATGCTTTGATGGTATCATGCTGCTTTGACTCTACAGGTGTTCTTTGAAGCGGGACAAGTGAGGAAAGAGTGGCAAAGCTCTATCAAAGGGGAAAGGAAACAAGCAAGGAGCCAAGCAAAAGACTAAGGTTGGTACTCTCTGCTTCTCTCTCATCTATCTCTCATAAAGGAAAACACAAGTAACTTTAGCTTGTTTATTTCTAAGATAGCTACCCATCTTAGTGGGAGTAGCAGCTCTGAATAGACACTAGTTTTCTCGATAACAGGCGCAGATGAGGTTGAGCTAGAGGGAGACCAGGAAGAGGTCGCTGACAACTGATATGTTAAAATTGCAGAGGGTGAGGTCATTATGCCCGTGATTGTACGAATCCAACGTGACCATCATGCTTGTATTGTACATTGTTTGATCATGAGACAGAGGATTGTCCCACACTGATAGTGAGGTTGCACGATAAAGGAGCACTCCAACCTTGCCCGACTCAGAACTTGCAAATGATGAGGTCTACGTCGTGCGAGGAAGACCCTAATGTAAATATCGTGCTCCAGAGTGGAATTATGATAGGAGATGACAAAGGCAAGCAACATGAAGAAATTACCTAGGTTCGCAAGGCTCCAACGAAGGACCCAGAATTTGATTTGGAGCATGCTAAGGTGACCTTCATGGAAGCTAGGAAGAGCTTCACCGATTCCTCCACTTCAATAAGTAAAGACAGACTATTACTAGAAATGGACCCATCGATGCTCACTATGTTCTTAGAGACATGCATGAAGTTGGTGCATGATAGAAAGGCTGTAAAGGGGCTGCAAGAACTCATAACTAGATGCGTTGGGACCATGCCAGGAGAATTAAGCATAGTCTAGAAGCTCGGGAAGCACACAACGCAAATAGGAAGGGAAATGTGATTGATCGCGCAGATTGGGGAATATGAGATGGACCAAGTGATTCTGGATCCAGGGTCAGATGTGAACGTCCGGCCAAAATAGACATGGGAGCACATGGGAAGGCCTACATTGCAATGGTCTCCTATCGAACTACGAATGGCGAACCAACAAAAGATCATACCTATGGGGAGATTGCAAGGAATCACTATAGATATTGAAGGAGAAATCACGCTAGCAGATTTCAAAGTAATAGAGATTATGGCTGACAACAATCCCTACCCCACGCTATTGGGAATAGATTGGGCCACTAACATGAATGGAGTGATAAATCTAAAGAAGCGAAAGATGATCTTTGAGAAAAAATCCTTGTGCATAGTGGTACCTTTAGACCCTATAGAAGGATCACGCTACAGGGGGCCAGTGCGTGACTATGACAATGACAATGACAACAATGAATTGGACTACATCTACAAGATAACTACGTGGGAGCAACACTGGGTAAATCCACTCGTGAATGGCTGAATCTCATGGGAGCGTGAAAGCTCTAGCTCATCAGATTCTGACGAGGAGATAGAATGATGGTATAATTGGTTATGCATGGTAACCACGCTGAATTGTAACATGATGATGAGATCGTTGCACTGTGTAGCAACAGAGGTAAGAGATCTGCCTACGTATGACGGGTTAAGTGAGGTGGATGACTTCCTGAACAAATTTGAAAGAGAAGTATTGGAACAGTAGCACTTCGAAACTCTGAAATGGGTAGTGCGAGCTACACCCACAAGATGGTGGGGTACACACCAAAGAAGTTTTGAGGACTAGCGCGAATGTAGAAGGATGATGCACATGAAATTTTGGAATCCTCGGATGCGATTAAAAGACAAGTATGACAGATAGGATGATCCACGTGTACACCTTGCAAAATGGACAAAGGTCTATGGGGAAGAGCCATAACTTGAGTGGGTACACATGTTCTGTCATACCCTTGGGGGGATTCCATGCCCAACAAGAATCTGCAATCTGTGAGCTAAATTATGCAACAAGTTCATGCCCCTCCTTGCTAGGATTGAAAGCGGTTTTTCAAGGGACAGACAAAGAAATGGAGCAGTTGTACTTTATGGGACCTAAAAAGCCATGGAAACCTCAACCACCAATGAGAAAGCAAGGTATGTTTCCGAATCCATCTTAGTATTTCAGTAATTTTAATATGGGCCCTCAATCCATGCCTTATCCACCTATGTCGCCCTAATACAAGCTTCCACCCTAGCAGCAATGGGCTCCTCAAGCTAGTTTGAGTTCTTCCTAGGCTTCAAACTAGCATGGACATTCTCCTCCTATGCAATTTCCCCAGTCAATGCCACAACAACAACTCCAGTTTCCCTCTAATATGCCTCCTGGTAATTAGCCTGTTCATCCTCAACTTCAGATCCAACCCAATCCGAATCCTAACAATAAAGGGGCTCAACAAGCTGACACCCTCAACCTACCTTCTTACAGCATCTCCACCGCGGAACTTTATGAGATGAATTTGAGATCGGGGCGGGTAGTAGATGCTCAACCCTCACCTGTTATCATTGAACAAGTTGACAGTGGGGCAAAGGAACCAGAGTTAGTAAAAATCAGACACCTCCTCAGCTGCTAATTACTCAAAAACACCAAGCTGAACTGCCCTATCCAGAAATATTGGTTTTGAGTAAGCATATCCCTCAAGTTTAGTTTGACTTGTTAGGGGAGTTACAAAATTTGTTTGTTAAGATCCCCCTGTTACAAGCTATGAGGGATGTACCTATATATGCAAAAGCTCTCAGGGAATATTGTGCTAAGAAGCCTAAAAAGAAATCGAGGGACCCACTCACCCTTCATGTCATGGGAAAGCTATAATATTTTATGATGGGAAAGGTCATGCCTATGAAATATGGGGATCCCGGAAACCCAATTTTAACTGTGAAAATTAATGGAGTAGAAATTCCAAATGTTCTGATAGATTTGTGATCCGGATTTAAATAGGAACGAAAGAAATTATAGAGATAACCATAAACACAGAGATGCAGCAGAAATAATATGTCATTTCATTAATGTAAAATATTGAAATATGCTTACAAACAGAAATGGAAATAAACCAGCTAGGGCCATGGTATCTTATCTCTGAGAAGAGATGTGGCAGCTACATGCCTCTGAACTATGTTACAATGAGGCTCAAAGCCCTATTTATTGTTGAGAAACAATGGAAAACCATAAACATCCAAAAACCTAAACCTAGAAGATGAAACACCAAACTTTGGGCCCCATTTGGGTAAATTGGTACATCAACTTCCCAGGGTCATAACTTTGGCATACAATCTCCATTTGATGTGTAGAATAGCTTGTTAGAAAGATCTATTCGAAGACTACAACTTTAGGAAGAGGAAAATTGATCTACACTCCATGTTGCTCCCAGTTTTCCCAAAAAACATTGTTTAGGTCCTCAAAATAGCTTCGGAAGTTCAGGACCCAAAAAAACTGCTAAAAATAGTAAATTGTGCTACAATTATGGAAACTAAAAAACTAAAAAAGATAGTTGTGGGGGTCCATGTGGGATAGGTGGGTGGCCACTAACATCCACCTGGATCATTCCTCCCCCCTTAGGAAGCAATAGTCCCCATTGCGTTCAGTTCCTCCTTGAGATGAGGAAGGTTTTGCTGAGTTGGGTCCCTAGCGAGCTATTCTACAACCTCTAATGTAACTAGTGATGGTGGGAAGCATGGTCAAGGGCGGTCCACATTGAACACTCATTGCAAGTGGAGGAATGGAGGAATGTTGTGCTCCAAAGCACTATTTCCCCCAGCCTTGGTAATGATGTAAGGACCATGTTGGAATGGTCTGAACTTCTGATGGGCTCTTGTAAGGCGTTTTGTCTGTAGATGCAGCCAGACTTTGTTGCCCACCTGAAACATGTGTGGTACCCCTTTGGGTGAGGAGTGTTATAGACATTTTTGTGCCTCGCAGCATGGAGCATGAAATGTCAATAATTACAGGGATCCTCAGTCCCTAAACATGTTGTTCTTACCCCTAAAAGAACAAGGTCATCAAACAACAGCACTTCCAATCAGTTCTCCACCTGAAAACACTTCAAAACAGGCTTATTTTGGATCATGTCAGCTGCTTAACTGAGCTTCTGCGCTGGAATGCAACTGTCCCACTCTGTACCTGCGCTGGAAGTCAAAAGTAATGAAGGCCACCTGCACTGGGCGAGATTGGCCAAGTGGCACAGTCATCCTGCAAGGTCTCAACTGCCCAGGAAGCTTCCAAACTGACACTTGGTTCATCAGATTCGCCTTGTGATGAGTAAGAGGTACTTGATCACCATGTGTAAGCAAGGATCTCCAAGTGGACTCAAGAACTGAAGATTAACTAAAGAGGGAGAGGACACTAGTCAGCCCTATGCCAGCCTCAAGCTGACTCATCCTCTCTTCTTCTCTCCTATATATAGAGCTCTTCTATGAGGTCTAAGGAGGCTGGAATTTTGTGTAAAGCAAGGAGGTGCTGTTGGATTACAGTTAGAGCTATTGGGTGATTGTTTTACTAGAGGTGAAGAGGAGAGTTCTTGCTGCTGGGGAGGTGCTGCTGGATTGGAGCCATCATTGGTTGTAACCTTCTCAGAACCCTGTTACTTCTATCAATAAAGTTTTGCATGTTCTCCTATATACTTGTATTGCATTGATGTATTGTATTTACATGTATATTTGATTCACTCTAATCCATGCATCAGTTATGAGTACTTGTATCTTGTAGTTTCCTCTCTCGTTTTGTGCAGGGCTTGTGTGTAGCTGGACCGGCAAAGAGAGCAAGGAGCTGGGAACAAGAGACAAAGAGAGAGGATCAAGATCGACTAAGCGAAGGATACCAGGTTGGTTGATCATTTCTTCCCCCTCTCTGTACTTTCATAAAGGAAAACATCAAAGCTTTACTTTCAGTTGTTGCTAAAGACTGTCACCTTTAGAGTAGGGATAGGGTCATCCGCATCGGATACTTTTCCCCACAACAAACTGGCGACTCCGCTGGGGAGCCTAGTATCTTGTTGGTGTTTGTAGTATTTTGCTATTCATTTCTTGAAGAAAAGAGTACCAAATCGAAAAGCTTTTGACTATATCAAAAGCGAAGTAGAGGGACTGCTACTCTTGCTCATTTGCTGAGCAAATTCAAGATTTGAAGAGCTTATCTACAAAAGACTCTTTACTCTTTGTGATAGATCTTCATCCTCTTGGTCATCCCTTAGCCTGTACTTGACCTATAGCTTTTTATTTCAGTAAAAACATTGCATTTTTGAGCTTTTTATGACCCGGAATTCTTTGTAGACGAAACTCTCGTGAGTCAGTGCAGGCTGTACACAGGCAGCCTGCATTACAGCGCAGGTACTCCCTTCGGGAACTGCGCTGAGAGTCAAACTGGCAGACTAGAACCTGCGCTGGTCCAGTTAGCCTTTGTCTTGCTCAGTCTTCCTATTGTGTCTTGGCCCTGTTTGCACTTGTTTTTGGCTGATTGCTTGCTGGTTATTGTACTTGCTGTAAGCCACTTCTCCTTGACATTATTCCGCCTCAGTTGTGTGATGAAACTGTGAATGTTCTTTCAGTATTTCTTGTTTCAGTTACAGTTTCCCATTGTGAAAAGCGAACCAGTATAGCTGTGGCCTCTTAGATCCTGAACTGTAAAAGTGTCTTTGTGATCTTTTGAGTTAGTTTTATTACTATTCATGGCTGTTTGAGTTTGTTTGCTCTTCACTTTTATGGTTTGAATCTATACATTTCCTGTGTTCAAACAAGTCTATCATAAGGTGTCTTTTTGATTGTGGACAAGCTTGTTTATTTCTACTTGAAATTAGATTCAAAATCATACAACAGTTTCCTTTTTGTCTAGCATCAACATTAAGGATAACGAAAAGAAATACATGCATTGTGCATTTTGCATTTGACTGTATGCTTGACGATTTAGGAAGATGTGCATTTTAGTGTGTGTTCTTTGATCTGTGGAAAAAGTTGTGTCCTTCTTTTCCCTCAAGTAGATTAAGGTTTTCAAAGTTGAAAGATTGAAAAGATTTGCTTCTCATTCTTAGATTGCATATAGGAAGTTGTATATATACATCTCGTGGCGAACCTGAAAGGCAAACTGTTAAGAAAGATCAACATTAAAATAAACTCAATTTACATAACAACGCTTTGGAATTTAACGCAAACATCTAGAGGTCTAGGTAGAGACGTGTTCCGGCATCGTTAAACATAGTGACTGTCGATCTCTACGAAGGTGGGTGATTCCTCCTGAGAGTCGATGGCACTAACACGGACTTGAGCTCCCGCGTACCGCCGCGTATATTGGGAGACCCCTATAGGTTTTTATCCTTTATCCTTAGGAAACCGTGTCGGCCGCCCTACTAATCGCGATGCAGTGAACACAGCATTCACGAAGATCGACCACCCGTACCGTAAAACGTATTCTGTGGTTTCGCGAAAGGTTTGGCACACCCTCTGCCTAGATCTCCAGAGCAGTTTCTTTTGGCCTTTTTCAAACTCTATAACTGAAAAAGTCCAACCGAGCATTTGTCACTTCGGGCTCGTTAATACATCGAAGGCGACTAGAGTCATCTTTAGCTTTTTCTCGACTCTTAAAACATGAAAAAGCAAGTTTGTGTCTAAAAGCGTCGTTAATAAAATTTATTTTAAAGCGGAACATAATCACCTGTTATTCCCACGTTGATCTTTCAGTTGAAAAGTATGGAGCCCACCAACCAAGGAAGTAACCTTGGCGGAAGTCCAAATCCCTTCTCCTCTTGGGGAGATGTTGGTGCGCCTCATATGGCTACATTGTCGCTTCCAGGATTGACAATCGGCCTCCCTGTATGGCTCTTTTCAACTAATGTAGTCCAGATCGCCACTAATCCTGAGCATTCGAATCAACAGTCAGAACAATCTAGAATTACCCACCAGCCTTCCACTTCTTATGATACTTCCTCTGATCCTTCATCTTCGCAAGGTAGAGCCGGCAAAAGTCAGCCTCCCAAGGAGAAGAAGGAAAAGAAGAAGAAAGAAAAGAAGCAGAAGGAGCCTCTGGCGAAGGCGACTGGGGGCAAGCAGAAGAAAGCTGACAAAAACCCACACACTGCACCGACCGGGCCTAAATCGCCATGTGTCATTTGCAAAGGGATCCATTTCCATCGTGATTGTCCTTGTATTCCCCAGACACTAAGGGACTGGTCCCCAAGGTTGCACAATCCGGTAGCATCAACCTCTGGTTGTCATGTTGATTGCATTCCGTCAACTAGCGAGAGTGAAGGACGAAGAAGGGGACCAAGATCACCCTGTCTATTGTGTGAAGGTCATCATGCCATCCACAAATGTCCATTCTTAGATGAGGCCAAGAGAGTTTTAGAAGATCGCCCGGTGTCACCGGTGCGACTTCCACCTGGATATCAAAAACTCGCGCCTAATCCCTCGATAGTTGAAAATCCAGTTGAACCACTCAAGTGGTTAGCTGAAGTGTCGGTCATTGAGAATGAACCTACTGAATCTAGACTAGACGAAAGTCTAAAGGTCGATACGGCAGTTGGCCCGGTTCTTCCTTCAGAGGTTCTATCGTCCAATGACTCCGTCATTGAAGACCCGTCTTCAAATGGCACCGTCGCCGAAGAGTCATCTTCATGCGACACCCTCACTGATGAGAACAAGGATGACACCATCCAAGTTCTTTTCATCAGCACCGACTCCGATGAGCATCAGGGCAATGCGCCCATTCCTTTATCGCAGGAAGGAACATCATCAGAGTCGTATCCGGCCGTGTATTCGGTCCCACCGCCAAGCAACCTGGTTGTATCCTTTGATTGGAATCAACTAGGCAGACCCCGGTTACCAGCCAGTGTACCATTCAGAATCATTGTCCAGATCTATAGAATGATTATGGCTGGTACTATCATTGATGAAGGGGCGTCTATGAGTATCCTTTCCTCTGTTGCTTGGAAAGCACTGGGTTCCCCGGCGCTTTTACCTGAGTTGAGAAATCTCTCAGGTTTTGATAAAGGAACCAGTCGACCATTAGGGATCCTCCCCGATGTACCTATTACATTAAAGGGGAAGACCGTCAGGATGAACGTGTTGGTAGTTCAAGGACCCTTGGATTATAACCTACTCCTTGGATGCGACTATATTTATTGCATGGGAGCGATAGTCTCCTCACTCTTTAGAGTAATGTGTTTTCCACATGAAGGAAGGGTGGTCAAGCTCGTAGACCAACTTTCATTTCCGGGATCTCGCATCGCAAATAGTCAAATACCAATCCTAAATGGTCTATTCACTCAAGATTCGCCTCCACCCCCGGTCCTCCTTCCCGATGAGCGCGAGTGATTCGGAAAGAAAGACTAGGACCCAGGGGGCATGCACCCTGGTCTGCTTCGGGCAGAAGAAACTCCGGGTATAAGACAGAATTTCCGCAGGAGAACATGACTAGTCCGTATCCCGTCCGTAGGAAGTGGGGTTGTTCTGGAAAAATGATCTTTTGTTAAAGTTATGTGTTTGGGAATCATTCACCTTTGTCTAAAAAAGTGGGCAATGCCCGAGTAGGAATTCCCTTATTACAACAAGTAGTCACCATCTTTAAATTCAAGCCTCGCCCATCGAAACATGTGTTTTGAAGGATAAGCAGGGGCAGTCTATTAAGAAGGAGACCGTATTGTTGTGACAGAGGGTAACCATCTTAGGACAACCCAATGATAGGCACCGCCGAAGAAAGAGATTGATCTGCGGCAGCAAATCGAACCGTCTTTGGAATAATAAGAAAGAGGCAAGCCTCCCTCAATAATACCAATGTTTTATCTTCGAGTAGTGTTCTCCTATTGTCATAAATAGCTGTTTGTCAAAAGTGGGCCGACGGGAAGCCTGAGTACTGCGTAAGACCCCTTAAAATAACGAGAAGACAAGTATCGTTAGCATTAGATTAGCAAGATGACAAATAAATGTGAACACCCAAAGAAAAGCAGAAGTAGGGGAGAGGAGGGGCAGCCTCGAAATTCTATCCTATACCTGGGGGCATGCAAACTTTCTGGAGTGCAAGCTAGGGGCGGTTATTTATCTGGTTTTAAGATTAGCCGTTTCCAAACTTGCATGAAAGAAAGCCTGTGGGGCAAAAGTAAAATTTGCCAAAAGTGAGCACAGCTGTGGTAAGGCATAAGCTCTATAAAAATTGGTCCTTACGAGAGGCGTTCTTCATATGACTGGTATATCGAGCAGTTTTAGCATATAGTTCATGCTCGTTAAAAAATAAACGCAAATCCGAGCAGTTTTAGGACTGAATTTATGCTCGTTAAAAAATAGAAAAGTGTGAGCAGAAGTTTCCCTCAGAGTTCAAGCTCATGGAAAAAATGAACCGGTAAATAACCTTTTGAGATCGTAAATTCATCAGCCGTAAGAACCTTGATTGTGTTTTCATCCATCACCTCCACTGTTCATTTGGCCGATCATTCACTTCCATTTGTGTGTTTACCTCTTTTGAGAAACAGCTGCGAAGAGTGATTTCACCTAGCCATCCTTGTGACACTGCCGTGATTGGAAAATTCCAAACTGTACCTGGAATCTGTAGCTATCCCTGTTTATCACTCGTTCCTCAAAAGACGAGTCTTCTTTCAGCTCTTTTCACTGACTCGTAAAATATGAAAAGTTTGCCGAGTTTTGGCCTTCCAGCTCGTTAAATGACCGGAACGCTATCCCTCCTCTAAATTTTAATCTTTTTGGACCTGAGGGATTATTGCACAAAAGGATCGAGCGCTTGTCTTGTTCGGCTCGTTAAAAGTACCGAACAGCCATCCCTTCTGTATTGTTTTATACTTTTTCGGACTTAAGGGATTTGCTGACGAAAAAGGAATCATGGAGTCGACTTTCTGTACCTTTTCAGACTCTCTAAAAATGAAAAGGACCGAGTTTTCTTTGTCGTTAGACTCGTTAAAATGATTAAATAGCGACAAACTTGTCTTTAGACGAGAACGAGTTTCCCTATCGCTAGGCTCATTAAATCATAGCGATAGGCTTGCCCGAAGGGCAGGTTATAGAACAAGCATATGTTATCCTCCTCAAGCTTGACAAAAATAAAGAGGTACTGGTCAGAAATGACTGGGGAAAAATTGGGAGAACATTCAAAGTTTAATGGTAGCGAGTCACTCTTGAACATGACACTTTTCCTCCGTATCACATCGGGTTGGGTTGTTTCATTCACCGGTCTCATCACCATGGTCCTCGCCACACCATCCACATTTGGGGTAATGCTACCGATCCATTGCATCAGTGTCGTTATATGTTCAAGAGGGGTCATTCTGAAAGTGTCAACCGTGTCCCATCCACTACCATACATTATCCTTCATCCATTCATGATCGCCACCCTGAATCATATGTCACAGTTTGTTTTACCTCCACTAAAATCATTAGCTCCGTTCCGTGTCATTGATGTGGGATTCATTAAGGCCCTCCTTTGACGGATCGCTTCTTGTCGACTTCAGCTCATTATCCAAGAAGTTGATCTAGGAACACCCCCATCAGTACTTTGAAGCTTGCATGCCTCAATGGCAAGTTTCTCACTTCCGGCGACAGGTATACATCAATGACCTTCGACCAGAAGATTTTGCGTGGCGTTCGACGCCAAGTCCTTTATTCACGCCACGTGAATTGTACTGCAGTACCTTGAGGGTCATCGTCATTATTGGTGATTCCTCTCGCGCTTGTTAACGGTTTTCATTATTGACCGGTAATCAAGCGATGTCTCTCCATGTTCGACTTCAGCGCAATTCTCACATGGATCGACTTGTACTTAGAGTGAAGATCGAACGAGTTTGAAGACCCCGGATCTAGTTTCATCCATCCGGGCTGCGATATATATTCAGGAAATATAAAAGCATTTGCCATGTACATCATTGCAGCAGATGATCATCCTACTCAAAGGATGATAATTTCAGCAGAAAATTATCAGTCTATCTTCAGATGATCATCTGTCATATGTACCAAAATGTATTTATAAAAGCTGAGCATGGGAATGCCCGCCTCAGCTAGATCATGAAAATAGAATGAAAAATAATGTATTGTATTGTATTGTATTACAGGGCACTCTCCTCAGCACTGGAACGAACTTCGGATCCTCTAGATAAAGCATTTCACCCGATAAACGGCCTCATACTTTAGGGGGCAACTGTTATAGACATTTTTGTGCCTCGCAGCATGGAGCATGAAATGTCAATAATTACAGGGATCCTCAGTCCCTAAACATGTTGTTCTTACCCCTAAAAGAACAAGGTCATCAAAC
Organism: Pinus tabuliformis; assembly: GCA_031772625.1. Classification (NCBI taxonomy): domain Eukaryota; kingdom Viridiplantae; phylum Streptophyta; class Pinopsida; order Pinales; family Pinaceae; genus Pinus; species Pinus tabuliformis. The sequence goes on along the minus strand of CM062810.1, from coordinate 533,373,658 downwards.
AACAGCACTTCCAATCAGTTCTCCACCTGAAAACACTTCAAAACAGGCTTATTTTGGATCATGTCAGCTGCTTAACTGAGCTTCTGCGCTGGAATGCAACTGTCCCACTCTGTACCTGCGCTGGAAGTCAAAAGTAATGAAGGCCACCTGCGCTGGGCGAGATTGGCCAAGTGGCACAGTCATCCTGCAAGGTGTCAACTGCCCAGGAAGCTTCCAAACTGACACTTGGTTCATCAGATTCGCCTTGTGATGAGTAAGAGGTACTTGATCACCATGTGTAAGCAAGGATCTCCAAGTGGACTCAAGAACTGAAGATTAACTGAAGAGGGAGAGGACACTAGTCAGCTCTATGCCAGCCTCAAGCTGACTCATCCTCTCTTCTTCTCTCCTATATATAGAGCTCTTCTATGAGGTCTAAGGAGGCTGGAATTTTGTGTAAAGCAAGGAGGTGCTGTTGGATTACAGTTAGAGCTATTGGGTGATTGTTTTACTAGAGGTGAAGAGGAGAGTTCTTGCTGCTGGGGAGGTGCTGCTGGATTGGAGCCATCATTGGTTGTAACCTTCTCAGAACCCTGTTACTTCTATCAATAAAGTTTTGCATGTTCTCCTATATACTTGTATTGCATTGATGTATTGTATTTACATGTATATTTGATTCACTCTAATCCATGCATCAGTTATGAGTACTTGTATCTTGTAGTTTCCTCTCTCGTTTTGTGCAGGGCTTGTGTGTAGCTGGACCGGCAAAGAGAGCAAGGAGCTGGGAACAAGAGACAAAGAGAGAGGATCAAGATCGACTAAGCGAAGGATACCAGGTTGGTTGATCATTTCTTCCCCCTCTCTATACTTTCATAAAGGAAAACATCAAAGCTTTACTTTCAGTTGTTGCTAAAGACTGTCACCTTTAGAGTAGGGATAGGGTCATCCGCATCGGATACTTTTCCCCACAACAAGGAGAGGTTGTTCCTGTGTTCTGTCATGACCGTATCCCTTTGCTGCTACTGCTATATGGAGGAACCTTTCATGGGGGTCATGGATGTGGCGATGATCTTCCCCTTACTTTCGAAGTGAATGAGATAGAAAATGAATTTCCTTATCTCAGAGATTACCTCGCTGCGTTTCTTCGCAGTGATCAAAGAGGTGGTGGTAGGTGGGGCTACCTCCGGTATCCTGTATAATGAATTACCCAAAGAAATAATAGCAATAAGAGGCCTTGACTCATACACATCATGTTGCGTCCACAAGTATGGCTGGCCTAATAATACATCAAAAACATCCAAACGTGGAACATCACAGAATACCTCATCTATGAAGGGTTTGATGCTGTAGGGAAGGCGACACTGTTGGCGAACTCAGAGATCTCATCCTTGGTGAAGCCATCTGATATTGTACGGCAATGGGTGTGGTGTAGTCGATAGGCCCAATCGCTTCACAACCTCCGCTGAAATGAGATTCTTTTATCTCCCACTGTCAACGATGAATTGCAGCGGCAAACCCTTCACCCATATTTGTGAGTGGAAATGACGCTCTCCCTCCTCTGGATCTTCGGGACCTTGGTGGTGGTAACAGTGGCGCTACGCTTTGCGTCAATGATTTGCTTCCCTTTTCCATTCCCCTTATCGGGTTCTGACTCTGGGACAGAACATGCATATGATTCTGAAGCCTTCAACTCAGCCACCTGTGACTGCTTGGTCCGACACTCACTTGTGTTGTGAGTGGGGATATTATGGAACTTGCACCACTTTCTTGTGTCCTTCTTTGACTAGGTGGTGTTGTTCTTTTCTTGCAGCTTCGATGGGTTTTCTTGGGTTGCCCCGTCTTGGCTTAGTCCTTGGTTCTGCAATTTGGGGAAGCCTTTCCCTTGCTTCCAATTTGCAGATCCAAAGTCTCACTTCTTCTGTTTAAACTTTTGCTCAATTTTGACAGTGTAGCAGTACGCCATGTCGAGCGAGGAGATGTTCAGGAACTCCATCTCTTCTTGGATGTATCTGTGTAGGAATCTGCGGTATTTGAGTACCAAATGTAGCTCAGAATCCTTGATACCCAACTGTGTGCGAAGGGTATTAAAAATTTTTGTGAACTCTAGCACATCTTGGTCCCTTCCCTGCCGCAACATGGTCCACTTTATGTATTTGTCCTCATAGCTTTTGACGGGATAGTATTTCTCCTTGATGGCATCCCAAAATCAATTCCAAGTGGGTGTGGCTAAAAATAGTGAGCCCATACTTTCATCCTTCTCCTCGCAGCAGGTTTCCTGCCAGTCTTTGACGTGGGGGGATGCTTTGAGAAGAGAAAAAATAATATTTTCCTGACTGGAAAAATCATGAATAGAAAAATAACCCTCTAGCAAATTTAACCATTTATCTATGGCATCTACATCTATTTGACCCTTGAATATGGGGATTTAAAAATTAACTTGTACCATAAAAGGGTGTGGCGTTTCCAGAGTAGCTATTAGAAGTCGATGCATCGCCTCTGGGTAGCCACTGAAGGATCTGGGCAAAGTTGTCCATCATCGTGTTCCTTTTCGCTCGAGGGCTTCTTTGAGCAAGATTTTGATAGGATCTCCTATCCCCTCGTCTTTCTTTTCATCCGCCATGGGAAGTTGTCGGGATTTGCGAGGCCGGTCTTGCAAATCCTTGATCAGTTCAAGCCCTAACTCCTTATATCCCGACCTCGTTGGGGACATGCAAAGAAAAATAGAGAAAAAGTAGACTGCTCTAATACCACTGATCTAGATTTAAACAGGAATGCAAAAAATTACAGAGATAACCGTAAACATAGAGATGTAGCGGAAATAATACTTCATTCCATTAATGTAAAATATTAAAATATGCTTACAAACTGGAATGGAAATAAACCAACTAGGGAATTGGTAGCTTATCTATGAGAAGATATGTGGTGACTACATGCCTTTGAACTGTGTTACAATGAGGCTCGAAGGTCTATTTATTATTGAGAAAAAATGGAAAACCCTAAACATCCAAAAACCTAACCCTAGAAGATGAAACGCCAAACTGTGGGCCCCGCTTGGGTAAATTGGTACATCAACTTCCCGAGGTTGTAACTTTGGCATACAATCTCTATTTCACGCGTACAATAGCTCGTTAGAAAAATCTGTTTGAGGAATACAACTTTGGGAAGAGAAACATTGGTTTTTGACTCATCTTGCTCCCATTTTTCCCAAAAAACCATCATTTAGGGCCTCGAAACGACTCCAGAAGTTCAGGGCCCAAAAAACTACTAAAAATAGTAAATTTTGCTACAATTACAGAAACTGAAAAACTGAAAGAGACAGTTGTGGGGTCCAAGTGGTACAGGTGGGTGGCCACCAACATCCACCTGGATCAATTTTGGTGCTGCCATAAATTTCATTACTACTCAGGCTATGCATGCATTGGGTATTCGAAACCTGAAACATGCACCTACCATATTAGAGCTGGCAGATTGATCTACAGTTAAGTTGGTAGGGAAGTTAGAAGATATCACAGTCTTAGTTGATTCATGGCACTATCTTGTGGATTTCCTGGTACCACAAACGCAGTCCCCAGCTGGTGGCCATCCCCTGATTCTGGGAAGACCGTGGTTGGCAACCGTAGACAGTTACATTGGCTGTCGTTCTGGGCATATGGTTATCTCAAATGGGCAGGTTACTAAAAATCTGGTGTTATAGCCTCCTACATAATCTAGCCCTCAGTGAAACCCGTTGGCCACAATAAACCTTTACCAAAGAAGAATTTGAATCTAAAAAAGAGGAATTAAGACCAATCCTTACCATTAGACAGGCCCTTCAGTTGAAAATAGAAATAGAAGATGACACAATTACTACTTTTATTAGTGATCCCTATTCTATTTCAGATTCAAATCAGAGAAATCCTAGTGTTCGTCTTGAGTTGTGAAATGCAAGAAAATATTGGAACAACAGATGGGTTCGATGAGATACCTACAATTGCATCCCATGACAACATTTCTATGGAAATAGAGCTAGGAAAGACCCTGAATATTAATCCATATCTGTCAAAATCCCAGAAAAAATAGCTCTTGAATGTTCTTCAAAAACATAAAGAAACCTTCGTCTGGAACTATACATACATGAAAGGGATTCCTACCAATCTATGTACCCATCATATATACATCAAAGAGGACTGTCGTCCTATGAGACAACCCCAGAGAAGGATGAATTCTGCTCTAAAAACATTGTCAAGGAAGAACTTCAAAATCTTCTGGATGTGGGATTTATATACCCCATTTCAGAAAACCAATGGGTTTCCCCATTGGTGATTGTCCCCATTGGTGATTGTCCCCAAGAAAAACGGTAAATGGCGAATATGCATGGATTACAGAGAATTAAATAAGGCAACGCAGAAAGACCATTTTCCGTTACCATTCATTGACCAAGTTTTGGATACCTTGGCTGGGAAGAAGTTCTTCTCCTTCTTGGATGAATTTAGTGGGTACAACCAGATCCAGATAGCTCCCGAAGATTAGGATAAAACCACTTTTACATGCCCTTGGGGAACTTTCACATACCGGGTCCTCCCATTTGGTCTCTGTAATGCACCTGCAACATTCCAAAGGGCAATTTTGGGGATTTTCTTTGATATGGTAGATGACAGTGTTGAGATTTATATGGATGATTTCACTCCATATGGGGATTCATTCAAGGAGGGGTTGGAAAATCTAGAAAAAGTTCTTGAAAGATGCAAACAGGCGCATGTCTCTTTGAGTACAGTAAAATGCCACATGATGATGGAGGAAGGAATAGTCTTGGGACATTTACTTTCCGCTACTAGAATTCAAATGGATCCAGCTAAGATAAAGGTAATATTGCACTTCTCGATACCTAAAACACCCACACAAGTACATAGCTTTATTGGTTGTGGTAGTTATTACAGACACTTTAAAGAAAATTTTGCTAAAATAGCACATCAACTTTTTCAATTGCTGACAAAAGATGCAAACTTTGTGTGGATAGATGACTGTGATGCAGCCTTTGTGAATATCAAGGAACTTGTTTGTAGCACTTCGATCCTTCAAGGGCTGGACTAGACATTACCATTCCATATTCATGCGGATGCCTCTTAGACAGCAGTTGGGGAAGTTTTGGGATAGAAAGTAGATAAGGTACCATATGCAGTTTATTATGTTAGTAAGAACTTGGTTCCTGCTGAGTTAAACTACACAGTGACTGAAAAAGAATTCCTTCCAATCATCTACACCATCAACAAGTTCCGGCATTATATTACTGAGTATCCCACCTTCGTACATACTAATCACACAGAAATAAGGTATCTGATGAATGAACCCATTACTCCTAGTCGTATTACAAGATGGCTTTTGTTACTTCAAGAATTGGACATTACCATAGTAAATAAACCAAGAAAGGACAATGTGGTTGCTGATTTTCTATCTAGGCTAGAAAATAATGTTGAAGGTACACCCATTGAAGATAGTTTTCTAGATGAGCATCTCTTTGTAATTTCTGTTAACACTCGGTGGTATGCAGATATTACTAACTATCTTGCTATAGCGAAAGTACCTCGTCATTTTTCACACAGGGATCAGTGGAAAATTATTCATCATAGTACCCGATATTCATGGATGGCAGGGTACATCTTTCATACAGGGGTCGATCAGTAGATTCAGTGTTGTGTATCAGAGGATGACATCTATGAGATACTGAAGGCTGCCCATGATGGCCCTTGTGGAGGACATTTTGCAGATAAAATAACAGGCCACAAGGTGCTACAAATGGGATACTACTGGCCTTATATCTTTCGTGATGCCCGAGATTATGTTCAAACATGTGATAGCCTGGGAAATCAGATGAGATGCCAATACAGCCCCAGATAGTCCTCAAACCTTTTGAGAAGTGGCTAATTGACTTTGTTGGACCTTTCAACCCACCTTCTCATCAAAAGGTTTACATTTTTGTCTGTCTGCACCAATTATGTGACTAAGTGGGTGGAAGCCAGAGCTGTTGTTAAAGCAATAGAATAAGTGGTTGTAGAATTTCTTTTTGAAGAGATTTTTGCCCGATATGGTACTCCAAGGGAGATTGTTTCAGATGGGGGAGCACAGTTTACATCCCACATGATAGGAAGGCTTATGCAGAAATACGAGGTTAAAAACAGAGTGACAAGTCCTTACCATCCCCAGGCGAATGGACAAATAGAATGTACAAACAAGGTATTGGAAAATATCTTGACAAAAACTGTAGCAAGTCATCGCTAGGATTGGTCTCAGAAACTTCAAGAAGCTCTTTGGGCATATAGGACAACATGGTGGAATATAATTGGGTTTTCACCATTTGAGTTAGTCTATGGGAAATCCCCCTTGTTTCCAGTAGAATTTGAGATCAACATGCTCAAACAGCTTTGGAAGTGGGATTAAACTTATCAAAGGCCCATAAACACAAACTAGAACAACTCAATGAGTTAGATGAGATCCGTTCAGTGGCTATCCAAGAAACTACTACTATTCAACAGTAGAGAATGAAGTGGCATGATAAATTTATTAAGAACAAGGTGTTTCATACAGGAGATTGGGCATTTCTCTATGACTCCTGATTCAAGGATTTTAAAGGGAAGCTTCACACTCATTGGATGGGACCCTATGAAGTGGATGTTGTGTTTGACAATGGAACAGTCAGATTGGTTATAATAGATGAAACTCACACTTCTTTCCTAGTGAATGGACACTGTCTAAAATTATAACACCATCCAACTTCTAAGGATGCCCCCATCAAACATCTCTCTGATAAATCTGGTTTGATGTTTGTTGGTGTAGAGAATTCTCCCTCTGCCTTCTAATTAATATATATATATATATATATATATATATATATATATATATATATATATATATATATATATATATATATATATATATATATATGTTGTTACTACTTACTCGTTTGTCTTTTGCAGGGATAAGAATCAAAATATGACAAGGAGAAGCTGAAAGAAAATTTTCCAAGTAATAGTTGATGTTGTTACTCACCATTGCTATTACTCCGTCGGTGTTGTTACTCCGCCGTGCTATTACTCCACCAGTTAATTTGTTGTTACTCCACTACCAAGTAGGTTGCTAGGTATGCCTTCGTTGACTCTTATGGATTTAATTAAAATATTCCATTAAAGAGACAAATACATGCCGCGGACAACCACATTTAAGTTGGGGGGAAGGGGGTCCCATCATAAATAAACGACGACGTACTTAAACTGTATTAATGATACATCATTACCAAATCCGATGCGAATAGTAATAAAAAAATATCATGATTTCGTAATAATGACCATGATGCATCGGAATTTGAATTTGTATGCCAATACCTTATCGGTCTTTTCCCAATGCATTGCATTCAATTTTTGTAATTATTCCATGGTACTGCCATAACTCGCCATCACTAACTACGTTTCCCAAGACCTACTAGTCACTCTCACTGCCCTTTTACCCTCGGGCCACTATGTTGCTACCATCATCATTATTAGTGTGGATTGGTACTACTGCCCCCCTACTAGTTGATTGTGTCCACCGTACTATTACCGTTTCTATAGCGATGGGTGCATTCATTGTGCGCCATGAGCCAGAAGATACAACAATGGTCCAAAACAACTAGGAAGTATGGAAGATCTTTGTAAATGCAGGTTGGGACGTTTATCTTGACAGGTTGTAGGGATTCAATGAAGAAGTTGCAATAGAGTTTGCACTCAATTTAGGTGAAGAGAGCTCTCGGGTTAGAGGGATAGAAGTCCCTGTCACGGAGGAAGCTATCGTGGAGGTCAGTGGACTACCCCAGCAAGGACAAAGCTGGTTTTCATGAAGAACCTCCCTCCTAGAGTTCCCTGAAGCATTTCTACAAGCTGGTGAGAGCGTCGTCCAAAAAGGCCGAGGATATGACCGGAATTCATTACTGCAACCATGGGGCGATGTAGCAAGTTTTGTAATGAGATATATAACTTGTGAAGGGAGGTACACCACCATATTTAAATATCACTTCAGAGTGTTGTCTCACCCCCAGTTTCCACTGTCGAAAACTTTTTTGTTAAACATGCCTTTCTTCGTGTTAAAAAGCCTCCAACTGATGGCGCAATTTTCTTGGCACTCACAACAAGTTGCAGCAGTTATCACCAACCATGGGTTGGTTTGGCTACTAGTTATGCATGCGATAGCCTGGTTCCAAATCTCGTGGGAAACATTTCGAGAATCAATAGAGGAAGAGATAGCAATTGTTATAGCCGCTAGGGGAGAGGAGCTGGAAGCAATGGAAGAAGAATAGGTAGCAGAAGATGAATACGTGGACCAAGAAGAACTGGAGGAAATGGAAATGGAGACTGAGGAAGTGGAGAAAAACAGGGAGCCTGAAGTGGAAAGAATAGTCGAGGCTATTACACAAGAACCAGCCTTGACTGTAGAACCAATGGAAGAAGAAGTGCTGCAGCAAGAAAGGGCTGATATAGAAGAAATTGTCAATATTATGGCCGAGGCTGCTCCACAAGAACCAGCCTCGACTGTGGGGTTGATGGAGGAAGATAGACCGAGCGAGGAAAGAGTTAGAATAGAAGAAGTCGTTAGCACCACAGCTGAGGCCGCTCCACAAGAACCAGCCTTGACTATGGAGCCAATGGAGGAAGATGGACCAGGGAAAGAGAGGCCCGAGGCTGAAGAAACCATGGGACCGACAAAAGGAGAAACTATGGACATAATGGATGGGGTTGACACAGTGATACAGGGGTCTACTTTCATTAATGCCATGTTGGAGGGAATAGTGCCAACACCATCTGCTCAAGAAATGTTGGATATAGGCGATGGTGTCACACAAGAACCACCACCAACCCGTCCGGCTCCGGGAATTGAGGAGGAATTAAATCCTGAGGTTGACACTGTCCCACAAGAACCAGTGTCAACCACAGGATAAGAGACCACACGGGAGGAAGTCTCGGCTCAGAGCAGAGCTGTTGAAGATAAAGGAAAAGAGCTTGAGGTCACAGCCGGGGCTGGAATAGACCAAGCAGAAAACATTTTTCAATTTTCTTTTTGTTCATCCATTTTGAGAGGAGCGAGGGTGTCTCGCTCTTCCCAATGAACAGAGGAGGAGATTGTTGTTCCTCCTATTCTGAAGTTTGATGGGTCGATTAAAGGTCTGGTTTCCACCTATTTGTTAGTTGTGGACTCCCAACAAGACCATTCCAAAGGGCAAAGGGAGGAAGAACACACCACAGAGCCACAAGAACAACAATTGGGTGAGGTAGGCATTGTTCGGGCAATAGGTGCCCCGGAACCCAAAAGAGAAGAAGCGGGCACTTCTGAAACAAGAGAGATTCTGGTTGAAATGCCAATGAATATTCCTCTAGTCGGTCTATCACCAGACGAAACGACTATAGGACCAGTCGAGGTAATCGTCAAGAAGGAAGTAGTTGCTCCCAAGGAAGAGGGACCAAACAGGATGGTCCCGACAAACGAACCTGTGGATACTCCCTCGAGTAATCCACCACCTGATGAACCAGCAGCAAGACTGGTCAAGGTGGTTGTCAAGCAAGAAACAATCAAGAAGGAGGTACTAAGGGAGGGATAGTAGGCCCAGTAAATATTCCCCCGAGTGATCCACCTTATGCTAGACCAGCTATAGGGCCAGATGAGGAGGTTGTGAAGTAGGAGCGGATAGAGTTTTGCGAGCAATTTAAGGATATAATGTAGCTGAAAATAGAGGTTCAGATGTTGAGAAGGCAGGTGCATTGGCTAAAGAAATAGGTGAGGAATTATAGACGGTGGGCTAAGAAGCCCAAAGCCATGATGGCCGAAGCAAAAACACAGGTGGACAATGTGGCGACAACTTCTGTTTCCATTCAAATGGACCCTATCGAGCAATTGTTCGAGGGCCATGAGTTCTCCTTGATAGCTAAAATTCAAACCTAGAAATCCACCTCGACTCGATATCAGAATGAAGTGAAGAGAACCCAAGAATAGGCATCCAAGACTATCTTCAAATATGTGGAGCGGATGGACATATTGCAATTGAGGCATGCAAAGAAGCAGCTCAAGGTGGAACGATTGGAGGCACAAGTGTTTCCGGAAAAACTAGTGTCTTTTCAATTGACTAGCCCTCTAGGTTTGGTAGCTACCCTAGAAACAACAGTTCAAAGTAATTCAATGATTTCTTCTATACACAATAGATAAGAGAAGGATGAGAGGACCAACCTATGTTCCTAGGAAAACTAGTGTCTTTTCGATCTGCTAGTCCTACTAAGATTGGTAGCTATCTTAGAAACAAATAATCAAAGCAATTTGCAATTTCCTTTATGTATGATAGATAAGAGAGAAGCAAAGAGGACCAACCTGGATCTTCCACTTGACTCCTTGCTTGATTTCTCTGTCCCTTGATAGAGCTTGCAACTCCTCTCCTACTTGTCCGGCTTTAAAGAATACCTGTAGAGGTGAAGTGACAAAACACCATAAAAGCATCTCATTCTATAATATCATAAACAATGTAGAATCAGAAATAAATTAACCATACAATTGCATTCACAAATAAAAAGATTCACAAATACATGATTATATGGAGGAAAACTCAAAGAAATTTATTAATAGTAGAAGAGAGGATTACAACCCAGTTGTCTGATCCAACATCATCCTCCCAACATCAAAGTCCTCTTCACCTCATGAAAAGAAGATCACCCAACAATATAATGTTTCTTCTCAAAGACAAACTAACAGCACTTCTTTACATTCTACAAAATTCCAACCTCTAGATCTCTCAGATGAGGGATCCATTTATAGATGTTTGCAGAGGTGTGAGTCATCTCTAGGTTTTTGATTAGTGTCATTCCAGTTGTAGTTCTTAGTTCCACTTGGAGATTTCTTGGATCTCTTACTCATCCCTGGGCGAATTTAGAGAGGCAAGTGTCATAGAGGAAGTTTCTAGAAGATTCTATGAGCATCCACTTAGCAAACTGCCTCAGAAATTTGTCCATTCTCACTCATCACACCCCATAGAAGGCCTCTTCAGTATGCATCGCACCTGGCTAGTGTAGGAGTCAGTATGCATCACACCTTGACCAAGGAGCAGTCAGTATGGTCCAGTTTTGGCCAGTTCTGAGTGGTTTTTCAGGTGGAACTTCTGGGAAATGATGTAATCAGTTGACCATGATCCTTTAGGGTATGAAAAAACGCTTTTAGGGGTTAAAGAGCCCTTGGTTTATTGACATATATGATTGGGGTTGAAGTGCCCAAATATGTCTATAACAGTTGCCCCCTAAAGCATGAGGTCATAAATCCTTTGATGTCAGGTGAAATGCTTTAGCATGAGGATCCGAGGTATTTGAACTAGAAGGTGACCTATATAAAATACAATATAATACATCAACATCATATTATTTTCATGATCTAGCTGAGGCGGGCATTCCCATGCTCAGCTTTATAAATTCATTTTCTTGTACATAGGATAGATAATCGTCTGCTATTGCAGACTGGTGATTCTTTGTATGTAGAGTCATCATCTCTTAGCTTGGATGATGATTTGTGCAGCTTCTATGTACATTTGATGTCTTTATACTCCTGAATATATCATAGCCCAGATGGATGAAACTAGATCTGAGGTCTTCAAACTCATTCAATCTTCACCCGATGTAAAAGTAAATCCATGTGAAAAGATATCCTGAAGTTGAACATGGAAAGACATTGCCTAATAACCAGCCAATGATGTGAGCTGTTAACAGGCACGAGAGGAATCACTGATAATGATAATGATCCTCAAGGTACTACAGTACGATTCATGTGGTGCGAATATATGATCTAATGTCGAGCACCACGTAAAATATTTCGGTGGAAGGCCATTGATGTATACCTATTTCCGGAAGTGAGAAACTTTCCATTAAGGCATGCAAGCTTCAAAGTACTGAAAGGGTTGTTTCTAAGTCAACTTCTTGGATAATGAGATGATGTCGACAAGAAGTGACCCATCGTAGGAGGGCCTCAATGTATCCCACATCTATGACCGGAAACGAAGCAAATGATTTTCTGGAGGTGAAAACGATCTAATGGTACAAGGTTCAGGCATGGCAGTCATGAAAAATGGAGGGTGAAGGTATTGCAGTGGATGAGGCGTTAGCTGGGTGGTGAATACTCTGAATGACTTCTCTTGAACATATCGGGGACACTGAGATGGACTGGTAGCGTTAACCCCAAAAAATGGGATGGCATAGAGGACCAATGGTGATATGACTGGTGAATGGAATAACCCAACCCGACACAATCATGGTGATGGAGTGAAAGTTTCATGTTCAAGAGCAACCTGCTACCAATGAAGTTCTTCAAGTTTTCTTCCCTTTTTCCCCAGTAATTGCTGACCAGTACCTCTTTATTTTTGTCAAGCTTGAGGAGGATAACATATGCTTGTTCGATAATTTTCCCTTTGGGCAAACCTGTCGCTATGTTTTAGCGAGCCTAGCGACAGTGAAACTCGTTCTTGTCTAGGTGGACAAGTTTGTCGCTATTGTTTAACGAGTTTAACAACAAGGATAACTCGGTCCTTTTCATGTTTAGAGAGTTTGAAAAGGTATGAAAAGGAAATTGTAGCAATCCTTTTTCGTAGCATAATCACTTAAGTCTGAAAAGGTATAAAATAATACAAAAGGGATGACTTTTCGATCACTTTAGCGAGCCGAAAAGGACAAGTGCTCGATCTTTTTGTGGGATGATCTCTTAGGTCCAAAAAGTTTACAATGTAGAGGAGGGATGGTGCTTCCTCTTACTTTAACGAACTGGAAAGGTTAGTAGCTCGACAATATTTTAATATTTAACGAGTCTAAAAAAGAGCTTAAAAGAGACTCGTTTTTTAGGAACGAGTGATGTTTTCGGGTAGCAACTAGTCCCAAATAAGTTTGGAACTTCTCAAAACATGGCGGTATGAAGAGGGTGGCTAACAGAATCACTCATCGCAGCTGTTCCTCAAAAGAGTAAAAAATCAAGTGGAAGCGTATGCTCAGCCAAAAGAATGGAGGTGATGGTAGGAACACAACCAAGGCTCAAAACGCTAATAGCATGGAAATCACAGAGGTCATTTACTGAAGGCAAGTTTATTTTTTTAATGAGCTTGAACCTTGCATTAACATATGCTCAGTGGTTGGATTATCTTTTAACGAGCTTGAACCTTGCGGAAACATTGCTCATGATAGTGGTCAAAGATGTTCAATTCACCATTTAACATGTTAGATTCTTTCATCGGTCGTTCAACCTACTCAACTGCTCCATCAAATTGATTAGAAATACATATACATGCTCGAAAATGAGTTAAAAACTAATATTTTACTTAAAGTACATGAATAGTAACATAAAAAGTAGTTTTACCTCTCATTTTTACCATTTCATTTCAAATTTGGGATTTTAGAGCTCTAGAGTGGTCTTCCCCGTCAAATTTCATCAGCTGATTTCGAGAGATCTGGTGGACTATTTTCCGTGCCATCAGGACCAAGTAGGAGCTAACCTTGAGCTCTTCATTTGCATTCCATCCTTCTCTAATTTTGAGCAAGTTTTTCCCTGCTTCTGGGCCCTTGGGGTTTCAAGAACTTGTTCTCTCTCCATCGTACCTAGCCTACATCGAAAAGTGTGATGCATACTGAGCTATAAATTGGCCAGTTAGTATGCATCTCACCCTGTGCACAGGCAGGGTGCGATGGGTGCAGAAGGGGAACTTTACATGGTGATTTTTCATGAAAATTTTGCCTGTTTTTGTTCAAATCAGGATCCTAATTCATATTTTGTCTGTTTTTCAGAGATTTATCGAATCAAGATGGTTGTTACATGGCGTGAACATGAACATGAAGAAGAGGACATGATTTCCTTACACGATCAAGGCATAGTTACTGCATTACAAAATTGTGGTTTTCTCAACTTTTTTTGCATTTCCAGCATGAGGCAACAAATCAGTTTTTCGCAGTATTTTCTCGATGCATGGGATCTGATCAACCAGGTATTTATGACGAGGTTGTCGAGGCATGGCACCCCACTCTCACTATCAGGATCTGCCTGTGGGGGTGAATCTGTGAGGGATTATATTCGGTAGTTTTGTAGAGATGGATCTCAACCTAACAGGGATGGAAAGATCAATATCTGAGATGTCACTGATCAGTCCTTGAGGACCATTTTATTCACCTTTTCTAGATTGGCTGGTAGCACGGCTCTTCATTTGGCAAACAAATCTTATATGCAGTACGCCCTAGAATGCCTAGAACCAAAGGTATTCAACTGGTGTGAACCGGTACTTCCAGTCATAAAATAACAACACTCCAAGGTAAAGAATGGAAGATCCAAGAACTTTGGTTAAGGTTCCATTTTGACTACCTTTGCCTTGGAGAGGATTCCACTGATGCACCCTCAGTACATTTCACTAGGATTGTCAGCACTGAGAGAACCGCGGATGCAGAGATGGGTTGATCTCATGGCCAGACATGCCGGTCTGTCACAGATTTCTCTCTGATGCCTTCATTGAGTGGTTTGACCATTAGGAGATGGTCTTTGCAGAGTATCCATATGTAGGGATGGATTTCCAAGGCGACCCATATTTGGCATTATCGGCTGGCGAGTAGTGGAGTGTTATAGGTAAAATGATTTGACCATATCTTTGTTTATTAGTTTTATAATGTTTTGGTGTTTCCAAATGTTATCAAGACTAATAAAACTCATATATTTGTGCAGATGTTGGGCCAATGGGACCAGCAGCACGCCCAAGGGTGGCAGCTAACATTCTAGCAGGAGAATTTGTAGGGAGCGTTGTCCTTCATGATCTGGATATAGCGGAGACCCTGGCATTGCTGCAGGATTAGATCAAGGGTCTCATTCTTGGTATTCAGGATGTGAGGACTGATGAGTTACCTCTGATGTTACAGTGCCATACTACTGGTGTGTCAAGTCGATGGACTAGGCTCTTGTGTATGATCGCACAGGCGGTGACATGTTATCACCAGCACCATTAGTCTAGGGTGCTTTTTTACATTCATTTTTGAGTTTCTTGGTCATATGACCGATTTTGTCTTGGACACAAAACATTTTGTAAAAACTATAAACAGTCATATATTTTTTATTTTCGGAGTTTTATTTTGGTTAAGTTATGTGATCCTGATGCAAATGTTAATGTGAAAAGCTTTTCTTTACAAATGCTGCAAATGTCTATCTAACACATTATTTGCTAATGAATCGGTTAATGTGTTTACGTTTCTGGAAATGTGTTGATATTGAATGGAATCAAACTACCTTTCCAAAATCCTGACTCTTAGGAACATACGATAGATAGTTGGGTTCCAAACGAAATAGACGCCAATAAGCTGTAGAATGACAAGTTGCGAACCTAGCCTGACAACAAGTCGACGAATGCCATGTGAAATGGCATCAGAGAGAAGCTTCATTAATGTGTTGTACTCAGCGATGTTGTTCGTTGATCAACCAATACATATCCCCCTGAAACTCATTAACTCGCCGCTTGGAGCAAAAATGGCCCAGGCTGCAAAAGATAGGTTCCGCATACTACGACTAGCTCCGTCGGCGAACCCAATGAATGTTTCCAAAAAGTCCAACATCTGCAACAAATGCAAAGTGGATTACCTAACCAAAGTGACAACTCTTAACAAAAACAAAAATGTAACAAAAAAATATTTATAAAGAGATTACTACACTTAGTCAAGCAGAGTAACACTTAAGATACAACCCATTTTTGGGTTGTGATAGTGGAATCCCATCATAATCCACCAGATCATAGGCTCCTTTTTTCAATACTCATTTAACAATGTAGGGGCACATCCATAATGGTTCGAACTTACCTACTCCCAATTTATCAGAGTCATGATCGTAAAGCAAGACCAAGTCACCTTCTGAGAAGACATGAGGCTTGAAATTCTTGTCAAACTACGCCTTGACACATTTCTTGTGAGCTTCGTTAGCTAATGCGACATCACGATGGGTTTCATCCAAGTGGATTAGTTCTAAGAAATGAGCCTCTTCCTCTAAAGTTTTGGGAAGTACATCGATTGCAAGCTTGAGAGATTAAATTTTACACTGAATCGGTAAGACAAATTCTAGACCATACACCAACTGAAAGGGCTTAAATCCGGTCACATTTCTCACAGATGTCCTATATGCCCACAGAGCTGAGTATATGATTAAATTCCAATTCTGTTTGTGGACTCCAATCATCCTTTGCAGCATGTGCTTTAGGACTTTGTTGATGGCCTGAACTTGTCCATTAGCCTGCGGATAATATGGAGTAGAACTGCCATGGGACAGTCTTAATTTGGTAGCCAATTCAACCATTGTGTGATTGCGAAAGTGCAATCCATGATCTGTGACTATAGCCTATGGAACACCAAATCTAGAGACTACATGATTGAAAAAGAAAAGAGCAGTTGTTTCACCACTATTGTTTAATGTAGGCATCACCTTGGCCCATTTTGTAAAATAGTCGACTGAGACTATGATATACCCATGCCCCCTGGCTGAGGTGGGGTTACATGTCATGAAATCAATGCCCCATTTGGTGAATGGCCCAACAACAACTACTGGATGTAGCGGTGTAGGTGGTAATTTGGTTTTGCGGTCAAAAATCTAACAAGCATGGCAACTTCTGACGGCGATTATGCAATCTTTGAATATAGTGGGCCAAAAGTAACTAGCTCATAAGATCTTTTGTGCCGTAGCGTAACCAGATTAATGCCCCCCACATGCGCCTGAATGACAATCATTCAGGACTTTTTCGTCCTCCTCATGCGTGAGGCACCTTCGCAAAACTGTATCGACACCTCGACGGTAAAGTGTATCACCGAAAATCATGTAGTCTTTAGCTTGGTATCGAATACGTCATTGTTTAGAGCGAGAGGTGTTAGGCCTAAAGGTTTGGGTTTGGAGATAGATCAGTATATCTCTGTACCATGGATCGCTTGACGATATCAGAAACATAGTCTCATCCATGATTGATGCTTTAGATGTTAAATCGTTGGATGACAATGGGGGGTCACAAATTAACTCCACGAAGACCAGAGATTTCTTTGATTTGGATTTGGTGAATTCCAGATCAAACTATTACAAAATGGTTTTCCATATGGAATATTTTCCCTGTAGTAATTGACATAACAAAATGTAGGTCATAGGGTTGCAATCTAACAAAATGGTAGTTTTGCTAAAGAGTATATAGTGTCAAAATCTCTGTACTGCTTGAACAACTGCTAGAGCCAGCTTTTCAACATAGGAGTACTTGCTTTCTATATCATTTAAGTTGTGGCTTAAATAATACACCGGATGTTCTATTACATTGTCTTCTTGTACTTAAACCATGGTGATGGTTGTATCTATAGCGGGGAGATACAGGTTAAAGTCTTTTTGATAGTGAGGAGCGTATATTAATGATGCTTTTACTAGGGAATCCCTTAAAACATCAAAGGAAGCTTGCGCAACTTGATCTGAGTTGAAGGGTACTTATTTTTTCAAAAGACATGTATAACGTTTAGCAAGTTCGGTGTAATTTGGAATGAACCTCCTTAGAAAGTTTGCTTTCCCTTGGAGTTTCTAAATTTGAAGCAAATTTGAAGGTGGAGGCATGTCAATAATTGATTGAACCTTTCATGGGTCGAGTTGAATTCCGTGGTTAGAAACCATGAAACCAAGTAATCGACCAAAACCAACACAAAACACACACTTGTGTGGATTGATTCATATCTTGTAGTGTCAGAAACGTAGACATATAGCTCTCAAATACTATGGATGATCAGTCCGCTTTCGTGAATGAGCAAGTAGATCGTCGAGATACAGTGGAATGATGTGTTTGATGTCATGGAAGGCATAATTCATTGCCCTCTAAAAAGTTAACCCGATGTTCTTCAAACCGAAAGGTAGTTTACAGTACACGAATGTGCCCCATGGACATATAAATGCAGTCTTCGACAGGTCTTGTGGGCAGATATTGATTTGGTTGTACCTAGAAAGTCCATCCATGAATGAAAAGATTTCGCATCCAGCACATTCATCAATCATCTGGTCGATGAAGGGTGTAGGGTAGTTGTCCTTTGGACAAGATTGATTTACATCCCTATAATCAATGCATACTCTAATTGTTCCTTTCCTTTTCATCACAGGAACAATATTCGATACCCAATCAGTAAGAGGAACAGGGTAAATGAAACTAGCATGTAAACGTTTTTCAACTTCTGCTTTAATGGCAGCGGCTTTCTTCGGGTGAACCGATCAAAGCCGGTGTCGTACTGGTTTGACATCTAGATACATCTTGATTTCATGTTCAATGATGCTCAAGTTAATGCCTGGAATTTCTTCATATGACCATGCAAAGAAATCTTTGAATTTGCGAAAGAGAGTGCAGTATATTTCCAGTTCTGAAGGAGAACAAGATTTTCCAACATGAATATTCTCTACAACATTAGGTTTGGTCGAGATAGTAATGGTGATAGTTTCCTAAATATTGGACAAATTACGCTCGGAATCCACTGTATCTACAGTATTTGATAGAAAATCGAAAACTATGGGATGATTGAGGTCATTGGAATAATCTTCGTTGTTATCTTGAAGATGGGAACGATGGTGGTAATCTTCCCATGGTGCCCCTTCTATCATCATTGATTGAATGATTCCTTCATCTGTATAATGTATAAGAGACCAAGGATCGGAAGGGGTGCCATACTCTAGAGACTTGTCTATCCAAACACTCGATGAGCATTGATTTGGGTTTGCTTTCCAGGCCCAGAACATTGATTTCTATAGAATTTCTTTGGGGCTTAGGGGCAACACCTCGTGATGATCCATAATATCAGAGTTCTTCTTAATCTTTGATGATGTAGAAGATATCATATTACAGGTTTCCACTGTGGCCACTTCCGCCAGATAACTCAGAGGCGGGAGGGAAATATTACCCATTAAGACGGGGTCTTTTAGGAGACGTACTCCGACATTTTGAAGCGATTGAGAGCTTCCATGGATCATTGGAATGCTTCCAGTAACTTGTGAACTGTTGGGGAGAAAGGTTAGTTGGTCAACGATTGTAATTGCACCTTGGAAGGGAAAATAAATCTTTCTAAAATATGTTGACACAACAGTAGCCATACCATATATCCAGGGCCTTCCTAGTAAGATATTGTAGTTAAGGTTTCCATTGATGACCTCGACCTCAATTTCTACTGTCTTTCCCCCCTGTTCAACCTGAAAGTTACTTAATATCCCATACAGCGTGTATGTTCTTCCATTGAATGCTTTTAATGTCGTTGATGATCGTGACAAGGGTGGTGAGCCTAAATTTTTCCAGCAACTCAATGACATAATACAGGTAGATTCCCCCTCATCAATGATTGTTCTATGAATAGTTTTATTGAGGGTTTTTACCTGTATAAGGAAAGTGAGTTGGGCTGGTATCTGAGGTTCATATCCTTTATGGTTAAAGGCCACAAGATTGGAATCCGCTGGGTCAATCCCACCTATTGCTGATAACAGAGCCTACCTTTGGGAGGGGAAATTCTACAGTACTTCAAGTGTCAACATAGCGGATGGTGGTTGAGCCATATCCTCCACTATATTATAATTCTGTGTTGCTCCAGAACGAGGATTAAATGTCGATTTATGTACTACCCCCTTTGGCAGCTTTATAATTAATTCAGGAATGATGGGCAGAACAACTTCTAACGAAGTTGTTGTCAAACTACTGGGTTGATCTGTAGCCTTTTTGTTCGACATCTGTGGATTCCCATAATCTTTATTCCTTGTCGATATCAAAGCATCATTTTGCTGTTTCGAGATGGATAACATAAGCACTTGGGATGGGGAAGCATGATCGATAGCAACCAGATTAGTTTCTGGGTTTGGAAATGGATTAGTCAATACTGCTGAGGTACTTGAAGTTTTTAAAAATTTCGTGACCTCAGCTCGATGTGGACAATATTTCATATAATGGTCCTCATTACATATGAAACATGGCTGATTAGGTTTCTTTCACCCAGTAGGGTTTCCAGAAGGTTTATTAGGAGTCGAATATTCCTATTTCTTCTTTTTGTTTTTTCCTTTCTTCTTTCCCCTTAGTTTCTTTGGTTCTTTGCCCTTGTCAGATGACACGGCATTAACCTCTGAGGCAAGAAGTTTGTCATTTTCTTTTTGACTAGAAACTGCAAGGGCTTAACCAGATGGAGCCTTTGTGGTTTGCATAATTGAGGTACCAATCATGCCATCACCGGCATGAGAGTCCCAGTTTGATTTAGGAGGGGGAGGAATGGAAAATTCTGGTCTAGGAGCATCAGGAGTTTTGTCATAGAGCGTGTCAGACTGAGTATAGATCAAGTCTAAATATTGTGCATGAACAATGACTTGCTCTTCAGTGACAACTCCTCCCTTCGCCACATCTTCAGTAATAGAAGGTAATAATGACTTAATAAACCACTCAGCCAGAAGCTGACCAAGAACATATGTCTTTACCATTCGACGATGACCTCGCCACTCATGGATATGATTAGATATGTGAGTGGCTGTTGTTTGTTTAAAGTTGGTAAGGAGTTCCATTCCTGTTTCGTACCTTACGGGTAACTAAAAGTGCGTTAAAAACATAGTGGCAATGGCGCTGAAGTTATCAAATGAAGCTCTGGGCAATTCATTGTACCATTTCATTGCTAGACAGGTAGCATTTGCTGAAAAAGGTGAAGCCTAATCGAATCATCATTGAGGGTGTTAGATGAACACCACAAATAAAAAGTCATTACATGATTTGATGGATCTTCACCTGGATTTCCATTGAATTTGGGAATATCAGAGGGAAGTTTATGAGGAATCGTTGGCCACCAAGGGGAATAAGCAATTGGATCATTTGTCAACCGATTCAGATCTGGTAATTCTAGAGTTCCTACAAAAGGAAATTATTGATTCAAGTTTGGTGAAGCATACCCAGGATAAGATGGGATCGCCTGAGCAATAGGTCTTTGTTATAGACATTTTTGTGCCTTACAGCTATAAGCATGAAATGTCCATAATCCAAGGGATCCAAAGTCCCTAAACATGTTGTTCCTACCCCTAGAGGAACAAGGCCAACAAACCACAGCAATTCACAGAAGTTCTCCACCAGAAACTGCTCAAAAACAAGTCAATTCAGGATCAATTCAAAAGCTCTACTAGCTGCCTGCGTTGAAATGCAGAGGTTACACTGGCTAGTTGCATTGCAATGCAGGTGGAAGCACTACCAGGGTGCGATGAGCGGGAAATGACAAATGTCAGGGTCTCTTGTGAGAGGTGTCAAGACTGTGGAAGCTTCCAGAATCTTCCTCCATGACACTTGCCTTGATGAGTTCGACTAAGTGATGAGTAAGAGGCTCTTAGTCTCCAAGTGGAAGTAAGAATTGACAGAGAGAGAGGACACTAGTCAGATCACAAGCTGACTCATCCTCACTCCAAACATCTATATATAGATCTCTTCTCCATGAGATCTAGAGGCTGGAATTTTGTTATTGCAAAGAATTGCTGTTGGTTTGAGATTGGAATCATTGGGTGCTTAATGCTTTGAAGGGAGGTGAAGATAGGAATTTCATTTGCTGGGAAGGAGATGCTGGATTGGAACTCTCTTGGTTGTATCTCCTCCTGAACCTTGTTATTCATCAATAAATCTATCTTGGTTTCTCCTATATGCTGATGTGTCTTTGATGTATGATTCCATTAGTGTATTTGGTTTATTTCTAATCCTGAACTAGTTATGAATATGAATCTATGTCTTTGTGTAGTATTCCCTTCTTGTGATCTTGCAGGAACCTGTTGAAGCTGGGCGAGCGAGAAGGCAAGTAGCTGGGAGCTCTCAAAGAGAATAGAAACGGGATCGAGGGACAAACGGAAGACACCGGTTAGTCCATCCATCTCTCTTCATTCTTATTTCATAAAGGAAGAATACTAGAATAGCTGTTTTTGTTTGTTGCTAAGGAACTGTCACATCTTAGGTGGATAGGATCGTCCTGCATAGGTATTTTTCCCCACAACAAATTGGCGACTCCGCTGGGGAATCTGTTTAGTCATTTTATTTGTGTTTCTATCATTGTTTGTTTCATAGACTCAACAGCAACAATCGAACTGCATCTGCTATTCTCAGATGCAAAGTAGACAGCTGTTGCTTTGATCCAATCACTGGATTTGTCTATGATCTGAACAATGAACTCACAAATGATTTGATGATCCTTTGTGATAGATCTTAGCTCTCCTTCAAAGCATCCCTTTGATTGTACCTTGTTTGTTGCTTTGATTTGGCCTGAAACTGTAGATTAAATAGCAAACCGTGACCCAGAACCCAGAGAAGAACTCTCGTTTCTTCTTCAGCGTAGGCTCTGTGAAGAGACTCTTCATTTCAACGTAGTTCCCGTGAAGGCTACATGCGTTGAAATTCAGTTTCCCTGTTATACAGGTGCTCTGATCCAGTTTTGCCTTGTGCAGCTGGGGTTCTCTGCTCTGTTTTGCCTTGTTTTGATCTCTGATTTTTGCAGCCTGTAACCAGCATAGGTACCTGTCTGATAACCCCTTTTCTCTGCTTAAATTCCACCTCCTTTTGTACAAAAGACTGTGAGTGTTTTTATGTGTTTGTGGCATCATTTACAGTTTCCTTTTGCAAGAGTGAAATAATCATCCTGTAGCCCTTGATTCAGATCTGTTGATTGTGATCTTAGGAGAGAGTTCATTGGCTGTTTACAGTTGGTTATACATTCATTTTGCTTTTGGTTTGAGTTTGTCTCTTTTAAGTGTCGAAACAAGTAGTTCATTTCGGAAATCGTTAAGTGTTGTAATCTCTTCTACCCTTTCTGATTTCGGAAAAGTAAACTTGTTTGTAGTTATCATTTAAAAGCAAATTCAAAGTTGTACAAAAAGCTTTATTTTTAGGAATCAATATTAAGAAAGCGGAAAACAAACACTTGCATTGTGCATTTGCATCTTGATAGTTTGCATGTTTGATTTAGGAAAAGTGCATTTTAGAGTGTGCTGATTGCTCTCTGAGAAAAGATGGTGTCTTTCTTTTCCCTTTGTAGCTAGGATTTTCATTGTTGAAAAAGAGATAAAATTTTCTTATCATCTTTTAGATTGCATTTAGGAAGTTGTATATACATCTCTTGGTGAACCTCAAAAGGCAAACTTCTAAGAAAGATCAACATAAAATAAACTGAGTGAACTTAATAACGCTTTGTAACATAACACACAACATAGAGGTCTAGGCTAGAGACGTGTTCCGGCGTCGTAAAACCTGGTATCGGTTGGCCTCGCTGATGGTGGGTGATTCCTCCTGAGTGACCAAAAGTGCCAGTACGGATTGTGCTCCCACGTACCGTCGCGTATATATTGGGAGACCCCTATAGGCTTAAAACCTTTATCCTTAGGAAGCCGTGTCGACCTCCCTACTGATCGCAATGCACCGAACACAGCATTCGGGAAGATCGACTGCCGTACCGTAAAACGTATTCTGCAGTTTTGTGATTGGTTTGGCACACCCTCTACCTAGATCTCTAGAGCAGTTCCTTTTGGCCTTTTTCAGACTCTATAACGGAAAAAGTCCATTCGAGCATTTGTCACTTCGGGCTCGTTAAAACATCGAAGGCGACTAGAGTCATCTTTTTCTTTTTCTCGACTCTTTAAAACTGAAAAAGCAAGTTGTGTCTAAAGCGTCATTAAAATTTATTTTAACGGAATAATAAATCACCCTTATTCCTGCGTTGATCTTTCAGTTGAGAAAATGGAGCCCTCCAACGAAGGAATTCCCCTTGGTGGAAATCCTAGTCCCTTCTCCTCTTGAGGAGATGTTGGAACGCCCCATATGGCCACATTGTCACTTCCAGGACTGACAATCGGCTTGCCTGTCTGGCTCTTCTCAACTAATGTTGTTCAAAAAACCACTACTCCTGAACAATCGAATCAGCAGTTAGATCAGTCCAGAGGTGCCCACCAGCCTTCCACTTCCTATAATTCTTCCTCTCCTCCTTCCTCTTCACGTGATGGAGCTGGCAAAGCTATAAGCCAAGCTCCTAAGGAGAAGAAGGAGAAGAAAAAGAAAGAGAAAAAGAAGAAGGAGCCAAAAGCGACTGGGGGCAAGCGAATGGCGTCTAATGAAAATCCACACACTGCACTAACCAGGCCTAAATCGCCATGTGTGATATGCAAGGGAGACCACTTTCACAGAGATTGTCCTTGCATCCCTCGGATACTAAGGGACTGGTCTCCCCGCTTGCACAATTCGGTGGCGTCAACCTCTGATAGCCATGTTGACAGCACACCGTCAACTAGTGAAAGTGAAGCCACAGGACAGAGAGGGAAATCTAGATTTCCCTGCAAACTGTGTGAAGGCGACCATGCCATCCACCATTTTCCCTTCTTAGACGAGGCTAAAAGAGTTTTGGAAGA
Organism: Pinus tabuliformis; assembly: GCA_031772625.1. Taxonomy (NCBI): domain Eukaryota; kingdom Viridiplantae; phylum Streptophyta; class Pinopsida; order Pinales; family Pinaceae; genus Pinus; species Pinus tabuliformis. The sequence goes on along the minus strand of CM062810.1, from coordinate 533,349,271 downwards.
TTGCCCGGTTTTACCAGCGTGATTTCCTCCTGGATATCAAAAACTCCTGCCAAGTCCTTCACCAGTTGAGAACCCGGCTGGCCCGCTTAGGTGGTCAGCCGAAGCACCTATCATTGAGGATGAACTGTCTGAATCCATACCTGACGAAAGTCAAAAGGTTGAGGCGGAAGTTGACTCGGTTTTTCCTTCGAAGGTTCTATCTTCGAATGATACCATCACAGAGGAGAATAAAGACGACACCGTCCAAATTCTCTTCATCAACACATACTCCAACGAACAAGGGGGCAATGTGCCCATTCCTTTATCGTAGAAATGAACTTCGTCAGAGTCATACCGGGCCGTATATTCGGTCCCACCACCAAGCAACATCTTTGATGCTGCGCGCTCGGATGCTGGCTCTGCCGGTTGCTCTGCTCTTCTTATGCCCCTGCCTAGTTTTATCCTTCGACTGGAACCAACTAGGCAGACCCTGGTTGCCAGCAAGCATACCATTCAGAATTATCGTTCAAATATACAGAATGGTAATGACTGGCACCATCATTGATGAGGGGACATCTGTGAGTATCCTTTCCTCTATTGCTTGGAAAGCGCTTGGTTCGCCAGCGCTTTTGCCTGAAATGAGAAATCTGACAGGCTTCGATAAAGGAACCAGTCGACCTTTAGGGATCCTCCCCAATGCGCCCATAACATTGAAAGGGAAGACCGTTTAAATGAACGTGATGGTCGTTCAAGGACCCTTGGATTATAACCTACTCCTTGGACGAGACTATATATATTGCATGGGAGCCATCGTCTCATCACTCTTTAGAGTAATGTGTTTTCCGCATGAAGGAAGAATGGTCAAGCTCGTGGACCAACTTTCATTCCCCGGATCACGCATCGCAAATAGTCATATACCATCCCTAAATGGTCTCTTCACTCAAGAAATGTCTCAACCCATGGTCCGTCCTCCTGATGAGCGCGAGTAATCCGGGAGGATATGACTGGAACCCAGGGGGCATGCGTCCTGGTCTGCTTCGGAAGGAAAACTTTGGGTATAAGGTAGGTTTCCGCAGGAGAATATGACTAGTCTGTACCCCGTCCGTCTAGGAAGAGGGGTTATTCTAGAATAGGATTCTTTTGTCAAAGTCATGTGAGAGGGCGGTGATTGCGTCGCTCACCTTTGTCTATCTCGGTAGACATCGCCGAGGAAGTGTTTTGTTTGGGGTGCAAATGGAACAATCTTTGGGTGACCTGAAAGAGGTAAGCCTCTCTCGGTAAAACAATTGTTTTGGCGGAAGAGAAGTAGAGGTAACCTTGAAACTCTGTTTTATACCTGGGGGCATGCAAACCTTTTGGAGTGCAAGCAAAGAGCGGTTATTTATATGTTTTTTGGATTAGTCGTTTCCTAACTTGCATAAAGAAAGGATGCGGAGCAAAGCTTTGTAAGATGAAGCTCCATAAAAAATAGAATCTTAATGAGACATTCTTATCTTATGACTGGATAATCGAGCAGTTTTAGCACACAGTTCATGCTCGTTAAATAAACGCAAGATCCGAGCAGTTTTAGCGCATAGTTCATGCTCGTTAAAAAATAAACATAAGATCGAGCAAATGTTTCCACCCGCGTTTAAGCTCGTTAAAAAAATGAACTATTCCGGTAAATAACCACCGTGAATGTAACGACAATCAGCCATTAAAGCCTTGGTCGTGTTTGCCCACCACTTCCACTTTTCCATTAGCCGATCATTCACCTCCATATGATTGTTTACCCATTTTGAGGAACAACTGCGAAGAGTGATTTCACTAGCCATCCTTGTGACACTGCCGTGATTTGGAAATTCCAACCCTTCCCTGGAATCAACTACTACCCCTTTTATCACTCGTTCCTCAAAAGACGAGTCTTCTTTAAGCTCTTTTCATCTGACTCGTAAAATATGAAAAGATTGCCGAGTTTTGGCCTTACAGCTCGTTAAAGCGACCGGAAGAGCTATCCCTCCTCTAGATTTTAATCTTTTTGGACCTGAGGGATTATTGCACAAAAAGATCGAGCACTTGTTTATTCGGCTCGTTAAAACTATCGAAAATCCATCCCTTCTGTATTGTTTTATACTTTTTCGGACTTAAGGGATTAGATGACGAAAAAGGACTCTTGGAGTTAACTTTATGTACCTTTTCAGACTCTCTAAAAATGAAAAGGACCAAGTTATCCTTGTCGTTAGACTCGTTAAATGCATTAAATGGCGACAAACTTGTCTTTAGACGAGAACGAGTTTCCCTATCACTAGGCTCGTTAAAACATAGCGATGGGCTTGCCCGAAGGGCAAGTTATAGAACAAGCATATGTTATCCTCCTCAAGCTTGACAAAAATAAAGAGGTACTGGTCAGCAATGACTGGGGAAAAATTGGGAGAAACTCAAGAAAACTTTGATGGTAGAAAGTCGCTCTTGAACATGACACTTTTCCTCCGTACCACAATCGGGTTGGGTTGTTTCATTCACAGGTCACATCACCATGGTCTCGCCTTACCATCCATATTTGGGGTAATGCTACCGATCCATTGCATTAGTTTCACCATATGTTCAAGAGAAGTCGTTCAGAGAAGTCACCTGTGTCCCATCCACTACCGTACATTATACTCTTTCATTACCGCCACCCTGAATCATATATCACCAGATCGTTTTCACCTCCATCAAAATCATTAGCTCCGTTCTGTGTCATTGATGTGGGATTCATTAAGGCCCTCCTTTGATGGATTGCTTCTTGTCGACATCAGCTCATTATCCAAGAAGTTGATCTAGGAACACCCCCTTCAGTACTTTGAAGCTTGCATGCCTCAATGGCAAGTTTCTCACTTCCAGCGATAGGTATACATCAATGACCTTCGACTGAAAGATTTTGCGTGGTGTTCGATGCCAAGTCCTCTATTCACACCACGTGAATTGTACTACAGTACCTTGAGGGTAATCATCATTATCGGTGATTCCTCTCGTGCTTGTTAACAATTTACATCATTGACTGGTAATCAAGCGATGTCTTTCCATGTTCGACTTCAGAGAAATTCTCACATGGATCGACTTGTACTTAGAGTGAAGATCGGACGAGATTGAAGACCCCAGATCTAGTTTCATCAATCCGGGCTGCGATATATATTCAGAAAATAAATACATGGAAATGTACAGCTTTACAGCACAGATAATCATCCTACCAAAAGGATGATGGCTCTTTTAGAATCATCAGTCTATCATCAGACGATTGTCTGTTATATGTACATGAAAATGAATTTATAAAGCTGAGCATGGGAATGCCCGCCTCAGCTAGATCATGAAAAAATTATGAAAATAATGTATTGTATTGTATTGTATTACAGGTCTCCTCCCAGCATTGAATGAACTTTGGATCCTCCTAATAAAGCATTTCACCCGATAAACGGCCTCATACTTTAGGGGGCAATTGTTATAGAAATTTTTGTGCCTTACAGCTATAAGCATGAAATGTCCATAATCCAAGGGATCCAAAGTCCCTAAACATGTTGTTCCTACCCCTAGAGGAACAAGGCCAACAAACCACAGCAATTCACAGAAGTTCTCCACCAGAAACTGCTCAAAAACAAGTCAATTCAGGATCAATTCAGAAGCTCTACTAGCTACCTGCGCTGAAATGGAGAGGTTACACTGGCTAGTTGCATTGCAACGCAAGTAGAAGCACTACCATGGTGCGCTGAGCGGGAAATGACAAATGTCAGGGTCTCTTGTGAGAGGTGTCAAGACTGTGGAAGCTTCCAGAATCTTCCTCCATGACACTTGCCTTGATGAGTTCGACTAAGTGATGAGTAAGAGGCTCTTAGTCTCCAAGTGGAAGTAAGAACTGACAAAGAGAGAGGACACTAGTTAGATCACAAGATGACTCATCCTCACTCCAAACATCTATATATAGATCTCTTCTCCATGAGATCTAGAGGCTGGAATTTTGTTATTGCAAAGAATTGCTGTTGGTTTGAGATTGGAATCATTGGGTGCTTAATGCTTTGAAGGGAGGTGAAGATAGGAATTTCATTTGCTGGGAAGGAGATGCTGGATTGGAACTCTCTTGGTTGTATCTCCTCCTGAACCTTGTTATTCATCAATAAAGCTATCTTGGTTTCTCCTATATGCTAATGTGTCTTTGATGTATGATTTCATTAGTGTATTTGGTTTATTCTAATCCTGAACTAGTTATGAATATGAATCTATGTCTTTGTATAGTATTCCCTTCCTGTGATCTTGCAGGAACCTGTTGAAGCTGGGCGAGTGAGAAGGCAAGTAGTTGGGAGCTCTCAAAGAGAAGAGAAACCGAATCGAGGGACAAACGGAAGACACCGGTTAGTCCATCCATCTCTCTTCATTCTTATTTCATAAAGGAAGAATACTAGAATAGCTGTTTTTGTTTGTTGCTAAGGCACTGTCACACCTTAGGTGGATAGGATCGTCCTGCATAGGCATTTTTCCCCACAACAGTCTTTGCATACCAGCATAATGTATCTGATGTTGATAACTTTGATAAGGTTGATGGGCATAACCATTATAGTATGGTTGTTGATAACCATTTTTAAAATGTGGTTTCCCATTACCTACAAAGCCTTGTTTCTCAGGTCCTCAGTAAGCTTGTTGGAGTTGCGGTTGTTGATATTGCACTAGCCATGGTTGTTGGACCATTTGCTTTTGCCCAATACTAGATGATTGACCAAGATGTGGAGTGATAGTACCCATTTGAGCCTGAGTCATTCCAGTTAAGGAAGCACTAATATGAGGTTGTGATTGGGCCGTAGAGACAAGAGGTTATTGTATTGCAACCTGAGAGACTTGAGGTTGACATACAACAGGCAGTGCTTGTACTTGCGACATAGTCACAATAGCAGGTGTAGTGGTAATATTCGACACCAGTTGGGTTGGATGCATTGAATATACAACCCTTGGTTGTTGAGGCAGTATTGGTACCCAACCACTGGATGTAACTCCAGTTTGACCTGAATTGTGTTGTGAACTCTCATATGGTTGTTCTCCAAGAGGGAACAATGAAAAAGGATATTGCCCCCCATATGGTGGCAATCCAGTGCTCAAAGGATAGATCGGTCTTTGAAGACTGGGCTGCCCAAATTGAAACTGGTATGCAGGATCAATTTGCTGAGTTTCCACATAAGAAATGCTAGATAGGATCCCAAATGAACAAATAGGAACAGACCATGTCATCGAAACAGTCCCTGGGTGGACTCCATCTAGTGGTTGATAACTAGTTGGGACAGATGGTATACCAGCAAACATCGTCGGAGTGGTAGTAGGGAGTTCTGTTGTGGTTGTGTCAGATGGCACAGTCCTAGATTTTGATGGTTGCTCAGAAATATTTAGTCTATCCAAAATATTTTGTAACGATTCGACAGGAACTTGCGATGAACGATGATTAAAAGAACTAGCTTCAGTAGTAGAAGGAAATAAGTGGATCCCAGTCCCAAAATGCAATGGGGTACTGGACAGAAGATCCTCTACAATCTCTTCTATAACAATTAGTCTAGGTGGAAGAGGTAGACCATCTAGTCCGTAAAATATTTCTGGAGCTGAAGAAGGTATAGCTTCTGCAATAACAGACACTAGAGGGGTGACACCTTCCGATTTCTGGAACTCAACTTCTGGATGTTTAGGTAAGTGAACTTCATTTTCTGGATTAGCCCTAGATGGAGCTATTTTAGGTATAGAAGTGTCTACCATTACATTAGGATCAGTTCTAATGTCCTCTTGTAATTGCGGAACTTCTTCTGTAAAGGAGGATGTACCAGAAATGATAGGAATAACTGTAGTCTCTGATGATGTTGAAACACAGGTTTCAAATAAACCAGGAGAATTGGACTCAGTTAAATGAGATCGTTTTACCTAGAATGCTTTCGTCTCTGAAGTCAAAGATAGTTGACTCGCTAGTCTCTGCGAATGACAGGGTTTTGATTGACTTTCTTCAACGATTTCGGATTACTTGATCAACTCAAAATTAAAAAGGGGAAAATGTTATTCCGAATTAAATAATTTTAATGATGCTTTGACACAACTTTTCTTTTTCAATTTTTTAACATTCGAGAAAAAGCTAAAGATGACTTTAGCCCCCTTCAATTTTTAATGAACCTAAAGTGACAAGTGCTCAGATGGACCTTTTCTTTTAAGGAGTCGAAAAGGAACGAAAGTGACTACACTTCCCGAACGCTGTGTTCAGTGCATTGCGATCGATAGGGCAGCAGACACAGCTTCCTATGGATAAAGGATATTAGCCTATTGTGGTCTCCCAATATATACTTGACGGTACGGGGAGCACAAGTCCGTACTAGAACTTGTCGTATCAAAGAGGAGGAATCACTCAACCTTTGATGAAAACGATAGTTACCAAGTTTTACGATGTCGGAACACGTCTCTAGCCTAGACTTCTAGATGTGTTGCGTTAGTTTCCAAATCATTGTTAAGTTCATTGAGATTTATTTTAGAGTTGATATTGTTTAGAAGTTTGCCTTTCAAGGTTCACCGCATGATTTAGATATAAAATTCCTAAATATGAAATCTAAAATGATAAACAATCGTTTTTTCTTTTAGCAATGAAAATCCTAGCTACTAAGGAAAGAAGATTACGATTATTTCAACAGAGAGAAAAGAGCACACACTAAATGCACTTTTCCTTAATCATTTTTCACACATAGTTTAAATGAAAATGTGAATGCATGTATTTGTTTTTTCATTCCCTTTAATGTGAAGAATGCAAAAAAAAGAAAACTAAGTACAGATCTGAACTATTTTCTTCAAAGCGACATTTCAACAATTTCTTTTCAAAATGAAAGGAAGACTAAAACGACACTTTTTGATTTTGAATAGAAAACTGCTTTCGACACTTCAAATATTAACAATTCAAATCAAATACAATGAAAAAAGTACAATCAACTGTCTAGAGGAGGAGGACTTTACGAAACTCTTCTTTTTGACTCAAAATGACAGCTACGACACTTTTTGCATAAAAACGACAGTTCGATTTAAGCTAATTTTTTACTAAGGATCATAAATGATGGACAAATACATAAAAAAAATTACTAATCCTAATTAATGGAGGTTGAATAATGTAAAGAAAAGATGTTTTAGCAATGAGATATTGATCATAAGCAGCAAAACAACTGAATAGAGCTGAAAACAAGGAGAGAAAAACCCAAATTTCAAAGAGAGAAATAGTATTACTCAGTCATCACACCTGTGCTTCTTAGAAACAGGGATGCATCTCACCTGCTACACATGGGAGGTGCGATGCATATCAGTTTCCAGTTAAAGACAGTGCGATGGGCCAGGGAGCAAAACTGAGTTGGGTTTTTTCTCAAAATTTGCAGCCAAGTTCAGTGATTTAAGCTGAGCTATGATGGATAGTAAAAAACAAAGTATAGGGGTATGATCTTAGGAGGTTATTGAGCTACCACAAGGGCATTTAGGATGCTTTTAAGTTAGAGGTTTATTTCATAAACCAACCCAAAGATTGACTGGAGCAGCATTCATCTACTTTGTAATTGCATAGCAAGAGTAATTCGAAGGCTATTTGGCTAACTTCAGGCTTCGTATGTAGTTTATAAAGAAAACAACAATAACAAACAAACAAACTATTCGCTTCCTAGCAGAGTCGCCATTTTGTTTCTGGGAAAACTAGTGTCTTTTCGATCTGCTAGTCCCACTAAGATTGGTAGCTTTCCTAGAAACAAACAATCAAAGCAATTTGCAATTTCCTTTATGTATTATAGATAAGAGAGAAGCAAAGAGGACCAACCTGGATCTTCCACTTGACTCCTTGCTTGATTTCTATCTCCCTTGATAGATCTTGCAACTCCTCCCCTACTTTTCCTTCTTTAAAGAATACCTGTAGAGACGAAGTGATAAAGCACCATCAAAGCATCTCAATATATAATATCATAAACAATGCAGAATCATAAATACATTTACCATACAATTGCATTCACAAATAACAAGATTCACAAATACACTATTATATGGAGTAAAACTCAAAGAAATTTATTAATAGTAGAAGAATGGATTACAACCTAGCTATCTGATCCATCATCATCCTCCCAGCATCAAAGGCCTCTTCACCTCATGAAAAGCAAGATCACCCAACAATACAATGTTTCTTCTCAAAGACAAACTAATAGCACTTCTTTACAATCTACAAAATTCCAGCCTCTAGATCTCTCAGATGAGGGATCCATTTATAGATGTTTGCAGAAGTGTGAATCATCTCTGGGATTTTTATTAGTGTCATTCCACTTGTATTTCATAGTTCCACTTGGAGATTTCTTGGATCTCTTACTCATCCCTAGGCGAATTCAGAGAGGTAAGTGTCATAGAGGAAGTTTCTAGAAGATTCTATGAGCATCCACTTAGCAAACTACCTCAGACATTTGTCCATTCTCACTCATCACACCCCACAGAAGGCCTCTTCAGTATGCATCTCACCTGGCTAGTGTAGGAGTCAGTATGCATTGCACCTTGACCAAGGAGCAATCAGTATGGTCCAGTTTTGGCCAGTTCTGAGTGGGTTTTCAGGTGGAACTTCTAGGAAATGATGTAATCAATTGACCATGATCCTTTAGGGTATGAAACAACAATTTTATGGGTCATAGAGCCCTTGTTTTATTGACATATATGATTGGGGTTGAAGTGCACAAATATGTCTATAACAACCTGGAACTTTCGCTTGATCCTTTGCTCAATTTTTCTCTCCCTTGACAGAGCTCGCAACTCCTCTCCGTACTTATCCCGCTTGAAGAGTACCTGTAGAAACAAAGAGGCAAAGAACTGTCAAAGCATCTTGATCTATTGTAACATAAACACTACAGAATCAGATGTATAATGAACATACATTGGCATTCACAAATAATAACATTCACAAGTGCACAATTGTATGGAGGAAAACTTGAAGAACTTTATTAAATAGAAGAGAGGATTACAACCCAGTTGTCTGATCCAGCATCATCCTCCCAAAATCAAGCCCTCTTCACCTCATGAAATAACAAATCACACCAACAATACAATTATCTTATCTCAAAAACAAACTATCAACACTTCCTTGCAATTCACAATATTCCAGCCCCTGGATCTCTTAGATGATGGATCCATTTATAGATGTGTGTAAGGGTCTGAGTCATCTCTGGGGTTTTGATTAGTGTCATTCCACTTGTTGCATTTGGTTCCACTTGGAGATTTCTTGGATCTCTTACTCATCCCCAGGCGAATTCAAAGAGGCAAGTGTCAAAGGAGAAGTTTCTAGAAGATTCCCTGAGCATCCACTTAGCAAACTGTATTGGACATTTGTCCATCCTTTCTCATTACACCCTACAAAAGGCTTTATCAGTATGCATTACACCTGGCTAGTGTAGAAGTCAGTATGCATCCCACCCTGACAGTGTGTTGAGGGCCCTGAAATCGGGTCAACAACAAGGGGGATACCCAACGGGTTGGGAACCTGGTTGGCGGCTCCGTGCCCGTTTGGTGTAGCGGGTCCGATTGGGGATAACGGGACCAACTTCCCAATCTAAGGGGTGTGTGTGTGTAGAGTTTGGTGATGTGTGTGTGCGTAGAATATAATAATGAAAATCTGGAATTATTCCTAAGCTAATTTAATTCTAAACTCTGAACTGATTTTATACTACTTTAATCTAACAAGAACAACACATCTAATCTATGCTAACCCAGGATAGAACTTTTTCCATTATGCGATCTAGAAAGATTTCACATAATAACTGGTAATGAAGATTATTCAGCTATTATGAGAATATAAATCAATTAAGATGAACCATCCTGCATAAAAAGTTAAGCAAAACGGTTGTGAACAACATATCGCATAATCAGTTATTCATGTGTTAAGCACAAAGCAATGACTTCATCGTACAAAAGTGCCAAATGGTAGTCCACACATTCATACATTAACATATAAACAACATCAGCTGTATATTACTCTAAGAATGCAAGAAGAAATTCGTCAAGAGATAAAAGTACCATTTATGACTAATTTATACTCACAGACCTTAAGCAATAACGATCTATTTCTACTCACTTTTAATGCCTACTAAGAGTACAAAAGTGCAACATCAGTAGCAGGTATTAAAATGCAAACATAAATAAATCTCGATCCATCCATTCATCAAAAACCCCCTCCGAGGGTGCAAAAGTGCATGTTCTAAGGACAAGTTTTTTGACAAATTTCCGAACCCTTCTCCAATGCAACGAGAAGGGTTAAATACTACTAACCGACTAATCTTAATTACACAAATTTAGCGAACGGCTTCAAATGACCGCCCTTTTACTAAAACAAATTTATTTCTAAAAACTGAATCTAATTTCTAACCATTTCTGAATCTACTCCTTAGTGTTGTAAGTGATGCGCTGTTCGCCGTGAGAGAGTGGGCTGCTTGTCCTTTCCTTTTGTTCGAGCTTGAAAATTAGAAATAACAAGAGCTGGCACCTCTTTCTGACAAACTAGAAGATATTTTTGAAAGTGTTATTATGGAGGAGTGTCTTCACGACGTGTATACTTAGTACAACTCAGATTTCTTTCAAACTGATTATGTTGTTGCTATTTCGGTTTCCGGTCGTGCGAATGACTCAATGAGCTGGGGATTTTGTTGCCTGAACGATTTTCTCAATTGAAACTTGTTTCCATTCTTTGTTCCAGGCTTTTCTGAGACGTCTTTCCCCTTAAGCGTTTTTCTTTTTGCTTTACCCAATTTGGGCTTCAGGATCTTTCATAAACGCTTTGCTTTTGTGCGCCTTTGACTCTGAGTCCTGGATAGTCTATTTCCATCAGCATTTGTTGAGTGATACTCTGGAATCCGCGGCCCTGCTGTATGCGGTATCCATCTGCGAAGTCATCTCCTCTCTGTTCTTCTAGCTCTGGCGCTTTTCCTTAGATGTTTCCTGCATATAGATTTATATTAGTTGCTGCCTTATAGTTCACGTAAATGAAAAGAGACACGAAGACAAGATTGACGTGAAAGCATTTAGCTCTAATGAATGCATAATCATGTCACCCATTATGACTTGACTCTTCAAAAAATGCAACATAATCATCTTTGGATACATAGGCGTACAATCAATAATTTCCCGTAAGGTGCGTGCCTAATTTTGGGCTTACAGATCAAGTCGAGGAATGCCTGTGATGAATGGTTTCTGCGATTTGCATCGCAGCATCGAAGATTGTGATGTAAATAAGTGGCATCGCAGAAATTCATGGTCTCATTCGTCGCAAACCATAGATCGCAGGTCACAGCTTTATATGATCGCAGATCGCATATCGCAAGATCGCAATATCGCAAGGTTTTCGCTTTGTCACTCTGTGCTGCTTATGCGACATTGCGATGTGCGACGTCGCATATCGGCTGTCGGCGATTCCTTAGGTTTTCCTTTTTTGAGCACTTTTAATGCACGCAATGCGATGGGTTCTCGCGTCGCTCCTTTTCAGTGTATTTATGCGCTTTGGGAAAGCGCTTCTTATTTTCCTTTGCGACGCGATATAGCTTTTAGGGAGTTAATACAAAATATTTTTAAAACAAAATATTTTTTGGATTTTTTTTTGGTTAAGGGTCCCCCTTTGCTTGATGTTATTACTAATATCAAACAAAGAGGGGGGTTGTTGGTGACCACAACAATGGCGATTCACTGTGAAGAACCAGTTATCTCTGCATTTCTATTGACCGTTCACTTCCGAAACAACAAAAAATTTTATATGTCTAAATTTTGTTATGGACAGATAGAGTAGATTACCCCTCACCTTGTAAAAGATATTTTGTCTCAACCCTTTTTATATCCCAATTGCTTGCTTCCTCAGGCTTCTTCTTGCATTCGCACCAGACATTACTTGGTCTTGATTAAAGATAAAATAAGGTCTTCTCTGCGTACTAGCTTAAAAGTTTGCTCATTTGTCGTAGGTAGAGCCTCTGCTGCCCGCAAGCGTCCATAGCCTCGACAGGGTTACCATGTTATCCAGCAATGATCCTTTTTCCTGCTTGAGGTTATTCGCAACATTCCAGAGAAAAATCCTTTTTGACACACTTTTCCTTTTTTAATTCTCTAAAGAACAATGTCTTGGTTTGGTGGCCAAATTATGACACAGTCATTCACTCGATTTACACTTTTGCTGAACAAGGCAGCTCGTGATGAGACCTCTTGTCTTTTGATTGCAACAATCTTAAGTCGTTGCCCTGTTTTGATAGACAGTATTGGCAAAGTCAGCAAGTTATAATATATGTGATCATGATAAGTTGGCTCGTGATGAGACCTCTTATTCTTTGAGATATAGTGTTTTCCTTGGATTGTTTCTCTGAATGCTGTAATTTCCTTTTAACAGGGAGGAAGTCATTGTTTTTCCTTAAGAAAGCTCTGGACGACAATAATAGAGTTTTTGAAAACAACAGTTTTGCAGAGAATGCTTATTTTATTATCGATGATACCTTTCATTGTGCTGATACAAAACAATTCTTTTACCAAAGGTTGCTTTTGTCAAAGTTTTTTAGAGGTTGAAACGAGCATCGTAATCAAGGTGAAGTTAACTCTATTTGTCAATAATAAAATTCAGATTTTTCAAAAAAATTTGTTATTTGTACAAGCGAAATCAAAATCTGATAGAGAATTGTCATGCTCTTTCATGAATCCTTTTTAAATGATCATTTACAACGGGTTTTATTCATAAAAAAAGAGAAAAACTAAACAAAATAAAAACTAAAAACTAAATCTATCCTACAAAAATTAGAAGAATTCTCTTCTATGGAAAATATAATTTAAGAATCAGTCCATTCACAAGTAAAGAATCTCTCCTACCTGCCAGATCCTGCAACACGAATGTAGACGGGCCTATGACTTCTACAATCTGAAAAGGGCCAAGCCACAGCTTTTGAAATTTCGTATGTTTGCCCTTTTCTTCACGACCCTTATCCCATTTCAAAACTAAATCACCCATCTGAAAGTTTTTTCTGGTTATGATGCTTGAGTTAAAAGAAGATTTTATTAGCGCTTGGTGATGAGCATGGGTTTTCCTAGCTTGTTCTCTTTTCTCTTCTAGTTTGATTATTTCCATTTGCCTTAATTGTAAAGAGGAAGTAGAGACTTCATCGATATATTGCACTAAAGACAAAGAGGGAATGACTAGGTGATTCGGAAGAATCACTTCTCTCCCATAAACTAAATTAAAGGGAGAAGTGCCGATTGAAGCTTTCTTTGTGATTCTATCAGCCCATAAAGCATTTACCAGCGCTTTGTGCCAATTCTTTTGGTTTTGGTCGACTGTTCTTTTGATAATTCTGATTAGGTTCTTATTTGTTGATTCAGCCAATCCATTACCTTGCGGATAGTAGTTGGCAGAATATTTCAGTTTGAACCCTCTTTTAAGCGCAAACTCAGTCATAGTATTTCCAGAAAAATACGAAGCATTATCAAACATTAAGGCCGTTGGCAATCCAAACCTAGTGATGATAAATTGATCTATGAATTCAATAATGTTTTCAGAATGAACTGTCTTGAGAGGAACTTCTTCTACCCATTTGGTAAAATAATCAGTTGCCGTAAGGATATACTTATGCTACTTAGAAGAGTGAGGAACGATCTCACCTATTATGTCCAAGCCCCATTTGCTGAATGGTTGGTCGATGTTGACCGGTTGTAGCGGCATAGACGGTTTCCTTTGTTTTCCTGCAGCAGTCTGGCAGACTTGGCATTTCCTTACGTGATTGTATGCGTCTTTGAACAGCGTGGGCCAATAATATCCTGCACACAAGATTTTATGTGCAGTCGCATCTCCCGCATAGTGTCCACCTGCTGGTCCATCGTGGAGTTCCTGCAAAACCTTTTCGGCTTCAGTTTTCTCAAGACACCTAAGAAGTACAGAATCGTAATTCCTTTTCAACAGGACATCATTTATGAGCTGGTATTGTTTAGCTTTTAATATCAAAGCTCTTTTCTTGGTATGATCAAGACGTGATGGAGCATACCCGTTCTTAAGAAAATAAATGGTGTCAGCATATGATGATTCTGCGTCGTTTAGGCTTACCTCATACGTCTGTACCTCTTCAGATGAGTTCTCAGGGATTTGCGATGCTCCGGCTAACATCTTGCAGAAGCCTTGACCTCTTACGATGTTTCCTGGTTTGATCTCAAGATCATATTCTTGTAAAGCGTTAATCCAATTAGCTCTCTTTTCGCCCACGTCCTTCTGCACCAAAAGGTTTCTTACCGCTGGAAACGGTACTACGACTTTAGTGTGGGCTTTAAGCAAGAAAGGTCTAAAATATTTGATCGCTTTGAAAACGACATATGCCTATTTTTCTACGTCTGAGTAATTAATTTCAGCACCTTGTAAGTTTGAGCTAAAGAATGTGATTGGAGCTTCCGCTTTCTCTTGATTTGCTTGGGTCAAAATCGCGGCATAGGATTTCTCTGAGGCAAAAGTGTATAAGATAAAAGATTCTGAAAAATTTGGGGTGGCCAAAGATGGAGCATTGATGATAGCTTGTTTGATTAAGTTGAATGCTTCGTGCTCATCTAGACCCCATTTGAAATTTGAATTCTTTTTTATCATATTTTGTAAGGGAGAAATAATACGTGAAAAATTCGGGACAAATCTTTTAACAAAATTGATCTGCCCAAGGAAGGATTGCATGGCTTTCTTGTTATGGGGTATGGATATTTCAGAAATTTCCTTGATCCTGTCGGGTTCTATGTGAATACCAGATTTCGACACTATGAATCCGAGCAATTTCCCTTCGCTTAATGCAAAGAAATATTTCTTTGGGTTGAGTGAAATCCCATACCTCAAACATCTTTGAAATATTTGCTTCAAATCTTTGAGATGGTTGTTTCGTTTTTTGGAGTACACTGTTATATCATCCAGGTAAATCACTACTGATTTATTGACTAACCCTTTAAACGCGATGTCCATGGCTCTCTGAAAGGTAGCTCCGGCATTGATCAGACCAAATGGCATCTTCCGATAAGCATAAGTGCCCCATTTGGTTCGGAACGTAGTCTTTAACTGATCATCGGGATGCACCAGTACTTGATTGTATCCTGAAAATCCATCCAGGAAAGACATTAATTCTGAGCCTGCTACTGCCTGTAATATTTGCTCCATAGGTGGGAGGGGAAAGTTATCTTTCTGACAGGCTTTGTTGAGATTTCGGAAATCGATACAGATTCTAATGTCTCTGTTTTTCTTCCTAACGGGCACCATATTGGATACCCATTTGGAATGCCTGACGAGGAAGATTATTCTGGCTCTCAACAACTTATTAAGCTCAGTTTTTATCTGATTTTTTAGGTTAGGATGTATTTTTCTGAGCTTCTGATGGACAGGTTTTTCATTGTCAATCATAGGGATAACATGTTGAATGATAGAGGTGTTGTATGTCTTTAGCTCATTGTAATTCCAGGCAAAAACGTTTTTGTATTGTCTCAGGAGATGGATATATGCTGATTTCTCTTCAGGGGCTAGGTCGTGACCTAGGTTAACGTTTTGTGGCTTCTGATCGGTCCCTAGGTTTACTAATTCATAGTTCAGGGTAGAACTGCAAAATTTCGCATTGGCAGACCTTTTAAACCGACTTTTCAAATCATATAAATCTTCTAACTTGACCACTGATTTTGGTATAGCATTGTCAGAGCCATTTTGTTGTATTTGGTGATCATGATGGGCTTCGTCGATTATCTGATTTGAGTAGGATCCTTCAGAAGTAAGGAAATTTACGATGTCAGGATCATCGTTGAACACTCTCCAATTGGTGATGTTGTCAGGGATGGATGGTCTAAAGATTAATGCTATTGAAAACTTATCAGGACTAAAATCTTCAAAAGGAATAAGTCTAGAGGCTACGTTAGCTAACAGGTCTGCGCTCGCGTTTTGAATTCTTGGAATTGACGAGATGTTGAATGCTATGAAATGTGCAGTGAGATCTTGAACTAACGATTGATAGTGCTTTAAATGACTTGACAGGCAATGTATGGTGTTACGTACCTGTTTTACGACGATCTCCGAATCTCCAAAGACTTGAAGATACTTAACGTTTAATCTGATTGCTTTCTATAGGCCTTGAACCAAGGCTTCGTACTCCGCTGTGTTGTTCGTGCAATCGAACTCAAGTCTGCATGTGAGCATAATCTTGTTCCCGTCTGGGTTAATCAGAACGCATCCTGCTCCTGCTACCTCATTGGATTTAGATCCGTCAAAATATAATTTCCAAAATAAAGATGTATTTACAGAATTATCAAAAAAACTAAAACATTTTGAGTCATCAGTCTGGGAGAAATTTTCAACTTGGGATAAAACTAAATTCTCTAAGTATGGTGAAATATGAGCATTTAAATTGCCTAGGAAAGAATCTATCGCGTAATTGCCTATAATGCTGCTATTGTATGTTACGGCTTCATTTTCTCCTTCCAGTTCTGTCACTATGTATTTTTGGTGCAACTCTCGTTCAACCTTTATCTAATTTGGTTTGCCATTGTATGGTAACCACATGTGCGACCAGTCGGTTGAGAAATATCCGTGGAGTTTCTCCGACCAATCCCTGCTAAGAATTAAACCATAGAACTCAGGGATATCAGCTACTAGAATGTTGATAACCTGACACACTTTTGGGTTAGACGACAATCTTATGGTCATCTGATTAAGTTCACCAATCACTTCGACTTGGGATCGATCAAGTTGAACTATACGTACTGCAGATTTTTGAGGTTACACATTCAATTTGGCACATATTGACCTGGGTAAAATATTCATTGAAGCACCAGAATCGACCAAGCAATTGTGCACGTTTTTATTGAAGATTTCATATGTGAGAAGAAAAGGAGGAGTATGAGATCTTGATCTTCCTCCAATCAAGGCAATGTCATTTAGATCAATTTTATTGATTGCGTTGGTTGGAGGCCTCCCCAGATTCTGGGAAGCTACAGCTGTAGGTAAAGATGTAGTAGGCACAACTTGTAATTCTTTCATCATTATTTTCTGCTGGTGTTTCAATTTACTCAATTCATAAAGAGTGATATTAGCCCTAGTCTTCTTCATGTCATCAATGATGTTATACTCCATTTCATCCGACACTATTAGTGTTCTTGATGGAGGTGCTTGATCAGATTGGACTGGGCTAAGCTGGGTCGCTTTAGCAGTTGTCTTTTTTGTTGCGACCTTTTCTTTTGTTGCAGGGCTTGCGCCCTTTTGTTTTGGGGTAGTTTGGGGAGGATCAAGTTGATTTTTGCTTCTCGTGCTAACAAGAAATGCTTCTTGATCTTCTTCTTGTGGGAGGATGAAGTCCCACATTCCTTTTATTTCTATAACTTCTTCCTCGTCGGTCTTCCCTTCAGTGGTATTCTCTTCTTCTTCGTCTTCTTCAGATTCAACGTTTGAGACAACACTGGGTGGTTTTACCTCCATGGGAGGATTTCTTTTAAAAGTCCTATAGGGCTTTTTCGAAGAAGTCTCTGCTACTTGTTTCTTAATATCAATCATCTCATTGGACATGGCTTTAAACACTTTTTGTAATCCTTCCAAATCGAAAGGGTATTTCGTTTGCTTCTTCTTGGTGTCTTCTTTGAAAGAGATCTTCTTAGATTTGCATTCTTCTATAGCAGATCTCTTTTCTAGGGCTACCACATGTTTTTTTACTGCTAACGCTTCTGTGAAGTTGTCAACTAAGGTGGTCTTGTTTGCCCTATCTACGAAGATAGCCAAGTTTGGAGGTAAAGCTGTGATGTACCATTCACATCTTACTTCCTCGCTGGGTTGTGAAGCAGCGAGGATTTTGTTGAGGATCTTATTGAACCGTAAGTTAAAATCTTTAATGGGTTCTCTAGCCTCAACCTTAAGATTAGATAGGTCATTGATCAATGTCGTCGTGGATCTGTCATCACCAAACTTGGTGAGGAACTGACTTTGAAAAATGTCCCAGCTTGTGATGGATCCGGAAGGTAACGAAAAGTACCATGACCCGGCTGTTCCTTGCATTGTATAAGGGAAAAGCCGGAAAACAGCGTCTTCGTTAGTAACTCCATTGAGATTAACAGAAAGCATGAAATTATTGATATGTTCCTGGGCTAGCATGCCTGCTTCCGGATTGAATTTAGGCAGCCATTTCTCAGGATGGGTATAGGGCTCAGGGGTGGAGGCATTAAAACCGCCCCAGGATTGTTCCATGGAGACTGGGCCATCGTCGAGCTGCTATTCAATGGAAGTGCAGAAGATGATCCCTGATGCTGAGAGGATGAAGATATTAAGATCTTTGATGTTTGAAGAGGAAGGGTTGTGGAAGATGGGTGAGTGAGCTGGAATGAAAAAGTGGGTGGTTGACTTCACGATGAGGGAGTTGATATGGACGAAGTGGATGAAGGAGTCTTACCATCAGACTCTGGTGGTGTTTTCCTTGCTCTTTTCCTGGTAGGAAGAGGGAGTTCACTTGGTTGTATGCCAAATTTTTCACTCTTTAATCTGGTAAGGGGATGAGCAGGGTTGTATTGCGAAGTCACGATGCTTTTAGATTTATCAAACTTCTGGTTAAAAATAGAGAATCCCTAGAGTTTACGAATCAAATTTTGAATTTCAGGGGGTTCAATGATAGATTGGTCAGATATATTCGAATATGTAGCAGTGGTGGATACTCGAGCGACTTCAAATTCCGGGTTTAACCGTGTTGGAGAAGTCGAGGGAGTTGATGAGGGTGTATTACTCTCTGAATGGTATTTAGATATTGCTTTAGGTGCCATTCATAGTTCGAGCCCTCCTTCTAGTGCCAAATATGTTGAGGGCCCTGAAATCGGGTCAACAACAAGGGGGATACCCAACCGGTCGGGAACCTGGTTGGCGGCTCCGTGCCCGTTTGGTGTAGCGGGTCCGACTGGGGATAATGGGACCAGCTTCCCAATCTAAGGGGTGTGTGTGTGTAGAGTTTGGTGATGTGTGTGTGTGTAGAATATAATAATGAAAATCTAGAATTATTCCTAAGCTAATTTAATTCTAAACTCTGAACTGATTTTATACTACTTTAATCTAACAAGAACAACACATTTAATCTACGCTAACCCGGGATAGAACTTTTTCCATTATGCGATCTAGAAAGATTTCACATAATAACTGATAATGAAGATTATTCAGCTATTATGAGAATATAAATCAATTAATATGAACCATCCTGCATAAAAATTTAAGCAAAACGGTTGTGAACAACATATCGCATAATTAGTTATTCATGTGTTAAGCAGAAAGCAATGACTCCACCGTACAAAAGTGCCAAATGGTAGTCCACACATTCATACATTAACATATAAACAACATCAGCTGTATATTACTCTAAGAATGCAAGCAGAAATTCGTCAAGAGATAAAAGTACCATTTATGACTGATTTTATACTCACAGACCTTAAGCAATAACGATCTATTTCTACTCACTTTTAATGCCTACTAAGAGTACAGAAGTGCAACATCAGTAGCAGGTATTAAAATGAAAACATAAATAAATCTCGATCCGTCCATTCATCAAAAACCCCCTCCAAGGGTGCAAAAGTGCATGTTCTGAGGACAAGTTTTTTGACAAATTTCCGGACCCTTCTCCAATGCAACGAGAAGGGTTAAATACTACTAACCGACTAATTTCCATTCTTTGTTCCAGGTTTTTCTGAAAGGTCTTTCCCCTTAAGCGTTTTTCTTTTTTCTTTACCCAATTTGGGCTTCAGGATCTTTCATAAACGCTTTGCTTTTGTGCGCCTTTGACTCTGAGTCCTGGATAGTCTATTTCCATCAGCATTTGTTGAGTGATACTCTGGAATCCGCGGCCCTACTGTATGCGATATCCATCTGCGAAGTCATCTCCTCTCTGTTCTTCTAGCTCTGGCGCCCTTAGATGTTTCCTGCATATAGATTTATATTAGTTGCTTCCTTATAGTTCACGTAAATGAAAAGAGACACGGAGACAAGATTGACGTGAAAGCATTAAGCTCTAATGAATGCATAATCATGTCACCCATTATGACTTGACTCTTTGAAAAACGTAACATAATCATCTTTAGATACACATGCGTACAATCATTAATTTCCCGTAAGGTGCGCGCCTAATTTCGGGCTTACAGATCATGCCGAGGAATGCCTGCGATGAATGGTTTCTGCGATTTGCATCGTAGCATCGAAGATTGCGATGTAAATAAGTGGCATCGTAGAAATTGATGGTCTCATTCGTCGCAAACCGTAGATCGCAGGTCGCAGCTTTATATGATCGCAGATCGCATATCGCAAGATCGCAATATCGCAAGGTTTTCGCTTTGTCACTCTATGCTGCTTATGCGACATTGTGACGTGCGATGTCGCATATCGGTCGTCGGCGATTCCTTAGATTTTCATTTTTTGAGCGCTTTTAATGCACGCGATGCGATGGGTTCTCGCGTCGCTCCTTTTCAATGTATTTATGCGCTTTGGGAAAGCGCTTATTTTTTTCCTTTGCGACGCGATATAACTTTTAGGGAGTTAATACAAAAGATTTTTAAAACAAAATATTTTTTGGATTTTTTTTTGGTTAAGGGTACCCCTTTGCTTGATGTTATTACTAATATCAAACAAAGACGGGGGTTGTTGGTGACCACAACACAGTGGAGCAGTCAGTGTGGTCCAGTTTACGCCAATTCTGGAAGGTTTTTCAGGTGGAACTTTTGGGGAATGATGTAATCAGATGACCATGATATTTTAGGGTATGAAGCAACACATTTAGGGGTTGAAAAGCCCTAGTTTATTGACATATAGATTTGGGTTGAAGTGCCCAAATATGTCTATAACAGTTTCCCCCTAAAGCATGAAGTCATAAATCTTGATGTCAGGTGAAATGCTTTATCATGAGGATCCGAGGTTTCGAACTGGAAGGTGACCTGCATAAGATACAATACAATACATCATCATAATATAATTTTCATGATCTAGCTAAGGTGGGAATTCCCATGCTCAACTTTATAAATTCATTTCATCTACATAGAACAGATATTCGTCCGCATATGCAGACTGGTGATTCTTTAGTTGTAGAGTCATCATTCTTGGTCTGGATGACCATATGTGTACTTTCTATGTACACTTGATGTCTTTATATCCCTGAATATATCGCAGCCCAGATGGATGAAACTAGATCGGGGTCTTCAAAAATCACTCAATCTTGGCCCGCTATACAAGTCGATCCATGTGAAAAGATGTTCAAAGTCGGACATGAAACAACATCCCATGATTACCAGCCAATAATGTGAGTTGTTAACAAACGCGAGAGGAATCACCGATAATGATGATGACCCGAAAGGTACTATAGTACAATTCACGTGGTGTGAATATATGATCCGATGTCAAACACCATGCGAAATATTTCCGCTAAAGGCCATTGATGTAAACCTCTCGCCGGAAGTGAGAAACTTGCCATTGAGGCATGCAAGCTTCAAAGTACTGAAAGGGTTGTTTCCAAGTCAACTTCTTGGATAATGTGTTGATGTCAACAAGAAGTGACCTATTGTAGGAGGACCTTAATGTATCCCACATCTATGACACAAAACAAAGAAAATGATTTCTGGAGGTGAAAACGATTTCACGACACAAGGTTCAGGAATGGCAGTCATGAAAAATGAAGGTTGAAGGTATTGCAGTGGACGAGGCATTAACTCGGTTTGTGATTTCTCAAATGAATGACTTCTCTTGGACATGTCGGTGACACTGAGATGGATTGGTAGCATTAACCCCAAAAGATGGATGGTGTGGAAGACCAATGGTTAGATGACCTGTGAACGAAATAACCCAACCCGACTCAATAATGGTGATGGAGTGAAAGTGTCATGTTCAACAGTGACCTGCTACCATAAATTTCTTCAAGTTTTCTTCCCCTTTTCCCCTTTCATTGCTGACCAGTACCTCTTTATTTTTGGCAAGCTTGAGGAGGATAACATATGCTTGTTCTATAATTTGCGTTTCAGGCAAACCTGCCGCTATGTTTTAACGAGTCTAGCGAGAGTGAAACTCGTTCTTGTCTAGGTGGACAAGTTTGTCACTATTGTTTTAACAAGTTTAACGACAAAGATAACTCGATCCTTTTCATGTTTAGAGAGTTTGAAGAGGGATGAAAAGGAAACTCCAGAATTTATTTTTTCGTAGAATAATCCCTTAAGTTCGAAAAAGGATAAAATAATATGAAAGGGATGACTTTTCTAATCACTTTAACAAGCTGAAAAAGACAAGCACTCGAACTTTTTCGTGAGATAATCCCTTTGGTCTGAAAAAGATTAAAATGTACAAGAGGGATGGCACTTCCAATCAATTTAACAAGCTGGAAAGGCCAATTTCTCGACAATATTTTCATATTTAACGAGTTTGAAAAGAGTTTAAAGGAGACTCATTTTTAGGAATGAGTGGTGTCTGGGGTAGCAACTGGTTTCAGGTGACCTTGAAACTTCTCAAAACATGGTCATTTCTAGGGAAAGGTTGGCTAACAAGACCACTTGTTACAGCTGTTCCTCAAACAGGTAAACAATGAAGTGGAAGTGTATGATCGGCCAAAAGAATGGAGGTGATGGAAGGTACACAACCAAGGCTCAAAAGGCTGATAGCATGGCAATCACAGAGGTTAATTACTCCAGGTGGGTTCATTTTTTAACGAGCTTGAAGCATGGGGGAAACTACGCTTAGTCGTAGGTTCATTTCTTAACGAGCTTAAACCATGGGGGAACTATGCTCGGTGTCAATTTCATTTTTACACAAGCTAGAAATGACAGAATTATGCTTGAATTGGTGGTTAAAGATGTTCAATTCACTGTTTAGCACATCAGATTATTTTTTCATTCGTTCAACCTGCTCAATCACTCCATCAAATTGATTAAAAATGCATATATACATACAAAAAATGAACTAAAACTAACATTTTACTTGAAGTACATGAATAGTAATCATAAAAAGTAGTTTTACCTTTCACTTTCATCATTTCATTTCAAATTTGTGATTTTGGAGCTCTGGAGTGGTTTTCCCCCTCAAATTTCACCAGATGATTTCAGGAGATCCGGTGGACTATTCTCTGCATCGTCAGGACCAGGTAGGAGCTAACCCTGAGCTCTTCATTTTCATTCCATCTTTACTTGATTCTGAGCAAGCTTTTTCACATTTCTGGGCCCTTGGAGTTTGAATATCTTGTTCCCCAATCATCGCACCTAGCCAGTATCGAAAGGTGTGATTCATACTGAGCTACCAACTAGCCAGTCAGTATGCATCCCACCTTGTTCAAAGGCAGGGTGTGATGGGTGCAGAAGGGCATCTTTACACAGTGGTTTTTCATCAAATTTTTTCCTGTTTTTGCTCAAATTTGGATCCTAACTCATCTTTTGTTTACATTTCACATTTTTTTTGGATCAAGATGGTTGTCACATGGTGTGAATGCGAACATGAAGAAGAGGACATGATTGCTTTACATGAACAGGGCACAGTTACTGCATTAAGAAACAGTGGTTTGCTGAAGTTCTTTCGCATATCCAGCATGAGGCAACAGATCAGTTTGTTGCAGTATTTTCTTGATGCTTGGGATTTGACTGACCAGGTGTTCCAGATCAGAGGTAAATCTATTCCATTGACAGTCGAGGACATCTACTTTCTGACGGGATTGTCGAGGCATGGTGCCCTTCTTTCATTTTCAGGATTCGTTCGTGGGGGTGAATCCATGAAAGATTACATCCATCAGTTTTGTAGAGATGGATCTTAGCCTAGTAGAGATGGAAAGATCAATATCTGGGATGTCACTGATCAGCCCTTGAGGACCATTTTATTTAACTTTTGCTAGACTGGTTGGCAGCACGGCCCTTCATTTGGCCAACAGATCTTATACGCAGTACGCCCTGGACTGCCTGGAACTGAAGATGTTCAACTGGTGCGAGGCAGTACTTCCTATCATAAAAGAACAACTCTCTAAAGTAAAGAATGGAAGGACCAATAATTTTGGCTACGAATCCATATTGACTGCTTTTGCTTAAGAGAGGATTCCACTGATGTAGCCTCAGAACATTTCATTGGGATTGCCAGCACCAAGGGAACCATGGATGTAGAGGTGGGTCGATATTATGGCCAAACATGCTGGTCAGTCATAGATTTCCTTCTCTGATGCCTTTTTTGAGTGGTTCCACCATCAGGAGATGGTCTTTGCGGAGTATCCATACGTCAGCATGGACTTCCGAGGCAACCTGAATTTGGTATTACTGGCTGGCGAGCAGTGGAGTGCCATAGGTAAAATGATTCAACCAAGTCTTTGTTTATTAGTTTTATTATGTTACCGAGGCTAATAAAACTTATATCTGTGTGCAGATATCAGACCAGTGCAACTAGTGGCATGCCCACGGGTGGCCGATGATGCTCCAGCAGGAGAGGCTGTAGGGAGGACCATCCTTCGGGATCTGTACATATCGAAGACCCTGGCAGTGCTGCAGGATCAAATCAAGGGCCTCAATCTTGGTATTTAGGATGTCAGGATCGATGAGTTACCTTTGAGGTTACAACACCATACTATTGGTGTGCCGAGTCGATGGACTAGGCTCTTGCGCATCATCGCATAGGCGGTGACATGTTATCACCGGCATCATCAGACAATGATGCTCTTCTGCATTCATTTTTAGTTTCTTGGTCAGATGACCGATTTTGTCTTGGACACAAACATTTTGTAAAAACTGTAAACAACTGTATATTTTTTATTTTCAGAGTTTTATTTTGGTTAAGATATGCAAAAATGTTTTTTTTACAAATGCTGTAAATGTCTATCTAACACATAGTTTTCTAATGTATCAGTCAATGTTTTTAAGTTTATGGAAATGTGTTGATATTGAATGGAATCAAAATGTCTTTCCAAAATCCTGACTCTTAGGAACATGCGATAAATAGCTGGGTTCTAAACGAAATAAAGGCTAGCAAGTTGTAGAATGATGAGTTGTGAATCTAGCCTGACAACAAATCAGCATATGCCACGTGAAATGGCATCAGAGAGAAGTTCAATCAACGCACTATACTCAGCGATGTTGTTCGTCGATCAACCAATGGCCCAGGTTGCAGAAGATAGGTTCTACGTATTACGACTAGCTCTGTCGGCATACCCAACAAATGGTTCTAAAAAGTCTGACATCTGCAACAAATGCAAAGTGGATTACCTAACCAAAATGATAACTCTAGAAAAATAAAAATGCAATAAAAGCATATATCCAAAGCACACTATACTTAATCAAGCATAGTAATGTTTAAGATACAACCCGTTTCGGGGTTGCGATAGTGGAATCCCATCATAATCGACCAGCTCATAGGCTCCTTTTAACAATGTAGGAGCCCATCCATAATGGTTTGAATTTACCTGCTCCTAATTTGTCCGAGTCCTGATCATAAAGTAAGACCAGGTCACCTTCTAAGAAGATACGAGGCTTGAAATTTTTGTCATATTGCGCCTTGACACGTTTCTTATGTGCTTTGTTAACCAGTGTGGTGTTACAACGGGTTTCATCCAAGTGGATTAGTTCCAAGAAACGAGCCTCTTATTCTGAAGTTTCAGGAAGTAGATCAATTGCAAGCTTGAGGGATGAGATTTCGCACTCAATTGATAAGACAACTTTGTTGTAGGGAAAAGTATCCGACTCGGATGACCCTAACCCACTCTAAGGGTGACAGTTCCTTAGCAACAACTGTAAAGCAAACTACTGAAAGTTTTCTTCTTTATGAAAGCAAAAGAGAATGGAGGAAACACTAACCGTTGCCTTGCGCTTAATGTCGAATCCAAGCTCTCTTCTTTGGCCTCTTGCTCCTAGCTCTTTGTCCTTCTGCTCGCCCAGCTGCAATGAGATCCTACACAATGACAAAGAAGGAAACTACAAGAGGCATGCAATCATAACTGGTTCAGGGATTAGTGTAAACCAAACATGCAATCATCACAATATATAATTGAACAAAAACACATAGAAGAACCTCAATAGCTTTTATTAATGAAGAAATAAAGGTTCTGAGAGGATTACAACCATTGCAGGCTCCAACCCAGCAACACCTCCTAGCAGAAAGAATTGCTCTTCTTCACCTCTCTCAAACAATCACCCAATAACTCAAGAATGAAACCAACAGCATAGCATTACTTTGCACAAAATTCCAGCCTCCAAATCTCATAGGAGAGAGCTCAATATATAGATGAATTGAGAAAGGATGAGTCAGCTTGCAACTGATGTGTAGCTGCCTTGTGTCCCCTCTCTCTTCAGTTAATCTTTAGTTGATCTTCAGTTCTTGAGTCCACTTGGTGAACCTTGCTTCCACTTGGAGAAACAAAGCCTCTGACTCATCACAAGGCGAAATACCTGATCCAAGTGTCAATTTTGGAAGATTCCAAAGCTGTGACTCACTCTGCCACATGTCCAAACTCACCCAACGCAGGTGGGCTTTGTTCTGCCTGCTTTGCAACGCAGGTACACCATGGAGCAGTTGTGTTTCAGCGCAGAAACCGAGTGGAGCACCTGCTTTGATTTCAGGATTGCTTGTTTTTGAGTGTTTTCAGGTGGAGAACTGATCTGAGAGCTGTTGGTTTGCTGACCTTGTTCCTCTAGGGGTAGGAACATCATGTTTAGGGAACTTTGGATCCCTTGGATTATTGACAATTCATGCTTGTTGCTGTAAGGCACAAAATTGTCTATAACAGATGCCCCCTAAACTATGAGGTCGTTTATCGGGTGAAATGCTTTATTGAGAGGATCCGAAGTTCATTCAATCTGCTGAGAAGTGTCCTGTAATAAGATACAATACAATACATTATTTTTCATACATTTTTCATGATCTAGCTGAGGCGGGCATTCCCATGCTCAGCTTTATAAATACATTTTGGTACATAGAACAGACGATCGTCTGATGCTAGACTGATAATTCTCTGCCGAATTTATCATCCTTCACTGATAATTCTCTGCCGAATTTATCATCTTTTGAGAAGGATGATCATCTGTTGCAATGATTTACATATCAAATGTCTTTATGTCTTGAATATATATCGCAGCCCGGATGGATGAAACTAGATCCGGGGTCTTCAATCTCTTCCGATCTTCACTCGATGTACAAGTCGATCCATGTGAGAATTTCTTGAAGTCGAACATGGAAAGACATCGCTTGATTACCGGTCAATAATGTAAACCGTTAACAAGCGCGACAGGAATCACCGATAAGGATGATGACCCTCAAGGTACGGCAGTACAATCTACATGGTGGGAATAAAGGACTTGGCATCGACCACCATGCAAAATCTTCTGGTCGAAGGTCATTGATGTATACCTGTCGCCGGAAGTGAGAAACTTGCCATTGAGGCATGCAAGCTTCAAAGTACTGAGGGGGGTGTTCCTAGATCAACTCCTTGGATAATGAGCTGATGTCGAGAAGAAGCGATCCGTCAAAGGAGGGCCTTAATGGATCCCACATCAGTGACACGGAACGGAGCTAGTGATAATGATGAGGTGAAAACAAACTGTGATGTATGATTCAGGGTGGCGGTCATGAAATGGATGAAGGATAATGTATGGCAGTGGGTGGAACAGGGTTGACTCTTTATAGAACCACATCTCTTGAACATATAACGACATTGATGTGATGGATTGGTAGCATTACCCCAAATGTGGATGGTGTGGCGAGGACCATGATTCTGCGATCGGTGAATGAAACAACCCAACCCGAAGCGGACGGAGGACAAAGTGTCATGTTCAAGAGCGACTTGCTACCATTAATACTGTGAGGTTCTCCCAATTTTTCCCCAGTCATTGCTGACCAGTACCTCTTTATTTTTGTCAAGCTTGAGGAGGATAACATATGCTTGTTCTATAACCTGCCCTTCAGGCAAGCCCATCGCTATGTTTTAACGAGCCTAGCGATAGGGAAACTCGTTCTCGTCTAAAGACAAGTTTGTCGCTATTTAATCATTTTAACGAGTCTAACGACAAGGAAAACTCGGTCCTTTTCATTTTTAGAGAGTCTGAAAAGGTACGAAAAGTTAACTCCAAAATTCCTTTTTCGTCATCTAATCCCTTAAGTCTGAAAAAGTATAAAACAATACAGAAGGGATGAGTTTTCGGTTGCTTTAACGAGCCGAACAAAACAAGCGCTCGATCTTTTTGTGCAATAATCCCTCAGGTCCAAAAAGATTAAAATCTAAAGGAGGGATAGCTTTTCGGTCGCTTTAACGAGCTGGAAGGCCAAAACTCGGCAAACTTTTCATATTTTACGAGTCAGTGAAAAGAGCTTAAAGAAGACTCGTCTTTTGAGGAACGAGTGATGAACATGGATAGCAGCAGATTCCAGGTACAGGTTGGAACTTTCCAATCACGGCAGTGTCACAAGTATGGCTAAGTGAAATCACTCTTTCCAGCTGTTCCTCAAAATGGGTAAACAAACATATGGAGGTGAACGATTGGCCAAATGAACGGATGGAGGTGATGGCATAAACACGACCAAGGGCTTTTAATATGGCTTTCAAAGGTTACATTTCTCGTGGTTGTTTACCGGTTCATTTTTTATGCGTGAGCTTGAACTGCTAGGGAAAGATTGCTCACAATCTACGTTTATTTTTTAACGAGCATGAACTTCTGCACAAAAACTGCTCGATTCTTGCGTTTTTTTTTAACGAGCATGAACATTGCCAAAACTGCTCGGTTATACCAGTCTTAATACAAGGAATGCCTTAGGTGAGGTAATCTTATTTAAGGAGCGATACCTCACTAATTACTCCAAATTGGCAGGTTTTAACTTTTGCCCTTCATCCTTTCTTTATGCAAGCTAGAAACGGCTAATCCTATGAGTTTAACGGGTTAGACCTACAGGTTTAAAGGGAGGACCTAAAAATTTAAAAAATAAATAGTCGTCCCGTGCTTGCACTCCAAAAGGTTTGCATGCCCCCAGGTATAAAGTATAATTTCGAGATTCTGCCATCTCTTACTTATTATCCGAAAAATGGTTTTGTTTGCTGCCGCAAACTAAACTCTCTCTTTTCGGCGATGTCTATCATTAGGTTGCTAAGGATGGTGACCACTTGTTGCAGCAATTTCATCTCTTTCTTTGAAGACTGCCCCTACTTATCCTTCAAAACATCTTGTTTTAATGGGTGAGGCTTGACATTCAAAGATGGTGGCTTCTTGCTGCCACAAATAGACCCCCTCCTTAGGAGAGCCCACCTCTTTAGACAAAGGGAGCGACCGCTTCGCTCACATAACTTTGACAAAAGAATTTTATCCTAGAACAACCCTCCCTTCCACTGCCGGACGGGGTACGGACTAGTCCATTCTTCTGCGGAAATTAACTTTATACCTAAGGTTTTCTCTGCCCGAAGCAGGCCAGGGTGCATGCCCCCTGGGTCCCAGTTCTTTCTTTCCGAATTACTCGCATTCATCGGGAAGTAGAACTGGAGGCGGTGGCATTCCTTGAGTGAATAAACCGTTAAGGGATGGTATTTGACTATTTGCAATGCGTGATCCTGGAAATGAAAGTTGGTCTACGAGCTGGACCATTCTTCCTTCGTGCGGAAAACACATGACTCTAAAGAGTGAGGACACTATCGCCTCCATGCAATATATATAGTCTCATCCAAGGAGTAAGTTATATGCCAAGGATCCCTGGACGACCATGATGTTCATGCGAAATGTCTTCCCTTTCAATGTAAGCGGAACACTGGGGAGAATCCCTAACGGGTGACTGGTTCCTTTATCAAAACCTGATAGATTTCTCATCTCAGGTAAAAGCGCCGGGCAACCCAGTGCTTTCCAAGCAACAGAGGAAAGGATACTCACAGATTCCCCTTCATCAATGATAGTTCCAGCCATCACCATTCTGTAGATTTGGACTATGATTCTGAATGGGATACTGGCTGGTAACCGGGGTCTGCCTAGTTGATTCCAATCAAAGGATACAACTAGGTTGCTTGGTGGTGGGACCGAATATACGGCCGGATACGACCCTGACGATGTTCCTTCCTGCGATAAAGGAGTGGGCGCATTGCCCTGATGCTCATCAGAGTCTATGTTAATGAAGAGAATATGGACGGTGTCATCCTTATCCTCTTCAGTGAGGGTGTCATTTGAAGATGGGTCTTCAATGATGGAGTCATTGGACGATGAAACCTCTGAAGGAAGAACCGGGTCAACTGCCGTTTCGACCTTTAGACTTTCGTCTGGTCTGGATTCAGTAGGTTCATTCTCAATGACCGACACTTCAGCTGACCACTTGGGCGGGTCAGCTGGATTTTCAACTATCGAGGGATTAGGCGCGAGTTTTTGGTATCCAGGAGGAAGTTGTAATGGTGAAACCGGACGATCTTCTAAAACTCTCTTTGCCTCATCTAAGAATGGACATCGGTGGATGGCATGCTCGCCTTCACACAATACACAGGGTGATCTTGGTCTCCCTCTTCGTCCTTCACTCTCGCTAGTTGATGGACTGCAATCAACATGACTACCAGAGGTTGATGCTACCGGATTGTGCAACCTTGGGGACCAGTTCCTTAGTATCCGGGGAATACAAGGACAATCACGATGGAAGTGGGTCCCTTCGCAAATGACACATGGAAATTTAGGCCCGGTCGGTGCAGTGTGTGGGTTTTTGTCAGTTGTCTTCTGCTTGCCCCCAGTCGCCTTCGCCATAGGCTCCTTCTGCTTCTTTTCTTTCTTCTTCTTTTCCTTCTTCTCCTTGGGAGGCTGACTTTTGCCAGCTCTACCTCGTGAAGATGAAGGATCAGAGGAAGTATTGTAAGAAGTGGAAGGCTGGTGGGTAGTTCTAGACTGTTCTGACTGTCGATTCGACTGCTCAGGATTAGTGGCGATCTGGACTACATTAGTTGAAAAGAGCCATACAGGGAGGCCGATTGTCAATCCTGGAAGTGACAATGTTGCCATATGAGGCGCACTAACATCTCCCCAAGAGGAGAAGGGATTTGGACTTCCGCCAAGGTTGCCTCCTTGGTTGGTGGGCTCCATACTTTTCAACTGAAAGATCAACGTGGGAATAACAGGTGATTTTGTTCCGCTTAAAATAAATTTTATTAATGACGCTTTTAGACACAAACTTGCTTTTTCATGTTTTAAGAGTCTAGAAAAAGCTAAAGATGACTCTAGTCGCCTTCGATGTTTTAACGAGCTCGAAGTGACAAATGCTCGGATGGACTTTTTCAGTTATAGAGTTTGAAAAAGGCCAAAAGAAACTGCTCTGGAGTTCTAGGCAGAGGGTGTGCCAAACTTTTCGCGAAACCACAGAATACGTTTTACGGTACGGGTGGTCGATCTTCGTGAATGCTGTGTTCACTGCATCGCGATCAGTAGGGCGGTCGACACGGCTTCCTATGGATAAAGGATAATTGCCTATAGGGGTCTCCCAATATATACGCGACGGTACGTGGGAGCACAAGTCCGTATTAGTGCCACTGACTCTCAGGAGGAATCACCCACCTTCGTAGAGATCGACAGTCACTATGTTTAACAACGCCGGAACACGTCTCTACCTAGACCTCTAGATGTTTGCGTTATGTTACAAAGCGTTGTTATGTAAATTGGATTTATTTTAATGTTGATCTTGCTTATCAGTTTGCCTTTAAGGATCACCACGAGATGTATATAACGAATTCCTGAATGCAGTCTAAGATGAGAAGCAAACTTTTCAATCTTTCAACTTTGAAAACCTTAACTACTGAGGGAAAAGAAAGGCAAATCTTTTCACACAGATCATAGAGCACACACTAAAATGCAAATTTTCCTAAATCGTCAAGCACACAGTCAAATGCAAACTGCACAACGCATGTATTTTCTTTTTCCTTTTCTTAATGTGGAAGGATACAAAAAGAAAGTGGTTATATAACTTTGATTTCGATTTAAAGCGAAAGTAAACAAGCTTGTCCAAAATCAAAAGACACCTTAAGGTTCACTTGCTTAATCACTGGAAATACATGAAATCAAACCAAACTAACGAAAGTAAAATGACTAATCAACTATGGACAGCAAACAAGCTAACTCTTTAGACCAGCAAAACGCCTAACACAGGTTCAGATCTAAGAGGCCAAAAGCATGACTAGTTTACTTTTCGTTATGGTAAATTGTAAATGAGCAAGAAATACAAAGAACAAGTACAATTTCGTTATATAACAGAGGCGGAATAATGGCAAGTAATATTGGTTTCAAAACAGGTACAAGACTGACACTTAGCAGCAAAACTAAGTGAAAACAGGCAAGAGAAAAGAGGAAACCCCAAATGCACTAAGCAAATTTGGGTCAACGCAGGCTCTGCACAGTCAAACTGGCTCTCAGCGCAGGTAGTCAGTTCGGGACCTGCGTTGCAAAGCAGGTAGCCTGTGTACTACCTGCTTTGGAAAACGAGAATTGCGTTTTCACAGTCTCCGGGTCATAATTTTCTCAAAAATGCACGGTTTTTTCTCAAATCAGAAGCATTCAGTCAAGCATACTCAAAGGGATGATTTAGAAGGTGCAAAGCTATCACTAAGAGCTTACAAGGATCTTTGTAGATCAGCTCTTTAAATCATGAATCTGCTCAGAAAATGAGCAAGAGTAGTTGCCCCTCTACTTCGCTTTTGATATAGTCAAAAGCTTTTCGATTCGGTACTCTTTGGTTCAGGAAATGAATAGCAAAGATACTACAAACACAATCAAATGGATACGATCCCCAGCAGAGTCGCCAGTTTGTTGTAGGGAAAAGTATCCGACTCGGATGACCCTAACCCACTCTAAGCGTGACAGTTCCTTAGCAACAACTGTAAAGCAAACTACTGAAAGTTTTCTTCTTTATGAAAGCAAAAGAGAATGGAGGAAACACTAACCGTTGCCTTGCGCTTAATGTCGAATCCAAGCTCTCCTCTTTGGCCTCTTGCTCCTAGCTCTTTGTCCTTCTGCTCGCCCAGCTGCAATGAGATCCTGCACAATGACAAAGAAGGAAACTACAAGAGGCATGCAATCATAACTGGTTCATGGATTAGTGTAAACCAAACATGCAATCATCACAATATATAATTGAACAAAAACACATAGAAGAACCTCAATAGCTTTTATTAATGAAGAAATAAAGGTTCTGAGAGGATTACAACCATTGTAGGCTCCAACCCAGCAACACCTCCCAGCAGAAAGAATTGCTCTTCTTCACCTCTCTCAAACAATCACCCAATAACTCAAGAATGAAACCAACAGCATAGCATTACTTTGCACAAAATTCCAGCCTCCAGAGCTCAATATATAGATGAATTGAGAAAGGATGAGTCAGCTTGCAACTGATGTGTAGCTGCCTTGTGTCCCCTCTCTCTTCAGTTAATCTTTAGTTGATCTTCAGTTCTTGAGTCCACTTGGTGAACCTTGCTTCCACTTGGAGAAACAAAGCCTCTGACTCATCACAAGGTGAAATACCTGATCCAAGTGTCAATTTTGGAAGATTCCAAAGCTGTGACTCACTCTGCCACATGTCCAAACTCGCCCAACGCAGGTGGCCTTTGTTCTGCCTGCTTTGCAACGCAGGTACACCATGGAGCAGTTGTGTTTTAGCGCAGAAACCCAGTGGAGCACCTGCTTTGATTTCAGGATTGCTTGTTTTTGAGTGTTTTCAGGTGGAGAACTGATCTGAGAGCTGTTGGTTTGCTGACCTTGTTCCTCTAGGGGTAGGAACATCATGTTTAGGGAACTTTGGATCCCTTGGATTATTGACAATTCATGCTTGTTGCTATAAGGCACAAAATTGTCTATAACAAACTTCCAGAACATACACCAATTGAAAGGGCGTGAATCCGATAGCATTTTTGACCAAAGTCCTATATGCCCATAGAGCCAAGTACAGGATTAAATGCCAATTCCATTTGTGGACTCCAATCATTCTCTGCATCATGCGCTTAAGGACTTTTTTGATTGCTTCAACTTGTCCATTACCCTACGGATAATATGGAGTAGAACTATCATGGGACAGTCCTAATTTGGCAGTTAATTCGATCAGCATGTGATTGCAAAAATGCTACCCATGATCTGTGACTATAGCCTGTGGTACACCAAATCTAGAGACTACATGGTTAAAAAAGAAAAGAGCAGTCATTTCGCCACTGTTGTTTAATGTAGGCATCACCTCGACCCATTTTGTAAAATAGTTGATAGCAACTAAAATATACCCATGCCCCTCAGCTGAGGTGGGGTTACATGTAATGAAATCAATGCCCCATTTAGCGAATGGCCCAACAACAACTAATGGATGGAGTGGTTCAGGTGGTAATCTGGTTTTGCGATCAAATATGTGACAAGCATGACAACTTCTGACTTCAATTAAGCAATCTTTGAATATAGTGGGCCAGAAGTAACCAGCTCGTAAGATCTTTTGTGCAGTAGTGTAACCAGATAGATGCCCCCCACAAGCACCTGAATGACAATCATTCAAAACTTTTTCGGCCTCCTCATGTGTGAGGCACCTTCCTAGAACTGTATCGACACCATGACAGTAAAGTGTATCACCAACAATTAGGTAATCCTTG
Organism: Pinus tabuliformis; assembly: GCA_031772625.1. Taxonomy (NCBI): domain Eukaryota; kingdom Viridiplantae; phylum Streptophyta; class Pinopsida; order Pinales; family Pinaceae; genus Pinus; species Pinus tabuliformis. The sequence continues at coordinate 533,314,751 of CM062810.1, read as the reverse complement.
GCTTTGTATCGAATATGCCGCTATTCAAAGAGAGAGGTGTTAGGTCTAAAAGTTTGTGTTTGGAGATAGACCAGTATATCCCCATACCATGGATCACTTGACGATATCAGAAACAGAGTATCATCCATGATTGATGCTTTGGATTTCAAATCGTTGGATGACGATGGAAGGTCAAAAAGTAACTCTGCAAAGACGAGAGATCTCTTTGATTTGAATTTGGTGAATTCTAGATCAAACTCTTGCAAAATGGCTATCCATTTGAAATATTTGTCCCCTAGTAATTGACGCGACAGAATGTAGGTCATAGGGTTGCAATCTGACACAATGGTAGTCTTGCAAAAGGGAACATAGTGTCAAAATCTATGTGCTACTTAAACCTCTGCTAAAGCCAACTTTTCAACATAAGAGTACTTACTTTCTGTATCATTAAGGTTGTGACTTAAATAATATATAAGATGTTCTTTTCCATTGGCTTATTGCACTAAAACCATGGCGATGGTTGTATCTGCAGTGGCGAGATACAGGTTAAAGTCTTTTCGATAGTCAGGAGCGTATATTAATGATGCTTTTATTAGGGAATATTTTAAAGCATCAAAGGAGGTTTGCGCAACCTGATCCCAGTGGAAGGGTACTCATTTTTTTAAAAGACATGTATAACCTTTAGTGAGTTCAGCATAGTGTGGAATGAACATCCTCAGAAAGTTAGCTTTCCCTTGGAGTTTATGAATTTGAAGTAGATTTGAAGGTGGAGGCATGTCAAAGATTGCTTGAACCTTAAATGGGTCGAGTCGAATTCTGTCCTTAGAAACTATGAAACTAAGTAATCGACCAGAACCAACACAAAACATACACTTGTGTGGATTGAGTCGTATCTTCTAGTGTTGTCAACGTAGGAATATGGCTCTCAAATGTTGCAGATGATCAGTCCACTTTCGCGAATGAGCCAGTAGATCATCAAGATACGGTTGAATGATGTTCTTGATGTTATGGAAGGAATAATTCATTGCCCTCTGGAAAGCTGCCCCTACATTCTTCAAACCGAAAGGTAATTTACGATATGCAAATGTGCACCATAGACATATAAATGCAGTCTTCACCTGGTCCTATGGGTGGATATTGATTTGATTGTATTCGGAAAATCCATCCATGAATGAAAAGATTTCGTATCCATCACATTCATCAATTATCTGGTCGATGAAGGGTGTAGGATAGTTTTCCTTTAGACACGATTGATTTACATCCCTATAATCAATGCACACTCTAATCGTTACTTGTTTTTTTCATTACAGGAACAATATTCGATACCCAATCAGTGAGAGGAACAGGATAAATGAAACCAGCATGCAAAAGTTTTTCAACTTCTGCTTTAATGGCAGCGGCTTTCTTCGGATGGACAAGTCGAAGCCATTGTTGTACTGGTTTGACATCTAGATACATCTTTATTTCATGTTCAACGATTCTTAAGTCAATGCCTAACATTTCTTCATACGACCACGCAAAGACATCTCTGAATTCGTGAAAGAGAGTGCAATAAATTTCCAGTTCTGATAGAGAACATGATTTGCCAACGTGAATATTCTCTACAACATTAGGTTTGGTTGAGATATTAATGGCAATAGTTTCTTTCATATTGGACAGATTTTGCTTGGAATCCACTGTATTTACAGTATTTCATAAAAAATCAAAAACTGAAGGATGATTAAGGTCGCTTGAATAATCTTCATTGTTATCTTCAAGGTGGTAATCTTCCCACGGCGTCTCTCCTATCATCATTGACTGGATGATTCCTTCATCTCTAGAATGTATACGAGACCAAGGATCGGAAGAGGTACCATACTCTAGAGACCTATCTATCTAAACACTCGTTGAGTGCTGATTTTAGTTTGTCGCCCAGGCCTAGAAAATTGATTGCTACAAAGATTCTATGGGGCTTGGGGGCAACACCTCACGGTGATCCACACTATCAAAAAGGTCAGAGTTCTTCTTAATCTTAGATGATGTAGAAGAGATCATATGACAGGTTTCCACTGTGGCCACCTCTGAGAATCCAGTTGGAGGCGGGAATGCAAAAGCACCCATTAAGTAAGGGTCTTTTAGGAGACCTACTCCGACATTTTGAAGCGATTGATAATTTCCATGGATCAATGGAATGCTTCCAGTAGCTTATGAACTATTGGGAAAAAGGTTAGTTGGTCAATGATTGTGGTTCCACCTTGGAATGGAATTGCAATCTTTCTAAAATATGTTGACACAACGGCCACCATAGCATAGATCCAGGGTCTTCCTAGTAAGATATTGTAATCAAGATTTCCGTCAATGGCCTCGACTTCAATCTCTAATGTCTTGCCCCCCATTTCAACTTGCAAGTTACTTAAAATCCCATATGGAGTGTATGTTCTTCCATCGAATGCTTTTAATTTCATTGATGATCATGACAAGGGTGGTGAACCGAGAATTTTCCAGCAACTCATCGACATAATACAGGTAGATGCCCCCTCATCAATTATTGTTCGATGGATAGTTTTATTGAGGGTTTTTAACTGTATAAGGAAAGCGAGTTGGGCTGGTAACTGATATGTATATCCTTTGCGGTTAAAGGCCACAAGATTGGAATCCGCTAGATCAATCCCACCGATTGCTGATAACAAAGCCTGCTTTTGGGAGGGGCAATTCTGCAATACTTCAAGTTTCGACATAATGGATGGCGATTGAGCCGGGTCCTCCACTATATTATAATTCTGTGCAGCTCGAGCATGAGGATTAAATGTCGATTTATGTACTACTCCCTTTAGCGACCTTATTATTAATTCAGGAATAATTGGTGGAACAACTTTTGGCGAAGTCGTTGTCGAACCACTAGGTTTATCTGTAGCCTGGTTATTTGACGATGATGGATTCCCATAATCTTTATTTCTTGTCGATATCAAGGAATCATTTTGCTATTCTAAGATGGATAGCATAAACACTTGGGATGTGGAAGCATGATCGATAGAAACCAGATTAGTTTCTGGGTTTGGAAATGGATCAGTCAACACCGTTGAGGTACTTGAAGTCTTTAAAAATTTTGCAACCTTAGCTCAATGTGGACAATCTCTCATCTAATGCTCCTCGTAACATATGTAACATGGAAAACAAGGAGATTTCTTTGGCCCACTAGGGTTGTCAGAAGATTTCTCAGGAGTTGAATCCTCCTGTTTCTTCTTATTATTTTTCCCTTTCTTCTTGCCCCTTGGTTGCTTTGGATTTTTTCCCTTGTCAGATGATATGGCATCAATCTCCAAGGCAAGAGGTTTTTCATTTGCATGCTGACTAGAAACTGCAAGAGATTTACCAAATGAAGCCTTTGCAGTTTGTGTGCTTGAGGAACCAATTACACCGTCACCGACATGAGAATCCCTATTCGATTTAGGAGGAGGTGGAATGGAAAATTCTAGTCCACGAGCATCAATAATTTTGTCATAGAGTGTGCGAGACTGAGTATAGATCAAGTCTAAATATTGGGCACAAGTAATGGCTTGCTCTTTAGTGACAACTCCTCCTTTTGCCACGTCCTCGGTAATAGATGGCAATAAGGACTTAATAAACCACTCAACTAAAAGCTGATCGGGAACATATGTCTTAACCATTCGACGATGATGTCACCACTTATGAATATGATCAGATATGTGAGTGGTCGTGGTCTGTTTAAAATTGGTAAGGAGTTTTGTTCCCATTTCATACCTAATGGGTAAGTGAAAGTGGGTTAGAAAAGTAGTGGCAAGGGTTCTGAAATTGTCAAACAAAGCTCTAGGTAATTCAATATACCATTTCACTGTTGGATGAGTTAGTTTTCTCTGAAAAAGGTGAAGCCTAATCGAATCATCATTCAGGGTGTTAGACGAGCACCACAAATGAAAAGTCATTACGTGTTGGGTCCCTATAATACTAGTGATTACCCCATTACTATTGTAGTTGTATCCCTTATCAATATTGTTGTGCCCCTATTGTCCCCATATTGTTGTTATTGTGCCCCATTGAATTCCTCCATTGTTATTTTTGTGGCTTTATATTATTATTGTTAGGACGTCTGGGTTATATTGTGACTCCTTAGACTCCTATATATAGAAAGGAGGTTTTTTCATTTGAATCATCCAAGAATTGTTCATTTATGTAATGTAAAGGAGGTTTCCCCCTCAAAGAGGCTGAATTCTAAGGTGTTAATCTATCTTTTCTATCTTTTTCTTGAGCTGGTTTCATAACATTTGGTATCAGAGCTTTGGATTCTAGGGTTTCGCTGCTCCAAACAGGTCATTGTGGAATTTTCGCTATAACTTTTTTTATGTGATGGTTCAGAAGCTAAAAAAAAAAACCATTTGAGAAGAAATCACGCTGAATCTCAGGTCCGAATTTTAGATCTTTTCGCACTATATTGGCGGAGATATGATCTGAGGAAGTTGGTCTTTTTGCAGACTCCTGAATTACATTCCAAACAGGTGACTTGGGGAAAATCGTCATAACTTTCTCTCTGAGCATCAGATTGAAATTTCATGAGAAGGTATTGAAAGAGGACAGACTTTGGTTTCTTTTATATCTTTTTTAGAGCCAAAGGTCGAAACAGGGACACGTGGCACGTCATACAAATTTTCTCTACTGAACTAGTCTATAATCAGGTCACTGTGGGAGATTTGACATAACTCTTCCTTGGAGAATCCAATTGGGATCAGACTGGTGGCATTGGAAATAGGACACAGAGGGCTACTACAGATAAAAATTTCAGAACTGGATGATCCGAAATTATAGAGATACATCAAAGGCAATATCGAGCTCCTACAAAGTGAAAAACGGTGTGTAGATTTTTTTAGATTTTTGCTTAAGCTTGATTTGAAAAATTATTTTGAAGAAATTCAAAGGGCATAGTAGAGCATTATTATCAGTAACTGATGCCCCGAGGAAAGAAAATGCAAACACCTAGTAAGCAACCTGAAAGGCCTAGCATGACTCATGAACAAGAGGAAGAAATGCTACATGATATATCAAAATTACAAGACCAAGTGCAACAAATTTCACTATCACAAAAGCTAATAGAAGCTAAGATAAATGGCGTGGAATCTAAGATAAAGGGCGTGGAAGCTAAGATTGATGATTGGAAGACAGATTTGAAGAGAGACATGGCAGATTTGAAGATAGATTTGACAAATTTTCTACAAGAAATACTTACTAATGGTGAAAAGGTAGTAAAGGAAACTCATGATGTGAACAAAAGAAATCTTAATCATGATTTCATAGACTCTAATGTGGTATCGAAGACCCACCATATTCCAAAAATCGATATGAGGAAGTTTGATGGAAAGGATCCCACGACATGGATATTACAGATGGAGCAATTTTTCGATCTCAATAATGTGCAAAACACACAAAAGGTACGTATTGCAACTTTATATTTGGAACCAAATCAGTTTGTATGGTATCAATGGCTTTGCTCTCGTAAACAAATTATCATTTGGGCAATTTTTACGGAATAATTGACAGCAGATTATGAGGATACAAAAAGCAACACTTTTTTTAGCCAATTGATAAGTCTCAAACAAAAGGGTTCAATAATGGAGCACATTGAGGAGTTCCAAAAATTGAACATAAGGGTAAAAAATATTCCAGAGGAGCATAAGATTGATGTGTTCATAGGGAATTTAAAGGATAATATCCAACATGATGTTCGCCTTTAGGAACCTGATTCATTAGAGAAGGCATTCAGGTTAGCAAGAAAAATGGAAAGCAAAATTATGGCAACCAAGAAGCATACCACTCACAACTATAACGATGGAAGTGTTGTTGCCCCTAGTCTTCCACAACCTATAAGGTTGACACCACAACAATTGGAAGAAAAAAGAGCAAAAGGGCTTTGTTATAGTTGTGATAGAAAATACACTAAAGGTCATAAGTGTGCTGAGAAGAAGTTATTCTACATAGATTGTGAAGAGGAAGAAGAAAAGAAGCAAGAAAGGTTAAAAGAAGAGGATATACTCCAGGAACAAAGCCTAGATAAAGAAGAAATGAATCCGACCATATCTTGTAATGCATTGGCAGGAATTACCACTTCTCAAACCATCAAGATATAAGGACAAATCAAGAAGAAAAAGGTAATAGTGTTGATTGATTCAGGAAGTACCCACAATTTTATTCATTGTAAGGTAGCAAAAGAATTGAATTGCCTCTTATATCCAGCACTAGAGTGTCAAGTGATGATTGCAAATGGAGGAACAAAAAATTGCTCAGGAAAGTGCCATAATATCAAGCTATCCATGGGAGAATATGTATTGACTAGCCCAATGCTTTCCATTCCAATGGGAGGTGCTGATGTTGTACTAGGAGTCCAATGGCTACAATCCTTGGGTACAATAGCTTTTAATTTTCAAGAACTTTTCATGAAATTTTCTATGGAAGGAAAGGAAGTTGAATTAAGGGGTATTGTAGGGAAACCGGAAAAGATAATCAGCTCTAACAGTATGACGAAGCTTCTAAAAAAGGAACAAAGAGGTGTAATTGCACAATTATGTTCACTAGATGTTTCGACATTGGAATCATCTATTTCTTCATATCTCCAAAAATTCTTGGATAATCGTTCCAAGGTATTTGAGACTCCCAAAGGTCTCCCACCTATTCGTGATCATGATCATGCTATTCATTTGATTCCAGGAAGTGTTCCTCCAAACATTAGGCCGTACAGATATCTCTATGCCCAAAAGAGTGAAATTGATTTTATGGTTGCAGAAATGCTAGAGGCTAGTATAATTCAACCGAGTCAAAGTTCTTTCTCTGCTCCAGTATTATTGGTGCACAAGAAGTATGGATCACGGTGTATGTATCTGGATTATAGGGAGCTCAACAAGCTCACTATTAAATATAAGTTTCCCATTCCTGTCATTGATGAATTACTGGATGAATTGCATGGATCAATTTACTTCACCAAGTTGGATCTTTGTTCATGATATCATCAAATCAGAATTAAGACTGAAGACATTCCGAAAACAACATTTAGAACTCATGAGGGTCATTATGAATTTTTGTTCATGCCTTTTGGCCTTACCAATTCACCTTCAACATTTCAAGGTTTGATGAATTCCATTTTCAAAAAATTCCTTAGAAAATTTGTGTTAGTATTTTTTGATGATATGCTAATCTACAACAAGTTTTGGAAGCATCATGTTGAACATGTTGACAGGGTGCTACAACTATTGGAGGAGAAACAATTATATGCAAAAAGATCCAAATGTTTCTTTCGAGTACAAGAGGTGGAATATCTGGGTCATATTGTATCTCATGAAGGAGTTAAGGTAGACCCTAGCAAAATTAAAGCCATTAAAGAATGGAAAATCCCCACATCCATAAAGCATCTACGAGGATTTCTCAGGTTGACAGGGTATTATCGCAAGTTTGTTAAGAATTATGGGAGAATAGCAACACCTCTAACAACATTATTTAAGAAAGATGCATTTTCATGGACTCCAGCAGCAACAAAGGCCTTCGAACATCTTGAAGAGGCAGTGTGCCAAGCACCGGTCTTAGCTACACTGGACTTCACAAAAACCTTTATTGTGGAATGTGATGCTTCAAGAAATGGAATTGGTGTTGTTTTAATGCAAGATGAAAGACCCATTGCTTTTGAAAGTCGTCCAATCAAGGGAAAGTTTTTACACAAAGCTATTTATGAGAAGGAAATGTTGGCAATACTCCATGCACTTAAGAAATGGCGACCCTTCCTAATGGGAAGACACTTCAAGGTAAAAACAGATCATGATAGCCTTAAATACTTTTTAGAACAAATATTATCCTCTGAAGAGCAATAAAAGTGGGTCACAAAGATGTTGGGTTATGACTTTGGAATCATCTACAAAAAAGGGAAGCAAAATGTGGTGGCAGATGCACTCTCAAGAAAGGATGAGGATGTGGAAGCACTGTTGTGTGCCATTTCTATTATCCAACCAGATTGGATAAACAAAGCAAGGGAGGAATGGAAGAATGATGAAGAAGTGTGGGCACTTGTTTGAAATTTACAACAAGATTCCAGTACGTCTGAGGAATGGCTTGAAAATGGAATCCAGTACAGTTTCTTTTGCATTTATGGAAACAATTCAAAAGCTACATGGAAACCCAAAGATTATTGTAAGTGACAGAGATCCCATTTTCACTGGAAATTTTTGGACATAATTATTTTCTTGTCTTGGTACTCAGTTAGCTCATAGCTCATCTTATCATCCTCAATCTAATGGGCAAACTAAGATAGTAAACAAATGTTTGGAAGGATATCTTCATTGCTTTGTATCTAATAAATAGACACAATGCGTAAAATGGTTGCCTCTGGCTGAATGGTGGTATAACACTTCCTTCCATACAGCAACAAAAATGACCCCATTTATGGCACTTTATGGATATCAGCCACCATCCATCACATCATATTTAAGAGAAAATTCTAAGGTTCAAGCAGTGGAACATCACATCGAACATCAACAACAAGTCCTCCAACTCTTAAAGGATAACCTCGTGTTGGAACAGAATAGAATGAAACAACAGGCAGATCAACATTGCAGTGAAAGAAGTTTTGATATAGGTGATTGGGTATTCCTACGGCTACAACCATATAAGCAAATGTCCATCAAGCAAGCTAAGAAGGATAATAAATTATCACCAAAGTATTATGGTTCGTACAAGGTGTTGCAAAATATTGGTACTATGGCATACAAATTGGAGCTTCCTGCAGCTTCTCGATTGCACCCAATTTTCCATGTTTCATGTTTAAAGAAGGTTATAGGCGATAAGCTCCCAGTTCAAACAATATTGCCAGAACTTGACGGGGAAGGAAAAATTATATTGGAACCAGAAGCAGTCACAGAAACAAGAACTTGACAACTACGAAATCGATCAATTTTAAAGTATCTTATCAAGTGGAAGAACTTATCTGCTGAAGATTCCACATGGGAGGATGAGAATTTTATAAAGAAGCATCCATGACTACTCAAGCGTTGAGGACAACACTTTTTTGAAGGATAGGGGCATGTTTGGTCCCTATAATACTAGTGATTACCCCATTACTATTGTAGCTGTATCCCTTATTAATATTGTTGTGCCCCTATTGTCCCCATATTGTTATTACTGTGCCCCATTGAATTCCTCCATTGTTATTTTTGTGGCTTTATATTATTATTGTTAGGTCGGCTGGGTTATATTCTGACTCCTTAGACTCCTATATATAGAAAGGAGGTTCTGTCATTTGAATCATCCAATAATTGTTCATTTATGTAATGTAAAGGAGGTTGCCCCCTCAAAGAGACTGAATTCTAAGGCGTTAATATATCTTTTCTATCTTTTTCTTGAGCTGGTTTCATAACATTACGTGATTCGATGGATCTTCACCTGGATTTCCATTGAATTTATGAATATCGGAGGGAAGTTTATGAGGAATCGCCAACCACCAAGGGGCATATGCAATTGGATCATTCGTCAGCCAGTTCAAATCTGGTAATTCTAGAGTTTCCACAAAAGGAAACTATTGATTCAAGTTAGGTGAAGCATACCCAGGGTAAGATGGAATCGCCTGAGCAGTAGGTCTTTGCATACCAGCATAATGTATCTAATGTTGGTAACTTTGATAAGGTTGTTGGACATAACTAGTATAGTGTGGTTGTTGATAACCATTTTGAAAATGCGGCTGTCTGTTGCCTACAAAGCCTTGTTGCTTAGGTCCTCGGTAGGTTTGATATTGACCAAGACCAAACTGACGTTGCGTTTGCTGGAATTGCAGTTGTTGGTATTGTACCAGCCATGGTTGTTGGACCATTTGCTATTGTCCAATACTGGAAGATTGACCAAGATGTGGGGTGATGATACTCGTTTGAACCTGAGTCGTTCCAGGTAAGGAAACACTAACCTGAGGTTGCGATTGAGCTGTAGAGACAAGAGACTATTGTATTACAACCTGAGAGACTTGAGGTTGAGACATAATAGGTAGTTCTTGTACTTGCTGTTAGGGCCTCAATCTAGCTCAAGCTGAGAAAAGTAGGTCTAGGGTAACATCAAACCACGCTTAACCTGGTAGCTATCCCTACCAGGTCGGAAGAGGGCTCTCTCCTTGTTAATCTCAAATAAAATATGGAAAGTAAGGCTTGAGATGACTGGTATGAATACTAATTTTAGGCTAGGTATATGCTAAGAGGATTTTGTTTGATTTTAATGGTTGGTTGCTGGATCAAATGAGGAAGGCAGCTTTGGGTCCGGGAAATCAACACAGATTTGCAGAGCTTTCTGTGGGGCGAGTTACGCAAGTGTTTTAGAACTTTGAAATGAATGTGATGGTGAGTCTAAAGAATGGTGAGGAGTTGGAGAGGGCATGCAAATTTCATGAGTCCTCTTCAATCAGCAGAAAACATTTAAAACTAAATAAACCACAAGGCAGAGCATTGAAACACCAATGTATTCCACCATTTAATATTGATTCATTTAGTTATGCAGAAAAAGATAGATGATGGCACATATCAACATAAGATAAACTAAATAATAGAGGAGAAAACAATGCTAATTCACATTACCACAAGAATCCCACAAAATGCTACAAAACCTTCGTTCATTTCCTTGCCAAACTGCAGAAGTGATGTACAAAGTAGCTCAATGCATCCACAAGAGTCCAACCTTTAAAAATGACTAAGAAAGTAAAAGATATAGGCATCAAACCACCTATGCTAGCCATCAGGGGTCGAATCCATGATTCAAGGATCTGTTTCAACAAGATCTAAACTAGGAACTGAAAAATAGGCATTGGAACAGCTTGCCTCTAAAACTATGGAAACTGATTCATTCATCATCAAAACAACTCTAATTGATGTATCTACCTCCTTAGTTCATTTTTCAACATTTTTACATCATGGTACATCAAGTTACATCACATTACATCATGAATTTACCAAGGGGAGAAGAAAAAGTCAAATTGGTAGAAAACTGGGTGAAATTCTGAGTAAACAGGAAAAACTGGCAAATTTTTCTCCTATGCGTAGCGCCATTGATCCTATGCATATCACTTTTTCCAAGCCAGTTTTGGAAGGCATTCCAAAGTCCAAATTAGGTGCAGAATAGCTCATTCGAAACCTTGGTGAGTCTACTTTCTGGGACAACTTGAAGTTTTTGATTTGGAGTCCATTTGCCCCTCCAAAAATGCAATCTCCCAAGACTGCTTCCTGTGTGGCAAAAAAGTGGCAGAGAGGCATTTTTTGGGTGTTTTTGGCCCTTCTGGAGGTCCAGAACTTGTCAAAACTTCTCAGCCATTTCTAAGCATGCATAACTTTTCATGGTGATTCCAAAAATGTAAACTTTTTGGCAAATGGAGGCCCCCATCAAAAGCGTAGCACTGGTGGCGCTACGCACCTGCTGAAAAAACCTGCTTTTGCATTAAAAATTTCAAAAATGACAAAAACTTCACCGAATTTCTTAAAATTTGGCACGAGTGATCCTTTTTATGTGCTATGCTTGGCCAATGATGCTTCAGCCAAGATCTTGAGCTTATCTTTCTCTTTTTTGCTCCTCAAAGCTCTCTTTAGTTTAGCCTTTAACCTCTTCACCCTTGTTTTGCAAATTTTATTCCGGGTTAAGTAGTGATAGGCCATATGGCGCAACATTTTCTTCTCCTTGTTAGATTTCTCAAGAAATTTCTCCAAGTGAATGTTTTCCCTCTCTAACCATGATTCCTGGTCAGCCTCAATTTCTTGCTCAAGGGGTGTCATTTTGATTTTCCTTCTTTTTGCTGCTTGCCTGTTTTCTCTAATTGTTTGCAGCTCCATGATAGTTTGTTTGTCCTCCAATCACTTATTCTTTTGCTCAAGGAAGTTAATGATCCATTTAGCCCACTCAAGGTCAAGTGACAAGGCTTGGATTTCAACATCTTTTTCTTTGATGATGATATCTTTGAGTTTTGAGCTTTGAGGGCCCAAATCAATGTCATCCTCCTCAACCAAGACAAAATCTCTATCTTGCCCTTCAAAAGGGCCTTCATCATGCAATTGTTGCTTTCCTTTGTCCTGTACCTACTCTACTGAAGAAGAAGACAAAGTCCCTTTCACCCCAGGTGAGATAGCATTTTCCTGTGATCCGGTGAAGAAAACGAGACCCCTTCCACCCCTGGTGGAGATAATACTTGTTTGGTAGCTGCAAATAGTCTCCTTGTGCCTTTCTCATAAGTGAAAAACACTGGCACACCTATAGTTTTAGTCTCATGAAAATCTGGCTGGTTTGAAGGCCCTCCTTCCTCTTGAAGCACCGATGGAGTCACCTAAGGGCTTTTGAAAACCTCATGTGCAATGAAAGTATCCCATGAAATATTCAGCAAGCTTAGCTGATGCAAAACAACAATTTTAATCAATGAGAAATGGTAAATGCTACTGAACTGCTGAGGAAGAGGTTTCCTTTGCACATATAGAGCCATCTTCTCAATATTCCTACATATAAAGTATGGGAGGTTCATCATCCTCACTCTTGTGAAATGCATCAGCAATCTGACATGGTATGTATATAGACGAGAAAACCTCCCCTCACAGGTAAAATACTTGATGATGAGTTTCATGAGTGGAGCATAACTATCTTGCAAGTATTTGAAAGGAAAGACCCTACTGATTTGCCTCTGATAACTAGCTTTGATGTAAGGCTCATAATGCTCTCTGCCCACACGCTGCCCCTTATTCCACTGTTCACCCACATTAGGGATGCCTGTTGCTGTTGCAATGGTTTCAGGTGTCAAGGTGAAAGAGACACTAGCTAGGTTCACCTGGCCATTGTGAAGATGAATAACGAATAACCTAGCAAGCTCATGGTGATATTTCACCCTCTCCACCATTTCACAAAACTGGTAACAAGACTGATGTTTAAAACAAGTTACTGCAAGAGGGCAAGCAAGTAACTATGTGAGAGTGGTGGGCTCCTCCCGGATATGTTTTCCTCCTTTATGTGGTTTTCTTGGTGCATGAACCTCTTGGGAAGAATCATTGACAGCTTCATCATCCCTCTCATATGCTGCGTTTCTCTCCATACTTGCAAATTTGGAGTGAAAAATGATGAGTCTGAAGAGATTTTTAAAGTATGAGGGTGAGTAGGGTGACTAATGTTTTTCTTTCGGGAAATGAGGGATTGACTGATAGTATGACTATAAATGAGTGTTTTGATGGTGGAAGGAATGTAATGAGGGAATAGGAAATGGGAATTAGGGTTTTGGGAATGTATAGGGTTAATGTTTAGGAATAATGTATAGGGTTTAGGGTTTGGTAATAGGGAGTGAGTGCCAATGATTTTGGGAAAGGGAAAGAGGAAGGGATTTAGGGAAATTTAGTGCAAGGGAAGGGAATGGAGTGTAGGAAGATAATCAAAGGGGAATAAAAACAGCAAAAAATAAAACCCTATGCAAATTTGGCAAGACAATTTTAGAGACAACTAGGGTTTAGTTTTAAGACACATAAATCACCACCACATATGAAAAAATCCCTTGCTAGACTAGATGTGAGGCTTTACTTACTTGTTGAGAGGTTACTTGTCAATTTGGAGGCAGAGGAAAGTGATGAAATTTGAGTTGGAGCTCAACATGCAGGTGCGTAGCACTGCCTCCCATGTGCGTAGCGCACTTTGTATGCATAGCACATGACCAAAATTCAGTGCAAAATCTACGCCAGGTGCGTAGCGCCAGGCAAGTGCATAGTGCTAGTGCCCAAGTGCGTAGCGCCAGTGAAAATTCGTGTTTTTTGCTCAATTTCACCTCTTTCTCCCACAAACCCGATTTTCTCCTTTTAGCTAACTCTCTTGCACAAAATGAAGACTTTCAAACATAAAGAAGAACTTTATATCCCCTTGGTTTTAATTTTTCATTTACAAACCCACTTTTCAAAAGTCTTATTCACTTTGCTTTAAAAACTCATTTTTCATTTTGCAGTTTGACTCTTCTTGATCATTTGATGAACTGATGCATTGATGTTTTTGTTTCTTGCAGTGGCTGGAGTTGGAAAGGTGACCAAGGGCAGTAGCTGGAACTTATTACATATAAAAACATTGAAATTACATAAAATTTGTACATGAAATGGAAAAAAGCCCTGTTTTTACCTCAAAATAGAGTTTTGAGGTAAAAACCCTTTATGAAGCATATCATCAGTGAATTTGTAATTTTATGAACTTATTAGACCTCCTCATGTGCCTACTGACCTCTTATTGAGTTTTTATGACCATGGTGGCAAACCCTAGACCTTATGAGACCTAAAACCCTAAAAATTATTTTTGCAAATGTAATGACAAAAAATGATTGTAAATGACCTGAACATGTGAAAATGGGCCAGCGAGTAAATGACATGAGGGAAATTGACAATGAACCAGTACCATCAGTTGATCCATGACCTAATGGAATGTAGCTATTCGAATGGGACACCTAAAATGCATGCAAAAAGAGAAATTTGATCACTGATGGAGGGATCAAGATACCGACACTAACACTTGCGACAAACTCACAATAGCGGGTGTAATGGGAATATTCGACACAGGTTGGATCAGTTGCATTGAATATACAACCCTTGGTTGTTGTGGTAGTATTGGTACCCTACCACTGGATGTAATTCCAGTTTGACCTGAATTTTGTTGTAATCTCTCATATGGTTGTTCCCCATGAGGGAATAATGAAAAAGCATACTGCCCTCCATATGGTGGCAGTCCAGTGTTCAAAGGGCATATTGGTCTTTGAAGACTGATCTGCCCAAATTGATACTACCATGTAGGATCAATTTGCTGAGTTTCAACATAAGAAATAATAGATGTGACTCTGGATGAATAAATAGGAGCAGACCATGTTGTTAAAGCAGCCTCTAAGTGGGCTCCTGCTAGTGTTTGATAACTAGCTGAAATAGATGGTATACCAGCAAACATTGTAGGAATGGTAGCAAGAAGTTCTGTTGTGGCTGTATCAGACGACACAGTCCTAGATGTTGATGGTTGCTCAGACATGTTTAGTCTATCCAAAATATTTCCTAGCGATTCGACAGGAACTTGTGATGAAGGATGATTAAAAGAACCAAACTTAGGAGTAGAAGGATACAAATGAATCCTAGTTCCCAAATGTAACAGGGTACTGGATGGAGGATCCTATACTATCTCCTCTATAGCAATTAGAATAGGTGGAAGAGATAGACCGTTAGGTTCGTAAAAGATTTCTGGAGCCGAAGAAGGTATAGCTTCTACAGTGACAGACACTGGAGGGGTGACACCTTCCGAATTTTGGAACTCAACTTCCAGATGTTCAGGTAAGTGAACTTCAGTCTCTGGATCAAATATAGATGGAGTTGTTTCAGATATAGAAGTGCCTACTGTTACACTAGGATCAGTTCTAATGTCCTCTTGTAACTGCGGAACTTCTTCTCCAAAGGTAGATGTACCAGAAATGATTGGAGTAACTATAGTCTCTGATGATGTTGAAACAAAAGTTTCAAATAAATCGTTTTGCTCATAATAGCTTTGTTTCTAGAGTCAAAGATGGTTGAATCTCTATTCTCCGCGAATGATGAGGTTTTGATTGACTTTCTTCCACGATTGTGGATTACTTGATCAACTAAAAATTAAGGGGAAAATGATGTTATTCCGAATTCAATTAATTTTATTGACACTTTGACACAACTTTGCTTTTCCAGTTTTTAAGAGTCGAGAAAAAGCTAAAGATAACTCTAGTCCCCTTCAATTTTTAGTGAGCCTGAAGTGACAAGTGTTTAGATGGACCTTTTCTTTTAGAGAGTCAAAAAGGAACGAAAGTGACTAATCTGGAAAATCTAGACTGAGGGATTACCAAACCAATCACAAAACTGCAATATACACCTTGGTGATAAATTCAAGATAAATTACCAAGGACTTATGTACGGTAGTCAATCTTCCTGAATGATGTGTTCAGTGCATTGTGATCGATAGGGTGGAAAACACGACTTCCTATGGACAAAGGATATAAGCCTATTGTGGTCTCCCAATATATACGTGACGATACGGGGAGCACAATTTCGTGCTAGCACTTTTTGTTTCAAGGAGGAGGAATCACCCAACCTTCGATGAAAATGATAGTCACTAGTTTTTGCGACGCCGGAACATCTCTCTAGCCTAGACATATAGATGTGTTGCATTAGGCTCCAAAGCATTGTTAGGTTCATTGAGGTTTATTTTAGAGTTGATCTTGTTTAAAGTTTTCCTTTCAATGGTTCACTACATGATGTAGATTTGAAATTCCTAAAAATGCAATCTATAATGATAAACAATCATTGTTTATTTTGAGCAATGAAAATCCTAGCTACTAAGGAAAGAAAATTACGATTCTTTCAGACAAAGAGCAAAGAGCACACACTAATGCACTTTCCTAAATCATTTTTCACACACAAACTAAATGCAAATGCAAATGCATGTATTTGTTTTTTGTTCCCCTTAATGTGAAAAATGCCAAAAAGGAAAAACAAATGTAGCAAAGATTTGAAATATTTCTTTCAAAATGGCATTTTCGTTAATTTCTTTTTTCAAAATAGAAAGGAAGACTAAACAACACTTTTCAATTTCGAATAGAAAATGCTTTGAACACTTCGAATATCAACAAATCAAATCAAATACATGACAAAAAGTTCAATCAAATATCCAGGGAAGGAAGAATCCACGACACTTCTCTTTTTGACACAAAACGACAGTTACGACACTTTTTGTACCAAAGTGACAGTTCGATTTAAGCAACTTTTCGATAAAGGATTGTAAATGATGGACAAATACATAAAAACATTTAGTAATCCTAATCAATGGAGGATGATCTATGTGATGTAATCAGGCTTCAGTAATGAGGTATAAGCAGTAAAAACAACTAAACAAAACTGAAAACAAGGACAAAAACCCCAAATTTCTTGAATGGAAAATGGTTCAGTCAGTCATCGCACCTGAGCTTCACAGAAACAGGGATGCATCACACTTTACAGACTCGGGAAGTGCGATGCATACTGGTTGACAGTGACAGACAGTGCGATGGGCCAAGAAGCGCAACTGAGGTGGGTTTTGGCTCAAATTTACAACTGATTTTAGTGAGTTAAGCTGAGCTATGATGGACAATAAAGGAAAAAGTACAAAGAAATGATCTTCAGAGGTTACTGAGCTACCAAAAGGGGATCTAGAATGCTTGTAAGTCAAATGTTCAATTCATAAACTAAACCAGAGATTGACTGAAGCAACGTTTATCTACTATGCAATTGCAGAGCAAGAGAAGTTCGAAGGCTACCTGGCTGACTTCAGGCTCTGTCTATAGTTTATAAAATAAACAAAAACTAACAAACATCTATTTTATCCCCAGAGGAGTCGCCATTTTGTTTCCAGGAAAGCTAGTGTCTTTTTTATTGACTAGCCCTCTAGGTTTGGTAGCTACCCTAGAAACAACAGTTCAAAGTAATTCAATGATTTCTTCTATACACAATAGATAAGAGAAGGATGAGAGGACCAACCTGGAACTTTTGCTTGATCCTTTGCTCAATTTTTATCTCCCTTGACAGAGCTCGCAACTCCTCTCCGTACTTATCCCACTTGAAGAGTACCTGTAGAAACACAGTGGCAAAGAACTATCAAAGCATCTTGATCTATTGTAACATAAACACTACAGAATCAGATGTATAATGAACATACATTGGCATTCACAAATAATAACATTCACAAGTGCACAATTGTATGGAGGAAAACTTGAAGAACTTTATTAAATATAAGAGAGGATTACAACCCAGTTGTCTGATCCAACATCATCCTCCCAGCATCAAGCCCTCTTCACTTCATGAAATATCAAATCACACCAACAATACAATGGTCTTATCTCAAACACAAACTATCAGCATTTCCTTGCAATTCACAATATTCCAGCCCCTGGATCTCTTAGATGAGGGATCCATTTATAGATGTGTGAAAGGGTGTGAGTCATCTCTAGGGTTTTGATTAGTGTTATTCCATTTGTTTCATTTGGTTTCACTTGGATATTTCTTGGATCTCTTACTAATCCCTAGGCGAATTCAAAGAGACAAGTGTCATAGGAGAAGTTTCTAGAAGATTCCCTGAGCATCCACTTAGCAAATTGTCTTGGACATTTGTCCATCCTCACTCATCGTGCCCTACAGAAGGCCTTATCAGTATGCATCGCACTTGGCTAGTGTAGAAGTTAGTATGCATTGCACCCTGATAGTGGAGCAGTCAGTATGGTCCAGTTTAAGCCAATTCTAGATGGTTTTTCAGGTGGAACTTTTGGGGAATGATGTAATCAAATGACCATGATCTTTTAGGGTATGAAACAACACTTTTAGGGGTTGAAAAGCCCTAGTTTATCAACATATAAGATTGGGGTTGAAGTGCCCAAATATGTCTATAACAACAAGTGACAGAATTGAAGGCTGACAAAGAACAGATGTTCAACTTGGCGCAAGAGGTAATGGCATGTCACCCTCCTGCTTCTCGCATGAGAAATTTCTTTTCTTCTGTTTGGAGAGCATTAAGAAGGAAATCAGTCATGAGATTGAGGATGAGGCATAGTTCCTTCGGATATTGAGGGCCCATGATTTAGCAACTCAACACTTGATGTGTGAGTTTTATCTGCATGGATATCTCCTGCGTGTTGATAAAGAATTTAATCTGGTTCCATATGTGGGGGACATTCATTTAAGGGCTTTCACCTCCTACACTCTCAATCAGATAAGCTGGCAGAAGGCTTCCAATACATTTGAGTCAAATCAGACCATGAAGCCTCTCATGATGAGAGGAGAGCATGAGCAGTCAGTGACTATGTACAATAAGCACAACACCTTTTTAGAGATTGAGGGGAATAGAGAACATATGCTGAGGACACAAAGGTGGTGCATTGATCTTTGTGTCAAACAAATAGTCACGTTTCAGGATGAGGCCCTCGATAGTTGCCAGAAAAGGTGGATGATGTCACCTACATCCATCCAGAACAGGGAACCATTTGGGGCACCAAATTTTGCACGGGCACTAAGTAGGGTGCCAAGATATGTGGCATGTGTCCAAACATGTGGGGTCCGGTGGATGGGAATCCGGTTCAGGTTCCCTATCATTTGGTTGCCAGCAGAGCACTATACCCTAGCATATAATGTACCAGACGATTGGTGGAAGGAATTTCTTCTTTCAGAGGGGTACAAGGTTCCAGGAACATATATGGTAGAGGAATATGATCTCACCCAACTCCACGAGCACCATATTCGATTTAACCTAGACCTATGGAGGCAGCGAGCTGCATGAGGGCATGCAGAAGGCTAGTTGGGGGGAGATGTTGGGCACCAAATCTGCTTAACTTTTCCTTACATTTCCACCCATCCTTTTATCCTTTTTGCACTCATTAACATGCATTTATTATGATAAACCTATGAGGTAAACCCCTTTCTTTGTCTCTTGGAATATTTAATTAATGAAGTAAAGTCACGAGGGTTTTACCGATGCGAACCACTAAAACTTGTTATGTTTGCAGATTCTGAGGAACAGGTGTTGATCTCACAGTGTGTAGCAGCAGTTCCGCAATTCATAGCAGTTGTTCAGCAATGTTGAAACAACATAACCAACTCGTAGCTTTTTTAATCCATTTTGGATCATTTATGTTCTCGCTCTCTCGGCACTAGTGTTGTTCTGAACTGTTGTATATTTTTGGGCACTTAGTTGCCAGGTTTTGGGGAAGATGTTATTACCCCTGTATTGTATAAAATAGGTTTCATTCCTGTGCGAAGGGTTAGCCACGCAGAGATATGTATTGTAACAACTCTTCTATAGATTAATAAAGTATAAGTACCTTTGTTGTTCTATCTTTCGTTGTGAGTTAACGCAACCCTGATCAGAGAGCTGGGCCCACTCTTCTGATCAGGTGCTGCGTGTTTTCCTTTTATGTATGTTGTTTATTTGTTGTATTTATTTTCTTATTGTTGTTACAGATTTCCATAGATTGTTGTGAATGTCTTTGTAAGTTTGCAATTTAATTCATATCACTGTTACAGTGATGCTTTAATTTCTTAGTCACGAACCCTTGGTCGATGTAAGATTGTAACCTTGCTCCTGCATATACCTTGTGCGTTACCTTGAAAAGTGTACACACCCAGATTGATGAATTAATGTAGGGAAAGGGGGTTGAATAGTTTGTTCACACTCAGACACCAACATCCTTTAACGGATTTGATGGCTCAAGGAGGGAAAATCAGTAAGTATTACAACCAGGAATAACTTTTTTACTCAGAGATAAAAACTTTCAGAGGATAAAAATGGTGTAAGAAGAGAAATCCTACCTTACCCCTTCGATGAAGTGGCCTACCACATTCTCAAATACATATCCTATGAGGGGAGGTTAAACATTATATATGCCTATAATTTTTGGCTACTCAATGAGCTGAGATTCAAAATAAATTTACTGATTCCACAGAGACTAAGTGTTCCACATTTCCTCATGCAATTAATCATTGAAATGAGCCAAAAGGTGAGGGAATGGAAGCATCAACACATTTACCACCATGGCCTCATTAATTTAACTGTGATGGATTCTTTAAGCCACTTAAGGAACCCTGTGCTATGGAATGATTTTGTAGACATGGATAGGGAGGTCTTCATTGAAACCCAAGCCATCACAACTAGAGAAACACCAGCCTCTAACACTGGAGGTAGGGTAGGAAAAACATAGGAAGAAGAAGCCAGAAGAATAGAGGAAGAGGAAGCAGAAATTAAGGAAGAAGAAGGATAGAAATAAGTAGAAGAAAAAGAGAGTGATGAGGAGACTTCAAAGCCTCAAGGGACAAAGAAACAAGGACATCAAACTAGTCTCTCTAAACAACATATTGAGCAAGAAGTGGCTACAACATTGGCTACATTGGGCACACCTATCAAGCCCAAAAATAGGTAGCCAAGGCAAGGTCCCCTATACTTCAAAACAAGAAAGAGCACCAGGATTAGGCAAGGTAAACTACATCCTCCTTCAAAAAATCCATATCAATATTGATGAGTCATCAAGCAAAAAGGAAGAAGTAGGACCTAATAAAGGGAAGATTGAGGAGGTTACCTATCCTAAGGCCAAAACAAAGCCACCTGTGATACCTGTGGGAAATCCCACCACTAGGGAAATCACCTTCAAGAGACTTAAGACACAAACTTCCATTGGACAAGAAGAAAAATAGGGGCTACAGGAGTAAATAGACCAGCTACAGGAGAAACAATGGATGCTACAGGATACAGAAGAGGAGTTATAGGAAGAAGTATCCACCTCAAGAAAGGATGAAGAAATCCTCCAAGAGCTATAGGAGACTAAGCCACAACCCAATCTAGAATTGTACCACAAAATTATTGAGGGAGGTAGGAGTATAGCCCATTATTTCGCCATCCCACTCTTTTTTGAATTAGGAAAGGAAAGAGGAAGGACACATAGATGGATGCAGATTTCCAAATCCAAAAATGTATGATATGTGGCCCTAATGGAGGAAAATATCAATGAAATTAGCAAGGAATTAACTGACCTAAAACTAAGGGATTCAACCATGAGGGAGAAACTATAGGCATAGAACACAAGAATAAAAGAATATATACAAGAAAAGGAAACAAAACTTGCTACTATGGCAAGTTTCTCTATGGAAGCCATACAATGAAGTTCCAAAAAAAGACACTAGCATAGTATGGGTATTTTCCTTTCCATGACTACATCCAATTTATTGAGTTTTTCAAAAAGGCAAGTATGGAGGAAAGGGAAAGACTAGATGAGTTTTATATGCATAATTTGATCCTAATAGATCTGAATTTTGGGGATGGAATTAAAATCTTGGATAACACATGAGGAGACAAGGGCTTAAGAGGTAAAGAAGGTGATGGAAAAGGAAGAGAAAGAGCGTGTATACATTAGAGAAGAATTGGTAAGCCCTACAACTATCATCAACAATCACAACCTCATCTCCTTTGATTCTGATTTAGCACCTAAGTACATAGAAACCCAAGAGAAATCAATTCTAAATTTTGAGGACACTTTTAGGATGTTAGGAACAGAGAGTCTACAAGCTTGTCAAAGAAGGTGGCATGAATTACCCCACAATCTACAAATCAGAGAGTATAACTCTCCTGAAACGCTAAGGAATGCCGTAGAAAGAACCACATGGTACAAAAGAATCATTAAAATACTGAGGATCAAATGGACAGGACTCAAACTCAGTCCACCCTTGTTGTTGGGCTTACAAGAAGGAAGAAACTAGGAAGAAGAAAAAAATGTGTGGATAGATATAGAGGCAATTGTCGGTTTTTATCCACAGGAAGGCACACCATCTAAGGCACCTTGGAATGTCAGAGAAGCCACCAAGGCCATGCATGAGCTTCATATGGATGACTAAGTTTCTTAGAGGATGATCAAAACCTTCAGTAAGGGGTGATGATGGGTCTCATTAATAGGTATACTTTGAACTTCATTATGCTATCCTCCAACCCTTAAAATTATCCCTTTTTCACATTAATTCACATTTTCAGCCATAATATGCTTTGTAAGAAGATTAAATGGTGTTTTTCATACTGTGAGGCCTAATGTGATTAAAATTATAGGAAAAAGAGGTATTTTTTAGGCATTTATTATGCAACGTCTTGATGGAGACAACCTAGAGAGAATCTAGGGGGATTTCCCACCTCCTTAACTCTCTAACTTGGCTTAGGATCATAGGATCCTCACTCATGGCTCGAATTCACTAGCAACTGAGGGACTCCAAGTCCATGTTAAAATCAAGGAGAATTAGATCCACAATTCTCGAGATCATGGAGGCAATCACTCATATTATCAAGGGGTCTTCCATCAACTACCTTTTTGTATAAATAAACCAGCAGAAAGGCTCATTAGGATTCGAGTTTTTGATTCAGCTAAGAGTAACTACTGAGCCTAGTGATTGACATTGTTATTCTTAACTTTCATGTGATGTATGAGACTATTATTTTTTGATAATGAGAAGTTTTCCATTGATCTGCATCTGAGCTAGTTTTAGAGGGTTGAAACCCTTGGGTTTGGGCCCAACCTAGAGGCTTTAGTCCCTCTTTTGTATTTCTTTCTTGTTCTTATTTCAAATAATTTCATGTATTTATCATGTTTTGGTAGATTTTAAGCTATAAAAACTTGTGATTACAGGCTTCCCTATCACCTCTCTTATGGGAAAAGTGATTGGAAAGATTTATAGTCTCCATTCAAAAACATTTGTTTATGATTTCTTAGAAATAGATAGATGTTAGTTGTAATCCTTTTTCATGTTTATTCTCTACAACTTAGGATTTATTTCAGTGATCAGAGTAGTGTTGTGGAATAGAATAGATTTTAATCAAATTCAGCTCCTCTTTTCCATGATAGTCTATCTCACTATGTTATTGGTCATTTGATGCATGTATTTGGTTAGTTCCATGATTTTGTTGATCTGCAGGGGTGGGAAAATCTTTCCATCTCCACCTTGACCTTTCCATCTTCTTCCTCTACACCTCATACTTCTCCTAAGCTATGTTTCCACAGTCATTCTATTAAGGAAAATAAAGGAAACTATGGGCATCACCCTTGGTGCAAGATAGACCTCTGAGAGGACCTAGGCTTGGCTATAGGGCTTCCCTAACCTTCATTCACTTCCTCCTACCTTTATCCATATTCTCCTACCCTCAAGATACCATTTCTATCCTCAAAAGGCTCTCAGAACCTCTCTTGTCGCAAAGTAGGGCCTCCTATAGCAATACGGGGCCTCCTGTAGTAGCCTCCTGTAGCAGCCCCATAGAAGTGTTCTTTTCAACTAGTTTTGCTCCCCACTTTTATCCTAGCCTAGTTAAATTGAATAATGGCCCCAACTTGTGATTTGATGATTAAGGAAGGATCCTAGACCACTCCAACATCCTCCCTTCCTCACTGCAAAAGAGAGTTAGAATTAGTATTTTTTTCATAAGCATGTTAAAAGTTAGATTCCTTATTTTCAAGCATATGTAAAGTACATCAATGATACCAAATTAGGTTACTAATTTGATTAAAATTGTAAACTAGAGTAGCTTTACTTTTGGAATAAGACAAGCCCTTTCTCTTTCATGCAGTTTCAATTAGCATCTATAATTGAATGAATGGCATTTCCACTTTCATAGATAGAATAAGGTTCAATTATGCTTTCATAAGAATTTTTCACTATAGTTAGTCGGATGAATGGTCTCTGAACACCTTAATTTGATTTCATGACTATAGGTGATATGAGTAGAACCTAACCTACGAGGCATATAGCACTATCCCCTCTAATTTTGTACGAACCCTGGGTTGATAATTTGAGTTAAGGAGCCCTTGGGAGTTGCAACTCTCTTGGTGCAATTCCAAGTCTCACCACTATGGACAAACTTTTCAATGATAAGCCTTGGAGCAAGCCATGAAAATTTATTAGATGGTCGAGTATAAGAAAATCATGGATACTTTAACAACTTCCACTTATAGACCTAAGATAAATGTAAGGTTGAGCTATCTCAAGCCATACATTAACTAAGAAAACTTAGGAACAAACCAAAAGACTTCTTAAGATAAAGTGTACAAAACTCAGCTATCATCAACTCATGATTGCTTGCCTATTAGTTTAATACTATATATCTTATCGTAGGTGCTAGCCAAACTACTCAAGAAGACCAAATTATCACACAAAAGGAGAAAATTTGCAAATTACTCTGAATTTGAATATCTATCTTCAAAATGCCTTTAAGTATATTTTCAAATTTTCACATAAAATAACTCTCTATAGTTAAACAAGAAATTATTTCCTTCTTCAGCATGAATTCAGAGATTTCTGATGTCAAATTTGCACGAGCAAAGATTATAACTAGAACACTTCAATAAATTTACAACCTTTCTCTTTGTAACTAATTCAAATATTCCTATTAGAACCTCAAAATGTACCTCTCTATAGCTGAGGTAAACATTCCTAGTAGAAGCCTAAATTTAAATATCTGACTTCAAAATGCCTTAAGAAAACTTCCAGATTTTCACACAAAATAAAAATCTTTGTAGCTAGATAGGCAAACATTTCTATTACAACCTACATTTAGGGATTTCCAATGTCATATTTGTACAAACGAATATTATAATTAGGACACTTCGATAAATTTATAGACTTCCTCTCTGTGACTAATCCAAATATTCCTATTGGAACCTCAAAATTAACCTCTATATAGTTGAAGCAGACATTTTATTAGCACCTAAATTTAAATGCTTGACTTCAAAATTCCTTCACTAAATTTTCAAACATTCACACAAAATAAAACTCTTTGTCGTTAAATAGGAAAATATTTATATTACAACCAAAATTTAGAGAATTTTGTCAAAGTTACACAAATGAAAATCATAATCAGGCCACTTCAACACGTTTACAGACTTTCTCTCTGTAACTAATCCAAATATGAGTATCCAACATGGGATACGTTGAACCTTGAAATAGGAAAAGGGGAACGAGTTTCTTATATACATATATATAAATTTAAACCTTATATATAAAAAAGAAATATAGACATGAAGATCCCCTTTTAATAAGGTAGGAACATAAACTGCATATTTTTCATTTCCATTTGATGTCACTGAAATCAAAATGTGTTGGGAATCCTACTTGAACTAATTAGGTTATTAAATTATAAAATTATGCCTATTTAAAATATGCAATACTTTTTTTAGCCTTTCAAGTGAGGAACTTTCTTATATATAAAGAAAAAGCATCCTCTCTTGAGAGAACATGGGTAATAATTATTAAATACTAAATAGATACCAATATGAAATTGGCCTAGCTATTTATCATGGGAATATGCTTAATGTTTTCATGGTATGGTTGGATATAATATCAGTAATTGAATTCCTCTTAAGTTGGTGTACGTTCTTGCTCCATATTGTAAAATATAGGTGAATGTAAGAAAAAAGTGATACTTGTACTAAAATGAAGAAGTTGAATGTTTTTTTATGGACGTAACTGATCTGTTGGATAAAAATATATGCTAAAAAATGAAAGTTGTCGGAATGGGTTGAAAATGGAACAAATGGATATATCTCGATGATCTGAATTTTATGTAACTCGTTTCACAGAAAACAAATGTCGTATGCTCCCGAAAACAAGTTCTGATCGATTTCCCAAACACGGAAATTTTGGCAGAAATTTTGCAGGTTACCCAGTGAGCAGTTCGTACAGCTGACTATGCCTAGTGATTGTGCAAGGTGACTATGCTTCAAAAAGACCCAATGATATTGCGACATGTGGTAGGGGTGGCACTGATTGGGATGAATATGATTGGTTTTCGTTGTGTTGACATGGACCAATCGAAGGCCACCACGTGGCCAGCTAGAGGCTGCCACCTAGAACATTGTTGGCCACCAAAATTGGCTGGGGGGATTGAATTGGAAGCTTGGAGTTTTGAACATCCAACCTCCCTCCTACAAGTGTTGAAAATTACCATTGGGCCAAGGGCGGTTCTTGTTAAGCCCCTCTGCAAAAACATCCTTTAAACTTTAACAATGAAGGTGTTTGGGGGAAGGGGCTAGGGCTTAGCCCTGACCCCCCAATTAAAAAAGGTCATACAATCGAACACTGTGACCAAGAGCCAGCAAGAGAGGGGCCAGCCCCAAGTTCTATTGTAGCGCATGCAACCATGCGCTGAGACCCAAGACTGAAGCGGAGGGGGCCATACCCAAAGCGCCAACCCCGGGCATATGGGGCACTCATGTGACCATCGACGCGCATAGTGGATATTAAAAAAATTAATGATCCCATAATTTGCACCAAAATTTTGCCGATTTGTCGCCCAATTAGGGAAAAAGGGGCGGATTTGTAGGACTGTTAGCCGAATTGGCAAATTTGTAGGTTGACTAGCAGCAAAACTTGGGGAGATCATAACTTTCTAATTTTTTGTTCTTTTTGGGAGCATAAAGTAGCTAGATAGAGGTTTTTAATGGCTCTAAATTTGGAGTAGTTTTTGAAGCCATTTGAGCAATTTAACTTATTGTAATCACCATTTTATTGAACATAATGATAGAGGGCCAAGCATTGCAAGTTGGGCCAAGAGATGTTGCCTAGGAGGAGTGAACTCCTTCACCACTTGTTGTTTTCTAGTTACTGTTATGGTTGTATTGTTTGCAAATTTCTACAAATTTTGAGTTTAAATTTATGTTTAAATGTGTTTATGAATTTAACTTAAGAGCCATAAAAACTCATTTAATTCACTTACAATTTACATAAACCTCAAGCACATACATATTCAAATCAGTAACTAACTTGGACACATCGGGACATTGCTAGGTCATGTGTCAGACACATATTTTGTATGTGTCTTGTTATAGGAGACATTTAAGACACATGTCTGATATGTGTCATAGTGTGTCATGTGCCCAATATGTGGGATACAGACATGTGGGCGTTGGTGGAGATGTCATATTTCCTATCTATTTTGAGATATGTTTGCTGCAATGTTGTGGAAATAGTGGTTACTCAAATTTTTAGACACTACATGTGGTATTAGAGCTAGAATGTGAAGCCGTGATTATGTACAACAATAGTCACAACATCGTAAATTTTGTAATGTATTCCATCCTAGGTTTTGTAATGTGTTATATGCATAGTGAATGTAGGAAATATAGGGTCTAGGATAAGGCATGATTTTTATAACAAATGGTTCTTCTTATTGAAAGTAGTTGCATAGTGTATCCTTCATTTAGGATAATTGTATGTTGAAACCCTACCTTTTAATATGAATGCCCATTGTTTAGGTTTTACGTGATTGTTGCTATTTCAATGGGTTTCTCTAGTGTATTGTAGCAGTAACATTTTCTCTAGTTTCCACCTTTAGGGGCATTTCATATGGTATTAAACCTATGCTATGAATCCATTGAAATATACAATTGCATGAATTATTCATCTTCCCATGCTCTCATGTAAATTTTTCTCTAAATTTCCATTAGAGAATAGTAGATTTCCATGCCTAGATTTCATTAATTAATTCATTAGGTATTATCTCTCTTTTTGGGCTTGACCAATGGGGTATTTGAATTACTGTATTTTTTGGGGGGCTTGACTGGAGAGGTATTTGAATCTCACCCTTTACATAATACTTCATAACACAATGATCACCAATTGAGTTGCTCCCGATAAACTATCTTCGATACTATTCTTAATCCATTCTTATTTATGCTTGAAAATTCCATAAATTGCCACAACTTAAAAAAATGTATAAGAAAAAATGCATCCTATATAGTTTTAAAAAGAAAATGAAGTTATTAATATAATAACACAACATTGTCGAATACATTTTCTCCTTTTGTAAGTCATAGTGAATGTTGAGTTGATAATTGTGAATGTAAATATTTGTTGAAATAAATACCAAGATCATTCTTGTAAAGTATATTTATGATAGTATGGTCATCATCATAACATATTGGTGATTCCTTTCATCTTCCTTTTCCAACCCTTGAATAGGAACTCAAATTAAATTTATGCAAAAGGTTCCTACATTTATGTTTGTTCCATAGATATTACAGTTCAACTTTGTGCATATAAGTAATGTTAGACT
Organism: Pinus tabuliformis; assembly: GCA_031772625.1. NCBI lineage: Eukaryota > Viridiplantae > Streptophyta > Pinopsida > Pinales > Pinaceae > Pinus > Pinus tabuliformis. The sequence continues at coordinate 533,286,182 of CM062810.1, read as the reverse complement.
AGAAGGTATTATAGCTAATTGTTTGATACGTATTGCAACTTATAGGGAGTATAAATATAGCTAGACCAGAATTTCGCAATAACAATGTGGTGTCAAGGAGAATTAATACAATTGTAGGAGTAAGAATATAGGTACTTTAGAAGGTTGAAACAAAATTTCGGCGATAGATAACATTATAAATTTAATCATGTAAAATAATCAAATGAATCTATATGCACAAGATGTTAGAATAGGCTTTATGTGTTGTCTATAAATACAAGTAAAATCTTGGTTAGAGGGGGTGCAAAGCCCCCCCTTCGTTGCGCTGATTACATAGCCGGGGGGTCACAGGGGGTTTGAGGGGTGCAAGTAACCCCACTCTATAGGGTATGGGGCAGCGCCTCGAAAAATTTTGGTTTTGGACCATATGTTATGTTGGGCAGACCCACCTATGGTTTTGTGCATGATTTTTGCACATGGTTTTGGACGTGATGGTTTTCGGTCCATGGTTTTAGATGCGATGGTTTTTGGTCCATGGTATTAGATGCTTTGACATGTATAAATATGTATTGTAACATTGAAAGGAATATAATGAAAAATAAAGCTGGTAGTCCTTGTTTTGGGATCTAGGGGAAAATATCTGTGTATATGTGTTTCATGTGTTATGCTATCACATTATTTATATTCTATGTTTTAGAATTTGTATGCAGGTAATTTTTGTACAAGGTTAAAACCTACATTTGGTATCAAAGTTTTTTTGGCTTCAAGGGGAAGCCTTTGTTGCTTAGGGCTTTCGCTCGGGCCTGTGGTAGACCCTGTTTAGTGGGAGATATGCGGGATCGATTCTAGTGGTGAAAGAAGATGGCTAGCAGTGGAAAGATAGAGATCGAGAAATTTAATGGTCAGAGTTTTTAGCTGTGGAAATTCAAGATGGAGGATCTGTTGGTGGATAAAGACTAGTGGATCGTGGTAGATCTGGGTACTAAACCAATGGAAGTGTCCGATGACGAATGGAAGAAGTTGGTTCGAAAGGAAAAGAGCACAATACAATTGTGTGTCTCAGATTCAGTATTGCTGAATGTATCAGGGGAAGCTACGACGAAGGCTTTGTGGAACAAGTTAGGGACTTTGTACCAATCTAAGTCTCTAGTGAATAAATTGTTCCCGCAAAAAAAGTTGTAAATCCTGAGGATGAAAGATGGAGATTCGATGAGACAGCATCTGAACACATTTAATATTGTGGTAAGTCAGTTATTATCTGTTTATATTAAAATTTTAGATGAAGATAAGTGCATCAGTTTGTTGTGTTCTCTACCAGATTCATGGGATAGTCTGGTTATTGCAATAGGTAGCAATACAACTGCCTTGCAGTTTGATGAAATAGTCTCATCCTTGCTGACAGAGGAGATGAGACAGAAAAATATGGAGAGCTATAATGGTGATGCCTTGTCTGTACGAGGACGGTCCCAGAAAAGAAACAAAAATAAGTCATCGAGTGGGAGATCTAAATATAGAGGGAGATCTAAATCTCCAGGAAAACTTGTAAAGCTAGTGTGCTGGAAATGCGGAAAGGAAGGGCACTACAAAAGGGACTGTAAATCTAAAGCACCTGATAAAGGAAAGGGATCTGATGATGCTCCTTCTGTAGAGGTGAAAACCGCCTCAGATGAAGGTGGGGATGTGTACTGGCTTCTTCAAGTACACATGTAGATCATGAGGCATGGTTGATTGACTCAGGTGCATCCTTTCACTTCACTCCCCATAGAGAGTGGTTCTGCGAGTATGAGAAATATGATGGTGGTGATATCTTCTTAGGGGATGATAGGAAGGTTAGAATCGTTGGTCGAGGAAAAGTAAAGTTGAAGTTGTAAGGTGGAATGGTTAGAACACTTCCAGGTGTTCTACATATTCCTGCATTGGCCAGAAATCTGATTTCTGTAAGCAAGCTGGATTATGCAGGTGTAAAAATAGTGTTCGAGAAGGATACCTGCAAGATGGTTCGGGGCGCATTGGTATTGATGCGGGGAGTTCGAATTGGAACTCTATACAAGCTGCAAGGTAGCACCGTTGTTGATGGGTGCAATAGTTCCGTGGTTACTGAAAGTGGAGCAAAAAATCCAGTGGTCTCTGGAGAAAAGACCATGTTGTGGCATCAAAGGCTTGGACATATTGGAGATAAGCGCCTTCGAATACTTCATGGTAAAGATATGGTAGAAGGTATGATTAATGGCTCTTTGGATTTTGATTCCTATGAAAATTGTGTATATGGGAAGCAGAATCAGGTGAATTTCCCCTCTGGTGGTAAGAGGGAAAAACAAATATTAGAGTTTGTGCACAGTGATGTGTTTGGACCTGTGAAGGTTCCATCACTGGGTAAGTCTGTGTATTATGTATCATTTATAGATGACTTCTCAAGGAATACATGGATATATTTCCTTGAGAAGAAATCTGAAGTCTTTTATAGGTTTAAAGAATTTAAGGCTCTGGTGGAAAACCAGATAGAGAAGAAGATAAAGGTATTCAGGACAGATAATGGTGGAGAGTTTTGCAGTAAGGAATTTGAAGAATTCAGTAAGAACTGTGGTATATCATGGTAGAAGACTACTCCATATACACCTCAGCAAAATGGAGTTGCAGAAAGAATGAACAAGACATTGATGGAAAGGGCAAGAAGCATGCTCAGTGGTGTCGGGTTAGGACAGGAATTCTAGGTAGAGGTGGTGGAGACAACATGTTAACTGGCCAATAGATCACCTTCATTAGCGTTGGAGGATAAGACGCCACAGGAGGTATGGACTAGTAAGGAACCCTCTCTTTCACATCTGAGGGTATTTGGATGTGATGCATATGTATGTGTTCCAAAGGAGAAACGAACCAAGTTGGATAGTAAATCTGAAAAGTGCATCTTTATTGGGTATAAGGATAGTTTAAAGGGTTATCAGCTTTGGAACCCAGTAACAAGGAAGGTTGTACAACCGAGATGTGGTGTTTAGAGAGGTGAAAGATGTTATTAAACATGAAGTCCAACCAAAGGAACCTGAGAAGATAGAGTTTGAGCTTAAGGAGGAAGAATCAGACTCTACAACAGAGGAGGAATCAGAAGATGAATTGTAGAAATTATGAATAATATAACATTTATTCACAGAGATTATCCTAATTATACACTATTTGCGGAATGCATGCATAATACATAACCTCCTCTACATTGATAATCAATTTTGCAGAATTAAAAACAATGAAACATCAATCACACATATCAACACAGTGTGTACTGGGAAAGCATACAGCTGAAAGCCCCCAACTATCCGTATATTATAATGATAGAGAACATGTAACAATACATAGTACAATACTCCTCACAAGTACTCAATACTATCTCCACCTGCTACACACAAACTAGCTCAGATCTGAATCAAGTCACTGGTTCAAATCTCCTCCGCTATTTGCCTGCCTCTACTGCGCAATCCAATGTGAGAATAGAATAGATCCAAGTTCGAATTCCCTTGGCTTGTACTACATAATCCTCATTGGCAATCTCAGTCAATGATTGTGCAAATCTCATGCACAGCTATAGTCACAACTGATAGTAGTCTCCACCTCTAACACTTGTCTCCACTGAACTGTCCATGCACTGAGTTAACTGATGTATTGTTTAGTTGATTTATGATTTAATAATTAGTGAATTAATTAATAATTCATTCACATCACGCATCACTAGCATATTTGGAAGTTAGACTAAATACAACTAGTTCAACCAACTCAAACTAAACACAACTCCATCAACTCCTGAATCAACTCCACCAAACTCAATCACTTGAGTTCTAACTGAAGTCCATCATGCAATAGCTCAACTAACCTATAAGAAAAGCATATTTCCTTCTGGCAGTTGCATGTGCCACATCCATAGCTCGGACTGAAGTGCTGCAAGAGGATAAGATAATGTTTATAGTCCAAATATTATTAAGAGCTAATAATATTCGATTGTTCTATTTTTAGCCTGGCAGTCTAAATATAGACTCTACCCATATGTCTAAAAATAGAAGTCCATCTATTTTTACCAACATGACCAATCATCCATAAATAGCATCCTGCAACTCATAGACCATGATCGATATGTCTAAAAATAGACTTTGCGCCAAAAATAGCGTGCGGGTCCACTTAGTGAAGGCGACTTATTTTCACTAAGCTCCATCATCTTGTTGCATTTTCAACACTCCCTCTCAACAAGATATGGATTATCTGCAACCCACATCCTGCAACTCTGGAATGTTCTGCATGAAACACATTTTCCCGGTCCACTTGCTCCAGCAACACTTGGAACAAAAACACTCCCAACTGACCACTATGTTGGGCTAGGAACATACTCTGATGCTGAAGCTCTACCTGCTGCTGAAAAGTGCTCCCTCTCTGACATCTGCGCTACTACAACATCTCCATGCATCTCGCACCATTGCAAACTTCTCTGTGCCACCTAGCACTGTGCAAAACACTTGTGCCTCTCGCATTGCTACAACCTGCTAGTTATGCACTATCCTGGGATTCCATACACTGTCGCTCTCTCTGCCACTCCATCCGCATATGTCTCTACCCAATCAGTCAGTTCCTGCTACTCCACATCGGGGCTCCCGTAGCAAGGTCTCATCCAAGAGGTTAGGTACGTCAAGGATCCTGCCCCTCCTCCTTGGGACGATCACTCTATATCGCCCCACCTCCTACCTGGAGGTATGGCTGCATGTGATCCCTCAGCCCACCTCGCTCGAAGTTTCCCCCTACTGGAGGTCTCTGCATGAGTAGATGTCTCTACTTGATCTCCTCTCAGCTTCCCTTGTTGTGGCTGCTCCACAACCTCCTGAAGTTGCTGCACCAATCGTGGCTCCTCCACAATCATCTGAGACTTCTTCTGGCTCTGCATGTTGAGAGGTAATATACTCTCCCTCTCAACCACCAAGTCTCCATCAGTTTCCTCGCTGCTCAAGGTTTTGCATGCATCTTGAACCTCAAGAGTGTTGTTGGGAAAAGTATCCAATACGGAATGACCCTATCCCACTCTAAGGAGTGATAGTACCTCAGCAACAAACAAGACAAAACTATCTAAGTGTTCTTCTTTATGAAATGTAAAGAGAGGAGAAGGAGTTAACTAACCGATGTCTTCCGCTAGTTTGTTGATCCAATCTCACTCCTTGCTGCTTGCCCCCAGCTCCTTGCTCCTTCACTAGCCCAGCTACACCAAGTTCCTGCAAAATGGCAAGAGAGGGAAACTACAAGAAGCATACATTCATAACTAGTTTAAGGATTAGAATAAACTAAATATGCAAATACAACAAAACATCATTGAGATACATGCATATAGAAGAAACTCAAATGGCTTTATTGATGAAGAAGTAAAGTTCAGGAAGTGATACAACCATAAGAGGCCCAATCCAGCATCACCTTCCCAGCAGAAAGGAATCTCCTCTTCACCTCCTTCAAAACAAATCACCTAATAGCTCTAACCTCAAACCAACAACAATTCTTTGCATTCACAAAATTCTAGCCTCTAGATCTCATGGGAGAGAGATCCATATATAGATGTTTGGAGAGAGGATGAGTCAGCCTGAGATGTGACTAGTGTCCTCTCCCTCTTTCAGTTCTTGATTCCACTGGGAGGTTCTTGCTTCCACTTGGAGATTTGGAACCTCTTACTCATCACCAGTCGAATTCACTGATACAAGTGTCATTTTGGAAGCTTCCTGGGTTCTGACACCTTGAGAAATGAACTTGCCACTTGTCCAATCTCGCTCAGCGCAGGTAGCCAATGTTTCCTTTGACATTCAGCGCAGGTAGCGAGTGTTGGCTTTGACATTCAGCGCAGGCAGCTAGTGTAGCGACTGAAATGATCCTGAATTGACTTGTTTTTGATCAATTTTTGGTGGAGAACTTCTGTGAATTGATGTGGTTAATTGGCCTTGTTCCTCTAGGGGTAGGAACAACATGTTTAGGGACTTTGGATCCCTTAGATTATGGAAATTTCATGCTTAATGCTGTAAGGCACAAAAATGTCTATAACAGTTGCCCCCTAAAGTATGAGGCCGTTTATCGGGTGAAATTCATTATCAGGAGGATCCGAAGTTCATCCAATGCTGGGAGGTGACCTGTAATAAGATACAATACAATACATTATTTTTCATACTGCTTTCATGATCTAGCTGAGGCGGGCATTCCCATGCTCAGCTTTATAAATTCATTTTTCTGTACATAGAACAGACAATCGTCTGATGGTAGACTGATAATTTTTTATGAAATTATCATCCTTTGGGTAGGATGATCATCTGTTGTACATGTCAATGTCTTTATTTCCTGAATATATATCGTAGCCCGGATGGATGAAACTAGATCTGGGGTCTTCAATCTCGTCCGATCTTCACTCTAAAGTACAAGTAGATCCATGTGAGAATTTTTTGAAGTCGAACATGGAAAGACATCGCTTGATTACTAGTCAATGATGTAAACTGTTAACAAGCGCGAGAGGAATCACCGATAAAGATGATGACCCTGAAGGTACTGCGGTACAATTCACGTGGTGTGAATAAAGGACTTGGCATCGAACACCACGCAAAATCTTTCGGTCGAAGGTCATTGATGTATACCCGTCGTCGGAAGTGAGAAACTTGCCATTGAGGCATGCAATCTTCAAAGTACTGAGGGGAGTGTTCCTAGATCAACTTATTGGATAATGAGCTGATGTCGACAAGAAGCGATCCGTCAAAGGAGGGCGTTAATGAATCCCACATCAGTGACACGGAACGGAGCTAATGATTGTGATGGAGGTGAAAACGATCTGTGACATATGATTCAGGGTGGCAGTCATGAAAGGATGAAGGATAATGTATGGCAGTGGATGGGACACGGTTGACTCTTTCTGAACAACATCTCCTGAACATATGGCGACACTGATGCGATGGATCGGTAGCATTACCCCAAATATGGATGGTATGGCGAGACCATGGTGATGTGACCGGTGAATGAAACAACCCAACCCGATTTTGGTGCGGAGGAAAAGTGTCATGTTCAAGAGCGACTTGCTACCATCAAAGTTTCTTTGAGTTTCTCCCAATTTTCCCCAGTCATTGCTGACCAGTACCTCTTTATTTTTGTCAAGCTTGAGGAGGATAACATATGCTTGTTCTATAACCTGCCCTTCAGGCAAGCCCATCACTATGTTTTAACAAGCCTAGCGATAGGGAAACTCGTTCTCGTCTAAAGACAAGTTTGTCGCTATTTAATGTGTTTAACGAGTCTAGCGACAAAGACAACTCGGTCCTTTTCATTTTTAGAGAGTCTGAAAAAGTACATAAAGTTAACTCCAAAGGTCCTTTTTCGTCATCTAATCCCTTAAGTCCGAAAAAGTATAAAACAATATAGAAGGGATGAGTTTTCGATAGTTTTAACGAGCCGAACAAAACAGGCGCTCGATCTTTTTGTGCAATAATCCCTCAGGTCCAAAAAGATTAAAATCTAGAGGAGGGATAGCTCTTCCGGTCGCTTTAACGAGATGGAAGGCCAAAACTCGGCAAACTTTTCATATTTTACGAGTCAGATGAAAAGAGCTCAAAGAAGAGTCATCTTTTGAGGAACAAGTGATAAACAGGGATAGCAGCAGATTCCAGGTACAGGTTGGAATTTTCCAATCACGGAAGTGTCACAAGGATGGCTAGGTGAAATCACTCTTCGCAGCTATTCCTCAAAATAGGTAAACAATCAAATGGAGGTGAACGATTGGCCAAATGAAAAGTGGAGTTGACGGTGCAAACACGACCAAGGCTTTTATGGCTGATGAATTTACGATCACAATGGTTATTTACCGGTTCATTTTTTCTGGATGAGCTTGAACTCTAGGGGAAAGCTTGCTCACAATCACTTTTCTATTTTTTAACGAGCATAAATTCCGCGTTAAAACTGCTTGAATCTTGCGTTTATTTTTTAACGAGCATGAATTCTGTGCTAAAACTGCTCAATGATAAGATTGCATGCCCCCAGCATAATAACGCAAATCGAGGTGCATGCCCCCCAAGCTTCATTGCATTCAACTCGGTGGTTGGAATGAAGGTTTACCTTTGAGATTTGGAAAGGGGGTTTGTTTCATTTTTTAATGAGGTTGACACAGTAAAAGAACTATCCTAAGAACCGTCCTCGGTGCCCACTGTATTTACAGTATTTCTATTAGGGCGATGATCCATGCTGACAAAATGTTTAGGAATCCTCCGAATCCATTAGATATAGAAGATTTCATTTTGTAGGTTTCCACTGTGGCCACTTCCGCCAGATTACTTGGAGGTGGTAGGGCTAAAGTACCCATTAAGGCAGGGTCTTTTAGGAGGCCTACCCCAATATTTTGAAGCGAATGATTGCTTCCATGGATCATTGGGATGCTTCCCGTAACTTGTGAACTGTTGGGGAGAAATGTTTGTTGGTCGACGATTGTAATTCTTCCTTGAAAGGGAAATGCAATCTTCCTGAAGTAGGTCGACACAACTGCGGCCATGGCATATATCCAGGGCCTTCCTAGTAGGATGTTGTAATCGAGGTTTCCGTCGATTACTTCAACATCAACTTCTACTGTTTTTCCCCCCAGTTCAACTTGCAAGTTACTTAAAATCCCGAATGGAGTGTATGATCGTCCATCAAATGCTTTTAATGTCGTTGACGATCTAGACAAGGGTGGTGAGCCTAAATTTTTCCAGCAACTCATCGACATAATACATGTAGATGCCCCCTCATCAAAAATTGTTTGATGAACAGTTTTGTTGAGGGCTTTCACTCGAATAAGGAAAGCTAGTTGAGCTGGTAACTTAGGGTCATATCCTTTATGATCAAAGGCCACAAGATTGAAATCCATTGGGCCAATCCCACCTATTACTGATAATAAAACTTGCTCTCGGGAGGGGCAATTTTGCGGTACCTCAAGTGTCGACATAGCGGACGACGATTGAGCCAGGTCCTCTATTATATTATAATTCTGTGCTATTTTTGCACGAGGATTAAATTTCGATTTGTGTACTACTCCCTTTGGCGACTTTATCATTGGCTCTGGAACGATGGTTGGCACAACTTCGGTCAAAGTTGTTGTTGAACTACTAGGTTGTTTATTACCCTTGTTGTTCAATAGCTTTGGGTTCCCGTAATCTTTATTCCTTGTCAAAGCATCATTTTGCTGCTTTGAGATAGACAACATAAGCACTTGGGATCGGGAAGCATTTTGACTGGAAACCAGTTTGGTTCCCGGGTTTGGAAACAGATCAGTCAATACTACTGGGGTTTTTGAACTCTTAAAGAGTTTCTTAACTTCAGCTATATGTGGACAATCTTTCGTCCAATGATCCTCATCGCATATATGACACCCCGCAGGTGGTTTCATTTTTCTCCCTTTCTTTTTCTTCTTGCCCCCTGGTTGCTTCAGTTGTTTTCCCTTGTCGGTCGACACGGCATTTACCTCCGAGGCAAGAAGTTCCTCATTTGCATTTTGATCTGAAATCTTACGGGCTATCTTGGAAGTAGCCTTTGTCGATTTTGCATTTGTCGTGCCAATCACGCCATCGCAGGTGTGAGAGTCATTGTTTGATTTAGGAGGAGGAGGAATTGAGAATTCCGGTCTAGGGGCGTCAGGTATTTTGTCGTAGAGTGTGCCAGACTGGGTATAGACCAAGTCCAGATATTGCGCACGAGCGATAACGTGCTCTTCCGTTATGACCCCCCCCTTTGCCACATCTTCCATGATGGTAGGAAGTAATGACTTGATAAACCATTCAGCTAATAGTTGATCGGGAACGTACGTTTTTACCATCCTACGACGACGTCGCCACTCATGTATATGATCAGATATGTGGGTGGCGGTCGTCTGTTTGAAGTTGGTAAGGAATTTGTTCCCATTTCATACCTTATCGGTAATTGAAAATGGGTTAAAAGGGTTGTGGCTAAGGTACTGAAGTTGTCGAACGAAGCTCTAGGCAATTCAATGTACCATTTTGTCGCTGGACCCGTTAACGTCCTATGAAAGAGGCAAAGTCTTATCGAATCATCATTCAGGGTGTTTGATGAACACCACAGATGAAATGTCATCACATGATTCAACGGATCTTCACCCGGATTTCCATTAAATTTAGGAATATCTGACGGAAGTTTATGCAGAATCGCTGGCCACCAAGGGGCATAAGCAATTGGATCATTCGTCAGCCGGTTTAGATCTGGTAATTCTAGAGTTGCTACAAAGGGCAACTGTTGATTCAGGTTAGGCGAAGCATACCCATGATAAGATGGGATCGCCTGAGCAATGGGTCTTTGCAAACCAGCATAATGTTGGCAACTTTGACAAGGTTGATGGGCATAACCATTATAGTATGGTTGCCCATTACTTACAAAGACTTGTTGCTCAGGTCCTTGATATGATTGCTGGAATAGCGGTTGTTGAGATTGAACCAGCTCTGGTTGTTGGACCATTTGCTGTTGACCAATACTGGATGATTGACCAAGATGAGGAGTCACAGTACTTGTTTGAGCATGAGTCGCTCCAGATAAGGAGGCACTACCCTGAGATTGTGATTGAGTCGTCGAGACAAGAGGCTATTGTATTGCAACCTGAGAAACTTGGGGTTGACATACAACAGGTGGAGCTTGTACTTGCGACGCATTCACTATAGCAGGTATGGTGGGAATATTCGACACAGGGTGTACTGGTTGCGTTGAATATACAACCCCTGGTTGTTGAGGCAGTATTGGTACCCAACCGCTGGATGTAATTCCAGTTTGACCTGAACTTTGTTGTAAACTCCCATATGGTTGTTCTCTGGGAGGGAACAATGAAAGATCATACTGCCCTCCATATGGTGGAAATCGAGTACTTAAAGGGTAAATTGGCCTTTGAAGACACATTGGATCAATTTGTTGAGTTTCAACATAAGAAATACCAGATGATAATCCGGATGAAGAAATAGGAACTAACCATGTCGTCGTCCCTTATTGGACTCCGGCTTGTTGTTGATAACTTGCAGGGACAGATGGTATACCGGCGTACATTGTTGGAGTGACGGCAGGGAGTTCTGTTGTCGCTGTGTCACTCGACACAATCCTAGATGTTGACGGTTGTTCAGACATTTTGAGTCTATCCAATAGATTGCCTAGCGATTCTACAGGAACTTCCACTGGTGATAGACTAACTTCTGATGTAGAAGGAAATAGAGTGACCCCTACTCGAAAATGGGTTGGAGTACTTGCTTGCGGATCTTCTACAATTTCCTCTATCGCAATCAGACCAGGTGGAATAGAAAGACCATCAGGTCCATAAAATATTTCTGGTGTCGAAGAAGGGGTTGATTCGACAGCAACAGTTGTTTGAGGAGTAAGACTCTCTAAACCGATCACAGATGGAACTGATTCAGTAACGCAAGTGTTTTCTCTCAGACTAGGATCAGTGTTACTGTCCCTCTATGGTTGTTGAACTTCTTCAATAGAGGAAGGGTTTCCAGAAATGTTTGGAGTAACCGGAATCTCAGATGTCGTTGGAACGCTTGTTCTAACTTTGATAGGATATTTCGAACCGGTTAAACGAGTTCGCTTTGTCCGTACTGTTTTCGATTCCGGAGACAAAGACGGTTGACTCGTAAGCCTCCGCGAACGACGGGGTTTCAATTGACTTTCTTCCACGATTGCGGATTACTCGATCAACCAAAATACAAAAAGGGGAAAATGTGTTTCCGAATTGAATGAATTTTTTAGACGCTTTTAGACACAACTTGCTTTTTCACTTTTAAAGAGTCGAGAAAAAGCTAAAGATGACTCTAGTCTCCTTCGATGTTTTAACAAGCCCGAAGTGACAAATTCTTGGATGGACTTTTTCTGTTATAGAGTCTCAAAAAGGGCAAAAGGAACTGCTCTGGAGTTCTATGTAGAGGGTGTGCCAAACTTTTCGCAAAAACGCAGAATACTTTTTAAAGTACGGGCGGTCGATCTTCGTGAATGCTGTGTTCACTGCATTGAGATCAGTAGGGCGGCCGACACGGCTTCCTAAGGATAAAGGATATATGCCTATAGGGGTCTCCCAATATATACGCGACGGTACGTGGGAGCACAATCCGTACTAGCGCTATCGTCCCTCAGGAGGAATCACCCACCTTCCACGAGATCGACAGTCACTAGGCTTAACGACGCCGGAACACGTCTCTAGCCTAGACCTCTATGTTGTGCGTTATGTTACAAAGCGTTGTTATGTTCATTCAATTTATTTTAGGTTGATCTTGTTTAGAAGTTTTCCTTTTTGGATCACCACGAGATGTATGGTACAACTCCTAAATGCAGTCTAAAGATGATAAGCAAGCTTTTTCTATCTTTTCAACATATGAAAATCCTAACTACTGAGGGAGAAGAAAGACATCATCTTTTCTCACAGAGCATAGAGCACACAGTAATGCACTTTTTCCTAAATCAACATGCAAGCTGTCAAAATGCAAATGCACAAATGCAGGTATTTCTTTTCTCTTTCTTAATATTGATGTTTTATATAAATAAAGTTGTTGTATAACTTTGAATTCGATTTCAAGTGAACACACAAACAAGCTCTTTGTCCAAAATCAAAAGAAACCTTATGATTTACTTGTTTCGACACTAGAAATGCATAAATTCAAACCATATGACGAAAGTAAAAGCTCAATCGACTATGAACAGCAAACAAACTTACTCCTAAGATCAAAACGACACTTATGACAGGTCTAGATCTAAGAGGCCACAGTAAGACTAGTTCACTTTCGTAATGGGAAACTGCAAATGATGTAAGAAATACACAAAGAACAAATACAGTTTCTTTACACAATCGAGGCGGAATAGAGGCAAAGAAAGGTGGTTTCAGATAGGTACATTGACTGATAACAAGCTGCAAAAACAGGGATGAAAACTGAGCAAAAGACACAGGGAACCACAGGTGCACAAGGCAAGGATTGTTTCAGCGCAGGTCTAACACAGAGGTTTTGACATTCAGTGTAGGTAGCCTTCACGGGACCTGCGTTGAAATGCAGAACCTCTTCACTGGGTCTGCGCTGAAGCAAGAACGAGAATTGTTCCTGGGTTTTGAGCTACGGTTTGCAGTTAAAATCACAGTTTTTGGCCAAATCAAAGCTAGCAATCAAGTACAACCTAAGGGATGATTCAAAGGAGGATGAAGATCTATCACTAAGAGCTGTTAGAGCACTTGTGGATCAGCTCTTCAGATCATAAACAGGCCCAGTGATTGGACTAGAGTAGCTGCCCTCTACTTTGCATTTGAAAAATCCAAATGCAGTTCGATTCGGTACTCTTTGAGTTTATGAAATGAATAGCAAAAACACAAACAAACCAACAAGATACGATCCCCAGCGGAGTCGCCAATTTGTTGTTGGGAAAAGTATCCAATACGGAATGACCCTATCCCACTCTAAGGAGTGATAGTACCTCAGCAACAAACAAGACAAAACTATCTAAGTGTTCTTCTTTATGAAATGTAAAGAGAGGAGGAGTTAACTAACCAATGTCTTCCGCTAGTTTGTTGATCCAATCTCACTCCTTGTTGCTTGCCCCCCAACTCCTTGCTCCTTCACTAGCCCAGCTACACCAAGTTCCTGCAAAATGGCAAGAGAGGGAAACTACAAGAAGCATATATTCATAACTAGTTTAAGGATTAGAATAAACTAAATATGCAAATACAACAAAACATCATTGAGATACATGCATATAGAAGAAACTCAAATGGCTTTATTGATGAAGAAGTAAAGTTCAGGAAGTGATACAACCATAAGAGGCCCAATCCACCATCACCTTCCCAGCAGAAAGGAATCTCCTCTTCACCTCCTTCAAAACAAATCACCTAATAGCTCTAACCTCAAACCAACAGCAATTCTTTGCATTCACAAAATTCCAGCCTCTAGATCTCATGGGAGAGAGATCCATATATAGATGTTTGGAGAGAGGATGAGTTAGCCTGTGATGTGACTAGTGTCCTCTCCCTCTTTCAGTTCTTGATTCCACTTGGAGGTTCTTGCTTCCACTCGGAGATTTGGAACCTCTTACTCATCACCAGTTGAATTCACTGATACAAGTGTCATTTTGGAAGCTTCCTGGGTTCTCACACCTTGAGAAATGAACTTTCTACTTGTCCAATCTCGCTCAGCGCAGGTAGCCAGTGTTTCCTTTGACATTCAGCGCAGGTAGCCAGTGTTGGCTTTGACATTCAGCGCAGACAGCTAGTGTAGCCACTGAAATGATCCTGAATTGACTTGTTTTTGATCAGTTTTTGGTGGAGAACTTCTGTGAATTGCTGTGGTTAATTGGCCTTGTTCCTCTAGGGGTAGGAACAACATGTTTAGGGACTTTGGATCCCTTAGATTATGGAAATTTCATGCTCAATGCTGTAAGGCACAAAAATTTCTATAACAAAGAGCATACAGGTTCTTGACCTATGAACCAATCTGCTTCACCTGTCTAGTGATGATGTGTCTAAGGAAAACCTTTCCCTTACTGAAGACTACATCATAGCCTTTGTCTTCCAGCATCACGATCGACACCAAGTTTCTCTCCAGTCCTGGTACATACTTGACATCGGTCAAGGTAAGGCGAGCTCCATGCTCCCTCTGAAAAATAACCGTGCCTACACCTGAGAAACTATACTTCTCATCATTACCCATCGCTATGAGTATCTAGAGATCTTTCTCCTCCAAAGTACTGAACAAACTCTTGTCACCGGTCATGTGGAAATAAGCTCCACTATCAAGAAACCAACCACTTCCCACCATGGATGAAACCATGCATGCAAAGAGTGTGAAATCCAACTCAAACTGTGAAGCAAGTGCCTCACCTTCAGATCCCTTCTTGGATTTCCTCCGTGGACAATTTGCAGCATAATGGCCCACCTCATGACAACGAAAGCATCGCACTTTCGATTTGTCAACCTTCTTCCCATTATTGGAAGAACTGGATTCAGAAAGAGAACCCTTCTCCTTCCCATTCTATTCTTTGGTAGCCAAAGTACAATTTTCTTCATCAGATGCCTTTGATGAAGATCTGTCCCTAGTATTCTGCCTGATCTCCTCTTGCACAAGATCCGACCAAAGTCTCTCCAATCCTGGAAATTTCTCCCGACCATTGACAGAGTCCTAACAGGAATGCCAACTCTTCGGAAGACCAAGGAGAGCCAAGCTCACCAAGTCCTCATCATCGACAGTCACCCCCACACTTCCCAGCTCATCCTAGCATTGGGTGAACTTCGTGAGATACTTGGGCATACTGTCTCCATTCTCACACTTAATGTTTCTGAGTTTATCCTTGAGCGCCAACTTCCTCTGGTCGCTCTTTCTTTGGAATAAATCAGTCAATGCTTTCCACATCAAGTATGGAGAAGCCTTTCCATGCAGGCTAGATACAATGTGATCCTTCATGCCCTCCAATAGAATCCTTCGACACTTTGTTGTCTTCTTTTGTCAAGCCTCAACGTGAGCAGCATCAGTAGGCTTTGGGACCTCAGCCTCTATGAACTCCTTTAGCCCATTGTCATCTAACACCGCCTCCATCCTATCTTTCCATGCAATATAATTCGAGTTGCCTTCAAGGGCATACTCCAATCGCAATCCGTTGAAAGACATTTCAACTTTGACACCAAGAAAACACTGCTGCAAATTCGAATTCCTCCAACTCAAAACTCAACCGCTTCTGATCTAAAATTCGTGAGAACAAATTATTTCTCGTACAGAGATTGAATGTATGGGCATTTACCAGATATCTCACCTTCCAAAAGAAGGATGAATCCAGAAGCTACCTGGCCCGATTAAAAACTCTGCCTGAATAAATAAAATGTAATCAGTTTCTGAATAATAGATCTGATGATCAACTCTACTCCGATACCATGTAGAAATTTTGAATAATATAACACTTATTCACAGAGATTATCCTGATTATACACTATTTGCGGAATGCATGCATAATACATAACCTCCTCTACGTTGATCATCAATTTTGCGGAATTAAAAACAATGAAACATCAATTACACATATCAACACAGTATGTACTGGGAAAGCATACAGCTGAAAACCCCCAACTATATGTATATTATAATGATATAGAACATGTAACAATACATAGTACAATACTCCTCACAAGTACTCAATACTATCTCCACCTGCTACACACAAACTAGCTCAGATCTGAATCAAGTCACTGGTTCAAATCTCCTCCGCTGTTTGCCTGCCTCTACTGCGCAATCCAATGTGAGAATAGAATAGATCCAAGTTCGAATTCCCTTGGCTTGTAGTACGCAATCCTCATTGGCAATCTCAATCAATGATTGTGCAAATCTCATGCATAGCTATAGTCACAACTGATAGTAGTCTCCACCTCTAACACCTGTCTCCATTGAACTGTCCATGCACTGAGTTAACTGATGTATTCTTTAGTTGATTATGAGTTAATAATTAGTGAATTAATTAATAATTAATTCACATCACTCATCACTAGTGTATTTGGCAGTTAGACTAAATACAACTAGTTCAACCAAGTCAAATTGAACACAACTCCATCAACTCCTCAATCAACTCCACCAAACTCAATCACTTGAGTTCTAACTAAAGTCCATCATGCAATAGCTCAACTAACCCACAAGAAAAGCGTATTTCCTTATGGCAATTGCATGTGCCACATCCGTAGCTCGGACTGAAGTGCTGCAAGTGGATAAGATAATGTTTATAGTCCAAATATTATTAAGAGCTATTAATATTCGACTGTTCTATTTTTACCCTCACAGTCTAAGAATAGATTTCGCCCATATGTCTAAAAATAGAAGTCCATATATTTTTACCAACATGACCAATCATCCAAAAATAGCATCCTGCAACTCATAGACCATGATCCATATGTCTAAAAATAGACTTTGCGCCAAAAATAGCCTACGGGCCCACTTAGTGAAGGTGACTTCTTTTCACTAAGATCCATCATCTTGTTTCATTTTCAACATGAATAGCTACAAACTCCGGGTGTAAGAATATCTGTTCAAGAAAGATGGCAGCCAGAAAAGTATAGTCCTTCTGCTTTCTGTTCAAATTTTGCTTTATCTGTTATTGATGATGATCCTAGAACTGTGAAGGAAGTAGTAGATTCAGAGGATGGAAAACTCTAGAAAGAGGCCATGGTTGATGAAATGGAAACTTTGCACAAAAATGAGGCTTGGGATTGGTGGAGTTGTCAGCTAGAAGGAAACCCATTGGCAGCAAATGGGTATTCAAAAAGAAGACAAATGCAGAAGGAAAGTTGGAGAAATACAAAGCTTGGTTGGTAGCAAAAGGTTATTCCCAGGTGCAGGGAATTGATTTTGGTGATATTTTTTCCCCTGTTGCCAACGTAACTGTTGGAAATAGCAACAAGAAATGCTAAATATAGAAGTGCTACAAACAGCATTGATATAAATAGCATTTTGGGATACATTCCAATTTTAGTTAGTCCTTGAACTAAAATTTCAATTTAAGCTCAGCAGTTGTTTGTAAAATAATTAATTAATTCATCTTGAGTTAATTAGTTGGAGAAAATCAAGCATGAAGTCTATGTGAAGAAATGCAACAGTTTCTCCATTGATTGAGGAATTTATCCCTTAGTTAAGGAGATGAGGATGAGTTGTACTTTGAGTTGTAATTAGTTAGCTCATTTAACTGAGTTAAGTCCAGTTAGATTAGTTCCAACAATTTGTAGAACTAATTGTGAGTTTAGTTAGTTAATGCATGCATGTAACTGTTGCTCTTCAGATAACTGAATATTCTCTCATAAATAACTCATGCATGTTAGTTCAGTTAGAGACCCAGTTGAGATCAGATGATGGGACAGTGTACTATCAGTTGCAGAAATATTCCATGGAGAATATCTCTTGCATGCAGAAGGAATTAATTCCTTAAGGATTGCACAGTTAATTCTTGGTTTAGTGAGTTGTATGAGGCCAGACTTCACACAGGTGGCATCACTAGACCCCAAGAAAAACTACACAAGGAAATAGGAGTCTTAGAGGGTTGAGGAAATGCTTATGTGTTGTCTATTCAGTCTATGAGCGGTATTGAGGGATTGTACTGAGAGCTGGATAGCCTATGAGCTAAAGCTTTGTGTAATCCGAGATGATTTCCACTTGTATGTTAATAAAGAGATTGGGGTTTTAGGCTGAGGCTTTCCCTAGAGTATTCTTCTGTGTTCATGTGTGATTGCTTTCTCTTCATCTATTATATGTGTTCTATTTGATCTTGCTCATAATCGATTAAGCTTCCACAAAGTTTGTTGTAGAAGTAGATCTAGTATTTTGCTTTAGTACATTGCATTATCAGGTGATCTATAGGTGGGAATTTCTACATGGTATCAGAGAAAAGGTGATCAAAACAAAGAACAATATACAAAGAAGGGAGAAGTTCAAAGTTTAAAGTTCCTGATTATAGAAATCGAGTTCTTATCACATCTCATTCTCATCAATGGCGGTAAATGGTTTGAGACTCAGGTATGCCCTTGATGAAAGATCGAGTTATATAGACTGGAAAGATCACATGGAAGTGATATTAGAGGAGGACAACGGTTTGAAGGACTTCATTGATCAATAAGTCCCCAAGCCTGTAGCAACTAGTGCCCAAGAATTGGCGAAATGGGAGAAATGTGTGGCTAGAGCAAGGAGAATCCTCCTGGAGGGAATTCGAGACCACATTGTCTCGAGCCTCCATGGGAAGGAGACACCATTTTCCATGTGGAAAACATTGAAGGATCTATATTAGAATAGCAGTGATCAGAGGAAGTTGGCATTAAAAGACAAGCTTTAAAAAATCAAGTGTGAAAAGGGCGACATTAAATCTACATTCTTGAACAAGCTCACCACCTGCAGGGATGAGTTTGGAAGTGTAGGGATCACGAAATTCGATGACAACATGGTGAGTCTATCTCTCCTCGGTCTTCCTAAGAGCTGGCATAGCTACCAATACTCGGTAAATGGATGAGAGAAATTGCCAAATTGGGAATGACTTTGTTTGGATCTGATGCAGGAGGAGATAAGGAGAAACACCAGAGGTGGATCTTCATCAAAACAAGATGATGGAGAAAATTTAGCCTTAGCGAGTAAGGTGAGGAAATGGAAGGGAAGGTGTCCCATTCCAAATCCATTTCTTCTCATGGTGGGAAGAAGTTTGACAAATCGAAAGTGCGATGCTTTCATTGTCATGAGGTGGGCCATTATGCTATGAATTGTCCACAAAAGAAATCCAAGAAGGGTTCCTCAAAGGGATCAGATGGTGAGGAACTTGCCTCACAGTTCTAATTGGATTTCTCTCTTATGACATGCATGGTTTCATCCATGGTGGGATGTGTTTGGTACTTGGACAGTGGAGCTTCGTTCCACATGTCTGGCGATAATAATATTTTCAGTACCTTGGAGGAGAAGGATCTCCAGATGCGGATCGAAATGGGCGATGATGGAAAGTACCGTGTTTCAAGTGAAGGTACGGTTGTGTTTTAGAGGGAGCATGGAGCTCCTCTCACCCTAACTGATATAAAGTATGTACCAGGTCTGAAGAAGAATCTTTTGTCCATTGATATTCTAGAAGATAAAGGCTATGATGTAGTCCTTAGTAAAGGAAAGGTATTCCTGAGGCATATCAGCAATGGACAGACCGAGAGAATTCGGATTTGAGTCAAGAATCTCTACAAGTTGGAGGTAGATGATTGTGTTGCATTGAGTTCCAAAGCTGAGTTGGTGTAAAGCCAAGATATTGGTGAGATATAGCATAGAATATTGGGCCACTTGCACCATGGGGCCCTGAAGATCATGCAGCAGATTTCTACTAGACTACCCAAGGGGAAACTAGAGCAAATAGATACATGCAAAGGGTGTACCCTCAATAAGTATGCAAAATCTTCCTTTCAGGATCGAGACAGTAGCACTGGAGCAATCCTGGAGCGAGTTCCCTCAGATGTATGTGGACCATTCTCTATAGCCTCCACCACTAAACAAAGGTACTATGTTATTTTTATTGATGATTTTTCTCCTAGATGTTGGATCTACTTTATGCAAAAGAAGGATCAGACCTTCTTGAGGTTTTGTGAGTTTAAATCCTTGGAAAAGAATGAATCTGGAAAGAAAATAAGAGCCTTGCGAAGCGACAATGGTGTAGATTATGTCTCCCAACAGTTTAAGGACTTCTGCACTGCAGAAGGAATTAAACGGGAGTTGACAGCACCCCATAACCCACAACAGAATGGGGTGGCCGAAAGGAAGAATAGATCAATAGTGTGAGCAGCTCGAGCGATGTTGCATGACCAAATCCTACCACTTCATTTGTGGGCTTAGGCATGCAATACAGCAGTATACTTGTAGAACAGAAGTCCTCACCATCTATTGGGGATGAAGACAACAATGGAGGCCTTTTCTGGGAAGCGACCAGATGTGAGTCACTTCTGTATCTTTGGATCATCTGTTTACTACGATGTGACCAAAGATGCCCAGAAGAAGCTAGATCCAACAACTGAGTTGGGGATACTTGTGGGGTACACTGATACACCCCACAACTATCAGGTGTTTCTGCCTGCCAATCAGAGAACAGTAGTGTGCAGGAATTTGAAGTTCAACAAGAAGAAAGCCATGTGAGTGTCACTTGAGAGGGAGCTCAAGTTGCATGTAGCGGAGGAACTTTTGGTTCCAAAGGAGGAGGAGCCTCATATTGATGTGGAGTAGCCACATGCAGAGGATCTGGGAGTGGAGACATCCACTCATGGAGAGTCTTCCAAAGACGGGCGGAAACACTCGAGGGAAGTTGACAGATTGATACTAGATGTGCGAGAGAATGTGGGGTATCCATCCTCTTAGCACAGACATCGGAGATTGCCCGAGCGATACACTAGTTACATGGCCCTGGTTGGGGAGTGTGTAGCGACCGAACCTTCTTCTCTCGAGGAATCAGTGCAACAACCAGTCTGGGTTGATGCTATGGTAGAGGAGTACGACTCTATCATTCTGAATAATGTGTGGGATGTTGTCCATAGACCTGGGGACAAGTCATTAGTGAGTTCCTGATGGCTTCACAAGGTAAAGCAGGCAATTGATGGCAGTATTGAGAAACATAAGGCTAGGTTTGTTTCCCATGGTTTCTCACGAGTTGAGGGGATCGACTATGATGAGACTTTTGCTCCCATAGAAAGGTACTCATCTATCAGATCGATGTTGGCACTATCGTCTTAGATGGGTTGGAAGATCCATCAGATGGATGTGAAGACTCCGTTCCTTAATGGGAAAATTGAGGAAGAGGTGTACATTGAGCAGCTGGAAGGATTTGAGACCTTCGATCATGAGTCTCATGTGTGTTGACTCAAGTGAGCATTGTATGGGCTGAAGCAAGCACCTCATGCTTGGTACACCAGGATCAACAACTATTTCACTGGGTTAGGCTTCACGAAGAGTGAAGCGGATGCGAATCTTTACCACATCATGGTAGAAGGTAATCCATTGATCATTGTTATTTACATTGATGATCTGATTTCGACAGGTGATGATGAGTTGATCAAATATTGCAAGGAGGACCTTGCAAGAAAATTTGAGATGAAAGACATCGATCTCATGCACTACTTTCTAAGCATGGAAGTGTGGCAGAAGGATGGGGAAGTATTTGTGTCTCAAGGAAAGTATGCTAATGAGATACTCAGGTGATTCCACATGGATAAGTGCAAGCCCATGCAGACTCCTCTAGAAGGTAACTGGAGGAAGGAGGATGCTACTTTAGGTGATTTAGTAGTTGCTACTGTTTATCGACAGCTTGCGGGTTTAATAATGTATCTAGTGAACACATGACCAGATTTGTGCTTTGCAATGAAGCAACTGAGTCAAGATATGGTTCAGCCTACCAAGCTATTTTGGAAGGCAGTGAAGCATGTGTTGAGATACCTTAGAGGCACATATTAGTATGGATTATGGTACAAACGGGCAGAAGGAGTGAAGCTTCAAGGCTTCACAGATGTTGATTGGGCAGGGAGTCCATCAAACCGGAAGAGCACTTCTGGAGGAATATTCAACCTTGGTTCTGCTACAATTTCTTGGTACAACAGGAAACAGAGGTCAGTTGCACTTAGCTCAGCAAAGGCTAAATACATGGCTGCGAGTCATGCAGCATGTGAGGCCATTTGGATGCAGAAGATTCTAGTGGGATTATTTGGTGAGATGATGGATCCAACTGTGATCTATTGTGATAATCAGAGTTGTATCAAACTCTCTGAGAATCCAGTATTTCATGATAGGTCAAGCACATAGATATATGGTACCATCATCTTCGAGACTGTGTGGTGAGGAGGATCATGTTGTTGCTGTATGTTTCGACCGAGGAGCAGGATGTAGATATTTTGACTAAGGCATTTTCAAAATGCAAGTTCGAGTTCCACAGAGGCAGGATTGGGGTGACTGATAATCCCTTTCTTGTTGAGAGGGAGTGTTGAAAATAGCAACAATAAATGCTAAATATAGAAGTGGTAAAAATAGCATTGCTATAAATAGAATTTTGGGATACATTCCAATTTTAGTTAGTCCCTGAACTAAAATTGAGAATTAAAATTTGAATTTGAGCTTAGAAGCTATTTGTAAAATAATTAATTAATTCATCTTGAGTTGATTAGTTGGAGAAAATCAAACATGAAGTCTATGTGAAGACATGCAACAGTTTCTCCATTGATTAAGGAATTTATCCCTTAGTTAAGGAGATGAGGATTAGTTGTACTTTGAGTTGTAATTAGTTAGCTCAGTTAACTGAGTTAAGTCAAGTTAGATTAGTTCCAACAGTTTGTAGAACTAATTGTGAGTTCAGTTAGTTAATGCATCCATGCATGTAACTGTTGCTCTTCGGATAACTGAATATTCTCTCATAAATAACTCATGCATGTCAGTTCAGTCAGATACCCAGTTGAGATCAGATGATGGGACAGTGTACTATCAGTTGCAGGAATATTCCATGGAGGATATCTCTTACATGCAGAAGGAATTCATTCTTTAAGGATTATGCAGTTAATTCTTGGTTTAGTGAGTTGTATGAGGTCAGACTTCACACAGGTGGCATCACTGGACCCCAAGAAAAATTGTGCAAGGAAATAGGAGGCTTGGAGGGCTGAGGAAAGGCATATGTGTTGTCTACTCAGTCTGTGAGCGGTATTGAGGGATTGTACTGAGAGCTAGATAGCCTGTGAGCTAAAGCTTTGTGTAATCCAGAGATAATTTCCACTTGTATGATAATACAGAGATTGGGGTTTTAGGCTGAGGCTTTCCCCAGAGTATTCTTCTGTGTTCATGTGTGATTGCTTTCTCTTCATTTGTTATATGTGTTCTATTTGATCTTGCTCATAATCGATTAAGCTTCTGCAAAGTTTGTTGTAGAAGTAGATCTAGTACTTTGCTTTAGTACATTGCATTATCAGGTGATCTACAGGTGGGAATTTCTACAGTAACTTCTATTAGATTACTTTTATCTGTTGCTGTTGCTTTTGATTTTGAGGTAGAACAGATGGATGTGAAGACAACATTTCTTCACAGGGATCTGAAAGAGGAGATCTACATGAAGCAACCTGAAGGCTTTGCAGTGAAGGATAAGAAAGAACTGGTATGCAAGTTAAAGAAGTCTCTATATGGGTTAAAATAGTCACCAAGGATGTGGTATCAAAAATTTGATACATTTATACATGGACTTGGCTTCACCAGAAGCAAAGCAGATCACTGTGTGTATTTTAAATTTATTGGTGACCATGTTATTTATTTGGTCTTGTATGTGGATGATATGTTTCTCATTGGAAATGACAAAGAAATTATCCAGGATTTGAAGACCCAATTGTCCTCCAAATTTGACATGAAAGATTTTAGTGCTGCAAACTATATTTTGGGCATGGAAATTAAAAGAGATCAGGCAAAGAGGAAGCTTTGGTTAAACCAGAGGAAGTATGTTAAGACAATACTGCAGAGGTTTAATATGAAGGATAATAAACCGGTGAAGGTTCCTATTCCTGTAGGTGTGAGGTTATCTGTTGAACAGTGTCCCAAGACACAAGAAGAGGAAGAGGACATGTCTCATGTTCCATATGCAAGTGCAGTCAATAGTCTGATGTATGTAATGGTCTGTACTAGACCAGACATTGCACATGCAGTGAGAGTATTGAGCAGGTTTATGTCGAAACCAGGGAAGGAGCATTGGACAATAGTGAAGCGGGTTTTCAGGTATTTGTGTGGCACTAGTGATTATGGTTTGTGCTACCAAGGAAGACCAAGATTGGACAGAGTGTTGGATATTCATGGCTTTGTTGATGCAGACTAGGCTAGATATCTGGATCAGAGAAAATCTACAAGTGGGTATGTGTTTAACCTATTTCGAGGTGCAGTTAGTTGGATGAGTAAAAAACAATTTGTAGTGGCACTACTATAGAGGCAGAATAAATGGTAGCCACTCATGCAAGAAAAGTAGTTTGGTTGCAGAGATTGTGTTCAAGTATGGGGTTAGTATAGGGAGCTATAAGGATAGACTGTGACAACCAAAGTGCAATTTTCTTGGCAAAGAACCCTGCATATCATTCAAAGACAAAACACATTGATGTTCAATATCACTTTGTGAGGGATATGATAGAAGACAAAAAGGTGTTGCTGGTAAAGGTGGACATTTTGAAGAATATTGCAGATGCATTGACAAAATCTGTGATTTCTAAGAAGTTCTCTTGGTGTAGAGAAACAATGGGTGTTGCAGGGCTGGATAAATGACTAAGCTCTCTTGTGGCCCCCTGTGGAAAGAAAACAACAAGTGGGGGAATGTTGGGTTGTGTTATATTCTTTCCACGACTAGCCCGCATAGTTAACCGGGGGGGTAGAGGGGGGGCAGAGGCCCCCCTTCGTTGCACCAATTATGTAGCGACAGGGTCACAGGGGGTTTGAGGTGTGTAGGTAACCCCACTCTATGGGGTTTAGAGTAGCGCCCCAGTAAATTTTGGTTTTGGACCCTATGTTAGGTTGGGTGGACCCACCTATGGTTTTGTGCATGATGTTCGCACATGGTTTTGGACGCAATGGTTTTCGGTCCATCGTTTTGGACGCGATGGTTTTTAGTTCATGGTATTGGATGCTTCGGCATGTATAAATATGTATTGTAACATTGAAAGGAATATAATGAAAAATCAAGCTGGTAGTCCTGGTTTTGGGATCCAGAGGAAAATCTCTATGTATATGTGTTTTATGTGTTATGCTCTCGGATTGTTTATTTCCTGTGTTTTAGAATTCGTATGAAGGTAATTTCTATACAGGGTTAAAACCTACAGTAAAATTGAACTCACTCAAGGAGGGTTGCCATGATGGGTTGGTGTTGAATATCAGAAAACGTAATTGGATGCTCAAGGTTGATACCACCAGGGAAGGGGCAGATGTTAGTTGGCCATTTGGGATTAACTTGCTTGAATGCGATAGTGAATTCTTAAATGTCTATGCTCTTCACGGGCTTGAACTTCTCCAGTGTAATATTCTTAGAAGACTCATTTTTTTCACACCAACAATCCCATAAATAAACTCTAAATAGACCCATGGGGCAATGAAGGAAGAAACATCCAATAGAAAATGTAAAACTGATGAGGAAACAACATAACATAATTTGGTAAGAGGCATATTTTCTGCAACATTGACAAGAAAATTATGGGAGCCATCTTCCTTCTCCTCGTCAACCTTCAAGAAATCTGTTAGAGAAGTGCAAGTAGTTGTTGCAAGGGATCTCAAAAACATTTGGGTCACATTAGCAATGACTATCAAGATTCTCAATGTCTCTCATCCCCTCCTTTCATACAAACCCCATCAACATATCTGACAGGTCTCCACTCTACAACAAAATACAACAACTAATTATTAGGTTACTCAATAAAAAAAATAACTAATTACTATGCCACCTAATAAACCAAAAATATATGTCAATTGAAACCCCTAAAATCTCATGCTCAAATTGAACCTCTGAACTGTATTAGTTTAGCAAAGAAAACCCAACTTAGATTCTAAGGCATGTACCTTCTATAAGAGCTCTAACTCTCCTTAAGATCCTCAAGGAAAATTTATATATAAAAGGAAAAACCAAAAGCAATACTCTATGGTATCTATAACGAGGACATTGCATTCAGGACGAGCATTTGCATAGGTAGCAAATACTTGACATGTGAGAGCATATATTCCCACACCACCCCGCAAAACAGTGTGAAGAAATCACATTCATTTAGTGTCTCACAATGAAAATCGATATCTAAACTGAGCAACACACAAGGTAAGCACACAACAATCAAAGAAACTTAGAAAAACATGGTTAACAAAGCCCTTGACATCTCAAACAAATGGGTGTATACTTAGCAAGGAAAATGGTGAATATACTTGTCATAAACAACTTGAGGGCATGGACACAGGATGAAATACAAGCCATACTTGTCCCTAGCATAACCGTTTTTTATTAGAGATGGAAACTTTTAAACCCTAGTCCATGATTGTAGAAATTTCAAGAGAACAAATTCCAAATCAATGATAAAATGGAAATATGGATGCATTAGAGAAATTTAGAGGTAAAAAATGGGCCTCAAAATAAAAATTTACAACAAAAATCAATTTTCTAAGAACCAATACGATTGGGGGATGATTCACCACATTTGGAGTAAAAAGGTAAAAAGATTAAAAGAAAGAAAGATAAAAAACTACTTTTTCAACTCATATTTTCAACTTATCTCCCTACCATTTTACTCAAATTTCGAGTGTGAGCACTCGTTGAATGTGGAATATAAATTTTCATCCAATTAGTACTCATGTAGGATACTTTTGATGGACCCTACTACACAAAAATGTGGAATGCATGAGAAAACATTATTGCAAACATGTTTTCTGTGTATTTCACATTCTTCGTGTAGTAGGGTCCATAGAAAGTATGCAACATGGGTATTCCTTAAATGAAAAATTAAATTCTGCATCCAACCAGTGCTCCCACTTGAAATTTGAGTAAAATCGTCGGGAGATAAGTTGAAAATACGAGTTGGAAAAGTAGTTTTTTTTTTCCCTCCAAAACTTCATGAGGCAATCTAATCTTATTTTATTTCTTCCACTATTATTTTATAATATTCCTTAGGAGGCCTATTTTAAACATCAAAATTTCTCTAATTTACTTGGTCATGCCACTTCAATCTTAAATGGAAAGATAGCGGTGGTAAAAATGCCATAAATTCCTTTAAAAAACACAAAGAATTGCAAAAATATCTTGGATGAGAACCTTTCTAAAGACAAATTTAACTGCCAAAGCCATATAGAATCGGCCCTTGCCTCTTCATGTCATATAAAACATCCATCGTTGTAATAGTCTTATTTTTGGAGTGTTTTGTGCAGCTTCATCCCAAGAAAAGGGAGCCAATTGTCCTCCTCTCATGCGCACCAATTGTTTATTTTAAACCTCAGTCTCTGACTAAGGGAGCATAGCAAGAACACACAAACAGATTCATCTATGTACGCAACACGATGGGCTTGCATTCTCAAATTTAATGTAGCTTTCGTTGTGGTAGGGTTTCGATTTTGAATTGGGCAAGGTTTTTGTTTCAAATTCTACAAAGAGCATCGAGGATAAAGATGAGTGGTATTTTTCTCACTTTGTTTCACACGAAGCGTTGTGAACAAAGAGTGCGGTGACAATATAGTAGCGCTTCCTTTTCTGTCGAATGATATTTTCACTTTTCGTAACCTCCTACATGTTGACATTGGCTAATATTTGTATTTGGCAGGATTGCACGCTCCAACGTGATGCAACAATCTTGACCTATTTTCGTTGGCATCATTTGGGAGGTACTTGAATGTCATTTTCAATTCGACAGATAATTTCCTTTGCACAAATTTCCGTCAATGTTGTTGCAAAACCCCAACGATATTCCACAACTTTCATGGCATCATTATCATTTGGTCCGAACACGAATTTTTTTTTTTTTTTTTTTTTCACTCGATCAAGAAAAAGGTAAGGCCATAATTTAATGGTTCTTTGTTAATTTTTTTAAATATATTTTTCAATTAAATTTATTTAATATATATTAAAAAAAATTAGAATAATAAATTTATCTATAAAATCAACACAATTTAGGGAATCAACTGCGTTATGTAAGTCATTTATTTATGACCATTTTTATGAGAGGTAGTAGTAACTGACTCATTTCTCATGAAGCAAATGTTTGTGTTTATTATAGATGACTAGATGACATGCATATTTATTTCGATTTATTATTTCTCGCATTTCAACTAATTTAACTAATTAAGAAAAAACCAACAAACAAAATAATTTGGAATCTATAGAAAAATTAACAACAAAAATTCAATAATTTTCTTAGATTTATTGTGACAAACTATTCTAGTGGAATATCCACATCAATATAGAGATAACTTCCTTTCCTTCAATGATTTATCTTATATTTTCCACTATTCATTGGAAACTACTTCCCAAATAAAATACAAATGAAAAATATTAAATATTGTGACTCAGAACTCAAGCAAAAGCCCAGAAGAACAATTTTCTTCTATATTTGCAATGGTCCACTCTAGAGTTTCTTCTTCTATATTTGCAATGGTCCACTCTAGAGTAATGTGTTTGTGCTACCTTAAGTAACTGATTGGGAAAGTTTTCCTTATTTGATTTCCAATTTGTTATATGACTTATTAATATATTTCAAAAAAAAATTAAACCTCAACTCTAAATTTATTTATGTTTTTAAAAACATATTTTAAATTAAAAAAATACAAGATCTAGCTAAAAATTGTTAGAGTGAAAAACTCCAAAACTTAAAATAAATAAACAATACCCAAAATCAAACAAGTAATCTTTCTTTGACTTTTGATCGGAAGCCTCAAAGTGTCACGTTCTCAGCCACACAGTTCCGTATTACAATACCCAAATCAAACAAGTAATCTTTCTTTCACTTTTGCTCGGAAGCCTTAAAGTGTCACGTTCTCATCCACACAGTTCCGTAATATTTTTTTCCTCATGTCAACCTAAACGCATGAATTTTAAGCAATGCAATGTGAGGAAGTTTAAATGTAGGATCAACAAGTTATTTAGACTTTCTTATCAACCCATTTTGTTTGTGTGTCTTTCTAATTAACCTATGAAGTAATTATTATTAACAAGGTTAATAATAGCTTTTAATAAATTTCAAAATGATTTGTTTCCCTTATACGATTACATATCCGTCATTTTAATTATATATTTTCGTAAAATTGGATGTGTTTGCTCACATTTTTGTCTTTCAATTAGATATTTTTGTAAATTTGGATGTGTTTTTGTTTATTAATTTAATTAAATTAACATAGATTTATTTCAATTTTGGATTTATTAAGTATTTAGAGATTACAACCAAATTTCTTTTTAAGTGTAAAATTTGAGAAAAGACTATGAAGTAATTTCACTTTCTAGTTGTGTTTTCTCTCTTAAGGATTTTCCAAGTAAACGTTTGTGTCTGTTATGGATGACATGCATATTTATTTCAATTTACTATTTCTCGCATTTCAACTAATTTAACTAATTATGAAAAAAACAAACAAACTAAATAATTTGGAATCTATAGAAGAATTAACAATAAAAAATTCAATAATTTTCTTAGATTTATTGTGACAAACTATTCTAGTGGAATGTCCACATCAATATATAGATAACTTCCTTTCCTTCAATGGTTTATTGTATATTCCACTATTCATTAGAAGCTACTTCCCAAATGGGATACAAATGAAAAATATTAACTATTGTGACTCGGAACTCAAGAAAGAGCCAAGAAGAACAATTTTCTTCTATATTTCCAATGGTCCACTCTAGAGTAATGTGCTTGTGCTACCTTAAGTAACTGATTGAGGTAGTTTTCCTTGTTTGATTTCCAATTTGTTATATGACTTATCCAATATGTTGGGCAAGTGATTTTCTACACTCTCCTACATGAAGCAAGTGTTGAAGGAGAAATTTTGAACCATTTGGAACCTTAGCCTACCCCATTTCCCAAGTGAGAAGCTCCTTAGACTTGGTTAATGAGCTCAAATTCAGTGGTTGTTTCCATGGATGATGAGTCTTAAGAAAATATGAGAAAAATAGTTTCTATTGGATTCATAATTATATTGAGAGGCATGGGGTGAATCACTATAATGACAAATTTTACTTATCTAAATCCAATCAAACATCACAAAACATCAATCCCATAAACTAAACAAGTAACACAAGATATACATGGAAACCCTTATAAGTGAAAACCAGAAAAAAAACTTCTTTATATGAAAGATCTTGTAGGTACCAACCTATCATTACATCAATTTGTAGGCACTAACCTACGAGAGACATTAATGTTCTCGTAGTTTTGTAGGCACCAACATATAAGATACACCAATCCACTTTACTTCTTTGTAGGCATCAATCTACTAGAAACACCAATACCCTTTGTTTCTTTGTAGCCACCAACCTAAAAGTGACACCAATCCCCTTTGCTACTTTGTAGCCACCAACCTATATGAGAAACCAAACCCCTCTATTGCTTTGTAGGCTCCAACTTACAAGTGACACCAATAGCCTCTGGTTCTCTATAGGCACCAACCTACATGTGACACCAATCCCCTCTGCTGCAAATATTGTAGACAAAAACCTACTTCACCTAGTCTTCTTTCCTCTTCTCAATGTTTATTAGCTGCTTCTTCTTTCATCAAGTCTTCTTGTCACTTCTACCTTCACTAGGTCCATTAATTATTTCATCCTTCACTAGGCATACTTACTACTTCTTCCTTGGATTATTTTGGATTCTTGTCAAGAATGAACTTGCACAACCTAGCATGTATCCAATTTTACAAATCTAGTGCTAAAACTTCTACCATAGGTACCTAGAGAACTCTTCTTTGTCTCCTCCATGTTTCATAGTATGCTACATATCAGAAATAATGTTGTAAGAAAATTTCCAAGCTAACATATTTGAAGCATGTTTCAAGAGAATTCAGGAACACTTAATCCCTCATATCATATCTTGAAAATTATAGTGAAATAAGGTTAGAAAGCTAGACCACAAGTACATTGAAATCATTTCTATGTCTCCTCCATATTTCATAGTATGAAACTTCTCAAAAAGAAACTTGTATAAGAAATCCAAGTTGACCTTTTTGAAGCATTCTTAAGAAGCATTCATGAACACTAACTTTTTCAAATCATATCTCCCATATTATAGTGAAGCAAAGCATTATATTTATACCACAAGTATTTGGAGACCTCTTCTCTACCTCCTCTAGATTTTAGGTATTGAAACATTATACAAAAGAAACAAATGTTGAAAATACCAAGATGGCTAGTTCGAAGTAGATTTTAGGAGCATTCAAGAAGCATAAATTCCTTATGCCATATCCGCAAAATTGTAGTGAACCAAGATCTAAAATTTTAACCACATATACATGAACATATTCTATATTTATACTCCAAATTTTATATTTTGAAACATTTTGTAAGATAAGTTATATCGAAAATACCAAGTTGATACGTTTGGAGAATATTTAAGGAACATTCATGAGGCCTAACCTACTTATAGCATATCTCTTAAATTATAGCAAGATAAGGTATGAAAATTTATTCACACATAAAATAGTTTCTCTCTATCACCTCCAAGTTTCATGGCATAAAACATTATAGATGAAAATTTATAGAAAAAATGCCAAGATGGCTAATTTATCTTATAAATCGCAATTTTGCTTCCACCTTTAGACTCCAAGAATTACCCCAAAAATGATCCCTCGGCACATCTTATGGCCTTAGATTTATTCTTTCTTGTATTGATGTGAAAATGCACATGTATGCCCTTTATTTAGAGTGTTTTTATGTTTACTTATGGGGTTGACTTCTAAAATTGTTTGGGTTGGCATTATTGTACTTTGGTTCGGTCATCTTGATGAATTATTTCAAATCCCCTCATTCCTGTGGAGTTAAAGGGAGTTCCATGTACTATTGTAAAGGTATCAGAATAATATTTTCAACCATATATTCCTTGATCTATTTTGAGCTATGAAATTAGAATAAAAATTCCTTTAAATATTAAGTATCCAAATTAGACATAAAAATTCTGAAAACAATATTCATCTCCAATCTTTATCTTGGACATATGTAGTCTCCCTTTGTCTTTGACATCAATGAAAAAAATATTTCCAATAGTTTCACCACCCTATATTGGATAAGTAGATATTATATTGTAATTTCAATGGAAGGAACCACAATACAAGGGTGATGAGCAACATGAAAAGGATAACAACCCCAACATGTATACCATATATATGTCTAGAATTAACCATTATATGTGAAGGAATTTAATGTATAAGTCACTAATGTAAGATACAAACACTTATATAGCAATAGTTTTAGTAGACTCATCATAGTAGAGCTAGGGGTGAATATGTGTAGAAAGGCTATTGATCCACTAAAAGCTACCATATCATCTCTTTTGGCTATATTGATCCAGGTGGATATTGGTGGCCACTTGCCAAGTCCACCTGGACCCCCACCATTGTCTTTCTCAGCATTTTCAGTTTCCTTAATTGTAGCACAACTTACTATTTTTAGCAGTTTTTCGGGTCCTGAACTTCCGGAGCCGTTTTGAGGCCCTAAACGACGTTTTTTGGGGAATCCAGGGGCAACACGAGTCCATGGAATGGACTCGTGTTGCCCGTTCCAACAATGATAGTGCTCGGATAGATCTTTCTAATGAGCTATTGTACGCGTCAAACGGAGATCATATGCCAAAGTTACGACCCCGGGAAGTTGATGTACCAACTTACCCCCAAACGGGGCCCACAGTTTGGCGTTTCATCTCCTAGGGTTAGGTTTTGGAATGTTAAGGGTTTTCCATTGTTTCTCAACAATAAATAGGCCTTCGAGCCTCATTGTAACACAGTTCAGAGGCATGTAGACATCACATCTCTTCTCAGAGATAAGCTACCATCGCCCTAGCTAGTTTATTTCCATTTCTGATTGTAAGCATATTTCAGTATTTCCTATTAATGAAATGAAGTATTATTTCCGCTGCATCTTTGTGTATATGGTTATCTCTGTGATTTGTTGCGTTCCTGTTTAAATCTGGATCAGTGGTATCGGAGCGGTCTACTTTTTCTCTGTTTTTCTTTGCATGTCCCCAACAAGGTCGGGATATAAGGAGTTAGGGCTCGAACTGGTTGAACCTTTGCAAGACCAGCCTCGCAAATCCCGACGGCCTCCCATGGCGGACGAGAAGAAAGACGAGGGGGCAGGAGATCCCATCAAAATCTTGCTCGAAGAAGCGCTCGAGCGACAACGGAACGCGATGATGGACAGCTTTGCGCAAATCCTTCAGCGGCTACCCAGAAGCGGCGCATCGGCTTCCAGCAGCTCCTCTGGAAACGCCACACCCTTTAAGGTACAAGTTAATTTTGAAATCCCCATATTCGAGGGTCAGATAGACGCCGATGCTGTAGATAAATGGTTAAATCTGCTAGAGGGTTATTTTTCTGTTCATGAATTTTCGAGTCGGGAAAAGATTGTTTTTGCTCTTCTCAAAGCAGCCCCCCACGTCAAGGACTGGTGGGAAACCTACTGCGAGCAGAAGGATGAAAGTACTGGCTCACTATTTTCAGCCGCACCCACCTGGGATTCGTTCCGGGATGCCATCAAGGAGCAGTACTACCCTGTCGGGAGCTATGAGGATGAATACATAAAGTGGACCACGCTGCGGCAGGGAAGGGACCAAGACGTGCCGGAGTTCACCAATCTTTTCCATACCCTTCGCACAAAGTTGGGTATCAAGGATTCGGAGCAACATTTGATACTCAAATACCGTGGCTGCCTGCACAAGTACATTCAGGAAGAAATACAGTTCCTAAACATCCCCTCGCTCGGCGCAGCATACCGGTATGCCGTCAAGGTCGAGCAGAAGTTTAAACAAAAGAAGCGAGACTTTGGATTTGCGAATCCAAAGCAGGGGAAAGGTGCCCCTAAACCACAGAACAAAGGACAAAGCCAAGGCGGGACAGCCCAAGACAACCAGCCGAAGCTGCAAGCAAAGAACAGCACCGCGAAGCCGAGAAAGGACACTGGAAAATGGTGCGAGTTCCATAAGAGCTCCACTCACAACACAAGTGAGTGTCGGGCCAAGCAGTCACTGGTGGCTGAGCTAAAGGTTTCAGAATCAGATGCATGTTCTGACTCTGAGTCAGAACCCGATAAGGGGTATGAAAAAGGGAAGCAGATCATTGATGCGGACCCCAGTGCCACTGTTGCTACCGCAAAGATCCAGAAAAATGAACCCGAAGATCCAGAGGAGGAGGAGCGTCTCTTTCACTCCCAGATGTGGGTAAAGGGCTCCCCGATACAATTCATTGTTGATAGCGGGAGTCAAAAGAACCTCATTTCGGCAGAGGTCGTGAAGCGGTTGGGCTTACCGACCACAACACATCCACAACCATACACCATTGGGTGGCTTCACCAAGGACGAGATCTTCGCGTGAGCCAGCAGTGTCGCCTTCCGTACAACATCAAGCCCTTCACGGATGAGGTATTGTGTGACATTGCTCCCCTTGAAGTTTGTGATGTATTACTAGGACAACCATACTTGTGGAAGCGACATGCTATGTATGAATCAAGGCCCCGTGGTCTTATTATCACATTGGGAAATAAGTTGTTCAGGATACCAGAGGTAGCACCACCTGCTGCCATCTCTTTGATTACTGCAAAACAATGCAGTAAGATCATTTCCAAGACCAGGAAATTTGTTTTCCTGATGATACGCCCTCAAGGGAAGAAGAAGACAGTGGCCGCGGCCTCCAAACGGGGTCCCTCTGCACGGCAGCTGCAGATGGACAAGATTGTGGAGGAGTACGAAGACATCTTCACCTCCCCGGCAGGGGTTCCTCTGCACTGTCAGGTCAAGCACTCCATCGATCTGACCCCAGGTGCGCCGCTACCCAATGGACCAATTTATCGGCGCTCCGTTCTGGAGAACAATGAAATCAAGAGGCAGATTCAGGAGCTCCTGCAGAAAGGTCACATCCGTCCGAGTTCTTCGCCCTGTGGGAGCCCGATAGTGTTGGTACAGAAGAAGGATGGGACGTGGAGACTCTGTATTGACTATCGGGCGCTCAACAAGATCACTGTCCGTAATAGGTACCCGATCCCGCGGATTGATGACCTCCTAGACCAACTAAAGGGGGCGAAATATTTCAGCAAGATCGATCTGAAGTCAGGATATCACCAGGTACCAATCGAACCTTCAGATGTGTGGAAGACCGCCTTCAAATCCAAGGAGGGCCTCTTCGAATGGTTGGTCATCCCTTTCGGATTGATGAATGCTCCTGCAACCTTTATGAGGCTAATGGATGACATCTTGCGGCCATTCACCAACTCCTTTGTAGTAGTATACTTGGATGACATTCTGATCTTCAGCCAGAGTTGGGAAGAGCACCTCCACCACATCCGACAGGTTCCCCAAACACTGCGGCAACACAAGCTATGTGCCAATTTGGAGAAATGCACTTTTGGCATGACCGAGGTTCAGTATCTGGGATACATCATTGATGAACAGGGGGTGCATGTCGATCCAGCCAAGGTCCAAGTCATTCGGGATTGGCCCTCTCCAACCACTCTAACAGAGCTCCGCAGCTTTCTAGGTCTTGCCAACTTCTACCGCAGGTTTGTGTTGGGGTTTTCTCATATTTCTTGGCCCTTGAGTCAAGTCACCAAGGGCGGGGCGAAAGCAAAATTCTTTTGGTCTGAATCTCAACAGAAGGCATTCAGGGAGTTGAAGGATCGCCTCTGCACGGCACCAGTGCTCGCGTTACCAGATTTACAACAACCATTTGAGGTCGAGACAGATGCCTCTGACTATGCTATTGGGGCAGTCCTTACTCAACATGGACATCCAGTGGCATATCACAGTGAAACACTTTCAGACACAGTCCGGAAGTACCCCACTTATGATAAAGAGATGTATTCCATTGTACAGGCCTGCCGACAATGGAAGCATTACATTTTGGGGAAGGAAACGGTCATCCACACAGACCACCGACCTCTGCAGTTCATACAGACCCAAGGGAAATTGCAGAATGATCGCCATCAGAAGTGGTCTACATACCTGCAACAGTTTCACTTGAATATAAAGTATAAAAAGGGCAGCACCAATAATGTTGCAGATTGCCTCAGTCGACCACCGATCATGGCGCTAAGCACCGTGCTCAACTCTTGCGGGCACGAGACTTCTGATTGGCCACTTCTCTACAAAAGCGACCCAGAATTCGGCCACACATACCAGACACTCCTGGAGGGTCGGCAGGTTGCAGATTTTCACCTCCAGGATGCCCTATTATGCCACCTCGGTCACCTTTGTGTTCCTTCAAGCGAGCGTGCCAAGATGATTTGGGAAGCACACTACAGTCGGGCTGCTGGGCATTTCGGGGTTGAGAAAACAGTGGCAGTACTGCAAAATTATTTCTATTGGCCGAATCTTCGCCAGGATGTTGGGAAGTACATCTGATCATGTACTGCCTGTGCCATTGCCAAACCGACCATTAAGAAGCAAGGCCTCTATACCTCGTTGCCTGCCCCTAGTCAACCTTGGGAATCCATCTCCATGGATTACATGTCAGGCCTTCCTTCCACTAAGCATGGAAATGACTGTGTTTTTGTGGTCGTTGACAGGTTCTCAAAGATGGCCATTATGATGGCCTGCAAGAAGAATATCACAGCAGAAGCAACTGCTAAACTCTTCTTCGAACGAGTGTGGGTGCACTTTGGGATCCCACAGTCTATCATCTCAGATCGGGACAGTCGGTTTCTCAGCACATTTTGGTCCAGTCTCTGGTCAATGCTGGACACCAAACTCACGAAGTCCACAGCCTTCCATCCTCAGACTGATGGCCAGACAGAGGTTGTCAATAGGATGATTGTGCACATTCTGCGCATGTATAATTCAAAGCATCCACGCACATGGGACAAGAGCCTCCCCTATGTTCAGCACAGCTACAACCGAGCTCTTCACAGCTCCACTCGCCATAGCCCTTTTCAGGTGGGTTTGGGATTCCAGCCACTATGTCCCATTGATGTGGCCATGCCACTTGCAGCCACTCACATGAATTCAGCTCATGTCCAGTCCGAAACAGATAAGGCCACCAGCTTCATTGAGCGCATCCAACATATTCGCCAGCAGGTCCATGACATTCTTGAGAAATCAAATGCCAAGTACAAGCAGCGCCATGATCAACATCGGGTGCCACACAAGTTTCAGGTGGGCGACAAAGTCTGGTTGCATTTGCAAAAGGAACGCCTTACTGGAGCCTATCGGAAATTGAGACCACTCCGATATGGTCCTTACACCATTACTAAGGCTATGGGAGACAATGCATTTGAGCTCAGCATTCCCCCATTCCTTGGCCTGCACCCAGTGTTCAATGTGGACCGCCTTCGGCCATACTTTCCACCATTGCTAGACACATCCGACATTGCAGAACAGCTTAAACCCACAGAATTAAATCCAGATTGCATGGAACAAGCTGCAACTGATCGGACCATGGACACACAGATCAAGAACACTCGCCAACAGAATATCCAACTGTATCGAGTTGTCAAAGCAGGCCAACTCCTTCAGCAGGGCAAGTGGCTCACCAGGGAACAAGTTCAGCAGAAGTTTCCTCATCTCATGGAGGAGCTCAACGCAATGGCGACCATTGCTTCCTAAGGGGGGAGGAATGATCCAGGTGGATATTGGTGGCCACCTGCCAAGTCCACCTGGACCCCCACCATTGTCTTTCTCAGCATTTTCAGTTTCCTTAATTGTAGCACAACTTACTATTTTTAGCAGTTTTTCGGGTCCTGAACTTCTGGAGCCGTTTTGAGGCCCTAAACGACGTTTTTTGGGGAATCCAGGGGCAACACGAGTCCATATAGTGCTCGGATAGATCTTTCTAATGAGCTATTGTACGCGTCAAACGGAGATCATATGCCAAAGTTACGACCCCGGGAAGTTGATGTACCAACTTACCCCCAAACGGGGCCCACAGTTTGGCGTTTCATCTCCTAGGGTTAGGTTTTGGAATGTTAAGGGTTTTCCATTGTTTCTCAACAATAAATAGGCCTTCGAGCCTCATTGTAACACAGTTCAGAGGCATGTAGCCATCACATCTCTTCTCAGAGATAAGCTACCATCGCCCTAGCTAGTTTATTTCCATTTATGATTGTAAGCATATTTCAGTATTTCCTATTAATGAAATGAAGTATTATTTCCGCTGCATCTTTGTGTATATGGTTATCTCTGTGATTTGTTGTGTTCCTGTTTAAATCCGGATCATATATCCTCCCATTCATATTCCATTTTTAAAGTAAGTGGACCTTGAATTAGAACCCATTGGAGTGGATATACCCATTTTAAAATTTAAAATCTAATCACAAATATAGATAAAGAATCAACAAAGGCATAGGTGGCAACATAATGATTTTAACTATAGCTTCTAGAACCAAATAAAAAGTGGGATCAAGAAGTAGTTACATCAATTAAATATCCATAGTGAGAAGTCCCACTAATGGTGGGGAACCAAGCACTATAAGAAATTATGGATTGATAACTTGTTCTAGTAGTTTACTTATAATTGTTTTGTAACTTATGAATCTTATCTGTCATATTTGACCTTACTGTTTACTAAATGTTTTATCTTTTTTTGCATGGGGTCTTCACTCAATGAAATTTCGCTATATATTGATAAGTACCTCCCAACATACTTTTTTTGAACTCATCACTCTTCTAATAAACCTTTCCAATAAAAAACATTTTCTTTTATTGGATGCCCCTTTTTATATCCGTAAATACTTATAAACCCATAATATCATATAAAACCTTTCCCCTACCACCCAACCAACAAATAAACTATATTAACATTATTTTTCAAAATTTCGAACCCCTTTATTAATGAAAGTGATAAGATAATGGTCTACAAGGTGAAGCCAATATGATATTTTGTTGATTATTATTGCATTATAAAATCTCTTATTATGTACCATACACAAGACTCTCTTGAATAATTAGTAGGATGTACCTATTAACCATTTGCACAAAAGCATGAAGAAAAAGCTAACATAACATGTTGAAGAGATGTAATGTGAATGACATATATTAAATAATTGATATTACTTCATTCTTGATCTCTCCTTGACGTTCTCCTCCAAACTTACCAAATTAATTAATTAGCAATTAGAATTAGAACTAAATTTGAATATGGAAGGCATTCCCTTGAAAAAGATATTACTTAATCAATTGAGTTTGAATAAGGAGGTGTAGCCATAGTTTTGGTAGGGGTATACAGATGATAGATGTGTTTAAAAAAATCGATACATCCTACTTTTTCTTTAGCATGTCATAGGTGTAGTGAATAACCAGTTCTACTTCAGCGTTTCAAAGGACTACAAAGAAGCTTTGATTATAAGTAATGCTGAAAATTTAATCGTGGGTATTTACTCACCACCTCTACCTCAACTTGTTATGATTTCATTATATATTGTAAAGCATCTCTAAAAATTCTCTATAAAACTAAATGAGGAATATATAGAAGTGAACAATCGTTATGCTCCACTCCAAAAATCTTGAAGGATTGTTAAGTTATGTTTTTAGCATTTGTTATTATTAGAGAATTAGAGAGATGCACAAGAATGAAACTATTTCTCATTGAGCAAACTTCTTGGACAACCAATACAT
Organism: Pinus tabuliformis; assembly: GCA_031772625.1. Classification (NCBI taxonomy): domain Eukaryota; kingdom Viridiplantae; phylum Streptophyta; class Pinopsida; order Pinales; family Pinaceae; genus Pinus; species Pinus tabuliformis. Next base: position 533,246,446 of record CM062810.1, on the reverse strand, counting down.
TATTTAGGCACACATAGGTAGACTCTAGGACGATCTAGATCCAAATAATTTGGATCACCAACTCACAACACCAACTACGAAAGCACAACTCATGACAGATAGACTCAAACATTAACAACGAGAAAACAACTCATCAACTCTATCTAGACTCACCATTTCGACATTATTCCAACATCCCCACTTAAAGGAGAAATTGATTTTCAACAATTCCTAATTGTCATCAGCATATTTCAAAGTTCATCTTTCTAAGAGGCTTGGTAAAGATCTCAGCTACATTGTCACTTGTATTGCAATAGACTAAATGACTCTCATTTGATTGTATCTTTTCTCTTACAAAATGATGTTGGAATTCAATATGTTTTGTTCTGGCATGATAAACTGGATTATTTTCCAGCTTTAGGGAACTCTTGTTATCACATTTTATGCTTTTTGGTCCTCTTTGCTTTTTTCCAACATCTTCAAGAATCCTCCTTAACTAAATGGCTTCACAAGTTGCATTGGTCAAGGATTTGTATTATGCTTCTGCGGATGACAAAGAAATAGTTGGTTGTTTCTTGCTGCTCCATGATACGATCCTCGATCCTAAATTGAATGCATATCCAAAGATTGATCTTCTATCATGAGGATTTATAGCCCAATCTGAATAAAAAAAACCTACCAACTCAACATCAAATTCATCAGTATACAAAATACCAAAATAAAGTGTTCCCTTCATATATGGAATGACTTTCTTTGTTGCTTTCCAATGGATTTTGCAAGGCTTAGCCATAAAATGACCAAAGATACCGATAGAATACACTATATTTGGTCTGGTAGGGGTGAGGTAGTTCAAACTTCCCACCAATTGATGATACAAAGTTACATTCACTTCTTTAGATCCATCATCACTGTACAACTTGGCATTCTATTTCAAAGGAGCAGACATTGGTTTTCATTCAAACATATGGAATCTTTCAAGGATTGTCCTTGCATATTTTCTTTGTGTGATGATTTTCTTACTAGATTCCCTCCAAATTTCAAGACCCAAACAATAATGCAATTCATCAAGATCCTTCATTTCAAATACCCATGACAACTTAATTTTTAATTTCTTCAATCAACATGAATTCATTTCCTGTTATGATAAGATCATCCGTATATAAAGATATCAAGGAAATATTCCCATGTTCATCTTTCTTGATGTACAAGTTCATATCAATTCTACTTCTCACAACAATGTTTTCATAAAAGAATGAATCAATTTTCGCTTACTAGGATTTTGGTGCTTGTTTTAAACCATACAAAGCTTTCTTTAACCTGCAAAAAAGGTTCTCTTTTCCCTATTTTACAAACCCTTCAGGCTTAACCAAATAAACTTCTTCTTTAAATTCACCATTCAAGAAAGAAGATTTGACATCTCACTAATGCATTTTCCAAAGAGAAATTGTAGCTAATGCAATCATTATTATAATTGTATTAATTTTAGCTACGGGTGCAAATTATCTTCATAATCGATGCCTTATTCTTGTGATTATCCTTTTGTAACCAATCAAAATTTATACTTATCAATACTTCCATCAACATTAAACTTTGGTTTGAAGAACCATTTGCATCCTATGGGAACTTTATCTATGGGCAATTTTGTTATTCCCATGTGGAATTCTTCATTATAGAGTTGTATTCCTCATCCATTGCATCTCTCCATTCTTTATATTCATTAGATTCTTCATAACTTGAAGGTTGTACAACATTCATAACATGAGAGATCAATGCATAATAATTATACCTTATAGGTGGCTGAATTTGACATGATGTCCTCCTTGGATTTTTATTGCTTTCATCCTTCTTTCTTCTTTGTGGAGTCTCTTGTCCTCTTCTTGGAGTGTCATGACTGCTAGATGCTTCATGCTCTTGAATTTGTACCTATTTTTGTACCAGTTGTTGTACCTATTGTTGTACATGTTTCTTTTCTTGTTTAAAACTTGCTTCTATTTCGACATAATCATCAATATCATGCCATACACTTGTGTTATTCATTTTATCATCTTCATTTTCATTTTCATGAAACACCACATCCCTACTTGCAAGCAATCTATGTGAACTGAGATCAAACAACTTGTATCATCACAATAACCAATGAATGTGCACTTAATTGATTTTTCATAAATTTTTCTTCTTTCATCTTTTGGAATATGTGTGAATGCCTTGAATCGAAAAACTCTTAAATGATTCACTTTTCATTTATATCCATAAAATGCTTCAAAAGGTGTTTTCATATCTAAACTTTTGGTTGGACTCCTATTTTTCAAATAAACAAAAATATTAATATCTTCAGCCCAAAAACAATTAGAGATATTTTTACCTTAAATCATGCTTCAACACATTCCATTAGTGTTATGTTTTTCCTCTCGGAAAATCCATTTTGCTGAGGTGTATGAGACATTGTAAATTGTTGTAAAATCCCATGAATTTTACAATATTGATTGAATGCTCTTGATTTGTATTATCCCCCCTGATCAGATCTGAGAATTTTGATGTATCTGCGAGTTTGTTTTTCCACCATGTTTTTGAATTCCTTAAAGTATTCAAAAACATCACTTTTATTTCTTATGAAATAGACCTAAGTATATCTAGATCTATCATCAACAAAAATAAGAAAGTACAATGCTCCTACAAGAGATTTAGTTTTCATAGTTCCACATACATCAGTATGAATTAATTCAAGTATTTCTCTTTGTTTTTTTCTTCATGTACAGGAAATTCCTCTCTATGTTGCTTTCCAAGTGCACATGCTTCACATTCAACATGATTGTTCTTCATAACGGGAAGGCCTTTAACAATTATTTTTCTTTCAAGTAACATTAAATCATTGTGATTTAAAAGTCCATATCTTTGATGCCATAACTCTTCTATTGACATTATTGTAGATTCCAATGCTTTATGCCCTGTCCTAGTCCCATCGACATTATACAATCCTCCAACTCTAGTACCTGTGGCAATAACCTTGTAGCGATCTTGGGTATCTTTTACAACACACTGTGATTTGACAAATTCCATCTTTAGATCTTGATCAACAATAATAGGAAAATAAATTAAATTATTTTTTATACCATGAACATACATCACATCTTGGATTTGTCTCTCTTATCCATTAGGCAACATCACATCTATTATTTCATAACCTTGAACTTTAAGGGATGCCTTATCTCCTAGATAAACACATGTTCCATTAATATTCTCATGATATTCATAAAACCAATATTTATTACAAGACATATGGAGTGATGCACCAGAATCAATGAACTGAGCATTCACATCATCAGTCTCAACAGACAATTCAACATCAGAAACAAACAATCTAAGATTTTTAAATCCAACATTAATTGAGGTGTTTTTTTCCATAAGATTCCCATTATGCCTTTTGTTTCTCTGTTTAGACTTATTATATTTTCTTTTATAAAAATATTTAGCATGATGTCCAACTTTTCCACAATAATAACAATCATCATTTCTCTTATCATGAACTGGAAATTTAGATTGTGTCATACCTTTCTTATTTTCTTGAAACTTTCCTCTGCTTTTGTCCCATGGCTTGCTTTTGTATGGTTGCTTACCCTTGGCTACTAGTGCTAAATTTGAGTTGTTTGAGCCCAAATTGAATTTCTTCATCCTCTCTTCCTCTTGTAGAAGAATACCTATAAATTCATCAAAAGTAGGAGGCTTCTCTCTAGTTGAAATACTTGAAACAAAAATTTGATAATCTTGCACTAAGCCATTTAATGTGATGGTGACCAAGTCAGTATTGGACACCTTTTCACCAATATCTCCTAACTTATCAACAAGCTCCTTGAGACGGGAAATAACATTGCTTATACTTTCATTGGCCTTCATTTCAATTGACAAAAGCTTGGTGTTCAAAAACAAGATCTAGTTGGTATTAAATGCTTAATACAAGCTTTCGAGAACACCCCATGTTTGATGAATGATGTTATCGTTAACAGACATTCATAACAACACTTTTTCTTTTGTTTCCTGTTTTTCTCAATCTGGAATGACAACAACATCAATGGGTTTGGGCTCTGCCCCACTCACTATGGACCACAAATTATTTCCCTTTACAACTGTTAATACCTTAATTTTCCTATTTAGATAATTTCCTCCGTCAAGTCTCGTGGACTCATTCAATTAAATTTCAGCCAAAAAAATTGACAAAATGAAAACAATCTTTCTTCAACTGACAAAAATCTTGCAACCAAATCCACCCTATCTGCAATCGAATTCATCAAATCCAAAACCAAATACACCGAATCTAGAAAAACCAAACTCAATCTTATTTCAAATAAAAACCAAAGTCAAAAAGTACTCCTTATTTCTCCTTTTTATCATAGCCCATTGACGTTCCAAAAACAAACTTGATATGAATTCTTTTCACCAAACATTATAACCATAAAAAAACATAGTTTAATCCTTATGTCTCCCTTTACGTTCACCACAAAAAGCACTTTCCTATAAAAATATTTAATACTACCCCACATTACTTCAACAAATAATGAATTAGTTCGCGATGAGAGTGTACTATTCAACGGCCGCAAATACAGATGACTTCTTCACATGCGACCTAGATTATCTTTCACGCGTTCATGGATTAGGCTCACCATCGGCTAGAGAGATGAACGGTGGAAACTCTATAAGCTTTTAGTGGCGCAAATAGGTTTTCGGCCTCTTAGGCGACAGCTAATCCAATGACAAGATTTATAGCTACACCTTTTTTTGACAGAGGCCCTATCCACGCAGCACACACACCAGCCGCACTCTCCTTCGATCAAACTATAGGCTGCCTGTCGAAGCACTTCTGGCTGGGGGTTACACAGGCTCCCTTGATGGGTTTTCAAACAGGGCGACAAACCCTTCAACTCACACTCAACTCGGCATAAAAGACGGAGGGCATAAAAAACAACACCGTCCTCCACACTACCACGATGCTAGCAACCACAGGCCCGTCTCTGCAACCGGCGATCACATCCAGATCGCACACAAAGAATATCCTTACGAACAACAGATTTCACCGCAACAGAAATTTGTCACCACCTCAGATTATTAGAGATCCCGTCACAACAACGGGAACCGAGCTTAGAAAAACAACCCGGCAAACCTACAAGATCTGTCCTCAAATCTTTAAGTTCACACCACCCTCACCTCTCTTGTCCTCAGATCTTTAAGTTCACACGACCCTCACCTTGATACCATATTAGAGAATAGAAATAAGAATGAAACTATTTCTCAGTGATTAAACTCATAATTAGATAAATTCTAAAATAATTTAGATTCAAATGAACACAAGCATTAACTACTAATTATAAAGACATAATTCATAACAGATAAACACAAGCATTAATTACTAAACACAACTCATCAACTCTATCCAAACTCACCATTTCAACAATATTCCAACCATTAATATCAACCTATAAATATTCATTAAAACGATCTGCCTATCACAAAATAGAGTAGTTGTACCAAATTCTTCATAATGGGAGTGGCATGATGGAACATTTTTTTGTTAAGTGAAGATAGGAAAGAAAATGCTAGATAAACAATGATAAATCATACATATAATTAATGCATCTACAAAGAGGCGTTAATGATTGAATTTCCCCTTATAACTATGAAATAAAACTGCAAGGCTAATAAGCATCGATGCTGGTGGTGTCACACGACAGGTTGTTGAAGAAGTTTCTAAAGTAAGCCATTGAAAATGTTTCCCAAGTAATGGAAATTAAGAAAATAATGAATATAGAAGCACTAATTCTAGAATAAAACTTCACGCCAATTAACCAATGTTACATCAATTTCAAAATTCCATGAAAATAAAATATTTAATTTTCTAGACGTTTAACTATTTCTACTATAATGAGAATATGCTCCAACGTGGACTATTCTTTTTGAATTATTTATTGAAAAGCTAAACACACGAAACATGTTACGTAACTACTATGGTAGGATAGAAAAAGCGCACCTCATAATACATAATTTGTCTTTGGAAAACCAATTTTAGAAAACCTAACCATGAAAATAAAATATTTAATTTGCTAGACGTTAAACTATTTTTACTATAATGAAAATATGTTCTAATGTGGACTATTTTTTTCAATTATTTATTAATTTATTGAAAGACAAACCCACGAAACATATTATTAGTCTTTACCGCCTATGGCATAGGGCTATGGTAATCCATTTCGATCTAGTCTAATAATTTGACACAAAAATTCATATACCTTCAAATTTTTAAACCATGCTTTGTTATTTATGATGTCCCCACCACATTTCTTTGACCAATCAAGTATAAAATTTTTTTCTATTGACGAATGAGTGAAATTTTCATCTTATTTGGCCTCATATCGAGGCAAGTATGAGGCTGAACTTAGAATAAGTATGGGCAAACTAGAAAAGTTTTTGTTCACACAAACTAATGTTAGCATTAATTTTGAATATTAGATGCTCAGATATATTTGAAAACTATGGCTCCCAAATAGCCTAAGATAAAATAGTGTCCATTGCTTTACATGTACCCACCAATTATGTCTGCATAGGTTCTATCTGGATATAACAGGTGTCATACAGATTGATAGGTGTCATACCAAGTGCCACAAGTGCCATACCAGGTGCCACACACTGTAACATTTGTCTTGTCATAAAACTGCCATCGCATAGCATTGTCATTGTTGTAGAAGCAAACATGAACAACACAAGAAAACAAGAATGGTTATCCAAACAATAATTGCTATCATGTTGTAGTTGCTCTAAGGTTGTGGGTGATCTCTGACCTCTACTGAACTGATGTTGTGGGTGATCTTCGAAAATGAATAACGATAGACTGCTCGGCCTGAGTTCTGCTGAAGTCCTCCCTCTGCTCAGCCTAAGTTCAAAGCAAATTTATGTTAGGTATTTTTCATTCACTCTGCAATTCTCCATAATAAATTTGTATCCCTGTAGCATCCACAACAATTTTAGCTTAATAAAGCCTAGGAATATGATGCTACAACAATTTTAATGGATTTTCTGATTTCTTTCAAATTCAACGAGGACCTGCATCTAACATTGTTGCTTGTTCACACCTCTGGTGCACTTGAACCTTAATGTATGGCTAAACAGGGACATTGTTGCTTATTCACGCATTTGGTGGACTTGAACCTTTTGTGTGTGGTTGAATAGGTGTAGGTCCTCGTTGATTTTGTTAGAAAATCACCTTTAGTCTCGACAACTTAGACACAATTGCTTATTCATGCCTCTAGTGGACTTGAACCTTTGCGTGTGGCTAGAAATATTGTTGTTTTCCCATTGAATTAGGGTTTTGTCACAATGTGAGAGTCATTTTGTTGACAAGTACATTCTGTAAATACCTGTCTTGCTCAAATCCAGTCAAGTTGATGTGGGCATGAATTAATTTTCCATTTGCTAAGGATTTCTGCTTACTGAAACCATGCAACAAATGATATATGTACATGACTCTGCACACTCCATGAGAATGAAAGGGGAATTAATGTTGTTTCTGATGGGATTGTCTTGCAATTGTACTTGTATTTTGGGACAACTACTAGTGGCAACAATAGCCATTTTACGATGAAATTGAAAATGAAGATGAAGGATTGGCATCACCTCAACAACTCAAGACAATTGGGAGGCTGACTTAGCATAATAGAGCTACGGGTCAGCATATTTATCAAATTTCAATTAACCATATATTTAGCATAAATATTTAAATTCATAACAGGAATAACCTTACACCAATGACTTCTATATCTAAATGATTTCTGATTATATCTGTCAGTTTGAGGAAAAACCTTTTTGCATAATTTGATACATAACTAGATAATTTAGTGATGACTTGGAGATTTGTGCATTAGAGTGTTTACTTTATCTAAGATCATGTGAAAGGTTGATTGGCGCATTTGATAAATCTGATCTCACATTCAAATAAAAATGGTAAATCACAAATGCGAAAATTGACTGTGCAGTGTGCAAGAAACGATGTCAAAGAGTGAATGCAGAATGAAGAAACAATGACAAAGAGTGAATTCATAATGAAAATTGATTGTGCAGGAAATGATAGTGAATAATGTAAAGTTGTTTCTTACTTGTTGCTCCACTGTTCTTCCGTTTATCCCTAATCGACCACCCATAAATGTGAAGTAATTATTGTTTCTACAGTTGCGGCTGCTGTGTGAAGCAAGTTGTTGCAGTAGCGATGAGCCTTGCACCCTTCTGCTAAGATGGTGGAGCAGCTTCTTCCATCTCTAGATGATGCACCTCAACCCTCATTCCTTCCCTCAACTCCATATTTCTACTTCTTGCAACAGTGCCGAATTGTTGGATAGGAAATTAACAAAAATACTTTCAACCAGATGGATTCCTTCTGTCAACACCCCACCACAAGATCAATTCCCTTTGAATCGAGAGGGTTTATGCACACAATAAAATAAAATTATTGCTCATTGTTTCCTCAAAGAAGTAACAAAGATACCCTTCAAATTGTCTTCTTTGCTCGCCATATATCACTCATTCCTTAAGAAACACGCCCGCCTAAAAATATCCAGCCAAGTATGAGTTTGAGCTCTTGGAAATCGAATTAGTTAGCTGTGGTTCCGGCCGTCTATCCCCCATTATCAGTGGTCCTACTTTTTGCATACATTGGGTCTTCTGCATTGGCATTTACATGGCTACCACCATTTCATTGTGAGCAGGGGCATTGCACAGAGAGATATTGGCATGCTTCTTCGACCTTGCTAGCATGCTAGGTTATGCATCTGCATCTAATCCACTAAACCCTGACCCCCCTTCACTCGATTTAGTAGTGCATTTATTTTCCTCCTTTCGCTGGATTTAGTAGTACATTGCTTTGCTTCATATCAATTCATATATCAAATGAGATTGGGTATTGAATGAGGAAGGGTCTTAAAGGTTATAGAGAATATTATCACAATATCTTAGGTTGGTTTGTTAAAGGATAGGTTAATAGGCTGTAAAGAGGTATGTGTCATACATGCAAGTGGGTCACACATATGGCACTGTGCATGGTGATCATGGCAACAAGTAAAATGGGGCCCACAACAAGCGAGATGGTAAACTAAATAAATATCATCAATTGGTTACATGGTGAATCCATATGCTGTATAACCGGAGGGCTATTGTATAGTCTTTATTTTGGGTATTGATTGTCAAATCCCCTTTTTTCTTGTAAAGTGGTTGTTGTAAGCATCAGACAGCTTTGTGATCTTTTGGGTGAAACTGCTTCATATATTACTAAGAAAACAATATGTAAAAAGAGAACAACATATGTAGAAGAGATGGGAGTATGGTTTAACTGTTCATTTAAGGAATATATTGTTTTGACCGGACTGTAAGGATAAAATTAAGAAGAAAATTTGCTTATTTGGGGAGAGGTTAACCAAGGAAAATTAAATCGTCCTTGCCTTTTTCTTTCACAATTTCTCCCAAAATAAGCTCCCTGGAGCTTTAGTTGCACACTTGTTAATCATATCATTTTATTCTATTTCTAGATCTGTTGAGACAGAAGTATCACCTATAAGTTTTGGGTGAGGTTTATTCATCATTTTTTAATATCTATAGTTAGAGTTCATCTGCATTGATTAAAGTTTTCATGATTGCATGTCCTCATGCAACCAAGAAGTTAGCTTCGAGAAAGGAGACCGACCTAACTCTTTTCTTTTCAAGTTACATCCTCTACTATGGGCCATCATGAATAGATCAAGGTCTATATGAAAGCGAAATCAAGATTTGGAATTGAGGCTAGGGCAGTCTGAGTTAGAAAAACATAACACATTGTTGACTAACCAAAATGTTCCATTGGGAAACTTCATCATTGTTGAAGATGATGATGATGAAGTTCAACTGTCGTCCACAAGAATATTTGGTCATGATTGTTATCGGGAAAACTAGTGTCCATTCAGAGCTGCTAGTCCCACTAAGACGGGTACCTATCTTAGAAACAAAAAAACTAGTTACTGTGTTTTCCTTTATGAGAGATAGATGAGAGAGAAACAAAGAGTACCAACCTCAGTCTTTTGCTAGTCTCCTTGCTTGTTTCATCTCTCCTTTGATAGAGCTTTTTCCACTCCTTTCTCACTTATCCCGCTTCAAAGAACACCTGTAGAGTCAAAGCAACAAAAGACCATCAAATCATAGAGATCTATAACCATAAACAATGCAGGATCAGAGGTACATTAACCATACAAATTCATATACAAATACAAGATTCAGAGATACAGAAGTATATGGAGGAAAACTCAAATAGCTTTATTGATAGAAGTAGTAGAAGAGAGGCTTACAACCAAGCTGTCTGATCCAACATCATCCTCCCAGCATGAAAGCCCTCTTCACCTCATACAAAGCAAGATCACCCAACAATACAATGTCTCAAAAAGAAACCAACAACACTTCCTTACAAATTACAAAATTCCAGCCTCTTTGGATCTCTAGGATGAGGGATCCATATATAGATATTTGCAGGAGAGTGAGTCAACTTCTGGGATTTTGATTAGTGTCATTTCACTGATAGTTCTTGGTGCCACTTGGAGATTTCATTGATCTCTTACTCATCCTTAGGCGAATTCAGAGAGGCAAGTGTCATATGAGCAGCTTCTAGAAGATTCTTTGAGTTTCCACCTAGCAAACTGCCTCTTCCATTTGTCTGCTCTTGCTCATCGCACCCTACATAAGGGATTTTCAGTATGCATCACACCCCCCATGTGTAACAGGTGAGATGCATCACACCCTCAACATGGAGCAGTCTGTATGGTCTAGTTTTGACTAGTTCTGAGTAGTTTTTCACGGAGAACTTCTGGGAAATGATGTAATCAGCTGACCTTGTTCCTTTAGGGTATGAGACAACACTTTTAGGGGTTTAGAAGCCCTTGTTTTATGGAAATATATGATTGGGGTTGCAGTGCCCAAATATGTCTATAACAGTTGCCCCCTAAAGCATGAGGTCGTAAATTTTCTGATGTCGAGTGAAATGCTTTATCATCAGGATCCAAGGTTTTTCAAACTAGAAGGTGACCTGTAATAAGATACAATACCATACATTATCTTCATAATATTTTCATGATATAGCTGAGGCGGGCATTCCGATGCTCAGCTTTATAAATTCATTTTCATGTACATAGGACAGACAATCGTCTGTGTGGCAGACTGATGATTCTAGTAGAGCCATCATCCCTTAGTTTGGATTATTATCTGTGCAACAATGATGTACATTTGATGTCTTTATTTTCCTAAATATATAGCAGCCCGGATGGATGAAACTAGATACGGGGTCTTCAAAATCGTTCAATCTTCACCTGAAGTACAAGTCCATCCATGTGAAAATATGTTATGATGTCGAACATGGAAAGACATCGCCTGATTACCAGTCAATGATGTAAGCTGTTAATAGGCACGAGAGGAATCACCGATAGTGATAATGACCCTCAAGGTACTGTAGTACAATTCACGTGGTGTGAATACATGAGTCGATGTCAAACACCATGCAAAATATTTCGATTGAAGGCCATTGATGTAAACCTGTCGCCGGAAGTGAGAAACTTTCCATTAAGGCATGCAAGCTTCAAAGTAATGAAAGGGTTGTTCCTAAGTCAACTTCTTGGATAATGAGCTGATGTCGACAAGAAGTGACCCGTCGTAGGAGGGCCTTAATGAATCCCACTTCTACGACACGGAATGGAGCAAATGATTTTGTGGAGGTGAAAACGATCTGTTGATACAAGGTTCAGGGTGGCGGTCATGAAAGAATGGAGTGTTAAGGTATTGTAGCGGATGAGGCATTAGCTGGGTTGGTGAATTCTTTGAGTGACTTCTCTTGAACATATCGGCGACACTGAAATGCATTGGTAGCATTGACCCCAAAATGGATGGTATGGAGGACCAATGGTGATAGGAACAGTGAACAGAATAACCCAACTCGACTCAATGTTGGTGACAGAGTGAAAGTGTTATGTTCAAGAGCAACCTACTACCAATGAAGTTATTCAAGTTTTCTTCCCTTTTTCCCCAGTCATTGCTAACCAGTACCTCTTTATTTTTGTCAAGCTTGAGGAGGATAACATATGCTTGTTCTATAATTTGCCCTTCGGGCAAACCTGTCGCTATGTTTTAACAAGCCTAGCGACAGTGAAACTCGTTTTTATCTGCCTGGACAAGTTTGTCGCTATTGTTTTAAGGAGTTTAAAGACAAAGATAACTTGGTCCTTTTCAATTTAAAAGAGTCTAAAAAGAGATGGAAAGGAAACTCCAGTAGTCCTTTTTCGTAATATAATCCCTTAAGTCCGAAAAAGTATAAAATAATACGAAAGGGATGACTTTTTGATAGTTTTAACGAGCTGAACAAGACAAACGCTCGATCTTTTTGTGTAATGATCCCTCAGGTCCAAAAAGATTAAAATATAGAGGAGGGATGGCACTTCCAATGACTTTAATGAGCTGGAGAGGCCAATTTCTCGGCAATCTTTTCATATTTTACGAGTCAGATGAAAAGAGCTTAAAGGAGACTCGTTTTTTGAGGAACGAGTGATGTTTTTGGATAGTAAATAGTTCCAAGTAAGGTTCAGAACTTTTCAATCACGGTAGTGTAAAGAAGGTGGCTAATAGAATCACTCGTTGCAGCTGTTCCACAAAAGGGGTAAACAATCAAATGGAGGTGTATGATCGGCTAAAAAAGAGTGGAGGTGATGGTAAGAACACGACCAAGGTTCAAAAGCTGATAGTTATGCGATCGCAATGGTTATTTACTGAAGGTGGGTTCATTTTTTAATGAGCTTGAACTTTGGTGGAACATGTACTCATTGCTAGGTTTATTTTTTAACGAGCCTAAACTTCGCGTAAAACTGCTCGTTACAGATCGCTCGACAATATCAGAAACAAAGATTCATCCACGATTGATGCTTTGGATGTTGAATCGTTGGATGACGATGGGAAGTCACATAGTAACTCCGCAAATACTAGAGATTTGTTTGATTTGGATTTTACGAATTCCAGATCAAACTCTTGCAAAATAGCTATCCATTTCGAATATTTTCCCCCAAGTAACTAACGTGACAGAGTGTAAGTCATAGGGTTGCAATCTGACAAAATGGTAGTTTTGCGAAAGAGGATATAGTGTTGAAATCTCTGTACTGCTTGAACAGCTGCAAGAGCCATCTTTTCAACATAGGAGTACTTGCTTTCTGTATCATTTAAGTTTCAGATTAAATAATAGATAGGATGTTTAATTCCATTGTCTTGTTGAATAAAACCATTGTAATGGTTGTATCTGTTGCAGCTGGATATACGTTAAAGTATTTTTGATAGTCAGGAACGTACATTAATGATGCTTTATTAGGGATTCCTTTAGAGCATCAAAGGAAGCTTTCTTAACCTGATCCCAGTTGAAGGGTACTTCTTTTTTCAAGAGACATGTATAACCTTCAGCAAGTTCGGCGTAATTTGGAATGAACCTCCTCAGAAAGTTTGCTTTCCCTCGGAGTTTCTGAATCTGAAGCAAATTTGAAGGTGGAGGCATATCGATGATCACCTGAACCTTACATGGGTCAAGTCAAATCTTGTCCTTAGAAACCACGAAGCCAAGTAAATGACCAGAACCGACACAAAACACACACTTGTGTGGATTGAGTCGTATTTTGTAGTGTCGGCAACATAGAAATATAGCTCTCAAATCCTGCGGATGATCAGTTTGCTTTCGCGAATGAGCTGGTAGATCTTCGAGATATGGTTGAACGATGTTCTTGATGTCATGGAAGGCATCATTCATATCCCTCGGAAAAGTTGCCCCTGTGTTCTTTAAACCGAAAGGTAATTTGCGGTACGCGAATGTGCCCCATGGACATATAAATGCAGTCTTTGACTGGTCCTGTGAGTGGATATTTATTTGGTTATACCCGGAAAATCCATCCATAAATGAAAATATTTCGCATCCGACACATTCATCAATTATATTGTCGATGAAGGGTGTAGGGTAGTTGTCCTTTGGACAAGCTTGATTTACATCCTTGTAATCAATGCACACTCTAATCATTCCTTGCTTTTTCATCACAGGAACAATATTCGATACCCAATCAGTTAGAGGAACTGGGTAAATGAAACTAGCATGTAAAAATTTTTCAACTTTTGCCTTAATGGCAACGACATTCTTCGGGTGCACCTGCCGAAGTCGTTGTCGTACCGTTTTGACATCTGGATACATCTTGATTTCGTGTTCAGCTATGCTCGAGTCAATGCCTGGCATTTCTTCATATGACCATGTAAAGACATCTCTGAATTCGCGAAAGAGAGAGCAATATATTTCCAGTTCTGAAGAAGAACAAGATTTGCCGACATGAATATTCTCTACAATATTAGGTTTGGTCGAGATATTTATGGCGATAGTTTCTTTGATATTGGACTGATTTCACTCGGAATCCACTGTATTTACAGTATTTGATAGAAAATAAAAAACTGAAGGATGATTAAGGTCGTTGGAATAATCTTCGTTGTAATCCGGAAGATGGGAACAATGGTGGTAATAATGCCTCTTCTATCATCATCGACTGAATAATTCCTTCGTCTGTAGAATGTACATGTGACCAAGGATATGAAAAGGTTCCATATTCCTTTGACCTATCTATCCAAACACTTGATGAGCTTTGATTTGGGTTTGCCACCCATGCCAAGAAAATTGATTGCTACAAAATTTCTATTGGGCTTGGATGAAAAACTTGTTGATGATCCATGCTAATAAAATGTTCGGAAATCTTCTGAATGGAAGATATCATATTGCAGGTTTCTCCTATGGCCACCTTCGCTAGATTACTCGGAGGCAGTAGGGAAAAAGTACCCATTAAGGCAGGGTCTTTTAGTAGGGCCACTCCCACATTTTGAAGCGAATGAGAGCTTCCATGGACAATTGGAATGCTTCCTGTAACTTGTGAACTATTTGGGAGAAAGATTTGTTGATCAATGATTGTAATTCCTCCTTGAAAAGGAAATGAAATCTTTCTAAAGTATATTGATACAACAGCAGCCATAGCATAAATCCAGGGCCTTCATAATAGAATATTGTAATCGATGTGTCCATCGATAACTTCGACGTCAATTTCTACTCTCTTGCCCCCCAGTTCAACTTGTAAGTTACTTAAAATCCTGTATGGGGTGCATGTTTGTCCATCAAATGCTTTTAATGTCGTTGATGATCTTGACAAGGGTGGTGATCCTAAATTTTTCCAGCAACTCATTGACATAATGCAAGTAGATGTCCCCTCATCAATAATTGTTCGATGAACAGTTTTGCTGAGGGCTTTCACTTGTATGAGGAAAGCGGGTTGTGCTGGTAACTGAGGTTCATATCCTTTATGATTAACAGCCATAAGATTAGAATCTGCTGGGTTAACCCACTTATTGATGATAATAGAGCCTGCTTTTGGGAAGGGCAATTTTGCAGTACTTCAAGTGTCGACATAGTGGATGGCGATTGGGCTAGATCCTCTACTATATTATAATTCTGTGCTGCTTGGGCACAAGTATTAAATGTCGATTTGTGTACTACTCCCTTTGGCAGTTTTATTGTTAGCTCAAGCATGATGGGTGGCACAACTTCGGTTGAAGTTAGTGTCAAACTACTAGGTTGGTCTGCAGCCTTGTTGTTCGATAGCTATGGATTCTCGTAATCTTTATTCCTTGTCGATATCAAAGCATCATTTTGTTGTTTCGAAATGGACAACATAAGCACTTGGGATGGGGAAGCATTGTCGCTAGCAACCAGATTGGTTTTTGGGTTTGGAAGCGGATCGGTCAATACTGCTAAGGTTTTTGAACTCTTAAAGAACTTCTTAATCTCAGCTTTATACGAACAATCTCTCATCCAATGGTCTTCATCACATATGTGACATGGCCCAAGAGGTTTCTTTTGCCTATAAGGGTTTGCAGAAGATTTTTCAGGAGATGAATGATCCTGTTTCTTCTTTTTGATTTTCCCTTTCTTCTTGCTCCCTAGTTGTTTCGGTTCTTTGCCTTTGTCGGTCGACATGGCATTAACCTCCGAGGCAGAAAGTTCTTCATTTGCATTTTGACTAGAAACCGTATGGGATTTCTTAGATGTAGCCTTTGCGGTTTTGTGCTTGTCATACCTATCACGCCATCGCCAGCATGAGAGTCTTTGTTTGATTTAGGAGGAGGAGAAACTGGAAAATATGGTCTAGAAGCATCAGGAATTTTGTCATAGAGTGTGCCATAATGAGTATAGATCAAGTCTAGATATTGTGCAAGAGAAATGACTTGCTCTTCAGTGACAACTCCCCCCCCACCTTAGCCACATCTTCTATAATAGAAGGTAACAATGACTTAATAAACCATTCAGCTAGTAGCTGATCAGGAACATATGTTTTTACCATTCGACGATGACGTCGCCACTCATGAATATGATTAGATATGTGAGTGGTTGTTGTCTGCTTAAAATTGGTAAGAAGCTACGTTCTTGTTTCGTACCTTATTGGTAACTAAAATGGGTTAAAAATGTGGTGGCAAGGGCGCTGAAGTAATCAAATGAAGCTCTAGGTAATTCGATGTACCATTTTGCTGCCAGACGAGTTAGCGTTCACTGAAAAAGGCGAAGCCTAATCGAATCATCATTGAGAGTGTTGGACGAACACCAAAGATGAAAGGTCATCACATGATTCGACAGATCTTCACCTGGATTTCCATTGAATTTACGAATATCTGATGCAAGTTTATGAGGAATCGTTGGCCACCAAGGGGCGTAAGCAATTGGATCATTTGTTAGTCGATTCAGATCTAGTAATTCTAAAGTTGCAATGAAAGGCAACTGTTGATTCAGGTTTAGCGAAGCATACCCAGGATAAGATGGGATCGCCTGAGCAGTGGGCCTCTGCATACCAGCATAATGTATTTGATGCTGATAAACTTGATAAGGTTGATGGGCATAACCATTATGATATGATTGATGGTTACTGTTTTGAATATACGGCTGCCCATTACCCGCAAATCTTTGTTGCTCAGGTCCTCTGTAAGCTTGTTGGAATTGCGGTTGCTGATATTGCACCAACCATGGTTGTGAAGCCATTTGCTATTATCCAATACTAGATGTTTGACCAAGATGAGGGGCGATATTACCCGTTTGAGCCTGAGTCGCTTTAGTTAAGGAGCCACTAATCAGCGATTGTAGTTGAGTCGTAGAGATAAGAGGCTGTTGTATTACGACCTGAGAGACTTGAGGTTGACATACAATAGGCAGCACTTGTACTTGCGACACCGTCACAATAGCCGGTGTAGTGGGAATATTCGACACAGGTTGATTTGGTTGTATTGAATATACAACTCTTGGTTGTTGAGGTAGTATTGGCACCCAACTACTAGATGCAATTCTAGCTTGACACGAATTCTGTTGTGAACTCTCATATGCTTATTCTCCCAGAGGAAACAATGAAAAGGCATACTGCCCTCCATATGGCGGCAATCCAGTGTTCAAAGGGAAAATTGGTCTTTCTAGACTGGACTGCCCAAATTGATTCTGTTGTGAAGGATCAATTTGCTGAGACTCAACATAAGAAATTCCAGATAATATTCTGGGTGAACAAACAGGAACAGACCATACCATCAAAACGGTCCCTGGGTGGACTCCATCTAACGGTTGAGAGCTAGTTGGGACATATGGTATACTAGCGAACCTTGTTGGAGTAGTGGCGGGAGGTTCCGCTGCTGCTGTATTGGAGGACACAGTCCTAGATGTTGATGGTTGTTCAGACATATTGAGTCTATCCAAAAGACTTCCTAGCGATTCTACAGGAACTTGCGATGAAGGGTGATTAACTTCTGTATTAGAAGGATATAGGTGGATCCTAGTTCCAAAATGCAGTGGAGTACTGGATGGAAGATCCTCCACAATCTCTTCTATAGCAATCACTCCAGGTGGAAGAGGTAGACCGTTAGGTCCATAAAATATTTTTGGTGCTGAAGAAGGTACACACTCTGCAGCGACAGATGTTGGAGGGGCGATACCTTCTGTTATCACAAAATCATTACTGAGGGCTGCAACCAAGCAAGATTTCATGTAACTCTTTCAACCTATCTTTAGATCAAAGCTTAGCCTCTTTGATCAGAGAGGGCTCTCTCACACACTCTTGATAAAAATCATTCACTACAAAAGATGGCTAACTCTTTATTCATTCATGAAAGCAAAGCTGGTTGGAAACATATCAAACTGGTTCTCATTGGGCTATGGAGTCTCATATATTAAGTAAACAAGGAAAACATAGTGATCTCATGGAAGTCAAGGCTCTTTGCATTACATGTCAAACATACTCCATCAAAACATAGCTTGCCAAACACACAGGAAGTCAGAGCATAGGATTATGAATTCTGAGTGATTGTGTTACAACAAGACTATAAAAGAACATAAAGTATAAAACACCATCATTATATTTGAACATAACAATCCATCGAGAATCTTGAGTAGAGAACAACATTGTTTTACTATTACTGTCAAAAAGGTCCTACAATGGCCCAAAACAACTCTGTTTTTCTATAAAATGTCCAACCTTTTTTACATAAGAGTTATTTCTATATATAGCCAATCAAAACACTACTACCTGAGACTCCTCAACAAGCATGAAGGGAGCTCGAAATTCTGTCATTAATGACCTTAACTATATCATAAACAAACTAATTAATTACAAGAGATATTGTGCTACGAAAACAGAGGACTCCATTACATTGACACTTCAAGTCTATCTCCTCGTATACTTTGCTGCGTTCTTGAAGCTTGCCACCTGTAGCACTTCAATAATAACCAAACCAAACTGAAAACACATTCAATGGATGAGCAGCTTCGGATGCCTGATGTGTAGATGATTCATCAACCAATAAGAATATGAACCCTATATTCACGGTTTCTGCCTCCCATTAGTGTTCATGCATTAATGATCATGTTTCAAGTCATTTAATCCCCTGATAGTCCCGTATGACTGAAGAAAACCAATGATCTGGCCATCCCATAACTGAACAGGTGTACCACTTAACACCTCGGCAGCTCTATCATAACCCTAAAAATTCGGACATAAAGTGAAACTTTCAACAAAAGACAAAATTTCACCTTTTCTTCGAATACTTACACCTGGCATCCTTTTTAAACACCTGACTGACTTTCTATAGTCTCCATGCTGGCATTAAGTCATCCCTTTAAATATTTGCTGACCTCAGCATTCAAACTCAAGTTTTCAACATAAGCAGTCATCTACAGCAGTTTCGTAGCGCGCTACGAAACTGCTGTAGGTAATCAAAACTAAGCATATGATCCTTAAAGCAACAATAACTTAACTCTGTGTTTTCTTCAGTCATTCTACACAGGTGTAAGGACATCAAAAAGTCTCAAAAAGCTTTAAAATGTTGACAGCCAAAATATACCAAAATTTGGAAAGCACATTTGTCCTTGGATCATTTAGCTAGTTTGCCTAGCCTTCCTTTCAAGCTGTTGACTTCTTCCTTTAACATCTTGTTTTCTGCTCTTAAACTTGTATTCATTTGTTTCATGATTTTTGCCTGCTTCAGAGCTGGCAATGTCCACACATATGCATCAGATACCGAGCCAGCTTGACTGATCAAACTTGTTTTTCCCTTCATTACAGCTTTCTTATAACTTGTATATCTTACTGCCTTTTCCTTAAAAACATTTTGAACCTGAGGTATTTCTTCCTTTGTTGCTCCAGCTTGTTTCTTAATAGCAATCACATTTCCACTTTGACTGATAACAACCTTATTATCTTTGTTCTTGCTTTTGGCTGCTTGAACTATTTTAGAGAAGATTTCAAGTGCCTCTGTCCTAGGCATTTCCAAAGGTGCTTTCTCTTTCTAAGCTTTCTCTACTTCTTTAATTTGCCTTCTAGTCACTGGTCTGCGTGGTTTAAAGGCATATTCTTCACTTGGTTCTTCAAACTTTAACCTTTTAGAAGCCCTTGACTTTTTAGAACTTTCAGGTGAGGACTGAGTTAGATCAATATGCATTGGTGGTACCAATTGATCTTGCTCAAGTTCAATGGCTTCAAGTAAGTCATTTAAACTACCCTTTGAAATAGGACTTTCTTCCACAGGGACTGACTTTCCTTTCTCTTTGCTTAGTTGGCCTCTAGTTCTCACCTTTGAAACCCTTTCAACTTTACTGGATTTAGTTTCATCTTTTCTTTTGTGAGTCTTCTGTTTTGATGACTGAGGTGTTTCCTTAGGTGATGACTTAGGGGTTTCCTTTTCAGATACTCTAGATGATTTAGGAGTTTTATCTACTGATGCTTCAGGTGTTTCTTTAACTGCTGGTTTAGGAGTTTTCCTCATTGATGCTTCAGGTGTTTCTTTAACTGCTACAGACCTCTCTGATTTCTTTGTTTTAACTTTAGGCTTCTTATGGTCTGTCACTTCTCTTCTAAGTTCAGCCAAAGTAGGTTCCTCACTCCTTTCTTCTCTTTCTCTCACAGGTAATGGAGTGAGGCCTGTTTTGCTTGGGAAACCGGCCATAAACACAAATGAATCCCAGTCTTTACCAATTTTTTGTAAACTATCGAACACCAGCAATTTTACTAGACCATGATGAAAAAGGGATGTTTCATAAGCATCTTTCTTTAACTGAATCTTATCACACATTTTGCTAATACTCCTGAACAAGTAAAAAGGTATGTCTATTGAACTCTTACCAGTGAAGTGTAACAGAAGTTTGAAGTGGTAGGAGTAAACTTTATTGTACCTACCCTCACATGTCAGGTACTTTTGGATACATGTCAATAGCATAGCATAATTCTCCTTTAGATAACTCCTTGGGACTGCTTTGGTGAGATCTTCATCTACATAAGGTGCCTTCAAAAACTCTTTGCATGGACCCATGTCAAACTTGAAGTTCTTGAACCATTCTTGGCCACCCCTCGGGATTTCTGTGACAGTGGAAATAACTTCAGGGGACACCGGAAACTCCAACATGGCCACCTTCGAATTCAGTCCAGTGAAATTTAATGCGAAAGCCTTGGTCACTTCTGCATGTCCTCCCTTCAATTTTTCGCAAAATCGCCAGCAGCCAGCACTTCGAAATGCCTTTGCTACCTCCTCATCCCTGAGAGTAACATCTAGCCCCTCCGGCTCTGTCCTCACACATTTACCAGAACGGTGTTCCTTTCTTTCCATGCTTCTTTGAGTATTCTTACACAAGGGACTGATGGTGGCTTGTAGCACGAAAACAATCTTCAGCTTTGGAGAGCAGGCTCGCTTGCAGTAGTCCGTTTAAATAAAAGCTTGAGCTTTTCATATAGCAAACACGTTCATATGATATGAAGAACCCATTATGAAATGACCACCTCTTATAACATCCTCTAAACTAACACACAACTACATGACTTTGGACCTTATGGCGAAATAATGGCTTATCATGACATGGAGAGGGTGTGAAATGACAATCATGAACGGACTTGTGACTCACTACTCTCGGATTTGACATTCAGAGAAAAACGCTGCAAAAAACCCTGAAACCCCGATTTCGTAGCGCGGGCAGTTCAAATTTAACAGGATGCGCTACGAAATCGCTGACAAACAGAGCGCTGCGAAAACACGAAAACATAATTTCGCAGCTAAACTGACCAATCACACCCGCGCTGCGAAACTGCGCAAGTACCAAAGACATCATACCCGCGCTGCGAAACTGCGCAAAGTACCAATGACATGACATGCTTTAACTAACAATGATGGAGGGTGTCTAATGATTTTTCCTTTACACGAATTCACATCAATAGCTCTTGAATTTCAAATTTTAAATTGACATATACTAATAAACCTATTTACAAGACTTCAAGACTTTATAAAAACTTATGGACAACCTTATATACATGAACTATAGTTCCAAGTGATAACACCTTCCAAATCAGTCCTAGATGGAGCTGGTTCAAGAATAGAAGTGTTTGCCATTACACTAGGATCAGTTCTAATGTCCTCTTGTAATTGTGGAACTTATTCTGTAGAGGCAGGGATACCAGAAATAGTTGGAGTAACCAGAGTCTCTGAGGATGTTGAAACACAAGTTTCAAATAGACCAGGAGACTTTGACCCAGTTAAACGAGATTGCTTGGCCTGGAATGGTTTCGTTTCTAGAGTCAAAGACGGTTGACTCGTTGGTTTCCGCGAATGACGGGGTTTTGATTGACTTTCTTCCACGATTGCGGATTACTTAATCAACTCAAAATAAAAAAGGGAAAAATTTATTCCGAATTAAATGAATTTTATGATGTTTTGACACAACTTGCTTTTTCAATTTTTAAGAGTCAAGAAAAAGCTAAAGATGACTCTAGTCGCCTTTGATTTTTAATGAACTTGAAGTGACAAGTGCTCAGATGGACCTTTTCTTTAAAGGAGTCTGAAAAGGAATGAAAGTGACTTCTCTGGAAATCTAGACAGAGGGATTACCAAACTAATCGCAAAACTACAGAATAATTTTTACGGTATGGCAGTCAATCTTCTCGAATGCTGTGTTCAGTGAATTGCGATCAATAGGGTGGCAGACACGGCTTCTTAAGGATAAGGGATATATCCTATTATGGTCTCCCAATATATAGTCGATGGTACGTGGGAGCACAAGTCCGTACTGGAACTTGTCATATCAAAGAGGAGGAATCAACCAACCTACGATGAAAAAGATAGTTACCAGGCTTTACGACGCCGAAATACGTCTCTAGCCTAGACTTCTAGATGTTGTGCGTTAGGTTCCAAAGCGTTTTTATGTTCATTGAGGTTTATTTTACAGTTGATCTTTCTTAAAAAGTTTGCCTTCAAGGTTCACCATGTGATGTAGATATACAATTCCTAAATGTGCAATCTAAGATGATAAACAATTGTTTACTTTCTTTTAGCAATGAAAATCCTAGCTACTAAGGAAAGAGAAATGAAATTCTTTCAACATAGAGCAGAGAGCAAACACTAGATGCACTTTTCCTAAATCAATTTCCTCATGCAGTCTAAATTTAAATGCACATGCATGTATTTGTTTTTCAGTTTCCTTAATGTGAGAATGACAAAAAGAAAACTAAGTACAGATCTGAACTATCTTCTTTTGAAGCGACAGTACTAACAATTTCCTCTTCAAAAAACGAAAGGAAGACTAAAGTGACACTTTGTGATTTCGAAGTTAAAATTTCTTTCGACACTTGAAATACTAATAATTTCAAATCAAATACAATGGCAAAAGTAATCAACTATCAAAAAGAGGAAGACTTTACGACACTCTTTTTATTGACTGAAAACGACACTTGCGACACTTTCAAATCAAAAGATGACCGTTTGATTAAGCTACTATTTGCAAAGTAAAACTGTGAATGATGAAAAATACATAAAAAACATTCACAATTATTTATCAATGGAGGCTGAATAATGCAAAGGAAGAAGGTTTCAACAGTGATATATTGATCATAGACAACAAAACTACTGAATAAAGTTGAAGACAATGAAGAAAAAACCAAAATCTGGATGCAGAAACAGTGTCACTCAATCATCGCACCTGTAGGTTATTTGAGCTACCACCAGGGCACTTAGGATATTTGCAAGTCAGATGTTCAGTTCATAAACCACCCGGAGATTGACTGAAGCAGTGGTAATCTACTTTACAGTTGCATAGCAAAAGCAGTTCGAAGGCTAGCTGGCTTAACTTCAGGCTCCGTCTGTAGTCTATAAAGCAAACAACAGTAACAAAACAAACAAACTATTCGCTCCCCAGTGGAGTCGCCATTTTTTTATCGGGAAAACTAGTGTCCATTCAAAGCTGCTAGTCCCACTGAGATGGTTAACTATCTTAGAAACAAACAAACTAAAGTTACTTGTGTTTTCCTTTATGAGAGATAGATGAGAGAGAAACAAAGAATATCAACCTCAGTCTTTCTCTAGTCTCCTTGCTTGTTTCCTCTCTCCTTTGATAGAGCTTTTGCCACTCCTTTTTCACTTATCCTGCTTCAAGGAACCCCTGTAGAGTCAAAGCAGCAAAATACCATCAAAGCATAGAGATCTATAACAATAAACAATGTAGGATCAGATGTACATTAACCATACAAATGCATATACAAATACAAGATTCAGAGATACAAAAGTATATGGAGGAAAACTCAAATAGCTTTATTGATAGAAGTAGTAGAAGAGAGGATTACAACCAAGCTGGCTAACCCAGCATCATCCTCCCAGCATGAAAGCCCTCTTCACCTCATACAAAGCAAGATCACCCAACAATACAATGTCTCAAAGAGAAAACAACAACACTTCCTTACAAATTACAAAATTCCAGCCTCTTTGGATCTCTAGGATGAGGGATCCGTATATAGATGTTTGCAGGAGAGTGAGTCAGATTCTGGGATTTTGATTAGTGTCATTTCACTGATAGTTCTTGGTTCCACTTGGATATTCCATTGATCTCTTACTCATCCCTGGGCGAATTCAAAGAGGCAAGTGTCATATGAGCAGCTTCTAGAATATTCTTTGAGTTTCCACCTAGAAAACTGCCTCTCCCATTTGTCCGCTCTTGTTCATCACACCCTACAGAAGGGCTTCTCAATATGCATCACACCCCCTGTGTGTAGCAGGTGAGATGCATCGCACCCTCAGCATGGAGCAGTCTGTATGGTCCAGTTTTGACCAGTTCTGAGTAGTTTTTTAGGGAGAACTTCTAGGAAATGATGTAATCAGCTGACCTTATTCCTTTAGGGTATGAAACAACACTTTTAGGGGTTTAGAAGCCCTTCATTTATGGACATATGTGATTGGGGTTGCAGTGCTCAAATATGTCTATAACAATGATGGAGTTCGGTTACCATCTTCAAGGCTCCTTTTACAATTATGTTGTTGTTATGATCTACTTCCATATTTTGTATTATGTAGTTGCTTTATTCTAAAAGTGTTCTTTTGGTAGTGCTAGATGGTCATCAATGTTTTGCAAGATTGAAACTCTGTTATCTTATATGTGTCTTCATTTTTGGGTTAAATTTGTAATTTTATTAACACATGTTAAAAGCTAGCATTAAGTACTTGAGAATGATATAAGTAGCCATATTTTTTAATGTTATATATGTGCTAGGTTTGTTTTGAATTTTTGTTTTGAGGAGCTGATTTATATATGAACTAAGTGTATGTTACTAGCTATTTATATTAGTTATAAATTATGGGTTGGAACTATACATTTAGGGAAAGAATTTGTTTCTTTATTCTATGGTCAGTCAAGAAATGGAGTTTCCCAGAGGACTATTTGGGTGCTAGCAATAAGGGAGGAGGATTTGGAGCTGCGACTTGGACTTGGAAGTGCATTTGTAGACGTTGTCATGATAGAGATGATTTTGGAAGATTTTGAAGATGACTGTCTATGATGTGAATGAAATTGACATTTAATTTAGTAGAGCATTACTTGAAATGCACTCAATTGATGTTTACCTTTCTTCCCAAAGACACCATGCCCTGGTGAAGGAAAACAAATTCCCGTAACTTTCCTTCCATGCAAAAGAAGGAAAATAAATTCACATAGGAATTATAAAACTGAGGTTTACCAATATCTATAAAGGATTCTATAATCAAGTTGTGCATTAAAGGTGCTTCTATGGTATTCACAAGTCTTTAGCCTACTTCTAGGTGAACCTTTTCTGTAATAGTAAACACATCCTTATTACTTACCAAAGAAGGAAAAAGGCATGTGGAGCTAAACTTCACATACCTATGGAGTGTATTCCATAATGGAATATTAGAAAATGAAGCACTCCTAAGACATCGTCAAGCCGAACTTCTCAAAGCAAGTGTCATAGATTCATGACCAAATTTTTTATCTTTCCTACATCTCAGTTTGACCTTAATTTATGATATTTCCTACATTTCAGTTTGACCTTATATTAGATGTATGGTTTAAAGCTTAGTGTAATTTCTCTAATGACCTTGATGTGGTGTTATATGTTGTGGTCTTGATATTGTGTATTCTAGTCGATAATATTTTCTGTTCACATCATCATTTCTAGGATTTTTATCTCTAAAATATATATTTTTCTTTTGTCAATGTAGTGTACCAGAAATGATATCATTTGAAGTTAGGTTATATTCCTGCTTTTGTTTGTTTGTGTTATAGACAATTTTGTGCCTTGCAGCATCAGGCATGAATTGTCAATAATCCAAGGGATCCAAAGTCCCTAAACATGATGTTCCTACCCCTAGAGGAACAAGGTCAGCAAGCCAACAGCTCTCAGATCAGTTCTCCACCTGAAAACACTCAAAAACAAGCAATCCTGAAATCAAAGCAGGTGCTCCACTAGGCTTCTGCACTGAAACTCAGCTGCTCCATGGTGTACCTGCGTTGCAAAGCAAGTGGAACAAAGGCCACCTATGCTGAGCGAGATGGGACAAGTGGCACACTGAGTCATTGCTCTGGAATCTTCCAAAAATGACACTTGGATCAGGGATTTCGCCTTGTGATGAGTCAGAGGCTCTGTTTCTCCAAGTGGAAGCAAGGTTCTCCAAGTGGACTCAAGAACTGAAGATCAACTGAAGAGAGAGAGGACACAAGGCAGCTACACATCAGTTGCAAGCTGACTCATCCTTTCTCAATTCATCTATATATTGAGCTCCCTCCTATGAGCTCAAGAGGCTGGAATTTTGTGCAAAGTAATGATATGTTGTTGGTTTCACTATAGAGCTATTGGGTGATTGCTTGAAAGGAGGTGAAGAGGAGAAATTCTTTCTGCTGGGAGGTGTTGCTGGATTGGAGCCTTCAATGGTTGTAACACTCTCAGAACTTTACTTCTTCCATTAATAAAAGCTATTGAGGTTCTTCTATATGCACTTGTTTCAATGATATGTTGTGATAATTGTATATTTGATTTATGCTAATCCTTGAATCAGTTATGATTGCATGCTTCTTGTAGTTCCCTTCTTGGTTATTTTGCAGGATCTCATTGTAGCTGGGCCAGCAAAAGAGCAAGGAGCTGGGAGCAAGCAAGCAAAGAGAAGAGTTTGGATTCGACATTAAGCGCAAGGCAACGGTTAGTGCATTTCTTCATTCTCTCTTGCTTTCATAAAGAAGTAAACCTTAAGTAGTTTTCTTTACAGTTGTTGCTGAGGTACTATCACCCTTAGAGTGGGATAGGGTCATCCGAGTCGGATACTTTTCCCTACAACAAACTGGCGACTCCACTGGGGAACGTATCTGTTTGATTGGTTGTAGTATTTTGCTATTCATTTCCTGAACAAAAGAGTACCAAATCGAAAAGCTTTTGACTATATCAAAAGTGAAGTAGAGGGCAGCTACTCTAGCTCATTTTTGAGAATGTTCATGATTTGAAGAGCTGAGCTACAAGGATCCTTATAAGCTCTTAGTGATAGCTTTTCACCTTCCTTGTCATCCCTTAGCATGTGCTTGAATGATAGCTTCTGATTTGAGCAAAAACTGTGAATTTTTGAGAAAATTGTGACCCAGAAACTGTGAAAACGAAACTTTCGTTTTCCAAAGCAGGTAGTACACAGGCTACCTGCTTTGCAACGCAGGTCCCGAAGGGGCTGCCTGCGCTGAGAGCCAGATTGGCTGTGCAGCACCTGCGTTGGCCCAATTTTGCCTTGTGCAGTTGGGGTTTCCTCCCTTTTTCCTGCCTGTTTTCACTATAGTTTTGCAGCCAGTTACCAGTCTTGCACCTATTCTGAAACCAACCTTACTTGCCATCATTCCGCCTCTGTTATATAACGAAATTGTACTTGTTCTTTTGTATTTCTTACATCATTTACAATTTCCCATAACGAAAGTGAACTAGTCTTGCTTTTGGCCTCTTAGATCTGAACCTGTGTTAGGCATTTTGCTGGTCTAAAGAGTTAGCTTGTTTGCTGTCCATAGCTGATTAGTCTTTTCACTTTTGTCATTATGGTTTGATTTCATGTATTTCCAGTGTTTAAACAAGTAAATCTTAAGGTGTCTTTTGATTTTGGACTAGCTTGTTTACTTTCACTTTAAATCGAAATCAAAGTTATATAACAACTTTCTTTCTGTAACAAATCAACATTAAGAAAGGGAAAAGAAAATACATGCATTGTGCATTTTGCATTTGACTGTTTGCATGACGATTTAGGAAATTTTGCATTAGTGTGTGCTCTATGATCTGTGAGAAAATATTTGCCTTTCTTCTCCCTCGGTAGTTAAGATTTTCAAAGTTGAAAGATTGAAAAGTTTGCTTCTCATCTTAGACTGCATTCAGGAATTTGTTACATACATCTCGTGGTGATCCTAAAAGGCAAACTGCTAAGCAAGATCAACATTAAAATAAATTCAATTTACATAACAACGCTTTGTAACATAACACAAACACATAGAGGTCTAGGTAGAGACGTGTTCCGGCGTCGTTAAACTTAGTGACTGTCGATCTCTACGAAGGTGGGTGATTCCTCCTGAGAGTCGGTGGCGCTAATACGGACTTATGCTCCCACGTACCGTCGCGTATATATTGGGAGACCCCTATAGGAACAAAGCCTATATCCATAGGAAGCCGTGTCGGCCGCCCTACTGATCGCAATGCAGTGAACACAGCATTCACGAAGATTGACCACACGTACCGTAAAACGTATTCCGTGGTTTTGCGAAAGGTTTGGCACACCCTCTGCCTAGAACTCCAGAGCAGTTTCTTTTGGCCTTTTTCAAACTCTATAACTGAAAATGTCCAACCGAGAATTTGTCACTTCGGGCTCGTTAAAACATCAAAGGAGACTAGAGTCATGTTTAGCTTTTTCTCGACTCTTAAAACATGAAAAAGCAAAGTTGTGTCTAAAGCGTCGTTAATAAAATTTATTTTAATCGGAACATAATCACCTGTTATTCCCACGTTGATCTTTCAGTTGAAAAGTATGGAGCCCACCAACCAAGGAAGTCACCTTGGTGGAAGTCCCAATCCCTTCTCCTCTTGGGGAGATGTTGGTGCGCCTCATATGGCCACATTGTCACTTCCAGGATTGACAATTGGCCTACCTGTATGGCTCTTTTCAACTAATGTAGTTCAAATCGCCACTAATCCTGAGCAGTCGAATCAACAGTCAGACCAGTCTAGAGCTACTCACCAACCTTCCACTTCTTACAATTCTTCCTCTGATCCTTCATCTTCGCAAGGTAGAGCCGACAAAAGTCAGCCTCCCAAGGAGAATAAGGAAAAGAAGAAGAAAGAAAAGAAGCAGAAGGGGCCTATGGCGAAGGCGACTGGGGTCAAGCAAAAGACATCTGACAAAAATCCACACACTGCACCGACCGGGCCTAAATCGCCATGTGTCATTTGCAAAGGGACCCACTTCCATCGTGATTGTCCTTGTATTCCCCGGATACTAAGGGACTGGTCCCCCAGGTTGCACAATCCAGTAGCATCAACCTCTGGTAGTCATGTTGATTGCAGTCCATCAACTAGCGAGAGTGAAGGACGAAAAGGGAGACCAAGATCACCCTGTATGTTGTGTGAAGGCGATCACGCCATTCACCGATGTCCATTCTTAGATGAGGCGAAGAGAGTTTTGGAAGATCGTCTGGTATCACCATTACGACTTCCTCCTGGATACCAAAAACTCGTCCCTAATCCCTCGGTAGTTGAAAATCCAGCTGGCCCGCTCAAGTGGTCAGCTGAAGTGTCCGTCATTGAGAATGAACCAACTGAATCCAGACCAGACGAAAGTCTAAAGGTCGATACGGCAGTTGACCCAGTTCTTCCTTCAGAGGTTTCGTCCTCAAATGACTCCGTCATTGAAGATCCACCTTCAAATGACACCCTCACTGAAGAGGATAAGGATGACACCGTCCATATTCTTTTCATCAACACGGACTCTGATGAGCATCAGGGCAATGCGCCCATTCCTTTATCGCAGGAAGGAACATCGTCAGGGTCGTATCCGGCCGTGTATTCGGTCCCACCACCAAGCAACCTAGTTGCATCTTTTGATTGGAATCAACTAGGCAGACCCCGGTTACCGGCCAGTATACCATTCAGAATCATTGTCCAAATCTATAGAATGGTGATGGCTGGAACTATCATTGATGAAGGGGCATCTGTGAGTATCCTTTCCTCTATTGCTTGGAAAGCACTGGGTTCCCCGGCGCTTTTACCTGAGATGAGAAATCTATCAGGTTTTGATAAAGGAACCAGTCACCCGTTAGGGATTCTCCCCAATGTTCCCATTACATTGAAAGGGAAGACAGTTCATATGAATGTCATGGTCATCCAAGGACCCTTGGTGTATAACTTACTCCTTGGACGAGACTATATATATTGCATGGAGGCAATAGTGTCCTCACTCTTTAGAGTTATGTCTTTTCCGCACGAAGGAAGAATGGTCAAGCTCGTAGACCAACTTTCATTTCCAGGATCACGCATCGCAAATAGTCAAATACCATCCCTTAACGGTTTATTCACTCAAGGAATGCCTCCACCCCCGGTTCTACTTCCCGATGAATGCGAGTGATTCGGAAGAAAGAACTGGGACCCAGGGGGCATGCACCCTGGCCTGCCTTGGGTAGAGGAAACCTTGGGTATAAAGTTAATTTCCGCAGAAGAATATGACTAGTCCGTACCCCGTCCGAAAGAAGGAAGAGAGGGTTGTTCTAGAATAAGATTCTTTTGTCAAAGTTATGTGAGCGAAATAATCGGCTCCCTTTGTCTAGAAATTAGGCTCTCCTGAGGAAGGAGATCCATTTGTGGCGGCAAGTAGCCACCATCTTTGAAGGCAAGCCTCACCCATTAAAACATATGTTTTGAAGGATAAGTAGGGGCAGCCTCCAAAGAAAGAGATGAAGTTGCTGCAACAAGTAGTCACCATCCTTAGCAACCTAGTAATAGACATCGCCGGGAAAAAGAGTTTAGTTTGCGGCAGCAAATAAAACCATTTTTCAGATAATAAGAAAGAGGCAACGCCTCGAAATTATACTTTATAGCTGGGGGCATGCGAACCTTTTGGAGTGCAAGCACGGGACGACTATTTATTTTTCAAATTTTTAGGTCCTCCCTTTAAACCTGTAGGTCTAACCCGTTAAACTCGTAGGATTAGCCGTTTCCAGCTTGCATAAAGAAATGATGAGGGGCAAAAGTTAAAACTTGCCAAATAGGAGCATAGCTTCGTGAGATAAAGCTCCTTAAAAAATAGCTATCTCACCTGAGGCGTTTCTTGTATTATGACTGGTATAATCGAGCAGTTTTAGCAATGTTCATGATCGTTAAAAAATAAACGCAAGATCCGAGCAGTTTTAGCACATAGTTCATGCTCGTTAAAAAATAAACATAACTTGTGAGCAATCTTCCCCTAGAGTTCAAGCTCACCCAGAAAAAATGAACCGGTAAATAACCTTGGTAAATGTAACCTTTGACTGCCATATTAAAAAACCCTTGGTCGTGTTTATATGCCATCACCTCCATCCGTTCATTTGGCCAATCGTTCATCTCCATATGATTGTTCACCTTCTTTTGAGGAACAGCTGTGAAGAGTGATTTCACTAAGCCATCCTTGTGACACTGCCGTGATTGGAATATTCCAACCTGTACCTGGAATCTGCTGCTACCCTGTTTATCACTCGTTCCTCAAAAGACAAGTCTTCTTTGAGCTCTTTTCACTGACTCGTAAAATATGAAAAGATTGCCGAGTTTTGGCCTTCCAGCTCGTTAAAGCGACCGGAAAGCTATCCCTCCTCTAGATTTTAATCTTTTTGGACCTGAGGGATTATTGCACAAAAAGGTCGAGCGCTTGTTTTGTTCGGCTCGTTAAAAGTACCGAAAACTCATCCCTTCTGTATTGTTTTATACTTTTTCGGACTTAAGGGATTAGATGATGAAAAAGGAATTCTGGAGTTGACTTTATGTACCTTTTCAGACTCTCTAAAAATGAAAAGGACCGAGTTATCCTTGTCGTTAGACTCGTTAAAATTCATTAAATAGCGACAAACTTGTCTTTAGACGAGAACGAGTTTCCCTATCGCTAGGCTCGTTAAAACATAGCGATGGGCTTGCCCAAAGGGCAGGTTATAGAACAAGCATATGTTATCCTCCTCAAGCTTGACAAAAATAAAGAGGTACTAGTCAGCAATGACTAGGGAAAAATTGGGAGAACCTCACAGCTTTAATGGTAGCAAGTCACTCTTGAACATGACACTTTGTCCTCTGTATCACATCGGGTTGGGTTGTTTCATTCACCGGTCTCATCACCATGGTCCTCGCCACACCATCCATACTTGGGGTAATGCTACCGATCCATCACATCAGTGTCGTTATATGTTCAAGAGATGTTGTTCTGCAAAGAGTCAACCGTGTCCCATCCACTGCCATACATTGTCCTTCATCCATTTCATGACCGCCACCCTGAATCATACATCACAGTTTGTTTTCACCTCATCACAATCACTAGCTCCGTTCCGTGTCACTGATGTGGGATTCATTAAGGCCCTCCTTTGACGGATCGCTCCTTGTCGACATCAGCTCATTATCCAAGGAGTTGATCTAGGAACAACCCCTTCAGTACTTTGAAGCTTGCATGCCTCAATGGCAAGTTTCTCACTTCCGTCGATAGGTATACATCAATGACCTTCGACCAGAGGATTTTGCATGGTGGTCGACGCCAAGTCCTTTATTCCCACCACGTGAATTGTACTGCTGTACCTTGAGGATCATCATCCTTATCGGTGATTCCTCTCGCGCTTGTTAACGGTTTACATCATTGACCGGTAATCAAGCGATGTCTTTCCATGTTCGACTTCAAGAAATTCTCACATGGATCGACTTGTACATCGAGTGAAGATCGGAAGAGATTGAAGACCCCGGATCTAGTTTCATCCATCCGGGCTGCGATATATATTCAGGATATAAAGACATTTGATGTGTACATCATTGCAGCAGATGATCATCCTTCTCAAAGGATGATAATTTCAGCGGAGAATTATCAGTCTAACATCAGACGATCGTCTGTTCTATGTACCAAAATGAATTTATAAAGTTGAGCATGGGAATGCCCGCCTCAGCTAGATCATGAAAAAATATGAAAAATAATGTATTGTATTGTATCTTATTACAGGACACTTCTCAGCAGATTGAATGAACTTCGGATCCTCCTAATAAAGCATTTCACCCGATAAACGACCTCATACTTTAGGGGGCATCTGTTATAGACAATTTTGTGCCTTGCAGCATTAGGCATGAATTGTCAATAATCCAAGGGATCCAAAGTCCCTAAACATGATGTTCCTACCCCTAGAGGAACAAGGTCAGCAAGCCAACAGCTCTCAGATCAGTTCTCCACCTGAAAACACTCAAAAACAAGCAATCCTGAAATCAAAGCAGGTACTCCACTAGGCTTCTGCGCTGAAACTCAGCTGCTCCATGGTGTACCTGCGTTGCAAAGCAAGTGGAACAAAGGCCACCTGCGCTGAGCGAGATGGGACAAGTGGCACACTGAGTCATTGCTCTGGAATCTTCCAAAAATGACACTTGGATCAGGGATTTCGCCTTGTGATGAGTCAGAGGCTCTGTTTCTCCAAGTGGAAGCAAGGTTCTCCAAGTGGACTCAAGAACTGAAGATCAACTGAAGAGAGAGAGGACACAAGGCAGCTACACATCAGTTGCAAGCTGACTCATCCTTTCTCAATTCATCTATATATTGAGCTCTCTCCTATGAGCTCAAGAGGCTGGAATTTTGTGCAAAGTAATGATATGCTGTTGGTTTCACTATAGAGCTATTGGGTGATTGCTTGAAAGGAGGTGAAGAGGAGAAATTCTTTCTTCTGGGAGGTGTTGCTGGATTGGAGCCTTCAATGGTTGTAACACTCTCAGAACTTTACTTCTTCCATTAATAAAAGCTATTGAGGTTCTTCTATATGCACTTGTTTCAATGATATGTTGTGATAATTGTATATTTGATTTATGCTAATCCTTGAATCAGTTATGATTGCATGCTTCTTGTAGTTCCCTTCTTGGTTATTTTGCAGGATCTCATTGTAGCTGGGCCAGCAAAAGAGCAAGGAGCTGGGAGCAAGCAAGCAAAGAGAAGAGTTTGGATTCGACATTAAGCGCAAGGCAACGGTTAGTGCATTTCTTCATTCTCTCTTGCTTTCATAAAGAAGTAAACCTTAAGTAGTTTTCTTTATAGTTGTTGCTGAGGTACTATCACCCTTAGAGTGGGATACGGTCATCTGAGTCAGATACTTTTCCCTACAACAGTTTGTTAATCCATTGTCTGAATAGGGAAAGACTGATCAATGCTATTTCATTAGCATACACCCATAATTGAATACCTGAGGGGAAGAATTGGCAAGACGTTTTTTGCATCCACCACATATTAAGATGTGGGAAAGTCTCTGCTTAAAATGTCAACTACTTCCAAGTACAATATGAATGTTAACATGTGTGATTCCATTAGCATACACCCATAATTGATAGAGAAAATATATGTTGTATTGGTACCACAAATTAAATTGATCCACTAGTTTACTGATTTAATCTAAATTTTAGATTGTAGTTTTGTCCTTTATCCATGGGATCAATTAGAATGTTTTATTAGGTGTCTGGATTCTAATTTAGTCAAACACAGCTTTTAGGTTGTAGAATTATAGTTTTGCATGTGGTAGATTGAAGTGATTCACAAGATGAGTTTGTTTTTCACCAGTTGTTGGCACAATGGCTAAGATTTTATGAGGTTCTTTATTGATTTTTCAAATTTTGACACATTTTCTATGTTGCACAAGTAATAACTAAATCATATGAGAAATAATCAAAATGAGTATTATGTATATTACTATATTTTTGGACAAAATGTTGTCATTTTTCCATGCATTTTTTGCGCTCTTCAACCTTGCAATTGCCTATTAATTAAAAATAAACCTACTTTTTGATATCTTTGAGTTTCATTATTGTGGTACGCAGTTGATTCCTCCTATCCATGGATTTCCTTGAAACTTTCTATAGGAATTGGAATGCTACCTTTCCTTATCAAGGAAAATATTGTAACTTCATATTTAAAAGGAGAAAAAATTTACATTTTGCAAGTACAACAAGGTACATAAAGAAACTATTTGTCCTAAAATTCAAAAACAACTCCTATCCACTGTAAAATCTCATTGCCTACTCTATAAGGTCATGGAATAGGGTCCACTTGCACCAGGGTTTCTTTAGCAGCTTCTAAACCTTTTTTTTGACAGTCTATATGCCTTTGTCTGATCAAGAATTGATTGAAGGGAGTCTTTCAAGGTAGTATACTGAGATGTTTGTTCATTAAATCTGCAAAGAACACAAAATCTTGGCCTTTGCTAACCAAAAGAATAATCTAGATTTTAGGGGTGCATTCCATTTCATAGTTGCTTTGATTCCACCACCAGCATGCTTCATTTTGCTCATTTCCAAAGAAATTGGCATTAACCTAGACTTGCCTTACGATTTTCACTCCTAGTGTTGTTTTAGCACATCATAACTCTTCTTCCAGGCTCAACCTTATTGAACAGGTTTGCAATTTTTGAATAAATGAGGTCCACTATTCTGCTTATGACTATTTAATCCAAAAAATTGCACATATTTCTGACCATGTTGTCACATTGAGTTTTTTCTGGTGCATTTACATCAACTAATGTCAATATATGTTGTTGTCTTGTGTCCCCAAGTCAAGTCATCTGATAAGTTGTTTGGGCAGCTGGCCATCAGAGTCCACTCATTTATCAATACCTATTTTTGTGCTCTGTCATTTTTCACTTTTCAAAATAGCCAGGTTTAAATGATAAGAAAGGTTGGGACTGGAGTCTTCCAAATAATTGAAGAATTTGTTGTGGGTTTAATGGAAATTTTGTCTTCCAAAGAAATAGGGAAAATATATTTGGTCCTCATTGCTTGCTGCCAGAGACCTTGAGTTAATCATTCTTATAAACTCTTAGCTGCATAAGTGAGGGATGTTTTTCAGTCCCTGGCCTCCAAGGGCATTAGATTTTGCTTATCTTTTCCATTTGACTAGAGGATTTTCCTCCCTTCACCCCAACCCCCAAATAAAACTGGAGCATTTTCTTCTGATTTTCTCCTATATCCATATTGGCATATAAGGCATCTCCTAATATCGTCTTGATATCCATGGTCATTAGATTTAACCATGAACTCTCTTTCTATGGCCAAACCATATAGATCCAATGCAGCTCTAAGTTCTTCATCCTCTCTTCCTGAGCCATCCCTATCATCCATAAATCATCAACCTTGGTCCTGAAGAGCCTTTTGTGGCCATCAACCACAAAACGAAACAATTTGGGGATGATGGCGGGCTCCACTGCCTTGGTCCCCTGGTGTTATAGACATATTTGGGCACTACAACCCCAATCACATATGTCGATAAAACAAGGGCTTTCAAACCCCTAAAAGTGTTGTTTCAAACCCTAAAATATCAAGGTAAATTGATTACATCATTTCCCAGAAGCTCTCCCTGAAAAACTACTCAGAACTGGTCAAAACTGGACCATACAGACTGCTCCATGCTGAGGGTACGATGCATCTCACCTATTACACACGGGGGGTGCGATCCATACTGAAAATTCCTTCTGTAGGGTGCGATGAGTGAGAGTAGACAAATGGCAGAGGCAGTTTTCTAGGTGGAAACTCAGAGAATCTTCTAGAAACTGCTCATATGACACTTGCCTCTCTGAATTCGCCCAAGGATGAGTAAGAGATCATGAAATCTCCAAGTGGAACCAAGAACTATCAGTGAAATGAAACTAATAAAAAACCAAGAATCTGACTCACCCCTCTGCAAATATCTATAAATGGATCCCTCCTCCCAAAGATCCAAAGGCTAGAATTTTGTAATTTGTAAGGAAGTGTTGTTGGTTTCTCTTTGAGACATTGTATGTTGGGTGACCTTGCTTTTCATAAGGTGAAGAGGCTTTCATGTTGGGAGCATGATGCTGGATCAGACAGCTAGGTTGTAATCCTCTCTTCTACTTCTACTATCAATAAAGCTATTTGAGTTTTCCTCCATATACTTGTGTACTTGTAAATCTTGTATTTGTGAATGCAATTGTATGGTTAATGTACATCTGATTCCACATTGTTTATTGCATTATATATCTCTATGCTTTGATGGCATTGTTTTGCTTTGCCTCTACAGGTGTTCTTTGAAGTGGGACAAGTGAGAAAGGAGTGGCGAAAGCTCTATCGAAGGAGCGAGGAAACAAGCAAGGAGCCAAGTGAGAGACTGAGGTTGGTGCTCTCTACTTCTCTCTTCTCTATCATCCATAAAGGAAAACACAAGTTGCTATGAATTGTTTGTTTGTAAGATAGCTACCCGTCTTAGTGGGACTAGCAGATCAAATAGCAACACTAGTTTTCCCGGAAACAAAATGGCGACTCCACTGGGGAATGAATTGTTTGTTTGTTTGTTACTATTGTTTACTTTATAAGCTACATACGGAGCCTGAAGTTAAGCCAGCTAGCCTTCAAACTGCACTTGCTATCCAAGTGCAAAATAGATCAACGCTGCTTCAGTCAGTCTCCGGGTTGGTTTATGAACTGAACATCTGACTTGAAAATATCCTAAGTGCCCTGGTGGTAGCTCAATAACCTCATAAGATCATACCTCTATATTTTGTGTTTACTGTCTATCATAGCTTGACTAAAATAGATGAACTTAGCTGCAAATTTTGAGCAAAAACCAAGCTCAGTCTCATGCTCTAGACCATCGCACTGTCTCTCATTGGCAGTTGGATGCATCGCACCTCCCGTGTTCTGCAGGTGAGATGCATCCCTGTTTCCCTTAAGGACAGGTGCGGTGATTGAATGAGACTGTTTCTCTCTCCAGAATTTGGTTTTTCTCTTCATTGTTTTTAGCTCTATTAAGTAGCTTTGCAGCCTATGATCAATATATCACTGAGAAAACCTTCTTCCTTTACATTATTTAGCCTCCATTGACAAGGAGTTGTGAATGTTTTTTATGTATTTTTCATCATTTACAGTCCTCCTTTACAAATAACAGCTTAATCGAACTGTCGTCTTTTGATTCCAAAGTGTCACAACTGTCGTTTTGAGTCAAGAAAAGAGTGTCATAAAGTCTTCCTCTTTCATATAGTTGATTGTACTTTTGCCATTGTATGTGATTTGAATTGTCAGTATTTGAAGTGTCGAAAGTAGTTTCCCATTAGAAATTGAAAGTGTTGTCTTAGTCTTCCTTTTGTTTTTTGAAAATAAATTGCTAAAGTGTCGCTTTGAAGAAAAGTAGTTCAGATCTGTACTTAGTTTTCTTTTTGGCATTCTCACATTAAGGAAATGGAAAAAAAAAATACATGCGTGTGCATTTGCATGTAGACTACGTGCGGAAATTGATTTAGGAAAAGTGCATTTAGTGTGTGCTATCTACTCTCTGTTGAAAGAATCGTACTCTTCTTTCCTTAGTAGCTAGGATTTTCATTGCTAAAAGAAAACAAATGATTGTTTATCATTTTAGATTGCATATTTAGGAATTGTACATCTACATCACGCAGTGAACCTTGAAAGGCAAACTTCTTGAGAAAGATCAACTATAAAATAAACCTCAATGAACATAAAAACGCTTTGGAACCTAATGAAAAACATTTAGAAGTCTAGGCTAGAGACGTATTCCGGCATCTTAAAGCCTGTTAACTATTGTTTTTCATCGTAGGTTGGGTGATTTCTCCTCTTTGATATGAGAAGTGTCAGTACAGACTTGTGCTCACATGTACCGTCGAGTATATATTGGGAGAGCACAATAGGCTGATATCCTTTATCCTTAGGAAGCCATGTCTGCCACCCTATTGATCGCAATGCATTGAGCACAGCATTCACGAAGATTGACTGCCGTACATAAATCCCGTGGTAATTTCTCTTTAATCTACCACTAAGGTGTATATTGCAGTTTTGCGATTGGTTTGGTAATCCCTCTGCCTAGATTTCCAGAGTAGTCACTTTCATTCCTTTTCGACTCCTTAAAAGAAAAGGTCCTTCTGAGCACTTGTCACTTTAGTGTTGGCATTATGAGATAAGTGTTGTCCTTGATGGCAAACCTCACTAATGACAAATCATAGTACAGAAGGTCAGCAGCAAGGAATTGATGATCAGACTATAAGAAGAAGAGAAAAGTTCATACACGCAGGTTCATTAAGCCCAAGTCGCGTGTACACGCAGGTTGGCTTCAGCAAAAGCGCGT
Organism: Pinus tabuliformis; assembly: GCA_031772625.1. Taxonomy (NCBI): domain Eukaryota; kingdom Viridiplantae; phylum Streptophyta; class Pinopsida; order Pinales; family Pinaceae; genus Pinus; species Pinus tabuliformis. The sequence goes on along the minus strand of CM062810.1, from coordinate 533,207,254 downwards.
GTATGTGGAAACGTACCTTTGATCCATGGCGGTTAGTCCTTGGAAGTTGTGCCTATGGTTTCGGACCATTGTGTCTCGACGGGCGTGTCGATCCCTAGTATTGAAGTTGATGGTATTGTGTTACTATGGTTTTGGCTCTTGGTATTGAACAAGGCCTAAGGCTATATAAGGAGAAGGAAATCATTAGGCAAGTGCATCTGAAATGTCTTGAATATCTGATGAAGCATTAGATCCAGTATGCAGGGTTATGGGTTGATGATGCATTGCTTGATCTGAGCTAAGGAGAGATCTCATCGGTTGATGGAGAACTAGATCTAAGGAGAGATCGGGATCAAGTGGTTTGAAATGAACTATCTTTATGATGCTTATTCTAGATCTACATACTGACGCATGTATTGTTCTATAAACGTTATGAGTATGACTGATGTCTGGTACAGCTGCAAGTTATGAGAAATTATTTTTAGATCTGTACGCGGGTTGACTTTGGAAAAAGCGCGTATACACGCGGGTTTGATTCATCGAAGTAGCGTATACATTGTAAAGCTTGATATTTGAAGTTATTACAGAGTTCTGTGTCTGCTCTGTGTTCTGGTGACTGTTGTTAACAGGGTTTCAGTGATTCAGGGTTTGATGATTGTTTTGAGCTTCAATGATAGTTATGGGTCCAGTATGAAAATTGGATGAAAAGTGGCCTTACAGATTATGTGTTGTGCTTCAGTGTATCCAGTCTGAAAATTGATGAAACGTGGTACCTGGAGGTGAGAAGATTGTAGGCAAGCACCTACGTACTAGTATCTAAGCTAGTACAAAAGCTAAAGGAGATCTTTGGAGCATTGTAGCAGGTAGCAGCCTGCGTACTAGTAAATGGATCGGCTAGTACAAGAGCAAAGGGGGTTGTAGCTCCCATACTGGTATAAGACTGCACCAGTACAAATATTGTAAAAGGATTTTCTTATTAAGAAGAAGATTGAGATGACTTGCAGCAGGTGGTTTTCACCCACATTGGGTTTCCACCTTATATCTTTGTGTTCATGTGTGTGGCTCTTGTGTGATGTTCTATTCTGTTATTCTGCACCTGTTTACTGTTAATATGCTTAATAATGATCTGATGCATTTACTGAAGATTAAGCTAACTGAATTATAAGATCTCTGGATATACGCGAGTTTCATTAGACACAGTAGCGTGTACACGCGGGTTCACTTAATTGAAGTAGCGTATATGTTTCTGAGTATGAAATTGAAAAGATTGATTGATCTGATAATACTGATTCACCCCCCCTCTCAGTATTATTTCCAACAATTGGTATCAGAGCCGGTCCTTTGATAGAAGCTTGATCGCTTGAAGGAGATCCGTGGATCAATGGGAAAGAAACTTAAGAAGAAAGCTCATAAGAAGAAGAAGACATCTCAAGAGATCTATGACAGTGGGAGAGTCGATTGGGGATTAGGTATAAGAAGCTCTTCAGATTCAGAATCATTATCAGGTATGAATGTATTATCCTCTGATGTTCCTGCTATATTTCCTTGTGAAAGTGATGGAAGTGATAGTGAAACTACTGAACATGCTTTTATGGGTGAGCAAGAAAAGTGTCAAATAGAGGCATTATTTAGAAGGCTTACAGACAAAGTTAAAGATCAACAAGATCTATTGAACAAAAGGGAATGTGCTTTCAAAGAAGAAGTTACCAAACTAAAGGCCCAACTAGAAGAAGGAAACAAGGTAAGAAAGCTACTCAAGGACAAGGAAGACCAATGTCAAAAATTGCAGCATGAAGTGACATCATTAAGAAAAGAAGTCAACGAAAGAAGCACAACCATCAAGAAACTCAAAGATAGATCCAGCTACTATGAAAATCTTGAAGCTACAATCCTCTCACTAAAAGGAGATCTTGAAGAATCAAAGAAGCAGAATACAGATCTACTCCAAGCTATTGCAAAGCAAGAAACCGAAGTCACCAGCTTAAAATCTCAACTAGAATGTGCCTTCCGAGTTCGTCAAATGCAGCAGGATCTGAATGAAGAACAAGAATAGGAGATTCTCAAACTAAGGCATCAGTTGGAAGAAGGAAGGAAAGATGGAGAAGACATGAAGAAGCAATGTCTAGAAAAGGAGGAACAACTTCAAGTTGAGATAAATATCTTGAAAGGTAAAATAGAAGAAAAGGATAAGCTTTTACGATTTCAAGATAGTTCTAAAGTCTTGGATGATATTCTTAGTAGTCAAAGGTCTCCTGCTATCAAGACTGGTCTTGGTTTCCATGAATCTGTTGAAGGTGAATCTAGTTCACAAGGTGAGGCAAGGAACTCTACAGACAAATCCAAAATGATCAACAAGGAGATGAATGGACAATCTCATCATCAACCAAGGAAAGAAAGTCTTCAAAGAAAATCTTTTACTCCTCCTATGAATAATGTTGAATGTTATGTATGTCATAATCTTGGACATGTTGCAGCTAGATGTAGAAGAAGAAGAGTTCAAGACTATTATGCGGACAGGTCATCTCAATCAAGGTACTTTAATGGATATTGCTTTGCTTGCAATATGTATGGTCACAAAGCTGCTGATTGCTACAGGAGGAATATGAAACATGTAAGATGTTATACATGTAACAAGCCTGGACATATAGCAAAGGAATGCAGGAACAAAGGATGGACATCACATCAAAAGGAGAAAACCTCATCACACTTGAAGATATGGAGGAAGAAGGAAGTACAGTCAGCACAATGTACTGAGACACAGCACAACACAGACATATCAGACTCAGGGGGAGCTGAAGGTGTAAAACTTCAGTGTTCTGAATCTCATACGCAAGTTTCTTAAATGGAAGTCGCGTGTATACGCGAGTTAGACACTGCAAAGCCGCGTATATGTCAGTCTGAGGAAAAGCAGTGAGGACAGGATCAGAAAAAGGATCTGATATGATTCAGTCTATTATTTGCTCTATTGGTTACAGTCTGCTGAGGATGTGTGGAAAATGTTTTGTTACTTGTATGATGTCTAGAAGTGTTTTTGATCCTATCTTGAGGATGATGATGTTTTGATGCTTATTGCTGATATATACATAATCAGATCTAACAGATGGCACAGGTTGAGGGGGAGCATATGCCTTTAGCAATTCAATGTTGGCATTATGGTTAATAATCCTTGGTGATGATTCTTATATGGCTAAATGATATATCTTGCTATTGTGAGTTGTCTATGATAAACTCTCATATGATTCTTGGAGTTACATAGAAGATGTTCAGATCAGATTTATGGTTGATTCTTTGATGATGCATGTATGGTGCTTACATGGTGATCTTCATAAGAACAAGGAGAAGTACAAAGCTTGAATACACATCTTCCTCACTTGATGATGAGTCACTTATATACTGCTGTTGTCATATACATAAAAATCATACAGTTATGATGCAGGCACTCATGTGGATAAGGATTGTTGCTGTTGATGATATCAAGAAGTTTTGTCAAATGAGCTTGAGCTCAAGATACATAGTGCTGACACATGGATGACTACTCAAAGTTGCTTTATTGAAGACATGGTGATGAGTTCTTATCTATATGATGATAGGTTGATCCTTACATATGTTAATTGATGCAGATGTTCCCAAGTAATGATACTTGGATCATGTAGAGCTTGATGAAATGGCTATGGTGGTTTCACACATGAAACAATGTGAATGACTCTGAATTCTGTTCAAAGGGATAAATTGATGCAGACATACCTTGTTATAGGTTGATGACCTATTCTCTACAGGACATTTACAGGTTGCTGATATGGAAATTTGTGTACGCGTGTTGTTTAAAGGATATCCGCGTGCATACGTCGTTTTACAAGGGGATAGTCGCGTATATGGTGTACGCGTGTTGCGTAAGGGATATCTGCGTATATACGCTTGTTTATGTGGATGCAGACGCGTATATGGAGTTTTTGAAGGAAATCAGCAGGGACAGATGTTGGTTGCAGAAAGTCTGATATGGATCTGACAGAGATCATCTGGCACAGGTTCAGGGGAGCAGATAATCTTCCAATGATGCATTGTTGGCATTATCTTAAATCTTTTGGTTCTAGTTCACATTTGGTGTTGATTTCAGGAGGAACAAAGGCGAAAGGAGAACAGAAGGATCTCTTGGTTGCTGATCTGAATGGTGATTATCAGATGCTGCTGGTGACTTTCATAAGTCTTGGTCTAGTTATTTCATCTCTATGTCATATATCTCTTTTGTGGTATCTCTTTCATGGTGTCAAGGTCATGTAACGGCCTATTTTGGTTTCCCCACTATGCCTGGGATGATTGATGCAATATGATTGGTTGTCATATGTAAACTTTTGATGTATCCCCACTTGGTTGGGTGGATGAGTCAATTTTTGTATATCCTCACTTAGTTGAGAGATGGATGTATGTATGAGTCTTTGGTGATAGGAAGGTCTTTTATGATGTATAGAGTCATGTTCTTCTTGAAGAACATCTTTTGCAGATCTTGCCTACAGTCAGGAAGAGCATGAACAGCACACTTCAGCAGTACAGAGACTTGGCATGTACTCAGGGGGAGCATTGACAGATTGGTACACCTTGGCATATACAAAAGGGGAGATTATTCAGAGATTTCAGCAGGTACTCAGGGGGAGTATGGACAGTGGAATGATTCAGCAAAGGAAGAGAATATCTTGGTCCACCCTTTGCCCTTGATGTCAAAGGGGGAGAGTGATTTGGTGTTGTTGCCATCAAGTCCAAAGGGGGAGATTGTTGGCATTATGATGCATGTGTTGTACTTGATGGCAACCCTCTCATAGAAGAATATCTCACTTAAGTATAACTGGGTGAATCTTCAGAAGAGATATCAGATATGACTGATGGAGGACAGCTCAAAGGAATCAGATGATGAATCTTCAGAAGAGATATCAGATGTGACTGATGGAGGACAGCTCAAAGGAATCAGATGATAGTTCTAAGTATGACAAGTTAGCTTTGCCATCAAGTCCAAAGGGGGAGATTGTTGGCATTATGAGATAAGTGTTGTCCTTGATGGCAAACCTCACTGATGACAAATCATAGTACAGAAGGTCAGCAACAAGGAATTGATGATCAGACTATAAGAAGAAGAGAAAAGTTCATACACGCAGGTTCATTAAGCCCAAGTCGCGTGTACACGCAGGTTGGCTTCAGCAAAAGCGCGTGTATGTGGAAACGTACCTTTGGTCCATGGCGGTTAGTCCTTGGAAGTTGTGCCTATGGTTTCGGACCATTGTGTCTCGACGGGCGTGTCGATCCCTAGTTTTGAAGTTGATGGTATTGTGTTACTATGGTTTTGGCTCTTGGTATTGAACAAGGCCTAAGGCTATATAAGGAGAAGGAAATCATTAGGCAAGTGCATCTGAAATGTCTTGAATATCTGATGAAGCATTAGATCCAGTATGCAGGGTTATGGGTTGATGATGCATTGCTTGATCTGAGCTAAGGAGAGATCTCATCGGTTGATGGAGAACTAGATCTAAGGAGAGATCGGGATCAAATGGTTTGAAATGAACTATCTTTATGATGCTTATTCTAGATCTACATACTGACGCATGTATTGTTCTATAAACGTTATGAGTATGACTGATGTCTGGTACAGCTGCAAGTTATGAGAAATTATTTTTAGATCTGTACGCGGGTTGACTTTGGAAAAAGCGCGTATACACGCGGGTTTGATTCATCGAAGTAGCGTATACATTGTAAAGCTTGATATTTGAAGTTGCAGATGGATCTGATGGTTATTACAGAGTTCTGTGTCTGCTCTGTGTTCTGGTGACTGTTGTTAACAGGGTTTCAGTGATTCAGGGTTTGATGATTGTTTTGAGCTTCAATGATAGTTATGGGTCCAGTATGAAAATTGGATGAAAAGTGGCCTTACAGATTATGTGTTGTGCTTCAGTGTATCCAGTCTGAAAATTGATGAAACGTGGTACCTGGAGGTGAGAAGATTGTAGGCAAGCACCTACGTACTAGTATCTAAGCTAGTACAAAAGCTAAAGGAGATCTTTGGAGCATTGTAGCAGGTAGCAGCCTGCGTACTAGTAAATGGATCGGCTAGTACAAGAGCAAAGGGGGTTGTAGCTCCCGTACTGGTATAAGACTGCACCAGTACAAATATTGTAAAAGGATTTTCTTATTAAGAAGAAGATTGAGATGACTTGCAGCAGGTGGTTTTCACCCACATTGGGTTTCCACCTTATATCTTTGTGTTCATGTGTGTGGCTCTTGTGTGATGTTCTGTTCTGTTATTCTGCACCTGTTTACTGTTAATATGCTTAATAATGATCTGATGCATTTACTGAAGATTAAGCTAACTGAATTATAAGATCTCTGGATATACGCGAGTTTCATTAGACACAGTAGCGTGTACACGCGGGTTCACTTAATTGAAGTAGCGTATATGTTTCTGAGTATGAAATTGAAAAGATTGATTGATCTGATAATACTGATTCACCCCCCCTCTCAGTATTATTTCCAACAATTGGTATCAGAGCAGGTCCTTTGATAGAAGCTTGATCGCTTGAAGGAGATCCGTGGAACAATGGGAAAGAAGCTTAAGAAGAAAGCTCATAAGAAGAAGAAGACATCTCATAAGATCTATGACAGTGGGAGAGTCGATTGGGGATTAGGTATAAGAAGCTCTTCAGATTCAGAATCAGATTCAGAATCATTATCAGGTATGAATGTGTTATCCTCTGATGTTCCTGCTATATTTCCTTGTGAAAGTGATGGAAGTGATAGTGAAACTACTGAACATGCTTTTATGGGTGAGCAAGAAAAGTATCAAATAGAGGCATTATTTAGAAGGCTTACAGACAAAGTTAAAGATCAACAAGATCTATTGAACAAAAGGGAATGTGCTTTCAAAGAAGAAGTTACCAAACTAAAGGCCCAACTAGAAGAAGGAAACAAGGTAAGAAAGCTACTCAAGGACAAGGAAGACCAATGTCAAAAATTGCAGCATGAAGTGACATCATTAAGAAAAGAAGTCAACGAAAGAAGCACAACCATCAAGAAACTCAAAGATAGATCCAGCTACTATGAAAATCTTGAAGCTACAATCCTCTCACTAAAAGGAGATCTTGAAGAATCAAAGAAGCAGAATACAGATCTACTCCAAGCTATTGCAAAACAAGAAAACGAAGTCACCAGCTTAAAATCTCAACTAGAATGTGCCTTCCGAGTTCGTCAAATGCAGCAGGATCTGAATGAAGAACAAGAAAAGGAGATTCTCAAACTAAGGCATCAGTTGGAAGAAGGAAGGAAAGATGGAGAAGACATGAAGAAGCAATGTCTAGAAAAGGAGGAACAACTTCAAGTTGAGGTAAATATCTTGAAAGGTAAAATAGAAGAAAAGGATAAGCTTTTACGATTTCAAGATAGTTCTAAAGTCTTGGATGATATTCTTAGTAGTCAAAGGTCTCCTGCTATCAAGACTGGTCTTGGTTTCCATGAATCTGTTGAAGGTGAATCTAGTTCACAAGGTGAGGCAAGGAACTCTAAAGAGAAATCCAAAATGATCAACAAGGAGATGAAAGGTCAATCTCATCATCAACCAAGGAAAGAAAGTCTTCAAAGAAAATCTTTTACTCCTCCTATGAATAATGTTGAATGTTATGTATGTCATAATCTTGGACATGTTGCAGCTAGATGTAGAAGAAGAAGAGTTCAAGACTATTATGCGGACAGGTCATCTCAATCAAGGTACTTTAATGGATATTGCTTTGCTTGCAATATGTATGGTCACAAAGCTGCTGATTGCTACAGGAGGAATATGAAACATGTAAGATGTTATACATGTAACAAGCCTGGACATATAGCAAAGGAATGCAGGAACAAAGGATGGACATCACACCAAAAGGAGAAAACCTCATCACACTTGAAGATATGGAGGAAGAAGGAAGTACAGTCAGCACAATGTACTGAGACACAGCACAGCACAGACATATCAGACTCAGGGGGAGCTGAAGGTGTAAAACTTCAGTGTTCTGAATCTCATACGCAAGTTCCTTAAATGGAAGTCGCGTATATACGCGAGTTAGACACTGCAAAGTCGCGTATATGTCAGTCTGAGGAAAAGCAGTGGGGACAGGATCAGAAAAAGGATCTGATATGATTCAGTCTATTATTTGCTCTATTGGTTACAGTCTGCTGAGGATGTGTGGAAATGTTTTGTTACTTGTATGATGTCTAGAAGTGTTTTGATCCTAACTTGAGGATGATGATGTTTTGATGCTTATTGCTGATATATGCATGATCAGATCTAACAGATGGCACAGGTTGAGGGGGAGCATATGCCTTTAGTAATTCATTGTTGGCATTATGGTTAATAATCCTTGGTGATGATTCTTATATGGCTAAATGATATATCTTGCTATTGTGAGTTGTCTATGATAAACTCTCATATGATTCTTGAAGTTACATAGAAGATGTTCAGATCAGATTTATGGTTGATTCTTTGATGATGCATGTATGGTGCTTACATGGTGATCTTCATAAGAACAAGGAGAAGTACAAAGCTTGAATACACATCTTCCTCACTTGATGATGAGTCACTTATATACTGCTGTTGTCATATGCATAAAGATCATACAGTTATGATGCAGGCACTCATGTGGATAAGGATTGTTGCTGTTGATGATATCAAGAAGTTTTGTCAAATGAGCTTGAGCTCAAGATACATAGTGCTGATACATGGATGACTACTCAAAGTTGCTTTATTGAAGACATGGTGATGAGTTCTTATCTATATGATGATAGGTTGATCCTTACATATGTTAATTGATGCAGATGTTCCCAAGTAATGATACTTGGATCATGTAGAGCTTGATGAAATGGCTATGGTGGTTTCACACATGATACAATGTGAATGACTCTGAATTCTGTTCAAAGGGATGAATTGATGCAGACATACCTTGTTATAGGTTGATGACCTATTCTCTACAGGACATTTACAGGTTGCTGATATGGAAATTTGTGTACGCGTGTTGTTTAAAGGATATCCGCGTGCATACGCTGTTTTACAAGGGGATAGTCGCGTATATGGTGTACGCGTGTTGCGTAAGGGATATCTGCGTATATACGCTTGTTTATGTGTATACAGACGCGTATATGGAGTTTTGAAGGAAATCAGCAGGGACAGATGTTGGTTGCAGAAAGTCTGATATGGATCTGACAGAGATCATCTGGCACAGGTTCAGGGGAGCAGATAATCTTCCAATGATGCATTGTTGGCATTATCTTAAAGCTTTTGGTTCTAGTTCACATTTGGTGTTGATTTCAGGAGGAACAAAGGCGAAAGGAGAACAGAAGGATCTCTTGGTTGCTGATCTGAATGGTGATTATCAGATGCTGCTGGTGACTTTCATAAGTCTTGGTCTAGTTATTTCGTCTCTATGTCATATATCTCTTTTGTGGTATCTCTTTCATGGTGTCAAGGTCATGTAACGGCCTATTTTGGTTTCCCCACTATGCCTGGGATGATTGATGCAATATGATTGGTTGTCATATGTAAACTTTTGATGTATCCCCACTTGGTTGGGTGGATGAGTCAATTTTTGTATATCCTCACTTAGTTGAGAGATGGATGTATGTATGAGTCTTTGGTGATAGGAAGGTCTTTTATGATGTATAGAGTCATGTTCTTCTTGAAGAACATCTTTTGCAGATCTTGCCTACAGTCAGGAAGAGCATGAACAGCACACTTCAGCAGTACAGAGACTTGGCATGTACTCAGGGGGAGCATTGACAGATTGGTACACCTTGGCATATACAAAGGGGGAGATTATTCAGAGATTTCAGCAGGTACTCAGGGGGAGTATGGACAGTGGAATGATTCAGCAAAGGAAGAGAATATCTTGGTCCACCCTTTGCCCTTGATGTCAAAGGGGGAGAGTGATTTGGTGTTGTTGCCATCAAGTCCAAAGGGGGAGATTGTTGGCATTATGATGCATGTGTTGTACTTGATGGCAACCCTCTCATAGAAGAATATCTCACTTATGTATAACTGGGTGAATCTTCAGAAGAGATATCAGATGTGACTGATGGAGGACAGCTCAAAGGAATCAGATGATGAATCTTCAGAAGAGATATCAGATGTGACTGATGGAGGACAGCTCAAAGGAATCAGATGATAGTTCTAAGTATGACAAAGTTAGCTTTGCCATCAAGTCCAAAGGGGGAGATTGTTGGCATTATGAGATAAGTGTTGTCCTTGATGGCAAACCTCACTGATGACAAATCATAGTACAGAAGGTCAGCAGCAAGGAATTGATGATCAGACTATAAGAAGAAGAGAAAGTTCATACACGCAGGTTCGTTAAGCCCAAGTCGCGTGTACACGCAGGTTGGCTTCAGCAAAAGCGCGTGTATGTGGAAAAGTACCTTTGGTCCATGGCGGTTAGTCCTTGGAAGTTGTGCCTATGGTTTCGGACCATTGTGTCTCGACGGGCGTGTCGATCCCTAGTTTTGAAGTTGATGGTATTGTGATTACTATGGTTTTGGCTCTTGGTATTGAACAAGGCCTAAGGCTATATAAGGAGAAGGAAATCATTAGGCAAGTGCATCTGAAATGTCTTGAATATCTGATGAAGCATTAGATCCAGTATGCAGGGTTATGGGTTGATGATGCATTGCTTGATCTGAGCTAAGGAGAGATCTCATCGGTTGATGGAGAACTAGATCTAAGGAGAGATCGGGATCAAATGGTTTGAAATGAACTATCTTTATGATGCTTATTCTAGATCTACATACTGACGCATGTATTGTTCTATAAGTGTTATGAGTATGACTGATGTCTGGTACAGCTGCAAGTTATGAGAAATTATTTTTAGATCTGTACGCGGGTTGTCTTTGGAAAAAGCGCGTATACACGCGGGTTTGATTCATCGAAGTAGCGTATACATTGTAAAGCTTGATATTTGAAGTTGCAGATGGATCTGATGGTTATTACAGAGTTCTGTGTCTGCTCTGTGTTCTGGTGACTGTTGTTAACAGGGTTTCAGTGATTCAGAGTTTGATGATTGTTTTGAGCTTCAATGATAGTTATGGGTCCAGTATGAAAATTGGATGAAAAGTGGCCTTACAGATTATGTGTTGTGCTTCAGTGTATCCAGTCTGAAAATTGATGAAACGTGGTACCTGGAGGTGAGAAGATTGTAGGCAAGCACCTACGTACTAGTATCTAAGCTAGTACAAAAGCTAAAGGAGATCTTTGGAGCATTGTAGCAGGTAGCAGCCTGCGTACTAGTAAATGGATCGGCTAGTACAAGAGCAAAGGGGGTTGTAGCTCCCGTACTGGTATAAGACTGCACCAGTACAAATATTGTAAAAGGATTTTCTTATTAAGAAGAAGATTGAGATGACTTGCAGCAGGTGGTTTTCACCCACATTGGGTTTCCACCTTATATCTTTGTGTTCATGTGTGTGGCTCTTGTGTGATGTTCTGTTCTGTTATTCTGCACCTGTTTACTGTTAATATGCTTAATAATGATCTGATGCATTTACTGAAGATTAAGCTAACTGAATTATAAGATCTCTGGATATACGCGAGTTTCATTAGACACAGTAGCGTGTACACGCGGGTTCACTTAATTGAAGTAGCGTATATGTTTCTGAGTATGAAATTGAAAAGTTTGATTGATCTGATAATACTGATTCACCCCCCCTCTCAGTATTATTTCCAACAATTGGTATCAGAGCAGGTCCTTTGATAGAAGCTTGATCGCTTGAAGGAGATCCGTGGAACAATGGGAAAGAAGCTTAAGAAGAAAGCTCATAAGAAGAAGAAGACATCTCAGAAGACTATGACAGTGGGAGAGTCGATTGGGGATTAGGTATAAGAAGCTCTTCAGATTCAGAATCATTATCAGGTATGAATGTGTTATCCTCTGATGTTCCTGCTATATTTCCTTGTGAAAGTGATGGAAGTGATAGTGAAACTACTGAACATGCTTTTATGGGTGAGCAAGAAAAGTGTCAAATAGAGGCAGTATTTAGAAGGCTTACAGACAAAGTTAAAGATCAACAAGATCTATTGAACAAAAGGGAATGTGCTTTCAAAGAAGAAGTTACCAAACTAAAGGCCCAACTAGAAGAAGGAAACAAGGTAAGAAAGCTACTCAAGGACAAGGAAGACCAATGTCAAAAATTGCAGCATGAAGTGACATCATTAAGAAAAGAAGTCAACGAAAGAAGCACAACCATCAAGAAACTCAAAGATAGATCCAGCTACTATGAAAATCTTGAAGCTACAATCCTCTCACTAAAAGGAGATCTTGAAGAATCAAAGAAGCAGAATACAGATCTACTCCAAGCTATTGCAAAACAAGAAAACGAAGTCACCAGCTTAAAATCTCAACTAGAATGTGCCTTCCGAGTTCGTCAAATGCAGCAGGATCTGAATGAAGAACAAGAAAAGGAGATTCTCAAACTAAGGCATCAGTTGGAAGAAGGAAGGAAAGATGGAGAAGACATGAAGAAGCAATGTCTAGAAAAGGAGGAACAACTTCAAGTTGAGGTAAATATCTTGAAAGGTAAAATAGAAGAAAAGGATAAGCTTTTACGATTTCAAGATAGTTCTAAAGTCTTGGATGATATTCTTAGTAGTCAAAGGTCTCCTGCTATCAAGACTGGTCTTGGTTTCCATGAATCTGTTGAAGGTGAATCTAGTTCACAAGGTGAGGCAAGGAACTCTAAAGAGAAATCCAAAATGATCAACAAGGAGATGAAAGGTCAATCTCATCATCAACCAAGGAAAGAAAGTCTTCAAAGAAAATCTTTTACTCCTCCTATGAATAATGTTGAATGTTATGTATGTCATAATCTTGGACATGTTGCAGCTAGATGTAGAAGAAGAAGAGTTCAAGACTATTATGCGGACAGGTCATCTCAATCAAGGTACTTTAATGGATATTGCTTTGCTTGCAATATGTATGGTCACAAAGCTGCTGATTGCTACAGGAGGAATATGAAACATGTAAGATGTTATGCATGTAACAAGCTTGGACATATAGCAAAGGAATGCAGGAACAAAGGATGGACATCACACCAAAAGGAGAAAACCTCATCACACTTGAAGATATGGAGGAAGAAGGAAGTACAGTCAGCACAATGTACTGAGACACAGCACAGCACAGACATATCAGACTCAGGGGGAGCTGAAAGTGTAAAACTTCAGTGTTCTGAATCTCATACGCAAGTTCCTTAAAGGGAAGTCGCGTATATACGCGAGTTAGACACTGCAAAGTCGCGTATATGTCAGTCTGAGGAAAAGCAGTGGGGACAGGATCAGAAAAAGGATCTGATATGATTCAGTCTATTATTTGCTCTATTGGTTACAGTCTGCTGAGGATGTGTGGAAATGTTTTGTTACTTGTATGATGTCTAGAAGTGTTTTGATCCTAACTTGAGGATGATGATGTTTTGATGCTTATTGCTGATATATGCATGATCAGATCTAACAGATGGCACAGGTTGAGGGGGAGCATATGCCTTTAGTAATTCATTGTTGGCATTATGGTTAATAATCCTTGGTGATGATTCTTATATGGCTAAATGATATATCTTGCTATTGTGAGTTGTCTATGATAAACTCTCATATGATTCTTGGAGTTACATAGAAGATGTTCAGATCAGATTTATGGTTGATTCTTTGATGATGCATATATGGTGCTTACATGGTGATCTTCATAAGAACAAGGAGAAGTACAAAGCTTGAATACACATCTTCCTCACTTGATGATGAGTCACTTATATACTGCTGTTGTCATATGCATAAAAATCATACAGTTATGATGCAGGCACTCATGTGGATAAGGATTGTTGCTGTTGATGATATCAAGAAGTTTTGTCAAATGAGCTTGAGCTCAAGATACATAGTGCTGATACATGGATGACTACTCAAAGTTGCTTTATTGAAGACATGGTGATGAGTTCTTATCTATATGATGATAGGTTGATACTTACATATGTTAATTGATGCAGATGTTCCCAAGTAATGATACTTGGATCATGTAGAGCTTGATGAAATGGCTATGGTGGTTTCACACATGATACAATGTGAATGACTCTGAATTCTGTTCAAAGGGATGAATTGATGCAGACATACCTTGTTATAGGTTGATGACCTATTCTCTACAGGACATTTACAGGTTGCTGATATGGAAATTTGTGTACGCGTGTTGTTTAAAGGATATCCGCGTGCATACGCCGTTTTACAAGGGGATAGTCGCGTATATGGTGTACGCGTGTTGCGTAAGGGATATCTGCGTATATACGCTTGTTTATGTGTATACAGACGCGTATATGGAGTTTTGAAGGAAATCAGCAGGGACAGATGTTGGTTGCAGAAAGTCTGATATGGGTCTGACAGAGATCATCTGGCACAGGTTCAGGGGGAGCAGATAATCTTCCAATGATGCATTGTTGGCATTATCTTAAAGCTTTTGGTTCTAGTTCACATTTGGTGTTGATTTCAGGAGGAACAAAGGCGAAAGGAGAACAGAAGGATCTCTTGGTTGCTGATCTGAATGGTGATTATCAGATGCTGCTGGTGACTTTCATAAGTCTTGGTCTAGTTATTTCGTCTCTATGTCATATATCTCTTTTGTGGTATCTCTTTCATGGTGTCAAGGTCATGTAACGGCCTATTTTGGTTTCCCCACTATGCCTGGGATGATTGATGCAATATGATTGGTTGTCATATGTAAACTTTTGATGTATCCCCACTTGGTTGGGTGGATGAGTCAATTTTTGTATATCCTCACTTAGTTGAGAGATGGATGTATGTATGAGTCTTTGGTGATAGGAAGGTCTTTTATGATGTATAGAGTCATGTTCTTCTTGAAGAACATCTTTTGCAGATCTTGCCTACAGTCAGGAAGAGCATGAACAGCACACTTCAGCAGTACAGAGACTTGGCATGTACTCAGGGGGAGCATTGACAGATTGGTACACCTTGGCATATACAAAGGGGGAGATTATTCAGAGATTTCAGCAGGTACTCAGGGGGAGTATGGACAGTGGAATGATTCAGCAAAGGAAGAGAATATCTTGGTCCACCCTTTGCCCTTGATGTCAAAGGGGGAGAGTGATTTGGTGTTGTTGCCATCAAGTCCAAAGGGGGAGATTGTTGGCATTATGATGCATGTGTTGTACTTGATGGCAACCCTCTCATAGAAGAATATCTCACTTATGTATAACTGGGTGAATCTTCAGAAGAGATATCAGATGTGACTGATGGAGGACAGCTCAAAGGAATCAGATGATGAATCTTCAGAAGAGATATCAGATGTGACTGATGGAGGACAGCTCAAAGGAATCAGATGATAGTTCTAAGTGTGACAAGTTAGCTTTGCCATCAAGTCCAAAGGGGGAGATTGTTGGCATTATGAGATAAGTGTTGTCCTTGATGGCAAACCTCACTGATGACAAATCATAGTACAGAAGGTCAGCAGCAAGGAATTGATGATCAGACTATAAGAAGAAGAGAAAGTTCATACACGCAGGTTCGTTAAGCCCAAGTCGCGTGTACACGCAGGTTGGCTTCAGCAAAAGCGCGTGTATGTGGAAAAGTACCTTTGGTCCATGGCGGTTAGTCCTTGGAAGTTGTGCCTATGGTTTCGGACCATTGTGTCTCGACGGGCGTGTCGATCCCTAGTTTTGAAGTTGATGGTATTGGATTTCTATGGTTTTGGCTCTTGGTATTGAACAAGGCCTAAGGCTATATAAGGAGAAGGAAATCATTAGGCAAGTGCATCTGAAATGTCTTGAATATCTGATGAAGCATTAGATCCAGTATGCAGGGTTATGGGTTGATGATGCATTGCTTGATCTGAGCTAAGGAGAGATCTCATCGGTTGATGGAGAACTAGATCTAAGGAGAGATCGGGATCAAATGGTTTGAAATGAACTATCTTTATGATGCTTATTCTAGATCTACATACTGACGCATGTATTGTTCTATAAGTGTTATGAGTATGACTGATGTCTGGTACAGCTGCAAGTTATGAGAAATTATTTTTAGATCTGTACGCGGGTTGTCTTTGGAAAAAGCGCGTATACACGCGGGTTTGATTCATCGAAGTAGCGTATACATTGTAAAGCTTGATATTTGAAGTTGCAGATGGATCTGATGGTTATTACAGAGTTCTGTGTCTGCTCTGTGTTCTGGTGACTGTTGTTAACAGGGTTTCAGTGATTCAGAGTTTGATGATTGTTTTGAGCTTCAATGATAGTTATGGGTCCAGTATGAAAATTGGATGAAAAGTGGCCTTACAGATTATGTGTTGTGCTTCAGTGTATCCAGTCTGAAAATTGATGAAACGTGGTACCTGGAGGTGAGAAGATTGTAGGCAAGCACCTACGTACTAGTATCTAAGCTAGTACAAAAGCTAAAGGAGATCTTTGGAGCATTGTAGCAGGTAGCAGCCTGCGTACTAGTAAATGGATCGGCTAGTACAAGAGCAAAGGGGGTTGTAGCTCCCGTACTGGTATAAGACTGCACCAGTACAAATATTGTAAAAGGATTTTCTTATTAAGAAGAAGATTGAGATGACTTGCAGCAGGTGGTTTTCACCCACATTGGGTTTCCACCTTATATCTTTGTGTTCATGTGTGTGGCTCTTGTGTGATGTTCTGTTCTGTTATTCTGCACCTGTTTACTGTTAATATGCTTAATAATGATCTGATGCATTTACTGAAGATTAAGCTAACTGAATTATAAGATCTCTGGATATACGCGAGTTTCATTAGACACAGTAGCGTGTACACGCGGGTTCACTTAATTGAAGTAGCGTATATGTTTCTGAGTATGAAATTGAAAAGTTTGATTGATCTGATAATACTGATTCACCCCCCCCTCTCAGTATTATTTCCAACAATTGGTATCAGAGCAGGTCCTTTGATAGAAGCTTGATCGCTTGAAGGAGATCCGTGGAACAATGGGAAAGAAGCTTAAGAAGAAAGCTCATAAGAAGAAGAAGACATCTCAGAAGGACTATGACAGTGGGAGAGTCGATTGGGGATTAGGTATAAGAAGCTCTTCAGATTCAGAATCAGATTCAGAATCATTATCAGGTATGAATGTGTTATCCTCTGATGTTCCTGCTATATTTCCTTGTGAAAGTGATGGAAGTGATAGTGAAACTACTGAACATGCTTTTATGGGTGAGCAAGAAAAGTGTCAAATAGAGGCAGTATTTAGAAGGCTTGCAGACAAAGTTAAAGATCAACAAGATCTATTGAACAAAAGGGAATGTGCTTTCAAAGAAGAAGTTACCAAACTAAAGGCCCAACTAGAAGAAGGAAACAAGGTAAGAAAGCTACTCAAGGACAAGGAAGACCAATGTCAAAAATTGCAGCATGAAGTGACATCATTAAGAAAAGAAGTCAACGAAAGAAGCACAACCATCAAGAAACTCAAAGATAGATCCAGCTACTATGAAAATCTTGAAGCTACAATCCTCTCACTAAAAGGAGATCTTGAAGAATCAAAGAAGCAGAATACAGATCTACTCCAAGCTATTGCAAAACAAGAAAACGAAGTCACCAGCTTAAAATCTCAACTAGAATGTGCCTTCCGAGTTCGTCAAATGCAGCAGGATCTGAATGAAGAACAAGAAAAGGAGATTCTCAAACTAAGGCATCAGTTGGAAGAAGGAAGGAAAGATGGAGAAGACATGAAGAAGCAATGTCTAGAAAAGGAGGAACAACTTCAAGTTGAGGTAAATATCTTGAAAGGTAAAATAGAAGAAAAGGATAAGCTTTTACGATTTCAAGATAGTTCTAAAGTCTTGGATGATATTCTTAGTAGTCAAAGGTCTCCTGCTATCAAGACTGGTCTTGGTTTTCATGAATCTGTTGAAGGTGAATCTAGTTCACAAGGTGAGGCAAGGAACTCTAAAGAGAAATCCAAAATGATCAACAAGGAGATGAAAGGTCAACCTCATCATCAACCAAGGAAAGAAAGTCCTCAAAGAAAATCTTTTACTCCTCCTATGAATAATGTTGAATGTTATGTATGTCATAATCTTGGACATGTTGCAGCTAGATGTAGAAGAAGAAGAGTTCAAGACTATTATGCGGACAGGTCATCTCAATCAAGGTACTTTAATGGATATTGCTTTGCTTGCAATATGTATGGTCACAAAGCTGCTGATTGCTACAGGAGGAATATGAAACATGTAAGATGTTATGCATGTAACAAGCTTGGACATATAGCAAAGGAATGCAGGAACAAAGGATGGACATCACACCAAAAGGAGAAAACCTCATCACACTTGAAGATATGGAGGAAGAAGGAAGTACAGTCAGCACAATGTACTGAGACACAGCACAGCACAGACATATCAGACTCAGGGGGAGCTGAAAGTGTAAAACTTCAGTGTCCTGAATCTCATACGCAAGTTCCTTAAAGGGAAGTCGCGTATATACGCGAGTTAGACACTGCAAAGTCGCGTATATGTCAGTCTGAGGAAAAGCAGTGGGGACAGGATCAGAAAAAGGATCTGATATGATTCAGTCTATTATTTGCTCTATTGGTTACAGTCTGCTGAGGATGTGTGGAAATGTTTTGTTACTTGTATGATGTCTAGAAGTGTTTTTGATCCTAACTTGAGGATGATGATGTTTTGATGCTTATTGCTGATATATGCATGATCAGATCTAACAGATGGCACAGGTTGAGGGGGAGCATATGCCTTTAGTAATTCATTGTTGGCATTATGGTTAATAATCCTTGGTGATGATTCTTATATGGCTAAATGATATATCTTGCTATTGTGAGTTGTCTATGATAAACTCTCATATGATTCTTGGAGTTACATAGAAGATGTTCAGATCAGATTTATGGTTGATTCTTTGATGATGCATATATGGTGCTTACATGGTGATCTTCATAAGAACAAGGAGAAGTACAAAGCTTGAATACACATCTTCCTCACTTGATGATGAGTCACTTATATACTGCTGTTGTCATATGCATAAAGATCATACAGTTATGATGCAGGCACTCATGTGGATAAGGATTGTTGCTGTTGATGATATCAAGAAGTTTTGTCAAATGAGCTTGAGCTCAAGATACATAGTGCTGATACATGGATGACTACTCAAAGTTGCTTTATTGGAGACATGGTGATGAGTTCTTATCTATATGATGATAGGTTGATACTTACATATGTTAATTGATGCAGATGTTCCCAAGTAATGATACTTGGATCATGTAGAGCTTGATGAAATGGCTATGGTGGTTTCACACATGATACAATGTGAATGACTCTGAATTCTGTTCAAAGGGATGAATTGATGCAGACATACCTTGTTATAGGTTGATGACCTATTCTCTACAGGACATTTACAGGTTGCTGATATGGAAATTTGTGTACGCGTGTTGTTTAAAGGATATCCGCGTGCATACGCCGTTTTACAAGGGGATAGTCGCGTATATGGTGTACGCGTGTTGCGTAAGGGATATCTGCGTATATACGCTTGTTTATGTGTATACAGACGCGTATATGGAGATTTGAAGGAAATCAGCAGGGACAGATGTTGGTTGCAGAAAGTCTGATATGGTCTGACAGAGATCATCTGGCACAGGTTCAGGGGGAGCAGATAATCTTCCAATGATGCATTGTTGGCATTATCTTAAAGCTTTTGGTTCTAGTTCACATTTGGTGTTGATTTCAGGAGGAACAAAGGCGAAAGGAGAACAGAAGGATCTCTTGGTTGCTGATCTGAATGGTGATTATCAGATGCTGCTGGTGACTTTCATAAGTCTTGGTCTAGTTATTTCGTCTCTATGTCATATATCTCTTTTGTGGTATCTCTTTCATGGTGTCAAGGTCATGTAACGGCCTATTTTGGTTTCCCCACTATGCCTGGGATGATTGATGCAATATGATTGGTTGTCATATGTAAACTTTTGATGTATCCCCACTTGGTTGGGTGGATGAGTCAATTTTTGTATATCCTCACTTAGTTGAGAGATGGATGTATGTATGAGTCTTTGGTGATAGGAAGGTCTTTTATGATGTATAGAGTCATGTTCTTCTTGAAGAACATCTTTTGCAGATCTTGCCTACAGTCAGGAAGAGCATGAACAGCACACTTCAGCAGTACAGAGATTTGGCATGTACTCAGGGGGAGCATTGACAGATTGGTACACCTTGGCATATACAAAGGGGGAGATTATTCAGAGATTTCAGCAGGTACTCAGGGGGAGTATGGACAGTGGAATGATTCAGCAAAGGAAGAGAATATCTTGGTCCACCCTTTGCCCTTGATGTCAAAGGGGGAGAGTGATTTGGTGTTGTTGCCATCAAGTCCAAAGGGGGAGATTGTTGGCATTATGATGCATGTGTTGTACTTGATGGCAACCCTCTCATAGAAGAATATCTCACTTATGTATAACTGGGTGAATCTTCAGAAGAGATATCAGATGTGACTGATGGAGGACAGCTCAAAGGAATCAGATGATGAATCTTCAGAAGAGATATCAGATGTGACTGATGGAGGACAGCTCAAAGGAATCAGATGATAGTTCTAAGTGTGACAAGTTAGCTTTGCCATCAAGTCCAAAGGGGGAGATTGTTGGCATTATGAGATAAGTGTTGTCCTTGATGGCAAACCTCACTGATGACAAATCATAGTACAGAAGGTCAGCAGCAAGGAATTGATGATCAGACTATAAGAAGAAGAGAAAGTTCATACACGCAGGTTCGTTAAGCCCAAGTCGCGTGTACACGCAGGTTGGCTTCAGCAAAAGCGCGTGTATGTGGAAAAGTACCTTTGGTCCATGGCGGTTAGTCCTTGGAAGTTGTGCCTATGGTTTCGGACCATTGTGTCTCGACGGGCGTGTCGATCCCTAGTTTTGAAGTTGATGGTATTGGATTTCTATGGTTTTGGCTCTTGGTATTGAACAAGGCCTAAGGCTATATAAGGAGAAGGAAATCATTAGGCAAGTGCATCTGAAATGTCTTGAATATCTGATGAAGCATTAGATCCAGTATGCAGGGTTATGGGTTGATGATGCATTGCTTGATCTGAGCTAAGGAGAGATCTCATCGGTTGATGGAGAACTAGATCTAAGGAGAGATCGGGATCAAATGGTTTGAAATGAACTATCTTTATGATGCTTATTCTAGATCTACATACTGACGCATGTATTGTTCTATAAGTGTTATGAGTATGACTGATGTCTGGTACAGCTGCAAGTTATGAGAAATTATTTTTAGATCTGTACGCGGGTTGTCTTTGGAAAAAGCGCGTATACACGCGGGTTTGATTCATCGAAGTAGCGTATACATTGTAAAGCTTGATATTTGAAGTTGCAGATGGATCTGATGGTTATTACAGAGTTCTGTGTCTGCTCTGTGTTCTGGTGACTGTTGTTAACAGGGTTTCAGTGATTCAGAGTTTGATGATTGTTTTGAGCTTCAATGATAGTTATGGGTCCAGTATGAAAATTGGATGAAAAGTGGCCTTACAGATTATGTGTTGTGCTTCAGTGTATCCAGTCTGAAAATTGATGAAACGTGGTACCTGGAGGTGAGAAGATTGTAGGCAAGCACCTACGTACTAGTATCTAAGCTAGTACAAAAGCTAAAGGAGATCTTTGGAGCATTGTAGCAGGTAGCAGCCTGCGTACTAGTAAATGGATCGGCTAGTACAAGAGCAAAGGGGGTTGTAGCTCCCGTACTGGTATAAGACTGCACCAGTACAAATATTGTAAAAGGATTTTCTTATTAAGAAGAAGATTGAGATGACTTGCAGCAGGTGGTTTTCACCCACATTGGGTTTCCACCTTATATCTTTGTGTTCATGTGTGTGGCTCTTGTGTGATGTTCTGTTCTGTTATTCTGCACCTGTTTACTGTTAATATGCTTAATAATGATCTGATGCATTTACTGAAGATTAAGCTAACTGAATTATAAGATCTCTGGATATACGCGAGTTTCATTAGACACAGTAGCGTGTACACGCGGGTTCACTTAATTGAAGTAGCGTATATGTTTCTGAGTATGAAATTGAAAAGTTTGATTGATCTGATAATACTGATTCACCCCCCCCTCTCAGTATTATTTCCAACAATTGGTATCAGAGCAGGTCCTTTGATAGAAGCTTGATCGCTTGAAGGAGATCCGTGGAACAATGGGAAAGAAGCTTAAGAAGAAAGCTCATAAGAAGAAGAAGACATCTCAGAGACTATGACAGTGGGAGAGTCGATTGGGGATTAGGTATAAGAAGCTCTTCAGATTCAGAATCAGATTCAGAATCATTATCAGGTATGAATGTGTTATCCTCTGATGTTCCTGCTATATTTCCTTGTGAAAGTGATGGAAGTGATAGTGAAACTACTGAACATGCTTTTATGGGTGAGCAAGAAAAGTGTCAAATAGAGGCAGTATTTAGAAGGCTTGCAGACAAAGTTAAAGATCAACAAGATCTATTGAACAAAAGGGAATGTGCTTTCAAAGAAGAAGTTACCAAACTAAAGGCCCAACTAGAAGAAGGAAACAAGGTAAGAAAGCTACTCAAGGACAAGGAAGACCAATGTCAAAAATTGCAGCATGAAGTGACATCATTAAGAAAAGAAGTCAACGAAAGAAGCACAACCATCAAGAAACTCAAAGATAGATCCAGCTACTATGAAAATCTTGAAGCTACAATCCTCTCACTAAAAGGAGATCTTGAAGAATCAAAGAAGCAGAATACAGATCTACTCCAAGCTATTGCAAAACAAGAAAACGAAGTCACCAGCTTAAAATCTCAACTAGAATGTGCCTTCCGAGTTCGTCAAATGCAGCAGGATCTGAATGAAGAACAAGAAAAGGAGATTCTCAAACTAAGGCATCAGTTGGAAGAAGGAAGGAAAGATGGAGAAGACATGAAGAAGCAATGTCTAGAAAAGGAGGAACAACTTCAAGTTGAGGTAAATATCTTGAAAGGTAAAATAGAAGAAAAGGATAAGCTTTTACGATTTCAAGATAGTTCTAAAGTCTTGGATGATATTCTTAGTAGTCAAAGGTCTCCTGCTATCAAGACTGGTCTTGGTTTCCATGAATCTGTTGAAGGTGAATCTAGTTCACAAGGTGAGGCAAGGAACTCTAAAGAGAAATCCAAAATGATCAACAAGGAGATGAAAGGTCAATCCCATCATCAACCAAGGAAAGAAAGTCTTCAAAGAAAATCTTTTACTCCTCCTATGAATAATGTTGAATGTTATGTATGTCATAATCTTGGACATGTTGCAGCTAGATGTAGAAGAAGAAGAGTTCAAGACTATTATGCGGACAGGTCATCTCAATCAAGGTACTTTAATGGATATTGCTTTGCTTGCAATATGTATGGTCACAAAGCTGCTGATTGCTACAGGAGGAATATGAAACATGTAAGATGTTATGCATGTAACAAGCTTGGACATATAGCAAAGGAATGCAGGAACAAAGGATGGACATCACACCAAAAGGAGAAAACCTCATCACACTTGAAGATATGGAGGAAGAAGGAAGTACAGTCAGCACAATGTACTGAGACACAGCACAGCACAGACATATCAGACTCAGGGGGAGCTGAAAGTGTAAAACTTCAGTGTTCTGAATCTCATACGCAAGTTCCTTAAAGGGAAGTCGCGTATATACGCGAGTTAGACACTGCAAAGTCGCGTATATGTCAGTCTGAGGAAAAGCAGTGGGGACAGGATCAGAAAAAGGATCTGATATGATTCAGTCTATTATTTGCTCTATTGGTTACAGTCTGCTGAGGATGTGTGGAAATGTTTTGTTACTTGTATGATGTCTAGAAGTGTTTTGATCCTAACTTGAGGATGATGATGTTTTGATGCTTATTGCTGATATATGCATGATCAGATCTAACAGATGGCACAGGTTGAGGGGGAGCATATGCCTTTAGTAATTCATTGTTGGCATTATGGTTAATAATCCTTGGTGATGATTCTTATATGGCTAAATGATATATCTTGCTATTGTGAGTTGTCTATGATAAACTCTCATATGATTCTTGGAGTTACATAGAAGATGTTCAGATCAGATTTATGGTTGATTCTTTGATGATGCATATATGGTGCTTACATGGTGATCTTCATAAGAACAAGGAGAAGTACAAAGCTTGAATACACATCTTCCTCACTTGATGATGAGTCACTTATATACTGCTGTTGTCATATGCATAAAAATCATACAGTTATGATGCAGGCACTCATGTGGATAAGGATTGTTGCTGTTGATGATATCAAGAAGTTTTGTCAAATGAGCTTGAGCTCAAGATACATAGTGCTGATACATGGATGACTACTCAAAGTTGCTTTATTGGAGACATGGTGATGAGTTCTTATCTATATGATGATAGGTTGATACTTACATATGTTAATTGATGCAGATGTTCCCAAGTAATGATACTTGGATCATGTAGAGCTTGATGAAATGGCTATGGTGGTTTCACACATGATACAATGTGAATGACTCTGAATTCTGTTCAAAGGGATGAATTGATGCAGACATACCTTGTTATAGGTTGATGACCTATTCTCTACAGGACATTTACAGGTTGCTG
The DNA here is from genome assembly GCA_031772625.1 of Pinus tabuliformis. Taxonomy (NCBI): domain Eukaryota; kingdom Viridiplantae; phylum Streptophyta; class Pinopsida; order Pinales; family Pinaceae; genus Pinus; species Pinus tabuliformis. Next base: position 533,182,672 of record CM062810.1, on the reverse strand, counting down.
ATATGGAAATTTGTGTACGCGTGTTGTTTAAAGGATATCCGCGTGCATACGCCGTTTTACAAGGGGATAGTCGCGTATATGGTGTACGCGTGTTGCGTAAGGGATATCTGCGTATATACGCTTGTTTATGTGTATACAGACGCGTATATGGAGTTTTGAAGGAAATCAGCAGGGACAGATGTTGGTTGCAGAAAGTCTGATATGGTCTGACAGAGATCATCTGGCACAGGTTCAGGGGGAGCAGATAATCTTCCAATGATGCATTGTTGGCATTATCTTAAAGCTTTTGGTTCTAGTTCACATTTGGTGTTGATTTCAGGAGGAACAAAGGCGAAAGGAGAACAGAAGGATCTCTTGGTTGCTGATCTGAATGGTGATTATCAGATGCTGCTGGTGACTTTCATAAGTCTTGGTCTAGTTATTTCGTCTCTATGTCATATATCTCTTTTGTGGTATCTCTTTCATGGTGTCAAGGTCATGTAACGGCCTATTTTGGTTTCCCCACTATGCCTGGGATGATTGATGCAATATGATTGGTTGTCATATGTAAACTTTTGATGTATCCCCACTTGGTTGGGTGGATGAGTCAATTTTTGTATATCCTCACTTAGTTGAGAGATGGATGTATGTATGAGTCTTTGGTGATAGGAAGGTCTTTTATGATGTATAGAGTCATGTTCTTCTTGAAGAACATCTTTTGCAGATCTTGCCTACAGTCAGGAAGAGCATGAACAGCACACTTCAGCAGTACAGAGACTTGGCATGTACTCAGGGGGAGCATTGACAGATTGGTACACCTTGGCATATACAAAGGGGGAGATTATTCAGAGATTTCAGCAGGTACTCAGGGGGAGTATGGACAGTGGAATGATTCAGCAAAGGAAGAGAATATCTTGGTCCACCCTTTGCCCTTGATGTCAAAGGGGGAGAGTGATTTGGTGTTGTTGCCATCAAGTCCAAAGGGGGAGATTGTTGGCATTATGATGCATGTGTTGTACTTGATGGCAACCCTCTCATAGAAGAATATCTCACTTATGTATAACTGGGTGAATCTTCAGAAGAGATATCAGATGTGACTGATGGAGGACAGCTCAAAGGAATCAGATGATGAATCTTCAGAAGAGATATCAGATGTGACTGATGGAGGACAGCTCAAAGGAATCAGATGATAGTTCTAAGTATGACAAGTTAGCTTTGCCATCAAGTCCAAAGGGGGAGATTGTTGGCATTATGAGATAAGTGTTGTCCTTGATGGCAAACCTCACTGATGACAAATCATAGTACAGAAGGTCAGCAGCAAGGAATTGATGATCAGACTATAAGAAGAAGAGAAAGTTCATACACGCAGGTTCGTTAAGCCCAAGTCGCGTGTACACGCAGGTTGGCTTCAGCAAAAGCGCGTGTATGTGGAAAAGTACCTTTGGTCCATGGCGGTTAGTCCTTGGAAGTTGTGCCTATGGTTTCGGACCATTGTGTCTCGACGGGCGTGTCGATCCCTAGTTTTGAAGTTGATGGTATTGGATTTCTATGGTTTTGGCTCTTGGTATTGAACAAGGCCTAAGGCTATATAAGGAGAAGGAAATCATTAGGCAAGTGCATCTGAAATGTCTTGAATATCTGATGAAGCATTAGATCCAGTATGCAGGGTTATGGGTTGATGATGCATTGCTTGATCTGAGCTAAGGAGAGATCTCATCGGTTGATGGAGAACTAGATCTAAGGAGAGATCGGGATCAAATGGTTTGAAATGAACTATCTTTATGATGCTTATTCTAGATCTACATACTGACGCATGTATTGTTCTATAAGTGTTATGAGTATGACTGATGTCTGGTACAGCTGCAAGTTATGAGAAATTATTTTTAGATCTGTACGCGGGTTGTCTTTGGAAAAAGCGCGTATACACGCGGGTTTGATTCATCGAAGTAGCGTATACATTGTAAAGCTTGATATTTGAAGTTGCAGATGGATCTGATGGTTATTACAGAGTTCTGTGTCTGCTCTGTGTTCTGGTGACTGTTGTTAACAGGGTTTCAGTGATTCAGAGTTTGATGATTGTTTTGAGCTTCAATGATAGTTATGGGTCCAGTATGAAAATTGGATGAAAAGTGGCCTTACAGATTATGTGTTGTGCTTCAGTGTATCCAGTCTGAAAATTGATGAAACGTGGTACCTGGAGGTGAGAAGATTGTAGGCAAGCACCTACGTACTAGTATCTAAGCTAGTACAAAAGCTAAAGGAGATCTTTGGAGCATTGTAGCAGGTAGCAGCCTGCGTACTAGTAAATGGATCGGCTAGTACAAGAGCAAAGGGGGTTGTAGCTCCCGTACTGGTATAAGACTGCACCAGTACAAATATTGTAAAAGGATTTTCTTATTAAGAAGAAGATTGAGATGACTTGCAGCAGGTGGTTTTCACCCACATTGGGTTTCCACCTTATATCTTTGTGTTCATGTGTGTGGCTCTTGTGTGATGTTCTGTTCTGTTATTCTGCACCTGTTTACTGTTAATATGCTTAATAATGATCTGATGCATTTACTGAAGATTAAGCTAACTGAATTATAAGATCTCTGGATATACGCGAGTTTCATTAGACACAGTAGCGTGTACACGCGGGTTCACTTAATTGAAGTAGCGTATATGTTTCTGAGTATGAAATTGAAAAGTTTGATTGATCTGATAATACTGATTCACCCCCCCCTCAGTATTATTTCCAACAATTGGTATCAGAGCAGGTCCTTTGATAGAAGCTTGATCGCTTGAAGGAGATCCGTGGAACAATGGGAAAGAAGCTTAAGAAGAAAGCTCATAAGAAGAAGAAGACATCTCAAGAGATCTATGACAGTGGGAGAGTCGATTGGGGATTAGGTATAAGAAGCTCTTCAGATTCAGAATCAGATTCAGAATCATTATCAGGTATGAATGTGTTATCCTCTGATGTTCCTGCTATATTTCCTTGTGAAAGTGATGGAAGTGATAGTGAAACTACTGAACATGCTTTTATGGGTGAGCAAGAAAAGTGTCAAATAGAGGCATTATTTAGAAGGCTTACAGACAAAGTTAAAGATCAACAAGATCTATTGAACAAAAGGGAATGTGCTTTCAAAGAAGAAGTTACCAAACTAAAGGCCCAACTAGAAGAAGGAAACAAGGTAAGAAAGCTACTCAAGGACAAGGAAGACCAATGTCAAAAATTGCAGCATGAAGTGACATCATTAAGAAAAGAAGTCAACGAAAGAAGCACAACCATCAAGAAACTCAAAGATAGATCCAGCTACTATGAAAATCTTGAAGCTACAATCCTCTCACTAAAAGGAGATCTTGAAGAATCAAAGAAGCAGAATACAGATCTACTCCAAGCTATTGCAAAACAAGAAAACGAAGTCACCAGCTTAAAATCTCAACTAGAATGTGCCTTCCGAGTTCGTCAAATGCAGCAGGATCTGAATGAAGAACAAGAAAAGGAGATTCTCAAACTAAGGCATCAGTTGGAAGAAGGAAGGAAAGATGGAGAAGACATGAAGAAGCAATGTCTAGAAAAGGAGGAACAACTTCAAGTTGAGGTAAATATCTTGAAAGGTAAAATAGAAGAAAAGGATAAGCTTTTACGATTTCAAGATAGTTCTAAAGTCTTGGATGATATTCTTAGTAGTCAAAGGTCTCCTGCTATCAAGACTGGTCTTGGTTTCCATGAATCTGTTGAAGGTGAATCTAGTTCACAAGGTGAGGCAAGGAACTCTAAAGAGAAATCCAAAATGATCAACAAGGAGATGAAAGGACAATCTCATCATCAACCAAGGAAAGAAAGTCTTCAAAGAAAATCTTTTACTCCTCCTATGAATAATGTTGAATGTTATGTATGTCATAATCTTGGACATGTTGCAGCTAGATGTAGAAGAAGAAGAGTTCAAGACTATTATGCGGACAGGTCATCTCAATCAAGGTACTTTAATGGATATTGCTTTGCTTGCAATATGTATGGTCACAAAGCTGCTGATTGCTACAGGAGGAATATGAAACATGTAAGATGTTATACATGTAACAAGCCTGGACATATAGCAAAGGAATGCAGGAACAAAGGATGGACATCACACCAAAAGGAGAAAACCTCATCACACTTGAAGATATGGAGGAAGAAGGAAGTACAGTCAGCACAATGTACTGAGACACAGCACAGCACAGACATATCAGACTCAGGGGGAGCTGAAGGTGTAAAACTTCAGTGTTCTGAATCTCATACGCAAGTTTCTTAAATGGAAGTCGCGTGTATACGCGAGTTAGACACTGCAAAGTCGCGTATATGTCAGTCTGAGGAAAAGCAGTGAGGACAGGATCAGAAAAAGGATCTGATATGATTCAGTCTATTATTTGCTCTATTGGTTACAGTCTGCTGAGGATGTGTGGAAAATGTTTTGTTACTTGTATGATGTCTAGAAGTGTTTTTTATCCTAACTTGAGGATGATGATGTTTTGATGCTTATTGCTGATATATACATAATCAGATCTAACAGATGGCACAGGTTGAGGGGGAGCATATGCCTTTAGCAATTCAATGTTGGCATTATGGTTAATAATCCTTGGTGATGATTCTTATATGGCTAAATGATATATCTTGCTATTGTGAGTTGTCTATGATAAACTCTCATATGATTCTTGGAGTTACATAGAAGATGTTCAGATCAGATTTATGGTTGATTCTTTGATGATGCATGTATGGTGCTTACATGGTGATCTTCATAAGAACAAGGAGAAGTACAAAGCTTGAATACACATCTTCCTCACTTGATGATGAGTCACTTATATACTGCTGTTGTCATATACATAAAAATCATACAGTTATGATGCAGGCACTCATGTGGATAAGGATTGTTGCTGTTGATGATATCAAGAAGTTTTGTCAAATGAGCTTGAGCTCAAGATACATAGTGCTGACACATGGATGACTACTCAAAGTTGCTTTATTGAAGACATGGTGATGAGTTCTTATCTATATGATGATAGGTTGATCCTTACATATGTTAATTGATGCAGATGTTCCCAAGTAATGATACTTGGATCATGTAGAGCTTGATGAAATGGCTATGGTGGTTTCACACATGAAACAATGTGAATGACTCTGAATTCTGTTCAAAGGGATAAATTGATGCAGACATACCTTGTTATAGGTTGATGACCTATTCTCTACAGGACATTTACAGGTTGCTGATATGGAAATTTGTGTACGCGTGTTGTTTAAAGGATATCCGCGTGCATACGTCGTTTTACAAGGGGATAGTCGCGTATATGGTGTACGCGTGTTGCGTAAGGGATATCTGCGTATATACGCTTGTTTATGTGGATGCAGACGCGTATATGGAGTTTTTGAAGGAAATCAGCAGGGACAGATGTTGGTTGCAGAAAGTCTGATATGGATCTGACAGAGATCATCTGGCACAGGTTCAGAGGGAGCAGATAATCTTCCAATGATGCATTGTTGGCATTATCTTAAATCTTTTGGTTCTAGTTCACATTTGGTGTTGATTTCAGGAGGAACAAAGGCGAAAGGAGAACAGAAGGATCTCTTGGTTGCTGATCTGAATGGTGATTATCAGATGCTGCTGGTGACTTTCATAAGTCTTGGTCTAGTTATTTCATCTCTATGTCATATATCTCTTTTGTGGTATCTCTTTCATGGTGTCAAGGTCATGTAACGGCCTATTTTGGTTTCCCCACTATGCCTGGGATGATTGATGCAATATGATTGGTTGTCATATGTAAACTTTTGATGTATCCCCACTTGGTTGGGTGGATGAGTCAATTTTTGTATATCCTCACTTAGTTGAGAGATGGATGTATGTATGAGTCTTTGGTGATAGGAAGGTCTTTTATGATATATAGAGTCATGTTCTTCTTGAAGAACATCTTTTGCAGATCTTGCCTACAGTCAGGAAGAGCATGAACAGCACACTTCAGCAGTACAGAGACTTGGCATGTACTCAGGGGGAGCATTGACAGATTGGTACACCTTGGCATATACAAAAGGGGAGATTATTCAGAGATTTCAGCAGGTACTCAGGGGGAGTATGGACAGTGGAATGATTCAGCAAAGGAAGAGAATATATTGGTCCACCCTTTGCCCTTGATGTCAAAGGGGGAGAGTGTTTTGGTGTTGTTGCCATCAAGTCCAAAGGGGGAGATTGTTGGCATTATGATGCATGTGTTGTACTTGATGGCAACCCTCTCATAGAAGAATATCTCACTTAAGTATAACTGGGTGAATCTTCAGAAGAGATATCAGATATGACTGATGGAGGACAGCTCAAAGGAATCAGATGATGAATCTTCAGAAGAGATATCAGATGTGACTGATGGAGGACAGCTCAAAGGAATCAGATGATAGTTCTAAGTATGACAAAGTTAGCTTTGCCATCAAGTCCAAAGGGGGAGATTGTTGGCATTATGAGATAAGTGTTGTCCTTGATGGCAAACCTCACTGATGACAAATCATAGTACAGAAGGTCAGCAGCAAGGAATTGATGATCAGACTATAAGAAGAAGAGAAAAGTTCATACACGCAGGTTCATTAAGCCCAAGTCGCGTGTACACGCAGGTTGGCTTCAGCAAAAGCGCGTGTATGTGGAAACGTACCTTTGATCCATGGCGGTTAGTCCTTGGAAGTTGTGCCTATGGTTTCGGACCATTGTGTCTCGACGGGCGTGTCGATCCCTAGTATTGAAGTTGATGGTATTGTGTTACTATGGTTTTGGCTCTTGGTATTGAACAAGGCCTAAGGCTATATAAGGAGAAGGAAATCATTAGGCAAGTGCATCTGAAATGTCTTGAATATCTGATGAAGCATTAGATCCAGTATGCAGGGTTATGGGTTGATGATGCATTGCTTGATCTGAGCTAAGGAGAGATCTCATCGGTTGATGGAGAACTAGATCTAAGGAGAGATCGGGATCAAATGGTTTGAAATGAACTATCTTTATGATGCTTATTCTAGATCTACATACTGACGCATGTATTGTTCTATAAACGTTATGAGTATGACTGATGTCTGGTACAGCTGCAAGTTATGAGAAATTATTTTTAGATCTGTACGCGGGTTGACTTTGGAAAAAGCGCGTATACACGCGGGTTTGATTCATCGAAGTAGCGTATACATTGTAAAGCTTGATATTTGAAGTTGCAGATGGATCTGATGGTTATTACAGAGTTCTGTGTTTGCTCTGTGTTCTGGTGACTGTTGTTAACAGGGTTTCAGTGATTCAGGGTTTGATGATTGTTTTGAGCTTCAATGATAGTTATGGGTCCAGTATGAAAATTGGATGAAAAGTGGCCTTACAGATTATGTGTTGTGCTTCAGTGTATCCAGTCTGAAAATTGATGAAACGTGGTACCTGGAGGTGAGAAGAATGTAGGCAAGCACCTACGTACTAGTATCTAAGCTAGTACAAAAGCTAAAGGAGATCTTTGGAGCATTGTAGCAGGTAGCAGCCTGCGTACTAGTAAATGGATCGGCTAGTACAAGAGCAAAGGGGGTTGTAGCTCCCGTACTGGTATAAGACTGCACCAGTACAAATATTGTAAAAGGATTTTCTTATTAAGAAGAAGATTGAGATGACTTGCAGCAGGTGGTTTTCACCCACATTGGGTTTCCACCTTATATCTTTGTGTTCATGTGTGTGGCTCTTGTGTGATCTGTTCTGTTATTCTGCACCTGTTTACTGTTAATATGCTTAATAATGATCTGATGCATTTACTGAAGATTAAGCTAACTGAATTATAAGATCTCTGGATATACGCGAGTTTCATTAGACACAGTAGCGTGTACACGCGGGTTCACTTAATTGAAGTAGCGTATATGTTTCTGAGTATGAAATTGAAAAGATTGATTGATCTGATAATACTGATTCACCCCCCCTCTCAGTATTATTTCCAACATTTAGGCTCATTAAAAATCGAAGGCGACTAGAGTCACCTTTAGCTTTTTCTCGACTCTTAAAAATTGAAAAAGCAAGTTGTGTCAAAGCATCATAAAATTCATTTAATTTGGAATAACATTTTCCCCTTTTAATTTTGAGTTGATCAAGTAATTCGCAATCATGGAAGATAGTCAAACAAAACCCCGTCTTTGACTCCGGAAGCGAAACCATTCCGGGTGAAATGGTCTCATTTAAATGGGTCGAAATCTCCTAGTTTATTTGAAACTTGTGTTTCAACATCAGCAGAGACTCCAGTTATTCCAATTATTTTTGGTACATCTGCCTTTACAGAAGAAGTTCCGCGGTTACAAGAGGACATTAGAACTGATCCTAGTGTAACGGTAGACACCTCAATACCTGAAACAGCTCCATCTAGAGCTGGTCCAGAAACTAAAGTTCATTCACTTGAACATCTGGGAGTTGAATTCTAGAATTCAGGAGGCGTCACCCCTCCAGTATCTCTCGTTGCAGAAACTATACCTTCTTTAGCCCCAGAAATATTTTACGGACCTAATTTTCTACCTCTTCCACCTGGACTGATTGCTATAGAAGAAGTTGTAGAGGATCTTCCATCCAGTACTCCATTACATTTTGGAGCCGGAATCCACTTATACCCTTCTGTTTCTGAAGTTAGTTCTTTCAATCATCCTTGATCGCAAGTTCCTATCGAATTTCTAGGAATTCTTTTGGATAGACTAAATATGTATGAACAACCGTCAACCTCTAAGACTATGTCATCCGATACAGCTGCAGCAGAACCTCCTGCAACCACTCCTACGATGTTTGTCGGTATACCATCTGTCCCAACTAGTTATCAATCACTAGTTGGAGTCCACCTGGGGACTGTTTCGACGACATGGTCTGTTCCCATTAGTTCTTCCGGGACCCTGTTGAAGCTCAACAAATTGATCCTGCATACCAGTTTCAATTTGGGCAGCCCAGTCTTCAAAGACCCATCTATCCTTTGAGCATTGGATTTCCACCATACGAGGGGCAGTATGCTTTTTCATTGTTCCCTCTTGGAGGACAACCGTATTAGAGATCACAAAAAAACTCGGGTCAAACTGGAATTACATCAAGTCATTGGATACCAATACTGCCTCAAAAACCAAGGCTTGTATATGCAATTCAACCAACTCTGCTTGTGTCGATTATTATCACTACACCTGCTATTGTGACTATGTCGCAAGTAAAAGCACAGCCTATTGTATGTCAACCTCAAATTACTCAGGTTGCAGTACAACATCCTCTTGTCTCTACGACTCCGCCATAATCTCAGGTTAGTGCTTCCTTAACTGGAATGACTCAGGCTCAAACAGGTGTTATGACTCCGCATCTTGGTCAAACATCCAGTATTGGCCAACAATAAATGGTTCAAAAACCATGGCTGGTGCAATATCAACAACCCCAATTCCACCAAGTTTACCAAGGACCTAAGCAAGAAGGCACTTTAGGTAATGGACAACCGTATTGTCAAAACAGTTATCAACAATCGTTCCATACTAGTTATATCCATCAACCTTATCAAAGTAATCAGCATCAAATACATTATGTTGGTATGCAAAGACCCACTCCTCAGGAGATCCCGTCTTATCCTAGGTACGCTTCGCCAAACCTGAATCAATAGTTTCCCTTCGTAGCAACATTGGAATTACCAGATTTGAACCGGTTAACAAATGATCCAATTGCCTAGGCACCTTGGTGGCTAGCGATTCCTTATAAAATTCCGTCAGATATTCCTAAATTCAATGGAAATCCAGGTGAATATCCATCGAATCACGTAATGACCTTTCATTTGTGGTGTTCATCCAACACCCTCAATGATGATTCGATTAGGCTTCACCTTTTCCAGCAAACGTTAACTGGTCCGGCGATGAAATGGTACATCGAATTTCCTAGAGCATCATTTGATAACTTCAGCGCCCTTGCCACTACCTTTTTAACCCACTGTCAATTACCCATAAGGTATGAAATAGGAAAATAACTCCTTACCAATTTTAAGTAGACAATTGCCACTCACATATCTGATCATATTCATGAGTGGTGACGACTTCATCGAATGGTAAAGACCTATGTTCCTGATCAGCTTCTATCTGAGTGGTTTATTAAGTCATTATTATCTTCTATTACAGAAGATGTGGCGAAAGGAGGAGTTGTCACTGAAGAGCAAGTCATTGCTCGTGCACAATATCTGGACTTGATTTATACTCAGTCTGGCACATTCTATGACAAAATTCCTGACGCTCCTAGACCTGAATTTTCCATTCCTCCCCCTCCTAAATCAAACAAGGACTCTCATTCCGGCGATGGCATGATTGGTACCTCAAGTACGCAAACCGCAAAGGCTCAAACTGGTAAAGCCCTTGAATTTTCGAGCAAAAAAGCAAATGACAAACTTCCTACCTCGGAGGTTAATGCCATGTCATCCGACAAAGGCAAAGAACCAAAGCAACCAGGGGGCAAGAAGAAAAGGGAAAAGAAAAAGAAGAAACAGGATGATTCTCCTCCTGAAAAATCTTCGGAAAACCCTATTGGGAAAAAGAAACCAGGTAAACCATGTTTCATATGTAATGAAGAACATTGGACGAAAGATTGTCCGCATCGAGCTGAGGTCAAGAAATTTTTAAAATCTTCGAGCACCTCAGCAGTGTTGACTGATCCGTTTCCGAACCCAGAAACCAATTTGGTTGCTTTCGATAATGCTTCCCTATCCCAAGTGCTTATGTTATCCGTGTCGAAGTAGCAAAATGATGCTTTGATATCGATGAGGAACAAAGATTATGGGAATCCACAGATGTCGAACAACAAGGCTACTGATCAACCTAGTATTTCAACAACAACTTCATCAAAAGTTGTGCCACCCATCATTCTTGAACTAATAATAAAACCGATAAAGGGAGTAGTACATAAATCGACATTTAATCCTCGTGCTCGAGTAGCACATAATTATAATATAGTAGAGGATCTGGCCCAATCGCCATCCACTATGTCGACACTTGAAGTACTGTAGAATTTCCCCTCCCAAAAGCAAGCTTTATTATCAGCAATAGGTGGGATTGACCCAACGGATTCCAATGTTGTGGCCTTTAACCACAAAGGATATGAACCTCAATTACCAGCCCAACTCGCTTTCCTTATATAGGTAAAAGCCCTCAACAAAATCATTCATCGAATAATCATTGACGAGGGCGCATCTACCTGTATTATGTTAATGAGTTGCTGGAAAACTTTAGGCTCACCACCCTTGTCACTATTATCAACGACATTAAGAGCATTCAACGGAAGAACATACACGCCGTATGGGATATTAAGTAACTTGCAAGTTGAACTGGGGGGAATATAGTAGAAATTAAAGTTGAAGTTATCGATGGAAACCTTGATTACAAAATCTTATTAGGAAGGCCCCAGATTTAGGCTATGGCTACTGTTGTGTCAACATATTTTAGAAAGATTACATTTCCCTTCCAAGGTGGAATTACAATCGTTTACCCACTAACCTTTTTCCCCAATAGTTCACAAGCTATGGGAAGCATTCCAATGATACATGGAAGTTCTCAATCGCTTCAAAATGTTGGAGTAGGTCTCGTTAATGGGTACTTTTGCCCTCTCGTCTCCAAGTAATCTAGTGGAAGTGGCCATAGTGGAAACTTGTCATATTTTATCTTCTACATCATCAAATATTAAGAAGAACTCTGACCATTTTGATACTAGGGTCATCGAGGACAGTTCTTATTTTGTGTCAACCTCGTTACAAAATGAAACGAGGGTTATGAGCATAGTTCTTTTACTATGTCAACCTCATTAAAAAATGAAACAACCCCCTTTCCAAGTCGAGTCTTTCAAAGATCTCGAAGGTAAACCTTCATTCCAACCACTGCGTTGAACGCAATGAAGCTTGGGGGGCATGCACCTCGATTTGCGTCATTATGCTGGGGGCATGCGAACTTATAACAAGTATAGTTTTTCGTTTTAAGCTTGTGTAAACATGAAACCTAAGACGAGCAATGTTTCTGCAAAGTTCAAGCTCGTTAAAAAATAAACCTAGTAATGAGAAATGTTACCATAGGGTTGAAGCTCATTAAAAAATAAACCTGCCACTGAGCATCATTTCTAAAGATTCAAGCCCATTAAAAAGTGAATCCCCCCTCGGTAAATAACCTTTGTGATCACATTTCTATCAGCCTTTTGAGCCTTGGTCGTGTTCTTACCGTCGCCTCCACTCTTTTAGCCAATCATATGCCTCCACTTGATTGTTTACCGTTTTGAGGAACAGCTGCAACGAGTGATTCTATTAGCCACCCTCATTACACTGCCATGTTTGAGAAGTTCCAAACTTACCTGGAACCAATTGCTACCCGAAAACATCACTCGTTCCTCAAAAAACCGAGTCTCCTTTAAACCCTTTTCAGACTCGTTAAATATGAAAAGATTTTCGAGCATTCTAGCTCGTTAAAGTGTTTGGAAATAACGAGTCTACTTTAAACTCTTTTCGGACTCGCTAAATATGAAAAGATTGTTGAGCAATTGGCCCCTCCAGCTCGCTAAAGTGATTGGAAGTGCCATCCCTCTTCGTTTCGTGTCGTAGATGTGGGATTCATTAAGGCCCTCCTATGATGGGTCTCCTCTTGTCGACATCAGCTCATTATCCAAGAAGTTGACTTAGGAACAACCCTTTCAGTACTTTGAAGCTTGCATGCCTCAATGGAAAGTTTCTCACTTTTGGCGACAGGTTTACATCAATGGCCTTCGACCAAAAGATTATGTGTGGTGTTTGACATCAAGTCCTATATTCACACCATGTGAATTGTACTGTAGTACCTTGAGGGTCATTATCATTATCGGTGGTTCCTCTCACACCTGTTAACAACTTACATCATTGGCTGGTAATCAAATAATGTATTTCCATGTTCGACTTCAGGACATCTTTTCACATGGATCGACTTGTACATCGGGTGAAGATTGAACGAGTTTGAAGACCCCGGATCTAGTTTCATCCATCCGAGCTGTGATATATTCAGGAAAATAAAGACATCAAATGTACTCCATAGCTGCACAGATGATCATCCAAGCTAAGGGATGATGGCTCTACAAGAATCATCAGTCTGCCACACAGACGGTTGTATGTCCTATGTACATGAAAATGAATTTATAAAGCTGAGCATGGGAATGCCCGCCTCAGCTAGATCATGAAAATAATGTATTGTATTGTATTTTATACAGGTCACCTTCCAGTTCGAAAAACCTTGGATCCTCATGATAAAGCATTTCACCTGACATCAGAAGATTTACGACCTCATGCTTTAGGGGGCAACTGTTATAGACATATTTGGGCACTGCAACCCCAATCACATATGTCAATAAACCAAGGGCTTTCAAACCCCTAAAAGTGTTGTTTCACACCCTAAAAGATCAAGGTCATCTAATTACATCATTTCCTATAAGTTCTCCCTGAAAAACTACTCAGAACTGGTCAAAACGGGACCATACAGACTGCTCCATGCTGAGGGTGCGATGCATCTCACCTATTACACATGGAAGGTGTGATGCATACTGAAATTTCCTTCTATAGGGTGCGATGAGCGAGAGTAGACAAATGGCAGAGGCAGTTTGCTAGGTGGAAACTCGAAGAATCTTCTAGAAACTGCTCATATGACACTTGCCTCTGTGAATTCGCCCAGGGATGAGTAAGAGATCATGAAATCTCCAAGTGGAACCAAGAACTATCAGTGAAATGACACTAATCAAAAACCCATAAGCTCACTTACCCCTCTGCAAATATCTATAAATGGATCCCTCATCCCAAAGATCCAGAGCCTAGAATTTTGTAATTTGTAAGGAAGTGTTGTTGGCTTCTCTTTCAGACATTGTATTGTTGGTTGATCTTGCTTTTCATGAGGTGAAGAGGGCTTTCATGCTGGGAGGATGATGCTGGATCAGACAGCTGGGTTGTAATCCTCTCTTCTACTTCTACTATCAATAAAGCTATTTGATTTTTCCTCCATATACTTGTGTACTTGTAAATCTTGTATTTGTGAATGCAACTGTATTGTTAATGTACATCTGATTCTACATTGTTTATGGCATTATAGATCTCTATGCTTTTATGGTATTTTTTTGCTTTGCCTCTACAGGTGTTCTTTGAAGTGGGACAAGTGAGAAAGGAGTGGCGAAAGCTCTATCGAAGGAGAGAGGAAACAAGCAAGGAGCCAAGAAAAAGACTGGGGTTGGTGCTCGTTGCTTCTCTCTTATCTATAATCCATAAAGGAAAACACAAGTTGTTTTGAATTGTTTGTTTCTAAGATAGCTACCCATCTTAGTGGGACTAGTAGATCAAATAGCGACACTAGTTTTCCCAGAAACACTTGGTGGGCCTGAAGAATTGGGAGGCAGACCTATTCATCAAGACCAAGAAAGAGGAAGAAAAGAAACGTCTCTCAACCCCATTAACAAAAGCAAAGATAGAGCCTTGTATGTCTAAGAATGAGCCTTAGACACAACAATCTAACTCGATTACTATAGTAGCTAGATTTTTCACTTTTATAGCATGCTAACTTATATGGGAGCTATACCATTAGCATCAATGGTATTCCTATTTGCAAGAAACCCAAATTGCTCAGGAGAGGGGACTTCAGTCGGAGTAGTCTTTAATCTTCTGACATTTGGAGATGATATTATATGATTGCATAACGAAATGTGTCTCAAGCCATCAAAGTAATCTGGTGTCAGATTTAGGGATTCAAGACAAAATACTAATAGTTGTGTTTTCACTTCCAAGATTCTTTTTAAAGACCTATATTCTTCAACCACAACTTAAATATTATTTGCCAAGGTATCTAAATTTTACACAATTCGATTCTATGTCATTCTGATTGTAATAACGGTAAATTAAACTTTATATTAAATGTGGTACATTTGTTTTCTTTGTTACCAGCTTCTGTCTTAACATTATATAGACTCTCAAGCTCATTTTCTACCCCCAAATTTTCGTAAACTTCATAAATATCAGCTATACAAGTTTTTGCAGCTTTCCTGCCTGGTGCTTTTACCTTTTGATAAATCATCAAGGTCATGTTTTCAATGCATCAGACATTTAAAAAGGTAATATCCAATGCAGTAGCACATTGTTTTTCCTTGAACCAGGAAATGTTGTATCAGTTACAACATGGAGCGGTATAGTGGTTTTAATTATTGTAGAAACCACAAATTACAACAGTTTTGTTTTATGCATCTGAAGCATATTGTATTTCCTAATACTTGAATCATGGTGCGTCTACAGAATGCCTTCTTACTAATGGGCCAACAATAATTGCTTCAATGTGGGGAAAGATTCTTGTTGTGTACCCTAACTATGTTGGAGACATCAAACATGGTGATTAATGCCATAGCTCTGAATTCTGGGGTGAATACAAGGATGTTGAGCATTCGTTGGCTACATACATTGTCAATTTTAATGAAATTATTTATGGTGTTGATGTAAAAGTAATTTTTTCTCATGATGGGACTGCTGCAAGTAGATTTTTTATTTATGTTTAGGAAAATTCCTAATGCAGAAAGAAAAAAGTTAGATTTTGTTTCAACCTTTCTATCATTAATTAGGAGAACTTTTATGCACAATACTCTCCTATAGTTAATTCTGGTTTACCTGCAAATTAGGACCCCTATTCACTATTGTTGTTGGCTATCACCAATTTGGATGCTCTGCCTCTCTAAGTAGTGTATAGCATAAACTAAGCTGTTAGCTATATTAGGGATACTATGTTCTAATACCAATTATAGAAAAGAAAAAGAACCACATAGAGCTTAAGTGAATAAGAAGCTATCCCTCTGGACAGTTCTACATAGTCTAGTTTGGTCACCTTATATAGATAGGGGCGTCCAGAGATAAGGCGCTAGTCCTAAGTGGTGCAGTGATCTCACCCATCTAATGAGTTGAACTGGTCTCTTAAGGCGCTAGTCCTCAGTGGTGCAGTGAACTCACCCGTCTAATGAGTTGAACTGGTCTCTTGAGTCGGGGCACATAGGCTTACAGATCCATGAAACCATTTGTATCAAGTGAGTTTAGTAATGTTGTTTAGTAGAAAGGAGATTCACTCCAGCCAAAGCTTCCTTGAAGCACCTGACAATGGACAAGATCAAACAACGTGAATAAGTGATTGCAACTTCAATATATGTCCTTAACTCACTCTAATTGTGATAGTTTGGCCTAAGGTTTGTGTTGTTAGGGGAGCAGAGTGTATTGATAATGTATGGATAGTCTTTGAAATCTGTATCATTTGATCCCATAGAATAACAAAATTCTTTGCTTGCTAAATATGACATCTTCTATGTCCCTTGTGACATTTTTCTTGCAACCAAATATGGGGTAGCAATGCTCCCACCATTGCAGAACATGGTCTTCAAGCTTCAATCAAGCAAAATCAATCTTTTGCTTCCCGGTTAGAGCAAGTTAAACATTTCTTAGTATTGCTTTGAACATCCACACAGGGCTGCGACTAGCTGCCCTACAACCCCTCTTGTTTAAATACTATGACAGGATAGAAAAAGCGCACCTCATAATACATAATTTGTCTTTAGAAAACCAATTTCAGAAAACCCAACCATAAATAAAGGAATGTGTCTTTAGTGTTTATATAATGAAGATTTTAATGCAAATTACAAATAGGTCCAAGCTTCCTATGAGTAAATAAGATAATGTGGTTTAGTACAATCTCTACAATTTTTTTCTCTTACATTGGCTTACTATTTAGTATATCCTTTTTCCTCACTACGCTACTCATATCACG
This sequence comes from Pinus tabuliformis, assembly GCA_031772625.1. Taxonomy (NCBI): domain Eukaryota; kingdom Viridiplantae; phylum Streptophyta; class Pinopsida; order Pinales; family Pinaceae; genus Pinus; species Pinus tabuliformis. The sequence continues at coordinate 533,165,922 of CM062810.1, read as the reverse complement.
TAGCAACCATGGTGGCCTTAGAAAGGGAACCTTTTCCTTCCTTATAGGTTTTAGAGAGCTAGAATTAGGTTAGTTTTAGGGTTTTATAACTCAATTGAAATATTCATAATATTGTTGGAAGTCTCTAATGGATTACCATATATTACTAATTCTTCATGAGTAAATCATTGTAACCTAACATGATTGTCACCATGTTATTACATGGACTTACAAAGAATACATAAACCCTTAATTTATTAGGGATATAATTTTTACATATAAATGTTGTTAGATGAAAGCTAATCATCATTAAAATCTTATGTATAAGGTTTTAGAGAACAATTTTATTTAATATAAAAAATGTCAAATTACATTTATTTTTAACTCTAAACTATACTTTAATAAGGAGGAATTATTATTATTATTATTAAAAACTCTCAGATGTATATTTTTATTTCAAAACATCAATAAAATTAAATATTCACCCTGTAAATTCATTTTGATTTCTTCTATGAGTATAAAAGTTTGCATAACAAACCGGTAAAAAAAAGTTTTTTTTGTTTAATTAATTAAATACCATTCTATCCCATCGTTGACTACGCACCTCAATCCCATCGTAATTTAATCCTAGAGTCCATGAATCATAATTATATAAAGCAATAACCATCCAAAGAAACTAATATAGTTTTCACAACGGAAAAAAACCGTTGCGAGGCTAATGTCTCTTTACAGCACAAGAAACATTTCGATTTCACGGTTACAAAAGAGATGGTAAGAGATTGACTCACGATGAAATGTCCTTTAAATCTAGTGCTGACTTTAAAGGCGTTACCGTTATCCTGACTTTAAAGGCGTTACCGTTATTCTAAGGCGTGATTATAGGGCTCTGCTACAGAAATAACTATTTAGGCTTTTATTATGGGTTCCAATATGTGTAATCATGAAATGCTTAATCCTAAACTGTGGGAGATGATTATTTAGAGATTATTAATCATTGGGAAAAAAGAAATTGAAAATAAGGTTTATATTATGAGGTATTTCGGAATTATTCATATTCATCTTTTTTTTATGAACGTGTTGAGAAAAAGAAAAATTCAAAATAAAATTTATATTTATTTTGTAAATAAAAAAATATATGATATTATATTGTCATATTTATGTATAAATAAGACAAAATTCGAGAACTCTAAAGAACTAGTTATTAAGCTTTCAAATAACAACAAAAATAACTTAATTAATTCTTTATTATTATTAAAAAATAAAAATGATATATTTACTAATAAAACAATATTTTTTAAATAAAATATAGATGTAAAACCAACCATATGGATAATTAATTTGGCTAAGCATTAGTATTAAAAAAAATGATTGTATATTCATTAATAACTTTGATTTTTAATAAATAGTGAGAACATTTATTTTCTAAATAGGAGTGTGTATTTTGGAATAAGATTTCCAAAATTTTAATCTAATTATTATTAGATGGATGGTAGGAATTTAAAATATTCTAGAATATTTTTAATGGTAGTCACAAATCAAAGGTTGAAATTTATTTAAAAAATAGTTATGTATTTTAACCCTTTTTAATTAAATTGATTAATTATAAAAATGTCATATGGACCTTGTTTATATGAAATGAGTTATGGTTTTTTGGACGTGTGGTACTGATAAGCCATGATATAGCCCATGGTATTGTAACAAAGTAGTTTAAGCACCTCCATGCTAAGGTGGAGATGAATCTCCTTATTATTGTTACATGTTTTTTCAAATGTATATATGTTTACTCGTTAATAATTATTATAGTAATAATAATATAAAAAAAGTTTATTTTAGTTAATTTTTACGTTATTGTTATTGTTAATTTTATAAAATTAACATGCGAATATATCATGAAATAATCTAGAAAGCTTTCTAGCTTGGATGTTATTTCAATGGTGCTTTCTAGCTTAGATGTAATGCCAACAACAACAGTGTCTTTATTTCAATGATTAAATCAATTATGGAAGGCCATGAGCCGGCTGAAGCTAGTCTATTTTCCCATCCCTCTCTGCATGGAAAACTAGTATACTAATAAAAACCTTTTCTCCTGTTTTTGCAACAAAGACATAATGCTTTCAATTGTACTTCTACAAATAAGGATTTGGGGACCATCTCAACCTCCAATGTAGAATGGAATCTCCAATGTAGAATGCAGTTGTGCAAATAAACCTTGCAGAGGAGATTTATTCTTTTTGGGACAACATAAAAATATAACTCACATAATTTGGGTTCTGGAAATCTGTTTTCATCCATGAGACTTTGGCACAATAATTTAAGGTGAACATTAAGAGGAATGGACAAATATCAAAGGAGTGGACGCAATTTAGGAACTAAACGAAGAAGACAAGGTCTGTTTAATGAAGTTGGAAGAATGAGGTGAACATTAAGAGGAATGGACAAATATCAAAGGAGTGGACGCAATTTAGGAACTAAACGAAGAAGACAAGGTCTGTTTAATGAAGTTGGAAGAATGAAGTTCAAGGAGAAGACAAAAAAATCTCGATGGCGTGGAAAGAAATACCAACCAAGAGTTAGATAAATGTTGAAAGACAGATTGATCAGGCAATCTGTAACACACAGAGAAGCTGCCACTAGTGGGGATATGCAACCGCTTCATTAGAATGCACCAGGGAGCATAGAGGAAAGAGTTCTCTACCTTCCGGGTATAAATCCCCATAGAATACAAGATTAGGAGTTCTGGGTGGGAATAACCTAGTATCCAAACTGATTTTTCTCCATTGACACCTTTGGCCATCGTATGGTTAGAAATTTCAGGCATTCGTCTTTCATAAATGAAATTATTGCAATAGAATGCTTTCTCTTCTAAATAACAAGCAACTAAACTTCCCCCAGAGGCTGGACTTTCAGGTCGTGTCCACTCGATCCCGTGAAATCCATAAACGAGAAAGAAACATATGCTTTTAGGTTATGCGCCTTTGTTTGGCCCAGGCAATAAGTTGAGTTGGAACAAATTGGAAAATATAAATATAAATATAAATATATATATATATATATATATATGTCATCAATGGAATTATTGTTATAAAGGATGACATTTCCCCATATAAATTATTCAATGGAACATTTAAGCATTGACAACTTAATGCCAAAATAAGAGAAAGTAGCAATCACGGAAACAAAAACAACATGAAAGTCAAACGAAGAGAAAGTAGCAATCATAAAAACAAAAACAATATGAAGGTCAACATGAAGGTGACATATATTATCTTCTGAATTTATTTAGGTAAATGTTCATGCTCTTAATTCAATTTATTTTACTGTGTTTCTAAAAAAATTGATAGAGTTATAATTTGCGAAGTAAGCAATGATCAATCATAATTTGAGCAGTAGGTAAATTTCATCCATAATTATTTGAGCACTAAGCAATGCTCCAATTAGAGACAAGCTAGCAGTAGCAATAAACATAAATTCTACCTGGTTATTCACAAAGCATTATTGTCAGACGACTTGGAGATCCTGGTGAGAAAGTATGCAATCCAATAGATTTCCATCGGCCTCAGTTGAGAATTTATGTTGTCTTGACAAAAAAATGTAAATAAGAATATGTTGCGTGGCCAAAAAATGCAAATAAGAATGCAACCGATATTTAATGGTTGAGTGATGCAAAGATTACACCTTCTCTTGAAATAGAGAGCTGCATGTTATCAATCATAGTAATGTTGTGTATAATGCTATGTAAAAAGTCCTAGTGGGAGACACCCACTACTGCAGAGCCAAGCACCGATTTTCAGGTTAAATATATCTCCCTAATTCATTCATTTTCCTTATGAAAAAATAGTATTCATGTCTTCTGTGAAAATCTATATTATTGATTATTTTTGTGTAAAAATAAAATTAATTGAGATTTTGTGTGAAAGATAAAGTAATTGAGATTTTGTGGAAACCTTTCTTTTAGAAGGAACTTGTTGATGCCATTGCGTCATTTTGGAAATTATTAATGCAACACACTGTATTGACATCCCATTGGAGGATAGGGTTTTCTACTTATAGTAAATAGCATCATCCACAACCCCTGAAAGGGAATTTAAGCATTTATAATTAGAATCATTGAAAGATAATGTTAAATGAAGGCAATTCATTCATTTTCCTTATGAAAAAATAGTATTCATGTCTTTTGTGAAAATCTATATTATTGATTATTTTTGTGTAAAAATAAAATTAATTGAGATTTTGTGTGAAAGATAAAGTAATTGAGATTTTGTGGAAACCTTTCTTTTAGAAGGAACTTGTTGATGCCATTGCGTCATTTTGGAAATTATTAATGCAACACACTGTATTGACATCCCATTGGAGGATAGGGTTTTCTACTTATAGTAAATAGCATCATCCACAACCCCTGAAAGAGAATTTAAGCATTTATAATTAGAATCATTGAAAGATAATGTTAAATGAAGGCATTTCATTCATTTTCCTTATGAAAAAATAGTATTCATGTCTTTTGTGAAAATCTATATTATTGATTATTTTTGTGTAAAAATAAAATTAATTGAGATTTTGTGTGAAAGATAAAGTAATTGAGATTTTGTGGAAACCTTTCTTTTAGAAGGAACTTGTTGATGCCATTGCGTCATTTTGGAAATTATTAATGCAACACACTGTATTGACATCCCATTGGAGGATAGGGTTTTCTACTTATAGTAAATAGCATCATCCACAACCCCTGAAAGAGAATTTAAGCATTTATAATTAGAATCATTGAAAGATAATGTTAAATGAAGGCATCTATATTTGATAAAGGACATTTATATTAGACCATAAAATATTAATTTTATCATTTTAAAATTGGAAAATATCAATACGTTCTACTTGACATGTTGTCGACCTCTTGTTGTTTATTCTTTTGATTCATTTAAAGATCGAGAAAATGAACCATATATGTAAGAGCATACCTTCAACAGTTTGCACCAGGGATTAAATAGGAAGTTGCATATAAATGGGAAGCCAGATAGACTTTCAGCAACGACATACTGATTTTAATTTGCAGTAGCAGTTAAATGGGAAGTTGTGTTAAATGGGAAGGGATCATGACCTAAAGTTTTAGTGTCATTGTGTTTTAATGGCATACATAATGCCAACCAAGTGACACCAATGTCAAAGCAGTCATTGCCACAGCTAGCGAGCCGAGCCAGGTGCCAACGCGTGGAAATGGTTTGATAGCCAAAAGTTGAGATATCCAAGATTTGTTATTTTTTTAAACCCATATAAATGTCTATCCAAACTTGACAATCACCTGCCAACCAGCTAACGTCTAGATATCCAAAGTTACTTTTACCCGCGAGCCAGCCAAAATCAAAATATCCAAAATTTTCGTCGATGCATGAATGAAAACTTTAAGATATCCCCAACTAAATTGTATTGAGATGCGTGAGGCTTACAATAAGACCCTAAAGATTAGAGACTAATAAAAAATAATAAGACCCTAAAAATTAGAGACTAATAAAAAATAACTTAATACATTTTATATTTTTTTATACTAAAACTTTCGTTAAACCTTCGGTGCAAATAAATATTTACGGTGAAACAAAAGATTAATATACATTCAACGCTCTATCGATCACTAATATTCCTAGGCAGGGACTAATAAATAACCTATCAATGTCTGCCACGCCATTGTCCTAGTCTTGGGCTTTCCTTGGATTCTGGAACCCTACCAATATGTCAATGGCAGTAAGTGATTCCATTTGTGTTATTAACATGAAGTCAATAGTTGGAATTATTTTAGATTATTATTAAAATTTAGCATAATTATATTAATAAATAGGGTTGATATAAATGGATAGTGTTAATTTTTTTTTAATGTTATTTTTAATTTGTTATTATATTTTATTTGTTATTTTACCATTTTATAATGTGTATCATAATTTTAAAATTACATTAAATGTGAAAAGATAAATATAAATTTAGAAATACAAGATAGTTAATATTTTAAATTATATTCCTTGATATAAATAGAACCAGAATAAATCAATGTCTTTCATGTATAATTATAACATAAGATTTTCATTTAAAAGAAAAATAACAAAAATAAAAAGTAAATAGTTTTCATTTATAATTATAACATAGAAATTTGGATTTAAAAAATGAATATAGAGAACCATATAAAAAAAGTACTTTGGATGTGAAAACAGTAAGTTCTGTAAAGTTTAGAATATAAAAATTTATGAAAGTAAATCAATAATATTCACAATTTAAATTGATTTAAGTCCACAGTAGATATGCTTGGTGTTTTTGGTATGGCAAAAGAATATCAATGATAGTCTTTTAAATGAATTGCGATAATTATATTAATAATAAGATAAGTAAAACTATTAATATAATAAAATTTAAGAAATTTGCGTTGATTTTTTCTTGTTTAAAATACATTGCTGAATGCATAAATGAATTACGCACCTTAAAAAACTTTTTAGGCATTCAAATTCTACAAATTAAATAACTTAAAAATCAAGTTTTTAAAAATATCTGCAAGATTTTGATAATCATTTCATCTATTAATTAGACTACTCTTTTTTTATTAAGTATATTATGGTTTAGTGGTTGGAATGCATATTAAAATATTATTTTATAAACAATTCAACATTTTTATGTGTATGTGTAAAATTAGTTTTCGATCATAATTATCAAAAAGATTTTAATAGATGTGTAGCTTAAATTGATTTAAATAAATATATAGCTTTTACATGTTAATTTTTCTCCATTGTCAAAAATAAAATACTTAATATTTCCTTAACTAAAATTAATTTAAGTTGATTATAATAAATTAGGCTATTTAACAAATCATTATAATTGGTAACTATTTTTTAAAAATAAGACATAATTTATACATTAATTATAATTTTATTAATATTAATCTAATTTTCAAGAACATTTTCATTATTTATTTATTTTTCTTTCTATCCTTAATATATATTTATAAATGTGATAAATTAAAATAAAAATTTGTGATTTTTACATTAAAAAAAATCAAATCAAAATATAACAAAAATAAAATAAAAATATAAAAATGTACCAATAGAAGTGAAAATTTAAGATAATAATCATTACACATGATTTAAATTGTTAAATTATTTCTCACTCATGCTACACTAAAAAGAAACAAAACATATATAAACGTAAAAATAAAGGTAAGTGTAAATCACACTCAATTAGAAACCTTAAGTCTTTGAGCATGTCACAATAAACAAAGAAGTGACTTTTTTCAATGTGCATCAAAACCATTAATTTTAAAGGGACATTAATTTTAAAAGGAAAAAGAGATATATAAATGTAAAAATAAAGGTAATTGCAAATCACATTCAATTACAAACATTAAGTCTTTTAACATGTTAGACTAAATAAAAAAATGATTTTTTAAAATTTGTATTTAAATTATTAATTTTAAAGGGAATGGTGACTAAATAAATTTCTTAAATAATGTTATTTAATAATTTGGGTAGAATATCATGTGAGGTTGTTAAGCTGGAAAATACCTTTAATTAGTGAGATTGTTAAGTTAAAAAAATCAATAATTAGTGAGGTTGTTAAGCTGAAAAAGACTATTAATTAGTGCATGAAATTATAGAGTAATCTTAATTGTTAAGGGAAAATCTTAGATAATATGGTTGAAAGATATATCAATATAGATTCATCTTAAATATCAATCTAACATGAGCTCAGAGGGATCCAATTTTCTCACGTGCAATTTTTTATGAGCCCACATTATTTAAATGTTTTGTATAGTTATTTGATTTTTTTAATTTTTAGATGTTTTAAAATTTTTATTTTGGCACACATAAGCAAAATTTCAAATTTGATGACACATCATACTGGGTTGTAGAATGAGCCTCTCGGCTCAATTATATCTAAACATGTATCCAAGGAAATAGAAAGACTAAATATTAAGCTAAGAGGGTACTCCCATAATATTAAATATCAAATATCAAATTATAATAAAATAAATATCAAATAATAATTTTAATCAAATATATATTGTGCAGTATAAGAATTGAAAAAGAAATGTTGATTCATCATTTATAAAATGGATAAAAACATTTTAGTGTCAACTTTAGGTAATCTTGTATAAATAATATACCATGAAAACACCATGTAACAATATCCTAACTAATTTTTAAATAATGGATACGAAGTGCAAAAACCAAATAAAAATATATTAGATATTAAACCATTACAAAATTGATGCTCAACCTTAACGTGTTTGGTCCTTTGATGCTCCATATAGTATGATTGAGTTTAGTAACAATCAACAACTCTCTCTTTTAATATATATATATATATATATATATATATATATATATATATATATATATATATATATATATATATATATATATATATATATAATCTTATGGGCATGTGTAGTTCACGATGATCCTTTTAAAGAATGAAGCTAAATAAAAATAGTAGTGTACTCAATCATCCTGAACATAATGTTAAGTGCATATGAGATTCATTTTGATGTCATTGGGATATGTGCTCCTAGTATGGATAAGTACTCAAATTTTTGAGATTCACTACACAACTTAATTGTATGTGGTAAGTGGACATATCAAAACATTATTTTACATTAGAAAGGTCTTTAAAAAAATTGGATTCTAGCAGTAGCCAACTTAAGTAGTGACATGGCATATATGAAGCTCATTGGATTACAATCATAAGTTGGATAAACTCATTAAGCAAGGTAAGGTCAAACTAGGTAGTTACAAATATTAGCGAGGTTGTTCATGTCAGGCAAATGGCATTATTTGGATGGCTTAGTGGTAGCAAGTCTCTTGCCATTGATGACAACCAGGTTAGCATTGATGTCCCCTAGGCCAATTGAGATGGTAACTAGGGCTACCATTGGCATGCATGGTGTGTCTAGCTTAGAGGGATTCCTATGGTTGTTTCAGTCTCTTGTAGAGAATCATCATTGTAGCAGGTTTAGTGGAGAAGCCATAATATGATGACTATGATGGTTGGGGAGTCCCATGCTTTGAATATATTTCTACCTCTAGAGTTTAACTCAAATGATCTTGGAAATGGCATGGTTAGATTGTGCTCTGAATTTTTTTTCAAATGGTATATTAAAGTTTGAAAATGGTCTCCTGGATCACAACTTATCACCAGTCAAATCATAGGTTTCCCAAAGTCAATGGTGTAAAGTTAAATGGTTGGAGGACCTTTGGAGCATGGTTAGTTTGGCGTTCTGCCAAAAAGCAACAGAGCAAGTTGGCGGAATATTTTAGCAGAGTCACCAAAGGAAAGTCATATAGATGTGGGAATAAAGAACATCAATGGAGATATTTTTAGTTGGCTGGTGGATGGTCCCAATTGATAGCTAAGTTTGTGAACTCTTCCTCGGAAGTTTTAAAGGGCACACAAAGTTGAAGGTCGAGATGGAAGCGCTGAGAAATGTGGCAGACATTGGTGTAGAAAGAAAGACCATTGATTGGTGGAGTCTGTAGAGCAGGGAGGTCCTACTTCATAGTTCAACCTAGTAGGTTTTCCTCGGTTGGTTCAAGAAGGTTTGGAACCCTTTTCTCTATCCTCATTGCAGGAACCTTGCAATAGTGAATTGGATGGTGATGACATCAACATGACAACAATATAGCAGACACGTGGCAAGAATATTCAACATTTTTTGTTTGCCTTATGGGCCAAATTCGAGTGACATGTTTCACCACTCTAGAGGTGCCATGTGGCACTGATGATGATAGCATGGTGTCATCCCACAAGTATTACCCTAGAAGGTTTGATATGTGCATAAAGAAGAGTGGTGGGATGACCATGAATCAGGCTCAGGTGTAGTACAACTCATCTCGTATATTTGTTGATTAGTTGATGCAAGCGCTAGGTGAACCCACGGGATGTGTCATCCTTAGAGCATGATCCCGAAAGGTTTTTAAACTGGTGCATAAATGGAGCAACTCACCAACGAGGCACCGATCCAATGTAGCAGAGTCGAGGGCCAACGGGAGTGAAGGCAAGTGGCCGCATAGGATAGCTCATCCCGCAAGGCTCATCTCAGAGGGAAACAAGAATGTGATTAACAAAGAATCATGATAAAGGCATCAGGGGCTAAAATAAAGGCCAGGACATGGTCCCTTGTGTGGTTGGTGACCAAGAGCATTGAGTAGAATAAAGGCACACTAGAGGAAAAGGCTCAAGGGCTTACGTAAATACCAACACGTGGTTATGTGAAACTACATGATCAAGGGCACATAGGTTTAATGAGTAGCATTTAAGTCCCCAGGGGTTGTAGCTCAAAGAAGCACCCATGAGCTTATTTCGCAATGTTTTTATGGGTTAAGTGCCTGAGAGCCTACGAGCTATTTTGAATGAAAAATGTTGCGGGCCTTGGGATGTAGGCAAAAGCATTGAGGGCATATGTTTAATGGTTGGAATGAGTTTGTATCTCTTTGGCATTGTCTGCTAGATTTCGCAGTCCCTCTATATTTGGAAAATATGAGGAAAATGGCCATTCACCATAAGTTGGTTATGCAGGAATGGATGAGTTAGAAACTGCTTAAGAGATTAGCACCTATGAACATGAAAATGGGTTGGAAGCTAAAATTAAGAATTGAAGTCAAAGGAAATTGCCAAGAAGCTCTAGATTAAGGCAGCAAGGGCCAATGTTTGCAAGATTGCTTAATGAGCCTAGTTCAAGCAAAATTCACCATACATAATTGTCCCTCACACTAGGAATAATTGAAATTTCAATGGAGAGTTTATGTTGAGTATGGGTACGCCGTCCTTGATCGTTATATATGAACAATAGAAAAAGAAAAAGAAATAGTCATGGGATGTCATACCAAGGAATTTATAAACTTTGATGACACTTTGTAGTATTCTCCTTTTGCATTATGTGCCTCAAAGAGATATGAAGGAGAGCCATGTTGTGTGTATAGGATAATATTAATGAAATATCTCTTTCATTTTGCAGTTTGACTGAGATTTAATTCACAATATGGAGAAACACACATGTCCCCATTCTCAGGTTTAATGTAGTTGCAGTGACCAGGAAAATTAATGCAACAACAAGATGGAGAGAAATGTTAGAGTACGCTCTCAGGCAGGGTTAATGACATAATGATGGAGGAAAAAGATAACATTTTTCCTTATGTAGGAGACGAACAAAACCAAGGATTGCATTTGTGAAATTGGGGGAATAACAACACAGTTGTGAGAGATGAGCGGAGAGTTTTGAGTGTGTGAGGTTACTTTAGAGAGAGGTCAAGTGTGCCTATGTAGTGGAAGAAGGCCGAGCGCTGAGGATATGCTACTGAATGTGTTTCTCGAGTAGAGGGTCAAAAATTATCAAATTGTATGCTGCTATAGAATGAATAAAGTGAGAAGAAAGAAGAGTTTTGTAAGGGATGTGTATGGGAGTAGGATGCTAAGCTAGACTGAAGATTTTTTAGTAGAACAGAGGGCCAAAGGTAGAGGATAATAGAGAGTTGAAATCAGGCCAAATGGGTGTCATAACAATGAGAATTTAGATCCTTACTAAGTGTGGTTTGGAGCTTGTAAACCAAGGAGTTGGTGCTTCTCGTAAGCTGACTAGGTGTCTGTAGAAGAAGGGAGTTGGTGCTTCCTGCTAGTGGGTGTTAGCAAACAATCAAAGGGAGTTGGTGCAACCTCTGAGTGGTGGTTCAAAAAAATTGATGTAATGACGTAGGATCTCATATGTACATCATAATACAAACAAGCTTCAATAGTTTTTCTCCCGGAAGGATTTCCACGTTAAACCTTTGTGGTTCATGTGTTTGTTTCTCATGGTGTATGTGTTTATGTGTTAGTTCTATACTACTGCAACATGATATGTTGTTGATGATTATATGGATGGTTGGAAAGTTTGAATGTTGAATATAAATTGGCACAAAATTTTAAATTATTCTTAACAATTATTCACCCCCAACAGTATTAACATTATTTCCAACAATTCACCTCCTATCAGTACATTTAATTTTATATTGAGCGATTTTCTGTATATGTTAATCACTTATCAATGGAATTGTAATAGACCCGAGTTGAAAATGCATGTAATAAAGTTAATAAAGGAAAATTTGTAACATCCCCTCCCAGGTCTACCTAAGGTAACCATAAATATCGGGGTAAAAATTAGACGAGAGACTACTATGATCAGATTTGACTTCTTATATGACCTTAAGGAAGTGGAATTGATGAAACATTACGCACAATCATCCAACATCATCAACAGAACCCTCAGGAGACAAGTTAGCCACTCAGACAACCTGTCCCTTGGTCCCACTATTGTTCTAGATCTCATAGCCCATTGTCGCTCTCATGTTATGGGCAAGGGAGTGACCAACAATCTAAAATCTCTCTCACAGGCCTACTTGACTGCGACTATGGAACAAAATTGCCAGTTTAGTGCTAGCGAATTCGATATTTAAGCCACTTTTCTAGCCTAGAATCTCGACCCCTTCGCAGAAATTGATACAACCTTCATAATTCATTAAATACATGAAAAATATTATGATCAATAAAAATCAACCTCAGGACTAGGCCTGAGCATCCCCAACTGAGACTGGCATTCTGTCAAACACTTGGCATTAATACAACCTGCAGGTCTTGGATATAAGACAAAGCATAAATGAATGAAACAACTTATGAAACATAATTAGAAGTATCACATCCTTATCCATTTAACTATTACATCATCAATTAGGTCTTTCATCCATCCATTTAACGGTTACAAGTAAACACATGAAATATCCATGACATGAACCAATCATTTAACCATGCTTATAACCAGCATAAAACCATGTAAATATCAGAGATAATATAGCCGTCAAATCCACATACAAATCAGTGCAAAATTAATAGAACTTAGCTTTTATTAATGATAGGTAGATCCGAGCAAGTTCGGGACTTCCACGTACCACCTGAAAATAGACATGTCTGAACCAATTCCCTCTTTCAGCCAGTCACCCTCATGCCATATTCCAAGCATGAATGTGGGATCTCATAGAGAAAACAATCCAAGAACAACCTAGGGAATCCAGAGGTTAAACCACCTCCATCCTCATCAAAACTTGATCACACCAAAACCAGTGCTCCGATCACAATCGAACAAAAGTTGGAATTCCATCAGAAATCCATCACTATCCTTGAGAAAATTTTCGTCTCCTTGTCTCTCAGGCTTTACCATAATCCAAACCGGAATCACTAGGCCCTAAACCGAGACATCTCCCTTAGGATTTACCTTGTATCCCACCAAAATTGGTCAAGGGATTCCTAGGCCTTGGGAATGGAACTTGAGACCAACTCTGCCCTAGATTCCAAAATCGATCCAGTAATCCAAAGCTCAAAAACCAAAATAAAAATCCCAACACCATGGCATCAGGAAAAAGGAAAGGCTAGGCTAAAAACCACTGTCATAACTTGACAAAACCATTCCACTGACAACAAGAGAACCATACACCAACATGAAAAGCCACGCATGTCAAAACCAGCTAGGAAATCACACATGCCAAAGGTTACCTACAAGTATTCCTATTGAAGCTGCTTGATCTTGATTTCCTTTGTTTGTTCATTGCTTTCCTTCCTTTCCATTTTCTTTCTTTTCCTTTCTTGATCCGAAGCTAGAGTGCTCCAAGAAAATTCTAAGTGATCAAGAGTGAGTGAGAGAGAGAGAATAATGAGAGAGCTCCAAACTTGAACTTGAAAAAAACCATGAAAAAATCATCATAAGCCTTTTTATGCATGAGGCCTATAATTTCTTCATTTTCCATTATTTTCCTTCAATTTCCTCCTCACATGCAACCTGTGACCTTTCACCTTACTTTCTCCTAATTTCCTTTATTTCATAAATAAATGTTCCAAAAATTCCTTTTGTCTTTTAATGCCTTTGCCTTATGCTTTTCCAATTTTCCTTTACCAAAACACACATCTAGTTATGCCCACTAGGATATCTTTGCCCAACATTCAACTTGGAATAAGTGTCCCAATAGTGGCCTTCAAGTCATCCAACGCGACTTCTAGGCCACGATGCTTGAAATTGGAGGTTTCAAGTTCCAGCTTCGCCTGCTTAATGAGAGAATCAGACTTCTCAAGGGCAGAGAGGATCTTTCTCACAGGTGGCGCGAGGGAGACCTCCAGGAAATAAATGGAGGTTCGCAAATGGACACTTGAGTATATTTTTGTTATATTAAAAATAATAAAAACTAAGCACAATGGAATTAAGAGATGAACTAGATTTTTCTTTGATCATATCGATAGAAAATTCCATTGATGTGCCAAAATATTTTCTTTTGAGATCACTCTCCCACAATTCTTGAAGCCACGATTGAAACTGGATGGGTTACATTTCCCACATTACTGACACCGGGAAAACCTAATCCGGGTGACACAACGTCATAATCACATGGAGAGGTACCATGTAGAATCTGGAGTGGATGGATGATTTCAACCTCGGATAGGTTTCACTCTCTAATCTCCTCCTTGAAATAACATTCCTCGACCGACATAATGGTAAGAAACAATGTGAGATTGCAAAGGGATTGGTTCACTATGTACACCTCCAACAATCCCCGCTTGACCTTCAACAAAACCATCATCAGAGAACAAGTCTTGCAGGAGCTCAAGCAGATGCTGGAAAAGTAAAAGAATGATGTTGAGATCAACATCACTACACAAGGAGCCAATTCCAAGCATGATTGAGCCTCCTCTTGAAGAACCCCGACTGTTGAAGAAGTTGAAAAGCCAAAGGAGCATGGAGTCAATTGATAATAGCTAAACACAAGCAGTCGGTTCACAATTAAAGTAAGATCCAATGGTCAACATTTTTTCAATCATCTAGCACTCCATCCAAAGTTAACGACCAATACAGAGTGGCAGGGGATTTCTTCTCAAAGTGGAATGCCTTGCGACATAAATATTCCCATATAAATTAAATTAAGGTTTTAATAAAGTTAAAAATGAGAATACTTTTATATATAAAGACAGGAAATTTATACAACATAAATAATATTATGAAGAACCAATATAGATCCATCTTAACTAAGGATCGAAGGGATGGGAGCAATAAAATTGACTAGAGATAATAGAGGAAAGAGAGTACTTGATTTTTTTAAGTTTTTCATTATTATATTTTAGTTGGCAAGATTGATCCAAAATATAGGCTCAATATTTTACAACCAATGAAGTTTTTTTTTAAATTTAGATACTTTATTAAACATAATACAATGCGATCAAATTTAAGAGAGGAGGGGGGTTAGGGGGGTGAGAGAGAGAGAGAGGGAGTCACAAGGGAGAAATGGAGAGAGAGTGAGGGATAGAGGAGAGGGGGGAAGACAAAGAAGAAGAGAGGAGAGAGATAGGGAGAGAAGGGGAAGAGGGAGAGGAAGACACAAAGGTGGAGGGGAGAGAAAGATGGAGATAGAGAGAGAGAGTGACAAAGTGGGAGAGAGAGAGAGAGAGAGAGAGAGAGAGAGAGAGAGAGAGAGAGAGAGAGAGAGAAATATGGAGGGGAGAGATAAAAGGAGAGAGGGAGGGAGATAGTGACAGAGTTGGAGGGAAGAGAGAGAGAGAGAGAGAGAGAGAGAGAGAGAGAGAGAAGGGGAAGAGAGAAAGAGGGAGGGAAAGAGAGATAGATAGATATAAAGAGAGAATGTGTATGTTTGGGGGGTGAGATAGAGAGAGGGGAATAATAAGGAGACACATAGATACAAATATAGATATTATATAGTATTATATAACCAACATAAATCCATCTTAACCCTATATCTATGAGGCATTGGGAGGGATAAATTTCTCTAGGTGAAATCCTTTCCTCAAGCTTCACACTAAACAAAAAGGTTTGCACCTCGAGATATTGGATCCCTCTTGGTGCTCGATAGATATGGGTTTAAGATGGATCTAGGATGGTTACTATTACTCTGGTCACTAAATGGGACTCATAGAGATTTCAAATAAACCATTTTTTTCTCCTATATTTTTTCAGGATGAGATATGTTAATAAGAATTTCTATTTGTGTGGGTTGAGATTGGTCAACAAGGATTCACTCATTTCATCTTTCTCTCCTTCTCAAAACCACTAGGGTTTGGATTTTGTAGTATCTTGGAATTGACATTGAAAGAGTAAACCTCAGTGAAATTGCAAACAAACTAGGTTAAACTAGTGTTGAAAGAATCATTGCCTAGATCTAGAAGAACATGTTGTTGTTTGTGGTGGAGATCCATCCTTTTGAAGGTCGAAGCCATGAAAATATCAACAAGGATTCAGAGGCAGAAAACATAGACAAGTATAAAATCAGAAAACAAGTGGAACAAAGATGATACAATGAGATTAATGCTCTCAACACCGCTCCTAATATCAACTATTAAAATTACTGACACTTACAATGCTCAAGTGCTCTCTCTGAAATTCAAATACATTTTTTTCCAATGGTTTTGTAAAAATTTATGTAAGTTGATCTCATAATCCTCAAAAATCAAGAAATATATCTCCATTATTGATAATATCTCTAATGAAATGGAAGCGTGTGTCAATATGTTTTTTTTTTTTTTTTTTTTGTGAAACGTGTGATTTTGGGATAAGACAATAGCAAAGTTGTTATCACTAAAAATAGGATTTGACTCCTTTTGAGCATGTAAAAGATAATTTAATAGCCTTCTTAGCCATAATGCTTGACAACCCATGTAAGTTGCAGCTACATACTCTACCTCTGCAAAATATATTGCAAAAATGGGATGCTTCTTCGATGCCCATGAGACCAAATTTGTTCCCAAGAAAAAAGTGTATCCTCATGTGATTTTTCGATCATCTAATCTATCTACGTAGTTAGTATCTATGTAGCGTGAGATTGGAAATCTTCAGAATTCTTCTATAATAAGCCAACATATCTTAAAATTATTTTTGCAACATTCTAATGGGAATCCTTGGGTGATTCCATAAATATGGAAACAAAACTAGCTGCAAACATGATGTCTGGCCTTGTTGCAGTGAGATATAAGATACTACTGAATAGACTTTTATACACATCAGAATCATCTAATGGTCCTTCATCTTGTTTTCTAGGCTTGATGCCTAGATAAGTTAGAGTGTTAGTTGGATTGTAGTTGATCATTCTAAAATTGTGCAAGATGTTAGTGGTATACTTTTGTTGATAGATTAAAATACCATTTGTGGACTATTGAATTTCAATTCCAAACAAACACTTCATGAGGCCAAGATCAGTCATGTCAAATTTTGTTTGCATGGAAACTTTTAATTCTTCTAACATGAGATTAATTGTATAAAGAAAAACATTAAGATAAATGAAAGCAATGAGAATTTTACCTTAATTATCTATTTTTGTGTAAAGAGTTGGCTCATGGCTACTTCTACGGAATCCAATATTGATCAGGTAAGAGTCAATTCAATTGTACCAAGCTCGGGGAGCTTGTTTCAAGCCATATAAGGATTTCTTCAACCTATACATTTGATGTTCTTATCTTGGAACTTCAAAACTAGTTGGTTGATCTACATAAAATTATTCTTCCAATATTAAATTTAAAAAATATATTTGACATCTAGTTGAAAAACTTGCCATTTATTTTGAGTTGTAGCGGCCAAAATAGTTCTGGCTGTATCTAGCCTTGCTACTTGAGGAAATTTTTTGTCATAGTCTATGCTAAGTTGTTGAGAAAATCCTCTAGAAATTAGTCTTACCTTATGATTCTTGATTTTACCTTTTTCATTCATTTTCGTGATGTTGACCCACTTGACTCCAATGATGGTTTTGTCTTTTGGGGGATCAAAAAGTTCCCAAATTTCATTCTTCTCTATGGTTTTGATTTCCTAATTCATTGCATCAACCCAATGTTTCTCTTTTACTACCTCTTCAAAGGTAGTTGGTTGACAAAAAACAAAAAAAAAATATTTTGCTGCTCAAGATCATATTCTTGCTCATATATATCCCTGACGCTTCTAGTTTTTTTATTATCTTTTTATGATGATGATAATGGTGATTGACTAGTACCATTTTTAGAGCATTGTGGCTCTTCTTGTACTTGTAATCTGAGAAACCTTGCTCGGTGAACATGTTGATCTCCAAGTTTATCAATTTTCTCATTTGTTTTCAAAGAACTTAACAATAATTTCTTGGTGAGCGAATCGTAGAGTCTGTAGGCTTTCAATTGTTCACTATAGCCTATAAAGATGCAATTTTCACTTTTTTCATCATTATTTTTTCACAACTTCTCTAGAATATGTGCAAGTGCTACACAACCAAATATTTGAAAGTAAAAGACATTTACCTTCTTACCATCCCAAAATTCTTGAGGTATTTTATCTTTAATATTAATTGTTGGAGATCTATTGAAAATATATATCGCGGTAGAAACAACTTCAACCCAATACTCATTGGACAAATTTCATTAGAGAAATTTTGAGGTCAAAAATGGGCCTCAAAACAAAAATGTACAACCAAAATCAACTTTATAAGAACCAATAGGAGTTGAGATGATGGTGTCAACCATGGGTAGTGATTCACCATTTTTGGAGTAAAAAAATAAAATGATTAAGAAAAAAAAACTACTTTTTCAACTCATATTTTCAACTTATCTCCATATGATTTTACTCAAATTTTGAGCGGAAGCTCATTGGATGCATGATTTAATTTCTCATCCAAAGAGAACCAATGTTGCATACTTTTAATGAAGCTTGCTACACAAAAAAAGAGAAGTACATGAAAAAATGTGATTGCAGTCACGTTTTTTCATGTATTTCTCTTTTTCGTGTAGCAGGGTCTATCGAAAGTATTCAATATGGGTACTCCTTGGATGAGGAATTAAATTATGCATCCAAAAATTTCTCCCACTTAAAATTTGAATAAAACCATAGGGAGATAAGTTGAAAATACTAGTTGAAAAACAATTTTATCTCTTTTCCCTCTAAAATTTGATGATGCAACCTAATCTTGTTTTATTATTTCCACTAATGTTTTATAATATTCCTTAGGAGCCCCATTTTAGACCTCAAAATTTCTATATTGTTTGTGCAAAACATGCATCTTTCCATATTCATGATTGATTAGGTTTTGCTTTTTACTACTCCATTCTGCTGTAGAGTGTATCTAGTGGTGTTTTTGTTATAGACATTTTTGTGCCTTACATCATTGAGCATGAAATGTCCATAATCCAAGGGATCCAAAGTCCCTAAATGATTTTTTCCTACCCCTAAAGGAACAAGGTCAACCAAAGACAGCTTCTCCCAGAAGTTCTCCACCAAAAACCACTCAAAAACAGTCAATTCAGGATCAATTCAGAGGCTCCACTAGCTGTCTGCGCTGAAATGCAGAGATTACACTGGCTAGGTGCATTGCAACGCAGGTGAAAGCACTACCAGGGTGCGCTGAGCGGGATATGACAAATGGCAAGTTCATTCAACGAGGTGGAAAGACCCTGGAAACTTCCAGAATCTTCTCCAATGACACTTGCCTCAATGAATTCGACTAGTGATGAGTAAGAGGTTCTCAACCTCCAAGTGGAAGCAAGAACTGACAGAGAGAAGCCACAAGTCAAAACATAAGCTCACTCATCCTCTCTGCTTATATCTATATATGGATCTCTCACCCAGAGGTTCAGGAGGCTGGAATTTGGTATTTTGCAGAGAATTGCTGTTGGTTTGAGATTGAGATTAGAACTATTGGGTGATTTGCTTTGAAGGAGGTGAAGAAGGGATTTCCTTTTGCTGGGAAGGTGATGCTGGATCGGGCCTCATTTGGTTGTATCTCTTCCTGAACTTTTGTGACTCTATCAATAAAACCATTTGAGTTTCTCCTATATGCTTGTATATCAATGATGTTTTGTTATATTTGCATATTTAGTTTATATCTGATCCTAAACTAGTTATGAATGTAAATCTATATATTTTGCGTAGTTTTCCTCTCTTGTGATCTTGCAAGACCTTAGTGAAGCTGGACCAATGAAGGAGCAGGCAGCGGGAAGCGAACAAAAGAGAGAGATTGGATCGACAAACTAGCGGAAGACACCGATTAGTTACATCTTTCTTCTCCATTTACATTTCATAAAGAAGAATACTCAGATTGTTTTCCTTGTTTGTTGCTAAGGCACTATCACACCTTAGAGTGGGATAGGGGCATTCGAAATTGGATACTTTTCCCAACAACAAATTGGCGACTCCGCTGGGGAATGTATCTTGTTGGTTTATTTGTGTTTCTATTGCTATTCATTTCATAAACTCAAGAGTGCCGAATCGAACTGCATTTTCCATTTACGAATGCAAAGTAGAGATTAGCTACTCTAGTCCACTCACTGGGCCTGTTTATGATCTGAACAGCTGATCCACAAGTGCTCTAACAGCCCTTTGTGATAGATCTTAGTCCTCCTTTAAATCATCCCTCTGATTGTACCTAATTGATAGCTTTTATCCGGCCAAAAACTGTAGATTAAACTGCAAAACGTAACCCAGAACCCAGAAACAACTCTCGTTTCTACTTCAGCGCAGACTCTGTGAAGGGGTTCTGCATTTCAACGTAGGTCCCGTGAAGGCTACCTGCGCTGAAGTTCAGATTCTCTGTGCTGGGGGTGCGCTGATCAGTCTTTGCCTTGTGCAGCTGTGGTTCCCTGCTTCCTTTTGCTCAGTTTTATCTCTGTTTTTTGCAGCCTGTTATCAGTCAGTGTACCTATCTGAAACCCCTTTTCTTTGCCTCAATTCCACCTCAGTTGTATAAAGAAACTGTATTTGTTCTTTGTGTATTTGTTACATCATTTGCAGTTTCCCATTACAAAAGTAAACTAGTCATATTGTCGCCCTTAGATCTAGACTTGTCGTAAGTGTCGTTTTGATCTTAGGAATGAGCTTCTTTGCTATTCACAGTTGATTTAGCTTTTACTTTTGTCATTTGGTTTGAATTTATGCATTTCTAGTGTCGAAACAAGTAAATCATAAAGTGTCGTAATCGTCTTTTTAATTTTGAAAAAGGAACTTGTTTATGTTTTCACTTGAAATCGAATTCAAATTTATACAACAACTTTCTGTATAGGCATCAATATTAAAGAAAGTGAAAACAAATACGTGCATTTGTGCATTTGCATTTTGACAGCTTGCATGTTGATTTAGGAAAAAGTGCATTACTGTGTGCTCTATGCTCTTTGAGGAAAGATGATGTCATTCTTTTCCCCTTGTAGCTAGTATTTTCATTGTCGAAAAGATATAAAAGCTTGCTTATCATCTTTAGACTGCATTTAGGAATTGTATCATACATCTCGTGGTGATCCAAAAAGGCAAACTTCTAAGAAAGATCAACCTAAAATAAATTGAATGAACTTAACAACGCT
Organism: Pinus tabuliformis; assembly: GCA_031772625.1. NCBI lineage: Eukaryota > Viridiplantae > Streptophyta > Pinopsida > Pinales > Pinaceae > Pinus > Pinus tabuliformis. The sequence continues at coordinate 533,144,598 of CM062810.1, read as the reverse complement.
TTGTAACATAACGCACAACATAGAGGTCTAGGCTAGAGACGTGTTCCGGCGTCGTAAAACCTGGTATCTTACCGTCGAGTGGTTGGGTGATTCCTCCACGGTGAAGCGATAAGTATCAGTACAGATTGTGCTCCCACGTACCGTCGCGTATATATTGGGAGACCCCTATAGGAATAAAGCCTTTATCCATAGGAAGCCGTGTCGGCCGCCCTACTGATCGCAATGCACTGAACACAGCATTCGGGAAGATTGACCGCCCGTACCCTAAAAAGTATTCTGCGGTTTTGCGAAAAGTTTGGCACACCCTCTACCTAGAACTCCAGAGCAGTTCCTTTTGGCCTTTTTTAGACTCTATAATGGAAAAAGTCCATCCGAGCATTTGTCACTTCGGGCTCGTTAAAACATCGAAGGAGACTAGAGTCATCTTTAGCTTTTTCTCGACTCTTTAAAATTGAAAAAGCGAGTTGTGTCTAAGCGTCATTAAAATTTATTTTAAACGAAATAATCACCCCCTTGTTTCCTGCGTTGATCTTTAGGTTGAGAAAATGGAACCCACCAACCAAGGAATTCCCCTTGGTGGAAATCCTAGTCCCTTCTCCTCTTGGAGAGATGTTGGTGCGCCCCATATGGCCACATTGTCGCTTCCAGGACTGACAATTGGCTTGCCGGTCTAGCTCTTCTCAACCAATGTCGTTCAGAACACCACTATTCCTGAACGGTCGAATCGACAACTAGACGAGTCTAAAGTTGCCCACCGACCTTCTACCTCTTCTAACTCTTCCTCTCCTCCTTCCTCTTCGCTTGAGGGAACTGGTAAAGCTAAAAGCCAAGTTCCTAAGGAGAAGAAGGAGAAGAAGAAGAAAGAGAAGAAGAAGAAGGAGCCAAAGGCGCATGGGGGCAAACAAGTGTCGTCCAGCAAAAATCCACACACAGCACTGACCGGGCCTAAATCGCCATGTGTCATATGCAGAGGAGACCACTTCCATAGAGATTGTCCCTATATTCCCCGGATACTGAGGGACTGGTCTCCTCATTTGCACAATCCGGTGGCATCAACCTCTGGTGATCATGTTGAAAGCACACCGTCAACTAGCGAAAGTGAAGCCCCAGGACAAAGAGGGAGAGCTAGATTTCCCTGCAAACTGTGCGAAGGCGACCACGCCATCCACCGTTGTCCCTTCTTAGACGAAGCGAAAAGAGTTTTGGATGATCGTCCGGTTTCACCGTTACGACTTCCTCCTGGATATAAAAAACTCTTGCCAAGTCCTTCGTTAGTTGAGAATCCAGCTGGCCCACTCAAGTGGTCGGCTGAAGCGTCTGTCATTGAAGATGAACCAACTGAATCAGTACCAGACAAAAGTCAAAAGGTCGAGGCGGCAGTTGACCCGGTATTGCCTTCAGAGGTTTTATCTTCGAATGACACAGTCACTGAGGAGAATAAAGATGACACCATCCAAATTCTCTTCATCAACACAGACTCCAATGAACATGAGGTTAATATACCCGTCCCTTTACCGCAGGAAGGGAGTTCATCAGGGTCGTACCCGGCCGTCTACTCGGTCCCACCTCCAAGCAACCTGGTTGTCTCCTTCGACTGGAATCAACTAGGCAGACCCCGCCTACCAGCAAGCATACCATTCAGAATTATCGTCCAAATATATAGAATGGTTATGGCTGGCACCATCATTGATGAAGGGGCATCTGTGAGTATCCTTTCCTCGACTGCTTGGAAAGCGCTTGGTTCGCCATCGCTTTTGCCTAAAATGAGAAATCTGACGGGCTTTGATAAAGGAACCAGTCGACCTTTAGGGATTCTTCCCAATGTGCCCATAACATTGAGAAAGAAGACAGTTCAAATGAACGTCATGGTGGTTCAAGGACCCTTGGATTATAACCTACTCCTTGGACGAGACTATATATATTGCATGGGAGCCATCGTCTCCTCACTCTTTAGAGTAATGTGTTTTCCGCACGAAGGAAGAGTGGTCAAGCTCGTGGACCAACTTTCATTTCCCGGATCACGCATCGCAAATAGTCATATACCATCCCTAAATGGTCTCTTCACGCAAGAAATGTCTCCACCCACGGTCCGTCCTCCCGATGAGTGCGAGTGATTCGGAAAGATATGACTGGAACCCAGGGGGCATGCGTCCTGGTCTGCTGCGGCAGGAAAACTTTGGGTATAACGTAGGTTTCCGCGGGAGAATATGACTAGTCCGTACCCCGTCCGTGATTGGAAGTGGGGTTGTTCTAGAATAAGATTCTTTTGTCAAAGTTATGTGTTTGACGGAACAGGGTCACTCACCTTTGTTTATCTCGGTAGACATCGCCGAAGAAGTGTTTTGTTTGCTGCGCAAATGAAACAATCTTTGGGTAACCTGAAAGAGGTAGGCCTTTCCTGGTAAAACAAATGTTTTATCTGCAAATTGAGGGGTAACCTTGAAATCGTACTTTATGCCTGGGGGCATGCAAACCTTTTTGAGTGCAAGCAAGGGGCGGCTATTTATTTTTTAAATTTTTAGGTCCTCCCTTTAAACCTGTAGGTATAACCCTTTAAACTCGTAGGATTGGTCGTTTCCGAACTTGCATAAAGAAAGGATTCCAGGAGCATAGCTTTGTGAGGCGCAAGCTCCATAAAAAATGGGATCTTACATGAGACATTCTTATCATATGATTGGATAATCGAGCAGTTTTAGCGCATAGTTCATGCTCGTTAAAAAATAAACATAAGTATCGAGCAGTTTTAGCACATAGTTCATGCTCGTTAAAAAATAAACATAAGATCGAGCAAGTGTTTCAATCCGCGTTTAAGCTCGTTAAAAAATGAACTACCCGGTAAATAACCACTGCGAATGTAGATTTATCAGCCATTAAAGCCTTGGTCGTGTTTGCACCGTCACCTCCACTTTTCCATTGGCCGATCATTCACCTCCATTTGATTGTTTACCCATTTTGAGGAACAGCTGCGAAGAGTGATTTCACTAGCCATCCTTGTGACACTGCCGTGATTGGAAAATTCCAAGCCTTACCTGGAATCAGCTGCTACCCTGTTTATCACTCGTTCCTCAAAAGACGAGTCTTCTTTAAGCTCTTTTCAGCTGACTCGTAAAATATGAAAAGATTGCCGAGTTTTGGCCTTCCAGCTCGTTAAAGCGACTGGAAGTGCTATCCCTCCTCTAGATTTTAATCTTTTTGGACCTGAGGGATTATTGCACAAAAAGATCGAGCGCTTGTTTTGTTCGGCTCGTTAAAACTATCGAAAACTCATCCCTTCTGTATTGTTTTATACTTTTTCGGACTTAAGGGATTAGATGACGAAAAAGGAACTTTGGATTTATCTTTACGTACCTTTTCAGACTCTCTAAAATTGAAAAGGACCGAGTTATCTTTGTCGTTAGACTCGTTAAAAGCATTAATAGCGACAAACTTGTCTTTAGACGAGAACGAGTTTCACTATCGCTAGGCTCGTTAAAACATAGCGATGGGTTTGCCCGAAGGGAAAATTATAGAACAAGCATATGTTATCCTCCTCAAGCTTGACAAAAATAAAGAGGTACTGGTCAGAAATGACTGGGGAAAAATTGGGAAGAAACTCAAAGAACTTTTATTGGTAGCAAGTCGCTCTTGAACATGACACTTCCACTCCGTGCCTGAGTCGGGTTGGGTTGTTTCATTCACCGGTCACATCACCATGGTCTCGCCATACCATCCACCTTTGGGGTAAATGCTACCAATCCATCACACAAGTGTCGCCGATATGTTCAAGAGAAGTCATCCAGAGAAGTTAACCGTGTCCCATCCACTACCATACATTATCCTTCATCCTTTCATGACCGCCACCCTGAACCATATATCATCAGATCGTTTTCACCTCCATCAAAATCATTTGCTCCGTTCCGTGTCACTGATGTGGGATACATTAAGGCCCTCCTTTGACAGATCGCTTCTTGTCGACATCAGCTCATTATCCAAGAAGTTGATCTAGGAACACCCCCTTCAGTACTTTGAAGCTTGCATGCCTCAATGGCAAGTTTCTCACTTCCGGCGACAGGTATACATCAATGACCTTCGACCGAAATATTTTGCGTGGTGTTCGACGCCAAGTCCTTTATTCACACCACGTGAATTGTACTGCAGTACCTTGAGGGTCATCATCATTATCAGTGATTCCTCTCGTGCTTGTTAACAGTTTACATCATTGAATGGTAATCAAGCGATGTCCTTCCATGTTCGACTTCAGAACATTTCTCACATGGATCGACTTGTACTTAGAGTGAAGATCGGACGAGATTGAAGACCCCGGATCTAGTTTCATCCATCCGAGCTGCGATATATATTCAGGAAAAATAAAGACATTGACATGTACAACATTGCAACAGATAATCATCCTACCAAAAGGATGATGATTTCATCAAAATCATCAGTCTACCATCAGACGATTGTCTGTTCTATGTACAAAAAAATGAATTTATAAAGCTGAGCATGGGAATGCCCGTCTCAGCTAGATCATGAAAGCAGTATGAAAAATAATGTATTGTATTGTATCTTATTACAGGTCTCCTCCCAGCATTGGAAGAACTTTGGATCCTCCTAATAAAGCATTTCACCCGATAAACGGCCTCATACTTTAGGGGGCAACTGTTATAGACATTTTTGTGCCTTACATCATTGAGCATGAAATGTCCATAATCCAAGGGATCCAAAGTCCCTAAATGAGTTGTTCCTACCCCTAAAGGAACAAGGTCAACCAAAGACAGCTTCTTCCAGAAGTTCTCCACCAAAAACCACTCAGAAATAGTCAATTCAGGATCAATTCAGAGGCTCCACTAGTTGTCTGCGCTGAAATGCAGATATTACACTAGCTAGGTGCACTGCAACGCGGGTGAAAGCACTACCAGGGTGCGCTGAGCGGGATATGACAAATGGCAAGTTCATTCAACGAGGTGGAAAGAACCTGGAAGCTTCCAGAATCTTCTCTAATGACACTTGCCTCAATGAATTCGACTAGTGATGAGTAAGAGGTTCTCAACCTCCAAGTGGAAGCAAGAACTGACAGAGAGAAGCCACAAGTCAAAACATAAGCTGACTCATCCTCTCTGCTTATATATATATATGGATCTCTCACCCAGAGGTTCAGGAGGCTGGAATTTGGTATTTTGCAGAGAATTGTTGTTGGTTTGAGATTGAGATTAGAACTATTGGGTGATTTGCTTTGAAGGAGGTGAAGAATGGATTTCCTTTTTCTGGGAAGGTGATGCTGGATCGGGCCTCATTTGGTTGTATCTCTTCCTGAACTTTTGTGACTCTATCAATAAAACCATTTGAGTTTCTCCTATATGCTTGTATATCAATGATGTTTTGTTATATTTGCATATTTAGTTTATATCTGATCCTAAACTAGTTATGAATGTAAATCTATATATTTTGCGTAGTTTTCCTCTCTTGTGATCTTGCAGGACCTTAGTGAAGCTGGACCAATGAAGGAGCAGGCAGCGGGAAGCGAACAAAAGAGAGAGATTGGATCGACAAACTAGTGGAAGACACCGGTTAGTTACATCCTTCTTCTCCATTTACATTTCATAAAGAAGAATACTCAGATTGTTTTCCTTGTTTGTTGCTAAGGCACTATCACACCTTAGAGTGGGATAGGGGCATTCCGAATTGGATACTTTTCCCAACAACAGTTTTGCATAATGATGCCTTGTTTTTGAAAAAATGTTGTGAAATCATTAGAACTATATTCTCCTCTTATGCTTGACCAAAATACTTTCAAAAAATTGCCACTTTGATTTTCCACTTCAGCTTTGAATTCTTTGAAATTTTAGAAAGTATCAGACTTATTTTTAAGAGAATAAATCCATATTTTCTTGCTATATTCATCAATAAAGGTCATAAAATAAAAAATAAAAATAAACAATTTGGTTTCATTGGTCCACATATATCTATGTGGACTAGTTATAAGGGTTCTCTTGTCATACTTCTAAGAGTCAAGGGAAACATTCTATTTTTGGTTTTTTCTCTCTTGGCTATAAGTCTCTATTGTGAGGTTTGTCACAAATATAACGAGTTTTCCCTTGAAATATTTTGTCATAGTCATGTTAAATCAATTAACCTACACTAATGAGGTTGTGCTTCAGTTTTAGAATATAATAAAAATCATGGATAATTTTCTATTAATTTTGTCTAGTAAGAACAAGAGCAATACCTTACCCTTCAACTTTTATATGAAAATGGTCACCAAGAGTAATTTCAAATTTGATAGAAGCATCAATAAAGTAAACCATAATTTTTTTACCTATCCTATGATAGATGTAACCACTGTCCAACAACCAAAGGTATTTGTCATTGTCTTTAGAAACATGTCAGGAAAGAAACATGGCTTCAGGGGATTCTCCTTCATTATTGGAGATATGTACATTGCCTCTATATTGATTTGACTATTTCTTTCAGTATTGTTGTCCATACTATCCAAATTTCTTATAGTAATAGCACTAGACATCATGTTTTTTACTCCATTCTCTTCTTATTTGTGTCTAGGTCTCCGAGGATCTCGATTGTCCTTGTTGTTCTAATGTGAATCCTTCTATTGCATGATGATGTTCACTAGATCTACCTTTGCATCTACCTTTCTTGCTTTTCCCTCTATGTCCTTCGCCTATGCCTCGTCGAGAGAGACTTGTGCCTTCAATGCTTGTTCCATGGATCATTCTTCCAAGTTAATTCATGTCTCATGTGAGAGAAGTGATCCAGTCAACTAATCTATTGACAATGTTGTAAGATATTTCGACTCCAAAATGACTGTTAGAAACATTTCAATTTTCTTTCGTAGGCTTTAGAGGACCTTTTCATCAATCTTCTTATCTACAATCATTTCACCGATAAGCCTAATTTTATTGATGATGCCCATAACTCTAGTTATGAACTGATCAACATTCTTTGTGTCAACCATTTTCATGATTTCAAATTTGAGTTCTCAATGCCTACAATTTAATAGTATTAATTGTGTCATTATCTTAATGCACAACACTAATAATATCCCAAGCCACTTTTTCTATTATTGCACTGGTCATTTTGTCGAAGATAAATTCATTGGCTGAATTTTGGATCCAACACTTAGCTTGATACTCCTTGTTTCTCTATTTGGAAGTTGCACTTCTATGATTATTTTTCGTGGCTGCTAATGCTTCTTGGGTTAACTCTGCATAGCATTTTGTGCTATATCCCAACAATCTTGGACTTCCAGAAAATTCTTCATCAGTTAAGACCAAAATTCATAATGTTTCCAAGCAAAAACAATGTCTTTGGCAATGCACGCAAGGAAGCCATTATTTGAAATTTATTCACACGCCTCTTTTTTTTTCCCTAAACAGACTTTTGAAATAAATAATACTCTTAGATAAAACCCTTTTTAATTTTTGATTAAAAAAGGTTTCTTTTAAATAAATCTTCCAATGGAACAATGCCCAAAATGAACGACACCCCTTTTTACTAATAAACTTAGAAAAAAAATAAACAAACTTTGAATATCCTTGAAAGCATTGGTATTTCCTTGAATAAAAACAAAACTTTAAAATGAAAATTTCTTCGTGATTCACTTTACAAAGAATTGTCGATGTTTCATGCCCCTTTTCTATTTGAATTCCGTCACACATATTGTTGTAGAGACCTCGAAATTTTCTAGAAATATTTTGTGCATTAACCTAGAAGATATAGTTGCACATTCTCTGCCTTGAATGGTCTAATGATAAGGATATAAACTCTTTATCTTTGTCTTTTAGCCTACAATGGTTGCCCCTGATGGTTTTTTAAGAAGAAAAAAATCATAGCTAACTTCTTCTTGTGACTTCTTTTTCTCCTGAGCTTCCACTTCGCTCTCATCTTTGAACTCTCATTCTTTGTACTTTCTTTGTGAGCACACAAATTTCAATTGTTTCTCTCAAGGAGTCTTATTGTTACTGGAAAATTTAGTGTCTTTTCGAATGACTAACCCCTAGACCTAGTAGCAAGTCTAGAACAATAGTTAAAGTAATTCCATTGCTTTTCCTATAGCTAACAGATAAAAGAAAGAGGAGCAATAGTACCAACTTGTATCTCTCACTCGATGCCTCTTCCCTTTGACTGCTTTCACCACTCCCTTCTGTACTTAACTCGCTTGAAACGTACCCGTACACAAGCCGAGATAGAAAACCATCAAATCATACATATCGATCTATTAACTAAACACATTATAGAATCAAAAATACAATGTACATTTCATAACACATAAATGGGAAAAAGCATAGAACTCTTTATTCATAGAAAGGAAGATTACAACCCATGTAGATGCATGTTCGATTTAGCGTCATCCTCCCAGCTTCAAACCCTTCTCTCCTCATGCAAACAACTATTTGACATGATAACATTACTCTGCTTCAAGTCTCACTCAAGCAACTTTTCCTTAACTTACAAAGTTCCAACCTTCCCTAGCCTTTGAAGGCTTGTTCCATTTATAGCTGAATGGAGGAGGTTAAGCCATTAATGGCCCTCATGAATGCTTTGGCATATTTGGGAAGTGGTTCCATGGAGGAAGGGTTAATGGATTAAGGTTCATTCATCTCCTTCCTCATCCAAAAGCGAGCCCAATCCCTCTAGAAACATCTAGAAGCATCCATTAGATGAGGAATCCAATGGATTCATTTGAAAAATTCATTGGATCTCGGCCATCGCAGGTGATACAAAGGCGAGGTGCTATGCATAACACCCTGACAGTGTAGTGCCTGCCATTCATTGCCATCCAGATAGAAGGCTACCTACGATGGTCTCTTTAGGGACATTTTTTGGATGAATGGTGTCATGAAACTCTTGGGAAGCAAGCATGATGTAGGTTAACTTCATTAGGGAATGACAACAACTGAATTAGGGGTTGATGGACCCTAATATCACTGATTCAGAAGTTGGGGTTGATGTGCCCAAATTTTCCTATAACAGATGCCCCCTAAAGCATGAAGTCGAAAATAACCATGTCGAGTGAGGTGATTTACCACTTTGGAGAGAAGGTTTTGAACCGGAAGGTGACTTGCATCAGTTACAATACAAATATCATGATACTTTGATTTTTTCTCACAATTAGATGAGGGGAGGCATACCCATGCTCAACTTTATAAACTTTCATTACATGTACAAATATAGTCGTCTACAGATGTAGACCCATGAGTGGATGACCATGAATGTAAGGCCATTGTACATTTGATATAGTACTCCTGAAAAATATATCGTAGCTCGGATGGATGAAACTAGATCCGAGGTCTTCAACCTCGTCAAATCTTTCACTAAAGCACAAGTCTAACCATGTGAATAGATGATCTGAAGTCGAACATGGAGAGACATCGTATGATTACCAGCCAATGATGTAAGTCGTTAACAAACACGAGAGGAATCACTAATAATGATAATGACCCTCAAGGTACTGCAGTACATTTCGCAAGGTGTGAATAAATGATTTGATGTCGAACACCATACAAAGTCTTTCGGTCAAAGGCCATTGATGTCAACCTATCACCGGAAGCGAGAAACTTGCCATTGATGTATGCAAGCCTCAAGGTACTGAAGGGGTGTTTCTAAGTCAACTTCTTGGATGATGTGCTGATGTCGACAAGAAGTGACTCGTCGTAGGAGGGCCTTGATGTATCCCACATCAACGACATGAAACGAGGTAAATGATTTTTGGAGATTCGATATCGACTGACGACACAAGGTTCAGGAATGGCGGGTATGAAAATGAAGGTTTACATTATTATAAAGGATGAAGTTTTGAACTGAATGACTTCTCTTGAACATATCGGCGACACTAAAATGAATTGGTAGCATTGACCCAAAACAAAGTGATGGATGGTATGATAGACCAACGGTGTGATAACCATCAAGCTGTGTAACCTAACCCACATAGTCACGATGATAAAGTGAAAGTCTGTTCAAGAGAAACCTGCTACAATAAAGTGTTCTCAGCTTTTTCCCATTTTCGCCAGTCATTTCTAACCAGTACCTCTTTATTTTTAATCAAGCTTGAGGAGGATAACATATGCTTGTTGTATAATTCCACCCTTCAGGTGAATCCATCGCTATTTGATGTTTTAACGAGTCTAGCGAAGGTGAAACTTGGTTCTTGTCTATATGGACAAGCTTGTTGTGATTTGATGCTCTTAACAAGTTTAACGACAAAGATAACTTAGTCGTTTTTACATTTAGAGAGTCTAAAAAGGGACTAAAATGAAACTCCCCAAGTTCTTTTTCGTACATTTGTCTCTCAAGCCCCAAAAAGCATAAAACAGTACAAGAGAGAACCTATTGATCATGTTTGACCAACGAGCACTTTTTTCATAGTTAATCTATCTCAGCCCAAAGAAGGGGTGAAACTATACTAAGTAGATATCGATTCTCATCCATTAATGAGCTAGAAATGACAAGTGCTTGGAAATCTTTTCATGTTTAGAGAGTCTGAAAAGAGCTTAAAGAGGACTCCATTTTTAGGAATGAGTGGTGCCTAGGATAGCAACTGGTTCCAGTGATGCTAGAACTTCTCAAAACATGTTGATTTATGTGAAGATACTGGCTAATAAGACCACTCATTTCAGCTGTTCCTGAAAAAGGGTAAAACAACCAAGTGAAAGCGTATGATCGGCCAAAGGGATGGTGGTGATGGAATGAAAACAACCAAGGCTCATCTGACGAAAAATGCTAATAGAATGGAAATCACGAGGGTTAAAAATGGAAATGGGTTCATTTTTACACAAGATTGAACCATAGGAAACTATGCTTGGATTCGGTTTCATGTTTGTAACACAAGCTTGAAACGAACAAACTATGCTTGGTTTTAGTTTCATTTTTACACAATCTTAAAATGAAAAACTATGCTTGAATTCAGTTTGCATGCCCCCAGCATGATGAAAGGGAGAGTCTCCTGTAACCACATGGAAGTCATTATGGTGAAGTAGGATGGTTATCCAACACCTCTTTGGCTTCATCCAGATAGACAAAGGTGAATGGGCGATTCCCTTCACATAACCTACAGGGAAAATTAACTTTACCAGTAGGTGCATTCAACGAAGTAGACTACTCATGGCTATCAGGTGGATGGAATGAAGGTTCTTTTACGAGATCAAGTGAAAGAATCGGCTGGGATTTTACGAGATTTAATCAAGGACTCAAATTGGAACTTTGCTCCAGGGGACCTTGTTTCATTTTTAAAAGAGCCTGACACAAGACAAGGAACTCTGCTCTGATTCCTTGTTTCATTTTTTAACGAGGTTGACACAAGACCAAGAACTATCCTCATGGCCCTGTTTCATTTTTTAGTGAGGTTGATACAGTATAAGGACTATCCTCATAGACCCTTGTTTCATTGTTTAATGAGGTTGACACAACACAACGAACTATCCTCGGACCCCTTATTTCATTTTTTAATGAGGTTGACACAAGACAAAAAACTTTCGTCATAAACCCTTGTTTCATTTTTTAACAAGGTTGAAACAAGGCAATGAACTATCCTCGGATTCCTTATTTCGTTTTTTAACGAGGTTGACACAAGACAACAAACTATCCTCATACTTTTGATCACAACTCATAAGTGGTCATGAAGGAGAGATCTGGTTCCAATGCCCCCAGTACATGATGTACAACATCACTGAATTGATCGTCAGTTGATGTAGGTATGGAATAGGTTGCCACATAATTAACCCGTGGCGAGGATGATACAATTGTTATAAATCTACCATTTAGGGAGATGGTTGACTAGGAGCTATATTTGGACCGGGAAATGAAAGCTAGTCAATGGTGACAATTCTGCCTTCATGCGGGAAACAAATCACTCGAAAGAGTGTGGAAACAATAGCTCCCATGCCATAAACATAGTCACGCCCTAGAAGTAAATTATAATCTAAAGGTCCTAGGACTACCATCACGTTCAAATAAATGGTTTTTCCTCCCAAAGTAATAGGTAACCGAGTGAGGATCCCTACTGGTTGACTAGTTCCTCTATTAAAACCCAACAGATTCTTTATAACAGGCACAAGCAGTGGCGAAGCAAGTGCTTGCCAAGAAGTTGAGGAAAGGATACTTACTGATGTGCCTTCATATATAATAGTGCTTGATACAATCATATTACAAACTTGTACTATGATTTGGAAAGGCTTATAAGAAGGAAGGTCGAATGCTGCCAGTCCATTCCAATCAAAGGAAGTGACTAGACTACTTGGAGGGGGAACCATAGAAACAAGAGGATTAACCACTTGAGTTATGAGAACTAGAGGATTTTCCTCTTGTCTTAATGGAAGAGGAGGACTGCTCCCAAGCTCATTTGAATTTGATGAAATGAAAAGAACTTCAGTGATATCATTTTCACTCTCTTCGGGAAAGGTACGATTAACTGAAGGTGAAATTGGGTCAACTGATACCTCGACTTGTTGATTTTCGTCGGGTATAGAATCATAGGATTCACATTCAGAGAGAGTGGGTTTGATCGACGGTTGATTTGAGTCATTCAATTCATCAACTAGTGAAGGATTTACGGAGAGCTTCCTGTAACCAGATGGAATTCGCTGCAGTGAAGCAGGACGGTTATCCAACACTCTTTTGGCTTCATCCAGATAGGGACAAAGGTGAATGGGGTGATTCCCTTCACATAAAATAAATGGAAACTTGACTTTTCCCTTCTTTCAGTGGTCTCTACTATCACTAGTTGATGGTATGTCACCAACATGATCTCTAGAGGTTGATGACACGAGATGATGTGAACAAGAAGACCATTCTTCTAAGATCTAAGGAATATCAGGACAATTTCGAAGAAGATGGTCTCCCACACAAAGTTTTCATGGATATCGAACTTTGTGAGGCTTAATGGATGGTTTCTCATTAGATTTTGTATTCAAAGGAATGGTTGCTTGGTTGACCCTCTACTGAATTTGCTTCTTCTTCTTCTTCTTCCCTTTCTTCTTCTTCTTAGCCACCTGGTTACTAGTACCAATACTTTCACCAGGCGAAGAGAAATAAGGGGAGGAAGAAACAAACGAGGAAGAAGGCAAAGGGTCAACTTTAGGATCAACTGGAGGTTGATTTTGTCGAGTTGGAGGTGTACTCGATTGTGGAGAAATCACAACATTTTGAACCAAGGAGGTTGAAAAAAACCATACTAGCAAACCAATTTGTAAATCCCAGAAGGGACAATGTAGCCATATATGGAGCACCAATATTTCCAAACGGAGCAAAAGGACTAGGATTCCCATCAAAAGGAATTCCTTGATTGGTGGACTTTGGATTTGTTGCCATATGTTTCAAGCTAACATAAACTAAAAAAACAAGCGTGGAGGATGTTATCCACGGTCAATTAATTTTTACGACACTAGAACTTAACTTTCCTTTTTCATTTTTTAAGAGTCGATAAAAAGCAAAAGATGACTCTAGTCGCTTTCTTTGTTTAATGAGCTTGAAAGGACAAGTGCTCAGATGAACCTTTTCTTTTAAGGAGTTAAAAAGGAACAAAAGTGACTAGTCTGGAGATACTAAGAAAGAGGGTTTACCAAACTAATCACAAAACTGCAATATAAACCTTGGTGGTAAATTAAAGAGAAATTACCAAGGATTTATCGTACGACAGTCAATCTTCCCGAATGCTGTGTTTGGTGCATTGTGATCGGTAAGGTGGCAGAATTAACTTCCTAGGGATAAAGGATGTAAGCTTATTGGGGTCTCCCACTATATACACAATGGTACAGGGAGCTTAAGTCCGCACTACTACTTACCAGTTCAGAGAGGAGGAATCACCCAACCTCAATGAAACGATAACCACTACGTTTTAAGACGCCAGAACATGTCTCTAGCCTAGACACCTCTAGATGTTTGCGTTAAATTCCAATGCGTTTTTAGGTTAATTGAGGTTAATTTTAGGTTGATCTTGCTTAAATTTTTCCTTTCAGTTTCACCATGTGATGTTTTTCCAAGATTCCTAAGAATGTAGCTAAATGAGAAGCACTCTTTCCATTTTGCTTTCAACAATGAAAATCCTAACTAATAAGGGATAGAGCAAACAAGTACTTTTTGGATCAAACAACAAAGAGAACTCATTAATTCATTTCCCTAACCATTCCGTTTAAACACACACAATCAAACTCTAAGATGAAATTACATGTATTTCTTTTTCTTTTCCGTTCTCCTTAATGTGAATTTTGCACTACGAAAAACAAATGAACAAATGATTCAAAAACTCTTTTCACACAAATGTCGATTTATGACAATTTCACTTCAAGATAAAGGAAGACTAAACAACACTTTTAACTTTAAGGAAACGAAGATTTTCGACACTTAAATGAAAATATGAATCAGATGCACAAAATAGACCAATCGATTATTCGATAAAGGAAGATTTTACAGCACTTCAAAAGAATCGACTGAAACTACTTCAAGTAAGCACTGCAAATGATAAACAAATACATAAACAAACATTTCACAATCCAGTATAAAATGGGTTGAAACAAGGAAACAAAGACTGCTTTTAGAGACAACAACTCATCTAAATCCAACAGACAATCCAAACAACTGAAAATTGACTTAAGGATTCAGCTCCTAAATGGGAAAACTGCTCCAAAAGGAACCATCACATGCCACAGTGAGGGACAGTGTGATGCTAGTTACAAAGGTCCTATGACTACATAATGATAATTTTATGCTCAAAATTTACTCAATTTCAGTGAACTGGACTTAAATTCGATGAGAAACAAAGGGTAAAGTATGTCAAAATGTTTCAAGAGATGGATTAGCTACTATAAGGGATAAAATCGATCCCCAGCGGAGTCGCCTTTTTGTTACGGGAAAATTTAGTGTCTTTTCAAACGACTAACCCCTAGTCCTAGTAGGAAGTCTAGAACAACAGTTAAAGTAATTCCATTGCTTTACCTATAGCTAACAGATAAAAGAAAGAGGAGGAATAGTACCAACCTGTATCTCTCGCTCGATCTCTCTTCCCTTTGACTGTTTTCACCACTCCCTTTCGTACCTAACTCGCTTGAAAGGTACCTGCACACAAGCCGAGACAAAAAACCATCAAAGCATACATATCGATCTATAAACTAAACACATTATAGAATCAAAAATATAATGTACATTTCATAACACATGAATAGGAAAAAGCATAAAACTATTTATTCATAAAAAGGAAGATTACAACCCATGTAGATGCATGTTCGATTCAACGTCATCCTCCCAGCTTCAAACCCTTCTCTCCTCATGGAAACAACAAATTGACATGATAACATTACTCTACTTCAAGTCTCACTCAAGCAGCATTTCCTTAACTTACAAAGTTTCAACCTTCCCTAGCCTTTGAAGGCTTGCTCCATTTATAGCTGATTGGAGGAGGTTAAGCCATTAATGGCCCTCATGAATGCTTTGCCATATTTGGGAAGTGGTTCCATGGAGGAAGGGATAATGGATTAAGGTTCATTCATCTCCTTCCTCATCCAAAAGCGAGCCCAATCCCTCTAGAAACATCTAGAAGCATCCATTGGATGAGAAATCCAATGGATTCATTTGAAAAATTCGTTGGATCTCATGCATCACGGGTGATACAAAGGCGAGGTGCTATGCATAACACCCTGACAGTGTAGTGCCTGCCATTCATTGCCAGCCAAATAGAAGGCTACCTGCGATGGTCTCTTTAGGGACATTTTTTGGATGAATGGTGTCATGAAACTGTTGGGAAGCAAGCATGATGTAGGGTAAATCCATTAGGGAATGACAACAACTGAATTAGGGGTTGATGGACCCTAATATCACTGATCCAGAAGTTGGGGTTGATGTGCCCAATTTTTCCTATAACACTTATGCAACCTCACGCATTGATACCATGACAACAATTGAGAGACAAAAACCATGGAAAATAATAAACTCAAAATAGAAGTGGAGTGAACTGACTCTTCTCATCATTGAGTAATAGCTGAATAGATTACATAGGAGACAAAGGAGTATTAGCAATAAATAACTAGAGTAAAATTCTACTAAATTGAAGCTAACTCAACTGAATTAAACAAACTATGATAGCTAGTAGACAAGGATGAGCCAATGAGATCAATGCTCTTAACAAGGATGTCGATGATGTCTTCCACGTGATGAATAATGGGAGGAAAAACCCTTAGTGGAAGTTGTTGTAATCGTCAAGCTTGTTAATGAGATGACCATTCATATGGCAAGTAACAACAACTAGTAGTACTCAAGATCTAATTGAAAAGTTTGATACAACATGTGATACAAATGAATTGTTAATAGAAATGATTGATGCTCAATGTGATACATATGACTTAATGAATGTTAGCAGCAGTAGCAGGTGTCAAGAAAAAAAAAATGGTCTTTCCAGGAAGGTAATCAGACCTTGGGAAGAAATTTCATTCAAGAAATATCGACATGGTTTGGGGTACAACAAAGAAAACAAATTTTATGTTCCAGATTTGTCAAAACCAATTCAGTTTGTAAGTGCAGTTTTTCTACAAAATACCCAGAATCTTGTTAAGTGTAACCATTTTAAAATAAATGGTCATATAGAGAGTAAATGTTTTGACCTCCATCCTTTTCTTCATTGTGGCAAGAAAAATCATCAATCTAAGAAATGTTGAGTGCAAAATAAGAATAAAGTGATAGTTAATTATGGTTGGATAAACCCTTAGAGATGGACTCTAGAAATGAAGAAACTGAATAAGTCTTACAATATACTTAAGACAGAGGTAAATATTAAAAAGATATACTCTCCTACACCTTAAGAGGGGGAGTTCAAAAATCAAATGTAGATTATTGTCTCTCCTTTCAGCTAACAAAGGGGGGAAATGATAATGGATTTGAATATGCTTGTCAAACTAAAAGTTTCGACAAACTCAACAAATTTTCTAGTGGGCATCATCATCAAATCTGCCAGTGGGAATCAACAAATCGACTAGTGGGCATCATCAAAATTTCCATTGGGAAAGCGATTGGGAATCTAAAATTCAACAAATATGTCAGTGGGCATCATCAAATATTTTTCAGTGGACAAGCGATTGGGAATATAAAATTTAACAAATATGCCAATGGGAATCATAAAAAAAGTTTCAGTGGACAAGCGATTGGGACGTTAATTGAGAGAATTTGTGGACATTATTTTTTATGATCATTGGACCAAGCAAAGGATGGATGGATCCTTTTGCATTGCATCTTGAAATTTAATGGAGTTGTCAAGCAACCTTCAAGGATGTATCAGACTTGCAGCTGATTCATGTTTCCTTGTTTTCTCTCTTCATATTGGAGCTTTCGGCATCCAGTTTTGGCGGTTTTTCAGGCAGTTCTTCATTCAATATTGACTCAACAGTTTCAGCATGAGGATTTGGAGATGGTTCCAAGTTCTTACTTTGGACTTTTGGTTGGGGGGGGTGGGGAATGTTAGCATCACTCTCACATAAAAATAATGAATAAGTCCAAATATTCAAAATAATTTAAATTGTAAATCTTGGATTAATTCCTACTTATCTATTCTAGAATGTGTTTGTTCCTCAAACTTGGCATTTTATGTAGGTCTAGTTGGTTGAGAGACTCTTTCCAACTAGTTAGGCTCCTAGATTAGCGTATGGTTGAGATATTTACTCAACCAAAGTGATTGAATTTCCAAGATAGGCACATTATGTTGAGACATACTCTCAATGTATTAATATTGTGTCATTCTCATTATTTTGGAGTGTGTGTGAATGAGACACAATATACATTAAGGCTTTATGCCTTTTCTGGCATGGCTCTTGTTTCTATTGTTTTATCTCTCTGATATTTTATTTCTTTTACTCATATTGATATTCATCTTGATCCAAGAATTCTTCTCTTGTTCTGCACAACTCGCTGATGTTTCTCTTCCAAGCTTCCCATTCATTATGCTTAAAACAACTAAAACATCCTTGGTATTCTCAAGCTACATGAATGCTAATCCCATTGCCAAGAGATCTAATGTTATGCATGTGGCTCACATAAATATTGCGGAACCGATGAGAAACAATATATACAACAACAATTTTGAATTGTTATTCTTTGTCTCCACCCATCTGTGTCTAAGAAATGCAATAGCCTCTTCGACCACAAGAATGGACATGAGAAGGAAGAGGTGTTAGGAGCGCAGTGATTAGAGAAATTTTGAGGTAAAAAATGGAATTCAAAACAAAAGTGTACAACCAAAATAAACTTTATAAGAACCAATAGGATTCAAGATGATGATGTCAACCATGGGGATGATTCACCATTTTTGAAGTTAAAAAATAAAAGGATTACAATAAATAAATAAACTACCTTTTCAACTCATGTTTTCAGCTTATCTCCTTTCATATTTAAATTTAACTAATAAAAATATAAAAATCCAATATCTATAATTAACATTTTTTCTAAGTTACCTATGTATGTAAAAGATTACCAAAATAAATAAACTACATTTTCAAGTCATATTTTCACCTTATGTCCCTTCATATTTGTAGGGACCAATCCTATATTTTTTTTAATCAATCCATCCAACCTCCCATGGCTTGCCCCTTCTTTTATAGGAGTCCTCATAGGTGACACTTGGCATGTCATGCGTAATTAATTATTTTTGATAATTCAATAGTTTGATTATTCACCCACCCATGTGTCACTCTCTCATCAAGGATCTCCAAAATTATTTACTTAAATTTTAATTTAAACATAATATTTTTCCTCACCTCAACAAGATTCCTATTTCTTCTCCTAGTTGTGTCTTGATCCCACTTTTTACTCCTTAATTTGTGTTCATTATTAAAGTCAATTGATAAGTCAAGATTTGATCCCTTATCTACTCCCTAATTTAACTCAAGTTATCTCTTAGATGGACATTCTTATGTTGGTTGTTGCCACATGGAGGTTCTCTATATTTCTCTAAAATTTAATTTATTAACCTTATTTTAATTCACCATCCTCTTCTCTTAATTAGGTTTAACTATTTAAGGGTTGATATTGATCCTTACATTTATGTCCATCTTTCCCCTTTTTACCTAATTAAACTACATTATCACCTAATATTTTCCAACATGGGAAGGGTAGAGTTTTTAAGGTAAAATATTTTATTTCTTCATGTGATCCTCTTAACCCAAGTTTTATTCATGATTTAATTACCTCGGTTTCTAAAATCATTAATCCTTGATGTGAATTTACTTGGTTTTCATATCTTGATTATATTTATTATTATTATTATTTTTTTTTAATGATTCCAAGGGTGCCAAGTTTGGTCATGCCCTTCAAGAACTTTCCTTGAAGTTCCAAGGGTGTCACAGCTAATAGTTTATTTTTTATGCCAAGGGTGACAAGTTGGTCATGCCCTTAAAGAAATTCCCTTGAAGTTCCAAGGGTGCCACGCCACTTTCCCTTTAAGCATTCAGTGGCTACGAGGGGAAGTATAGGTGCAATAATAGAGACTACTATCATCTCTTATGTTGCCTACTATAGTGAGACTAATGGTGTAGGGGATCAAGGAATCCACCTTGATGCACGCCCCCTGGTAAAATCCTCATGAGCGAGCCAACTTTGCGACCTCCCCTCATGACATTGTGATCTTCAAGGTGAAGGTGTTTCAACCTTTCCAGCCCAAGTCACGTCGGGAGTGCTAGTGGGTGAGATTAGGGACACTATCCTACCCCTCCCATGAAGTTCCATCTAATTGTACAACCCCATCACCCATATGTGAGTCATTTAGACAAGAAACTAATATGTGCCTGCAACCACTACATATCATCAAAATATAGATAAACATGTATAGCAGGTTTTTCAAAATTGACTGAAAATTTCAAAGATAAAATAATATAAATTTTCATCAAACCAGGTGTCATCAACTCGTCATATGCGAGTGCCTTTGGTGGTTTCCTTCCATACTCAATAATCATCAGTAACAAGGTTTCTCAGTGTTAGTCATTGTCATAATAACATCATTACCATCACCTGGTCATTCACATCATTGTTCATTGTGAACCAGAACAAATGCAAGTAGGTAACACAGGGGACACATCCATCATGGTTGTCATCATCATAACATCAATGGAAACATACATAACCATTTATGCCACAATCATCATAATATCAATAGAGAACATGCATAACCATTAATGTTACAATCATCATAATACCAATGGAGAACATGCATAACCATTAATTCTATCTTCATCATAATATCAATGGAGAACATCCATAAACATCACAACCACTAATAATAGAGTCATGTGTCTGGATCCTCAACCTGAGGTCCTCAAAAAATAAAGTGTGGGCCTTAGGGCTAAATAAGTGTTAATGTCATATCAATGTCAGTTAACTAGAGTGGGGCACTACATACACCCGCTCTTAATAATAGACTTCATCTCGAAGTCCTTGGAATAGATAAGGAAAATGGTGACGCATCTCCTCGGTGTCCTCCCAAGTAGCTGAACTGGGACTATAATTGTCCCACTAGACCTTAACTTGGTCCACTAACTATCGTCTAAGCTGAAAAGTTTGTTGGTCCAGTATGTGAATTGGTTCGGCCATCACTGTTCCCTCATCGGAAACCTGCAAACAACCAAAGTTAATAACATGTGAAGGATCTTAAATATAATGACACAAAACAGAAACATGAAACACATCATGCATACACACTAAAGATGGAGGTAAGGAAAGCCTATATGCCATTGGCCCTTTCTTTTCAAATATTTCAAAAGGTCCCACAAACCGCAGAGATAATTTTTCTCGCTTTCCAAATATTATAAAGCTTTTTGTGGGGCCTTACTCTCAGGAATACCCTATCTCCCACTTCATAACTTCGGTCTACCCGATGAGCATCAACATAGCTCTTTTGTCAATCTTGTGCTTCTTTTAGCCTTCCTCTAATCATAGTCATTTGTTCTTCCATCTCTTGCACCACTTCTGGTCCTATTAATACTCTGTCTTGATGGAACTCTAATAACTATTATTGTAAGAAAATTCCACGAGGGGTAAAAACTTCTCCCATCTCTTTTGTTGGTCCATCACATACATCTGAAGCATGTCTTCGAGGATTTGATTAGTCCTTTCTGTCTACCCATCTGTCTTAGGGTGATAAGTAGTGCTGAAGTTCAACTGGGTTCCCAAGGCTTCTTGAAAATTGGTCCAAAACCTTCTTGTAAAGACTTCCCCCCTATTAATTATGATCTTCCTAGGCACTCCATGCAATCTCATATTCTCATCAATAAAAACTCTCGCTATTTCTGGTGCCTTATATGTAGTCTTAACTGGTATGAAATGGGCGCTCTTGGTCAATATGTCCACCACTAAAAATATGGAACCATGTCTTCTTGAGGTCATTGGTAGTCCCATAATGAAGTCCATTGATATAACTTCCCATTTTGATTTTGGTATCTCATGGGGTTGCAATAATCTTGCTGGATGCCTGTGTTCAGCTTTTACTCGTTGACACTCTAAGCATCTTGCTACCAAGTTTACGATGTCCTTCTTCATCCCTTTCCAAAAGAAGAGTGGTTTCAGGTTTGCACTCATCTTCTTAACACCAGGGTGTACCATGTATACTGTGCGATGTGCTTCATTCAAGATTAACTGGCGTATATCTTCATTCGGTGGTACATATATCCTTCCTCGAAATCGTAGTAGCTCATCATTATCAAGGGAGTATTCTTCATATTTTGGGACCCTCATCTCATCCTCTCTCAAAAATTTTCTAACCTCCTCATACCAGGTATCTTTAAATTGTAAATCAAGCAGTTTCTCCCTCAAATTTGTCTTTAAGGGAATCACTGAAAATATATGATGCCTCCTACTTAAAGCATCAACCACCCTATTTACCGTTCCTTTTATGTAAGTGATATCAAAATCATATTCACTAATTATCTCAAACCATCGTCTTTGTCTTGCATTTAAGTGGTCTTGAGTGAATATGTGTTGTAGCCCACAATGGTCAATCCTAAGATCAAACTTTCTTCCTAGAAGGTAGTGTCTCCAAATCTTTAGTGCATAAACAATGGCTGCCATTTCTAGATCATGGGTTGCGTAGTTTTCTTCGTGGTTTCTAAGTTTCCTTGATGCATAACCTATTACTCTTCCTTCTTGCATCAACACACAACCCAACCCTTCCTTGGAGGCATCAGTGCAAACCAAAAATTCTTGTTTTATATCCGGCACCTTCAAAATTGGTGTTGTCGTTAATAACACTTTAACCTTTGGAATGCCTCTTCACATTTTTCAGTCCAATTGAATTTCTTGTTCTTTCCTTGGAGCTTAGTAATGGGGATTGCTATCTTCGAAAACCCTTCGAAAAATCTACAATAATACCCTGCCATGCCCATGAAACTTCATATTTCATGAACATTAGTTGGTGTTGGCCATTCCATGATGGCCTCGACCTTTACTGGGTCTATTGTGATACCATCCCCAGAGATAATGTGCCTAAGATAATGAATCTTGGTTTGGTAAAAGGAACACTTTGAAAACTTCCCATATAATTGGTTCTCTCTAAGACATTGTAGAACTATTCTCAAGTGTTTGTCATGCTCTTCTGGGGTCTTTGAGTAGATCAAAATGTCATCGATAAAGGCTTGAACCAACTTGTCTAAGTAATCCCAAAATATTCCATTCATCAAACTCATGAAGACACTCGGGGCATTTGTCAATCCGAAGGGTAAAACTACAAATTCATAATGCCCAAATCTTGTCTTAAGGCTGTCTTCGGGATATCTTCTTCCTTGATTCTCAACTTATGATATTCTAACCTTAGATCTATCTTTGAAAACACAGTCGCCCCCCTCATTTGATCAAACAAGTCATCTATCCTTGGCAGAGAGTATTGATTTTTTATCGTCACTATATTCAACTAGCGGTAATCAATGCACAGTCGCCAAGACCCATCCTTCTTCTTAACGAAAATCACAAGGGCTCCCCACGGAGATATGCTAATTCGTATGAACCACAAGTCCAACAATTCCTTTAATTGGATCTACAATTCCTTTAGCTTTGGAGCTGACATACGATAGGGTTCCTTTGCAATACGCTCAGTGCCTAGTTTAAGATCGATGGTGAAATCAATTTCCCTTTTTGGGGGTAGCTCGGGTAGATCTTCGGGAAATACATCCTTAAATTCAACAAGAAATGGATGTTTATCAAGGTTTTCAAAATCACCCTTATCGTTTAGAGCTAACACCTAGAACATTTGACATCCCTTTCACCTATATTTTAGTTGTATGGAGGAGATGAACCTCAGGGACACCCCTCTGTCCTTTCCCCTTAATGATTTTCTTTGGCCGTCATTGTCTGTGAAATGTAGAATCTTGTCTTTGCAGTCTAAGAGTGCCTCATGTCATTCCAACCAATCCATTCCTATAACTATGTCATAGACTCCTAAAATACCTTAGTCTTAAATACACCCAGATCCACCTCACAATCCTATTTTATTTAAATTAAAAAAAAAAAAAAAATTATAAAGAAAATAAAAACATATTTGTCCCATCAAATCGTGAGATAATTTTTATTGATTTTGAAAAATAAAAAGAGCGCGTTTGGTCCAGCGTTTTAACAAATTTAAAAAATAAATCGAATAGTTAAATGTATTTATTATCTCTACAGAATTGATATTAAAAAGCTTCAGAATTAAAAAACAAAAGTATCCCTATCGATTGAATTACCAAATAATTTTTAAATCATTAATAACGTTGCAAATTCAAAACCAACTATAAGAAGTTTCGTTCTGACTCTTAACATGCACCACCACGGCCTTACAATGAATGCATAAAGATTCGGCAACTGAACACGTTGCCCTAATGTCATCTGTGTCATCGTCACAACCCTTAGATTTGACATTCTCGGGAACCTATCTTCCTACTTTTGAACTGTTGGAGCTGTTATCACTCGATTCCAACGATGAGGACACTGGGGCTGCCGACGAATCATCATTTTCGATACCAATCTCCTGTGACATTGAAATAGAAGCAATATCCTCATCCTGGTGATTGATAGCTTCTTTCAGCTCTGCCACTACTTCACTCACCGTAGGCCTACAAGACTGTTCAAGCTCAACACATCTCATGGCTACTGTTATAACACGGATCATGGAATTCATGTTGTAACTTCCGCCCAATCTCTTGTCTATGATTTCTCTTATATTTCCACTATTTTCATCCATCTCCATTACATACGGTGTCACCTGTACTTATGCCAATAATTGCTGTCAGCCATCTAGGAGAAGATGCAATACTAAAATTTATATTCTGGATGATTGATGCCAAGATTCATTACCCATCGGACGATGTTTAGTTCATGGACAGATAATTTTAGATCTATTGGTGGTCTGCCACATATGATCTCCAGCAAGACCACCCCAAAACTGTACACATCACTTTTCTCCGTCAACATTTGAGTACTGTAATACCTGACGAAACGTTGCCCGAAAAAACTCATAAGGCTATCAAGTAGGGTGGATATAAAAAAATGAAATTGAATGTCCTCTTAATAATTAAATGACTTCGTCTAACATGCTGAATATTACAGTTCATTTGACATCAATAATATGGCAAAGAAAGCGCGATGTGAGACATACTCTGGATCGAGGTATCCTGTCGTTGCTTTTACCGCAGTGGTAACATGAGTAGCCTCTCCGTCAATTGTCATCCTTGAAAGACCAAAATTGGCCAGTTTTCCATTCATATTGCTGTCTGAAAGTATATTGGCGCTCTTGATGTCCCTGTGAAATATCTTTGGAGTGCAAACCACGTGCAGGTATTCGAGTCCTTCAAACACAGTTTACAGGTCAACAATATTAGATATATGATAACTGGTGATTTGTTGTTACTGACATAAATAAATAAAAATTAACTGCGATTTTCCTGTAATTAATTATTCAAACAACCAGCGTTTAGATCATAAAGGTCGTGCTCTACATAGTAATTTAGATGACGACTTACCCTGCGCTGCATCTAGAGCTATTTTAAGCCTTCTTTTCCAATTTAGTTCGGAATGTTCAGCCCCAGTTCCTGGAGAAAAACATATAAACGAAATGCACGTTGGTTATATTCTGGGGATGCAGAAGCAAAAAGCTCTATGAGGAGCAAGAAGCAGACATAGGGACAACCATTATTAAGACTGCTACATATACTACGAGGAGATTAGATCAATTATTAGAAAGGTCTACAGAGGTAATTTCAAGTATATTAATATTTGGAGTGAACTGTCAATAAGTTTTTTATGGAGTGGGTTTATAAAAGAAATGTGGATACAGGTTATATATTGTAGTGGAGCTTGTTAAGTTTTATCACTCTTGGTAAGAAGGAGGAAGTGGTACAAATAGTCAGACAGAAATTATAGTATTATGGGATGCAAAATGATAAGATATTGGGGGACTCAAAAAGTGTCATTGAATTCGTGTAAGGATTTCTGCATCTTGGGAATATGACTTCTTTCATTATCTGGTTTTCATGCTTCGCATTCTCTTTCCTTTTTTAATATCTGTCCAGGCTTGTAGTTTTTCAAGCGTTTGAATATTTTGTGTACAACTTTCAGTTTTTGTTCTGACCTCCTTCTGGGATCCCATGACTGTTATTCTGATCTATATGCTCTCATATCTGGGCAGCATGTGCTGTCCTGTGACATGTCTTATGATCTTTATATTATCTTAATATAAATCTATGAAGATTTTTCTTTCTGAAAAAAAAAGACACACTCAATTCAATTCCATCAATCTTTCTGCATAGATGAGGCATATCTGGAAAGAGCAGACCCTCCAACAAATTACATATAATCATGTGTACCCGGAACAAAATGAGGTTGCAGCAAGTTATCAAAAAAAGGTATTGCAGCAGAAACAAGTTCGATTTACTTTCTTGCTTTCCCGAGTAAAGTAATAAATGAAAGAATTATTTTGATCCTGCAAAATTCTTGTATAAATGGGAACACGTACACTTCAGAAATAAAGATATGTTAATAGATTATCAAAGTAGAAACATAGGCGATAATGGGGTTATGATAAATAAATAAGATTTTGCACTAAAATTTTATTAAGTAAATTGACAAACAAGTAACAGAAATGTTTTGCTTGTTTTTTTGGTAAAGAATGTATATCAATTGTAATCAAATTTTTTTGAATGAAAGATAATGTTTTTTGCCGCTGAAAATAATATCAACTGTAACAGACATATCTCTCAGAAATATAACTCATCATAAAGGTGGTCCCTTAGGGAACCTCCTGGCATGTGCTCATAGACCAGCATAACTTCTCTGGTTTCGTTGCAATATCCCTGCAAAGACACCAAGTTTCTATGATTGATTTTAGAAAGAAGATCAACCTGTTCATCAAGTCAAACCACTGGCGTGAATTTAACTATATATATATGGTACTTCTCAGTGCAACCAAAACTGTTTGGGGTTACAGATTCTTAAATCGGATCCAAAGTGGACGGTATTACATGGTTATACGCGAGAGTTACCTCATTCAAGAACTCTTGAGCTCCTTGGCGGGAGAACAATGACAACACTTTGATAGCTATATCCTTTCCATCTGACAGTTTGCCAAAGAACAGCGATCCAAATCCCCCTCGCCCAATCTCCCGACTGAAGGTCTGTGTAGCAGCTACCATTCCATCTAGAGTGAAGGCACGAGACTTTGTTGGATTCAGCACCATAATCATTGAGCAATCTACAATCCATTCATAGGAGGTAAAGTCAGTAGCAGTAAAAACAGGTAATTTCTTAGCTAGCTTCATTTAGGTGTCATAATATAAATATTATTTCGTGACCTTGGTACACGAAACGTCTTGGTTCCATTTCCACCCCACTGCTTCTGGTGGTTACCCTCTCTTCTTTACTTCTCCCGAGTCTTTTGCGACGCACAACAATACCCACTGGTACCACTAAGCGATGAGTAGAACTCCGCTGAGTGTTATTCCGAGTACAAGCTTCAAATTATTTTTCTCCTTGTTTGAATTCTGCGGAAAACATTCACCCTTACCAATAAGCAGGTAGGGGTTCCCACAGTAACTGCAACACACCAAACAAAAGGATTTTTGATGAACATCCTGCGGTGAGATTGATTTAGCATTTGAACTTTTCATTATTTTTTTCCAGCATTTCTGATAAAGAAGTAAGAAATATAATTCTGAACCTCGGAATCTTAAAATAGGATCTGTGTCGAAAGATAGCGAATATAAAATAAGATATGAATACCTGAGCTTCAACGAACCCTTGTGATGTTGCGGAGGAATTACCCCGCTGAAAGTATTGTTCTCTATATTCCTGTGGAAATAAATAATTATATTCCAGTGGCCATAAATAAAAATAGATTGCAGTACAAAGCTTATCGTTCTCTATATTCCCTTGGCAAAAACACTGGCTTAGAACATTTACTGATTAATTCCAATCTATGGAGAAAAATAAATAAAAAGTAGGAGAAACAGAGACTTACAATTCTTTAAGGTTTTTCAGTTTAGAAAGCCACTGTGGAACAGTGCTACTGAGGTTATTGCTTTGTAAATATCTACATAATAACCAAGTAATTTCGGTTTGTGAAAAACATAATAACAAAATAAATTTGGTTTTCTCAAAATGCATAGCAGCCAGATTCAGAAAAATGGGAATTTTATATTGAGCTGAAACTCACAGTCTGTCCAGCATAGCTAAATGAGAGAAATCTGGCAATGATCCCATCAAATGATTGTTGTCAAGCGACCTGTTAATTTCAAAACGAACAATGGAAACCTTCTGTTTAATGTTTAAATACAAAATGTTTACATTGGTATTTTAATATTTTCAACTTATTTTTTACTTAAAGGGCCACTTGGGATATATTCAGAAAAAAAGGTCGAACTCTATTGGGATTTATTGAGACAAAATGTCGAACTGTGCTTACAAATTAACTAATGCAGTTAAATTCCCAAGATCTTGAGGCACTGATCCTGTGAGATTACTTCCCTACAAATTGCTGGCAGCAAGGGTAATGTGGTGAGCTCGCATAATTTGACCTATAAATCTAGATAGTTTTATCATGTGTAACCAAATTAAGGAATTACTTACATTTCCGAAATTTTTCTGGCCGATGAGGTGTGATCACAACCAATACCTGCCCATGGTATCAAATAGCAAGGATCGTAAATCCAATCTTTAATGTCAAGCCAATTTTTGATAGCGTTAAGAGCGTCAACTGCAGTTTAATAACTACTCGGTTAGGCATTGAATATGATATCAGTAGTTTCTGAATGCTGAACGAACTTACGGAAACTCTTACTATCTTGTGAGTATGTGGCGTGTCCCGTGTCAACCAGCCCGTAGTGCTCATAAGCGTTGATTATTGGATGAAGGGTGCAGTCACGGGTCTTCCAGAGATTAAAGGAATTTGGTGCATTGATTTGAAGGTAAGCTCCACGGCAGAATAATTTGGCACGAGAGTAATGTTTTCAGATGGTCTTACACCATTTATGTCGACGTAGAAAGATCTCGGTTCAGACATGTCTAGCGTGTGGATTTCTGCAAAATACAACACCAGTAATGCTTTGCTTCCTTGCAAAGATGATAGAGGAAACTTAATGTCGTCGTATAAAACGCATGATGTTTGCATGACAGCAATTGAAGGAAGGTCATTGGTATTGTTTGTTGAAATAGGCTCTTCCGACGATACAGGCCGTAAAAGATTTGTATTTCTAACATTCACCTCTAATTTGATCTCCAGAGGCGATCGAAGTTGTCTCGAGGATACCTGCTTAATGAGCCATACAAAACTACTGAGCCAAATATAAGTACTGCATCAAAATTAACACTCAGATATCACAATTCTTTTAGCCATAGAGATATTTCTCTGTTAGCGTGGAAATATATAAATTTCTGACCGGGAGAAAAACGTGTCACAATAAATATCAACACGACTAGCTCAACAATTATGGCTCTTAGATTTCGATAGGGAAACATATAAAGTTCAAATATCCACCAATATTCACTCTCCATATTGATTCCAGCAGTGTTCCTGGCTTAGCCTGCCCATCATACATGCCATTTCGGAGGGTCCTCAACTCGATGACACTGATAAAGCGATCATCGCTCTCAGAGATTCCGATTAAGCAAACATTCAACACTGCCTGAACTGGCCAAGATCATCTCGTAATAAATTGCGTTTGTATTTGCGAGCGTTACGGTTTTCTTAGCCAAAATATCTACAGTCTCAACAAAGAAAGAGAACCTTGGCAAATTTTGGAATCCACCGTAATTTCCAATCGCAAACGATAATCTTAAGAGGTAAGTCGTATTGGGTGTCAAAGGCAGTTGATAGCACGACTTGTTGAGAGGCCTTGGAAATAAACGGAGAGTATGGAAATAGGAACCGTAATCAGAGGCGTTCCCTATTTCTACTGCCTGACCCACGTTTATGTAATCAACATCACCCATCCATATCATATTATATTCATCATTTTGATTGGTTTTCCCACCGCAGTGTTGGAAATTTTTCTTGTAAAATTCCAAAAACAAATTAACTACATAGAGCAATGCTCTGTTTTCTCCACAACAGAGAAGCTATAACCGATTTCTGAGACACCCACAAAAGCTTTGTATTCATTAAAATAACACTGCTGTTATAAAAAAATTTCTTCCTCTACCTGAGGGATTACACCAAAAACTTTCAACAAAAATTACTGTCACCATTTGAAAATATTTACACTGCTGTGTGTAAATTTTTCATTTACATTTACTGCTGTAAATAAAATAAATTCTTACATATGCTGCTGCGGTTTTACATTCACATTCAATAAAAAAAAATTACATTCAGGGTCTGCCGAGCATTCCCTTTCTCCCTACTCACGCGCTGCTACGTGCTTACAATGCTTTCTTCTCAAAAAAAAATTCAAGCTGCTCTGTTCTGTTCTGGTTTTGCACCCTTGCATTACAATAGTCAACTAAAAAAACATATTAATGCTTTCTTCTCAAAAAAATTCACGCTGCTCTGTTCTGGTTTTGTTTGTTTCGCACTGCTGTGCGTTTCACCCTTGCATTACAATAGTCAACTCAAAAAAAAACATATTACATACGATGCTTATGCAACAACAAAACCAAAAAAAAATTACATTGCGTATATTTTTTTTAACAAAAAAATATGACCATACTCCCGTACATATTAAAAACATTAAAATTAAAAACATTTACCTATGCCCATACTTCCCGTGAATTAAACAAATAGTAAAATTAAAATTTTACCAACCCTTACTGACCGGAGTAAATTCATTAATAATTTTACTGTTAAACCTGGCAGTCAAAAACTTTTACTTCACGCAATATTTATTTGCTGCAGGCCTGTACGCATCTTTGTTTCAATCAACGGCTTCAAACCTTCATTTTAATCGAACGATCATCGCTCGATCAAGTCACCCGAACATTATGTCCCGATAAAAAGTGGTTTTGAAAAATGTACTGTGGACGCGTGTCAGGTTTTGATTGTATCGGGGGCGTTTGAGGGAATACCGCTGCCTCAGCAAAAGCGGTCCGATGGAGGTTGGCGGTTTTCCTCAGCTGTTTTGGTAGAAGTAAATGCGCGCAGTACAGCAATTTGAAATTAATATTTCAACACTCCCCTTTAATTTCAACTGCTGGGTTATCAGTCATACCCAGACATTTCCTCAAAAATTCAAAACTTTTCTGGTCCAATGGCTTGGTCAAAATGTGTGCAACCTGTTCCTGAGTCCTGCAATGTTTTAAAATAATTTCTCCATTGCTTACCAATTCCCTAATGTAATGAAACCTTGTGTCAATGTATTTCGTTCTCTTATGAAACACCGAATTCTTGGATAATGCAATCGCTGAACTATTGTCACAAAAAACTACCGTTCCTTTTGCCTGCTCTTGGCCTAAGCTCCTTAACATTCTTCTCATCCAAACTGCTTGACATGCTGCTACTGTAGCTGCCACATATTCTGCCTCCGCTGTAGACAATGCTACAATAGACTGCTTCTTAGAAGCCCATGAAATGGCTCTTGGACCCATGTCAAAAACATAACCAAATGTGCTTTTCCGATCATCTACACTTCCTGCCCAATCACTATCAGTGTATCCAACTAAATCTGAACATTCTGAGATAGTATATAAAATGCCAAACCGTTTAGTACCTTTAACATACTTCAGAATCCTTTTTGCTCCTTGCCAATGTGCTTCTTTTGGCCTCTCCATGAATCTGGAAATTAAACTAACAGCAAGCATTATATCTGACCTAGTTGCAGTTAAATACATGAGGCTGTCAACTATACTCTTGTACAAACTAGAATCAAAATCCTTGCTGTTGTCCTCTTTGCTGAGTTTTAATCCCATCACTGTGGGAGTGATTGCTGCTTTGTTGTCCTGCATGTTAAATCTTTCCAATACTTCATTAACATATTTTTCTTGTGAAATAAAAATTCCATTTTCATTTTCATCTACTTCTATTCCTAAGAAGTATCTCA
Source organism: Pinus tabuliformis (assembly GCA_031772625.1). NCBI lineage: Eukaryota > Viridiplantae > Streptophyta > Pinopsida > Pinales > Pinaceae > Pinus > Pinus tabuliformis. The sequence continues at coordinate 533,113,153 of CM062810.1, read as the reverse complement.
GCAAACCCATGTCAGTCATTTCAAATTCCTCTTTCATGACTGCTTTGAAATTTTCAATGAGATATTCATCATTACCTGTGAAGATAACATCATCAGCATATAACACAACAATTAGAATTTTACCATCATTTTCTTTGATGTAGACGATGGGTTCTCCCTCACATTTTTCAAATCCATTTTCCAGTAGATAGGAATCTATCCTACTGTACCATGCTCTTGGTGCTTGCTTCAGCCCATAAAGAGCTTTATTCAATCTACACACTTTGTGCTCTTGGCCTTTCTTTTCATAGCCTAGAGGTTGCTCAATGTAAACCTCTTCCATTAACACTCCATTTAGAAATGCTCACTTCACGTCCATTTGGTAAACTTTCCATTTGTTTTGTGCTGCTATGGACAACACTGCTCTCGCGGTTTCCATTCTTGCAACCGGTGCAAAGGTCTCCTCACAGTCTCTCCCATATTGCTACTTATATCCCTTGACAACCAGCCTTGCCTTGTGTCTTTCTATTTTTCCTTCAGCATTACTCTTGGTCTTGTAGACCCATTTAACTCCAATGACTTCTTTACCTTTTGGTAGCTCAACCAAATCCCATGTCTTGTTTCTCTCTATGGCATTGATCTCCTCATCCATTTCCTATCCTTAATTGCATCTTCGAAATGAATAGGGTCATCAACATGACAATATAATGCAAATAAAGAGTTCATACCTTCATCATAAATATCACTTAAATTTCTGAACTTCTTACCTCTTTCATTTGGTGTGCAAGTGCTTGAAGAAGCACTTGAATTTCCTCCTTGTGGTGTGCTTGGAGAAGCACTTTCATTTGTCCTCAAGGGTGTCCCTTGCTGTCCTTGTGTTGGCGCTACTGTTTGGGGATGTATTTCAGCCATCTCTTCATCATCTTCATCATGAGACAAACAGTTTTTAACATTCATTGTTTTCTCTATGCTTCGATCCCAAGCTTCCTCCTCAATGAACTGAACGTATCTACTCACAAAAAACTTCTTGGTAGATGGGATATACAACCTGTAAGCTTTGGATTCCTCACTGTATCCAATGAAAATACATTTCTCCCCGTTGCTGTCCAACTTCTTCCTTAGCTGATCTGGAATGTGTGCATAAGCCACACATCCAAAAACTTTCATGTGGGTGACTCCTTGCTTTCTCCCACTCCATGCTTCTTCCGGAACTTTGTTCATGACTGCTTTTGTAGGGCATCTATTCAAAGTATATACTGCACAGTGTACAGCTTCAGCCCAATAATCATTTGGCAAATGCTTTGCCTTTAACATACTCCTCGCCATATCCATGATGGTCCTATTCTTTCTTTCGGCAACTCCATTTTGCTGTGGGGTGTACCTAGCTGTAAACTGCTTATGAATTCCATTTTCTCTACAAAACCGTAGGAATTCCTTGGAGATATACTCACCTCCTCTGTCAGTTCTTAGAACTTTGATATGTAGCCCACTTTGGTTTTCTACAAGTGCTTTGAAATTTCAAAAATTTTCAAACACTTCGCTTTTGTTCTTCAGGAAATAAACCCAAGTTTTTCTAGTAAAATCATCCATGAATGTTAGAAAATATTGGCTGCCTGCTAATGATGGATTTTGCATTGGTCCACATAAGTCTGAGTAGACAATCTCTAAGGGTGCCTTTGCCCTTATGCTTTTCCCTGATGGAAAACTTTCTCTGTGTTGTTTTCCCAGGATGCAACCTTCACAAAGGCTGTCCGGTTTCTCTATCAATGGTAATCCTCTTACCATTCCTTTTCTACTCAACAAGACCTCCAAAGTTGAGATGTCCAAATATCAAGTGCCACAACCAATTTTCATCCTTTGGTACGCTTTGGAAAGCCTCTTGGGTAACTGCTGCAATTACTTCTTTGTTTTTCAAATCTGCCTTTATTCTGAGAGGGAACATCCTGTTTCTCGTCATCTTCACTTCAGCGATACATCGTTTTCTAGGTGCTCTATCCATGATGGTGCATACATCATTTACAAAGAAAACATTGTAACCCTTTTGAACAAGTTGTCCAATACTTAAGAGGTTACACTTCATTCCAGGAACATAATAGACATCTACTATGGTTTTCTTTTCACCTTTCTTTGTAAATATTTTAACTTCTCCTTTTCCCATAACAGAAATTTTACTATCAGTCCCAAGTGTGACTTGTGATTTCACATTTTGATCTAAAGTAGAAAACAGGGCTATGTTTCTTGTCATATGGTTGCTGCAACCGGAGTCTAGAAACCATATATCTTCACTGTTTGTTTCAGCCATGTTACAAGCAAAAAGCACATTATCTTGGTTGATATTCTCTCTAGTGATATTTGCACTAGATCTATTATTCATATCACGCTGCTTCTTCCTACATTCATTAGCATAATGCCCATATTTTTTACAATAATAACATTGGACATTGGATTTTTCATACCTTTGTCCTTGAGCATGATGTTGTCCACTTTGTTGACCGCTGCTTTGGCCTTGGTTCTGATTTGGATTGCTGCCTCTTCCTTGAGCATTTGCTGGACTGTTTCTTCCACCTCTATTTTGGCTTCTGCCTCTTCCTCTCTTGTTTCCTCTGCCTTGACCTTTTCCTCTTCCAAAGGACATCTGGGTCTTGAAGGCTTGCTCTAGAGATGATTTTTCATTTCTACTCAACCTCTGCTCATGTGTTCATGTGTTATCAGTGATGCATGTAGTTCATCAACTGAAAAGTTTGAGAGATCCTTTGTCTCTTCTATGGTGGTGACAATCACATCAAACATTGAGGGTGGGATCCTCAATAGTTTCTCCACAATCCTCCTTTCTTCAAGAATTTCTCCATGAGATCTTATTTGTGTGACCAGACCAATCACATGTGTGAAAAATGAGTCAATATTGTCTGACTCCTTCATGCATAGATTTTCAAAATCTCTCCTCAGCAACTGTAGTTTTGTTGTCTTCACTTTCTCCATGCCTTGATAGGCTGTCTTGAGAGTTTGCCATGCTTCTTTGGATGTCTTGGCTGCTGCTATCCTTGGAAACACAATCTCATGCACTGCTTGATATAGTAAGAGGATGGATTTAGAATCCTTCTTCTTATAGTTGTTCAATAGCTCTTTCTCTGCTTGTGTCAAGTTATTAAACGCTTCTTCATCTGTTGGTTCTTCAAACCCATATTCAACTAGTTCCCATAAATCTTGTGAGGCAAACAGGGCTCTCATGGTTATTGCCCGATAGTCATAGTTTTTCCCATTAAACTATGGGAGCTAAGTATTAAAAATACCCATGCTAGTGTGTGTGCTGGTGCTGGAGCCAGCCATTCCTTCCACTCTAAACTATGCTTCAAATTCTTGACTGTGTACTTAAAACAACTGACTATTTCTTCAGCAGTAACACAAAAAAAAACCCTGAGAAATACCTGGACCCTTTCTTGACAGTGTCTTCACTCTGCTGGAGAAGCTTTTGCAGCAAGATAATCCTCCTTCAGCTTCTTTGACACCTTCAAAGAGCCTGGACAAGCTCTGATACCACTGTTGGAAATTTTTCTGGTAAAATTCCAAAAACAAATTAACTGAACACAGAGAAATGCTCTGTTTTCTCCACAAGATCTTAGCACAGGGAAGCTATAACTGATTTCTGAGAACATAGTATTACATACACCCACAAAAGCTTTGTATTCATTAAAATAAAACTGCTGTTACAAAAATATTCTTCCTCTGCCTGAGGGATTACACCAAAAACTTTCAACAAAAATTACTCTGTCTCCATTTGAAAAGATTTACACTGCTGTGTGTAAATTTTTCATTTACATTTACTGTTGTAAATAAAATAAATTCTTACATATGCTGCTGCAGTTTTACATTCACATTCAATAAAAAAAAACATTACATTCAGGCTCTGTCGAGCATTCCCTTTCTCCCTACTCATGCGCTGCTACGTGATTACAATGCTTTCTTCTCAAAAAAAAATCACGTTGCTCTGTTCTGGTTTTGTTTGTTTCGCACTGCTGTGCGTTTCACCCTTGCATTACAATAGTCAACTAAAAAAAAAACATATTACATACGATGCGTATGCAACAACAAAACCAAAAAAAAATTACATTGCGTATATTTTTTTTAACAAAAAAATATGACCATAGTCCCGTACATATTAAAAACAATTACCTATGCCCATACTTCCCGTGAATTAAACAAATAGTAAAATTAAAATTTTACCAACCCTTACTGACCGAAGTAAATTCATTAATAATTTTACTGTTAAACCTGGCGGTCAAAAACGTTTACTTCACGCAATATTTATTTGCTGCAGGCCTGTACGCATCTTTGTTTCAATCAACGGCTTCAAACCTTCATTTTAATCGAACGATAATCGCTCGATCAAGTCACCTGAACATTATGTCCCGATAAAAAGTGGTTTTGAAAAATGTATTGTGGACGCGTGTCAGGTTTTGATTGTATCGGGGACGTTTGAGGGAATACCGCTGCCTCAGCAAAAGCGATCCGATGGAGGTTGGCAGCTTTCCTCCGCTATTTTGGTAGAAGTAAATGCGCGCAGTACAACAGTTTGAAATTAATATTTCAACATGCAGCTGATACTTAGAAACCCTGGCACACTATCAAAAAGTGAAAAACAAAGTATATATTGTTCACAAAATATGAAAAAGAAATGATCGATGGACGATTCTAAAACAGTCGACAAAACGGGAACGCTTAACATTTAAGTTCCGCATTAGTGTACTCGAGCCATTTCTTGAACTTTGAATGTTCCATCATATACCTGGTTGTTGAGGACTAACAATAGCGAGTAAACTCAAGAGAACGCCCACTGGCTGCATCCAACAGCTCAGTTTGCCATAACGAATTTTGTCCATGGTTTCCCCGATTTTTAAAAGGTGCTTCATACTTCTAGCAGTGAAATGGGAGGAGGATTCAAACTGATTTTCTTCCTATTTCAAAAGAAGTGCAAGTGTTATATGCTTTATCTAAACACATGTACGTGAAGAGTAAATAAGAATGGAGCAGTCTAAACATGCACCTTCCTCCTGTCTTTCCTCTCACTTGGGTCCCTCTTGCTCGTGACTTTGCTTCTTAAACGTGTACGTAAAGTTATCTGACTTGACTCCTAAATGTGTATTTCAAGTCCTCAACCATAAAGTCGCCTAAAAGGATCTCCGACGTGCACATAACCAAGGGGTGAAGGGCTTAACGCGGATAATATATCTCTGCACTCAACATTTTTCATCACCATTATCTCCCGAATCTCCGTGTTTCGCAAACTCGCAAGTCTCAGTCGACCATCAAATTTCTTATTTTTTGAATTCGCAATGGCTTCCTTACCATCTGCATCCTCAACCCGCACAAGACACCCTGAAACTGAAGTTGCGGTTGAAAGCAATCAGCCGCCTGCCTCTACCTATGCCCCTATTCTTCCCAGAAATAATTATTATGAATAGATATTCATAAACCATCACTGGCCCCATGTCAAGAAAACCCTCGCCAGCTCCCTCCCTTATTTCGCATGGATTGAAGGTCATTCTAGACAAACGACGAATGCAAGAGGGAGAAAATATAACTTCTCAAATTGAACGCGCTATCAGAAGCGCCTCCCTCCATGTCGCTATTTTCTCTCCAGGATATGCGGAATCAAAAAGACAGGCAGTACTATTATTCCAGTATTTTACCATATCAATCCTTCTGATCTCAAATGGAAAAAACGAGGAAAAGGCATGTATGCTGAAGGGTATTCTAGTATTTTACCATGTCAAGCCTTCCGATCTTAGATGGAAACAAGGAGGAAATGGCTTGTACACTAAAGCCTTTCAAGACCCTGCAACTAAGATTTTTGGAGGTATTACACACCTAGGACCTTCATTACTGGAACATGCGGACATTTAGTTAAATCATTCACTCACATGAAAGGCTTCAACATTGGAATCTTCACCAAATTGGCGCCTTTGACTATCTATGCATGGATGGGACTACATGCAAGATCATTTCTGCATGATTTACTCCTTGATTTGCTCCTTAGTTCTCTACATAACTTGTTGTAGGTGTTGAGTCCTCTCATTGATCACCACTATGGCACATTACCTTGGGATCTTCACCCAGTGATGCGTATTAGTTGACTCTCATGTAGTATACCATGAGCATTGTATCCTATTTTCCGTTAATCAATCATTCTTTTTGTTCTTTCAATTTTTTTAGTGTTTTTTCTCTGCAAAGCTGTGTGTTCAACTTTTACTAGCTAGATTCATCTGCGCAGGTTTTATAACACATTTTCATGGTATCGGAGCCCACAGGTTGCTAGATAAAATGCGCACCAGTACTTTTTTTTGTAGGTATTACAGCTTGGAGATCGAAGATCGACAGAAAAATGGAGTTTCCCAAAGCATCAATCCTAACATCGTAAAATTATCACGAATGGAAGGACCAAATGGCTCGATACCTTCGTCAGGAAGGGTTCTACAGGATTACCATGGCTGTAGAAGTGGAACCCACTTTAGCCATAGAGAAATCCAAGTACCTGAATCGCATGGATGAGGCCCACGAATCCATATGCATGTGCATCTCCCCAAAGTTGCAGATTCATCTATCTACCTACAGTACTCCCAATGAGATTTGGAAAAAGGTTGAAGAACTCTACAGGAAATAGGATGAAATGAAAGGACATCTGCTCGAAGTGGAGCTTCTCTCATTGGATCCACAAAACTATGACAAAATTCAAGACTTCTTCACCAAATATAATGATCTATTGCTGCAACTCAAGGGTTGTCGAATTGACAAATCCAAGGAGGAGAGTCACCAAGTTCTCTCTATTATGTCAAATCTCAGACTATAATACTCCATCTTTGTGTCTACATTTCATTCAGTAAGGCTCGCAACAAGTAAATCCTACACTATGCCTTCTCTCAAAGAGTACATGGAGTCCCTCACTTTTGAGCAAGATAAACTCATTGGCATGGGGAAAATCAAACCTCCAAAAGCGCATGCACTTGCTGTGCATGATGGCAGCCACAATAAAAATCACAGATCTAATTCAAATCAGAAAAATCAATAGCAAAAATACAAGGGAAAAGTGCATTCCCATCCAAAGAAGGAAGGGTACACCAAGCCCTTCAATGACTCCTCTAGCTCCAGAAATGACAAAGGGAAGAAAGGAGACAAATGCACCTATTTTCACCGAGGATTCCATTCAGAATCCTCTTGCATGAAGAAAAAAATTGACCAAATGGCAGAAATCCTTCAGAAGCACAACCTTGGGGACCACATCCCTCAGGGCGCGAAGAAGAAAACTGAGGATCCGCCACATGGGAAAGGTAAAAATTTTCATGGTTTAGTTGCAATTAACTCTTCCCATATACATGGATTATAGATTCTAATGCATCACATCATATGGCTATTGCAAAGGAAGTCTATTCCTCTTTGGATGCATGCAAAGGACCTCCCATCCTCATGGGAGATGGCTCACCTATTGAGGTCACCTGAAAAGCTAGAGCAGAACTTTTACACGGAAGCTTTAAAGATGTTCTTCATGTTCCAAAAATTTCGGTAAACCTACTTTCAGTTTATCAGATCACTCATTCTAGCACCGTAAAGAGAGTGGAATTCACTCCAGATGCAGTGAACATATATGACCTACACAGTAGCTCCAAAAGCGCAACCAGTGAGGTAAACAATGGAGCTAGACTGTATACATTTTCTGAATTTATTAAAATCTGAATCCTCCTTATTGCTTACAAATGCTGATGATAGTAGTAGGCTTTGGCACGAGAGGTTTGGTCGCTTAAATTACAGGTATATGCAACATCTAAGCAAGCATCATATGGTGGAAGGCTTGCCAAATATCAGTTTCTCTGAAGGAGTTTGTGAAGGGTGCGTCCTTGGAAAACATCCTAGACAAAAGTTTGACACTGGCAAGACTCACAAAGCATCGTCTCCTCTATATCTAATCCACAGTGATCTCATAGGGCCTTTTCCTCATCCTTCCATCAACAAAGCAAGGTATGTGCTTACATTTATTGATGATTTCTCATGGTATACTTTGGTGTATCTTCTCAGGGCCAAATCTGAAGTTTTTGCGCACTTTGAAGATTTCAAAGCACTAGTTGAGACAGTCAGAGAGAAAGATCAAAGCCCTCTGTACAGACAATGGGGGGGAATATGTTAACACAACACTTCAGAACCTTTGCCTTGAGTCCTACATACAATTGCAGCACATAGTTCCATACACTCCGCAGCAGAACACAGTTGCTGAGAGAAAGAATCGATCTCTCAAAGAGATGGCTTCTTGCATGCTGCATGCTAAGTCACTACCTCATAAGCAATGGGTTGAAGAACTTAATTGTGCTAACTAAATCCAGAACAAATCTCCTCATAGATCTGTCAAGGATCAAACCCCCTTTGATGCTTGGAGCGGCACTAAACCGGAGGTCACCCACTTCCATGTTTTCAGCTCTCGAGCATGGGCCAGGATCCCCTGTTAAAAGAGGAAAGCTCTTGATCCACAGAGCATTGAGTGCATCTTTGTTGGATACCCTAATGGTGTGAAGGAATACTGACTCTTGATTTCCTCTACAGACAAGCTCATCAGTGAGCGAAGTGTCCAATTTGAGGAAAGTCTCTCGTATGCACCTCAATTGCCGCATGCAGACACCTTTTATCTACCTCATGACCAAGTTGATTACTCAGTACACTCAGATGCAGATACAGAGCATGAAGATGCCGAGGTAGAGCATGCAAATGCAGAGATAGAGTCTTCAGATACAAATCTAGTGCATGCATTTGATGATCCACATCCAAGCCCAGATCAGGCTTCCAGCAGTGAATCAACTTCCCTTGCCATAAATCAGAGAATAAGGAGCTTAAGTGAGTTATATGCATAAGACCACCCAGCTGTTAGAAATGGTCTTGTGGGGGATAATTCTGATCCATGAAGGACTAGATCAGAGTTTATTGAGCCTCTTCTTGCCCTCACTTCTACTAAAATAATGGCATCCTGACATTGTCATTTGGTTCAGTCTTCTGATCCGCAGTCTTATGCTGAGGCTGTTGGGCATCCCTTTTGGGAGTCTGCCATGGAGGAGAAGTACAACTCCCTCCTCAAGAACCAGACCTGGGATCTGGTACCCCTTCCTTCAAGAAGGAAACTTGTCCGATGCAAATGGGTTTGCAGGACCAAGAGTTCTACAGAAGAGCAAATCACCCGACAGAAAGCCAGGCTAGTAGCCAAAGGCTTCCAACAAGTGCATGGCATTGATTATGATGAGACCTTTGCTCCAATAGCAAAGATGGAGTCCATACACCTTGCACTTGCCATTGCGGCTGCCCAGGGGTGGGAAGTACATTAGATGGATGTTAATAATGCCTTTCTTCATGGAGACCTATCTAAGGAGATCTACATGGAGCAGCCACATGGTTTCATTTAGGATTCATCTTTGGTCTGTAGATTGAAGAAGTCCCTCTACGACCTTAAGCAGGCCCCGAGAGCTTGGTATGTGAAGATGGATTCTTTTCTCTTGTCACAAAACTTCGATAGATATAAGTCTGATACTAATGTTTACATGCTCAGGACACATGACTCTCTTCTTATCTTAGTTTTGTATGTGGATGATCTTAAGATCACCGGCAGCTCGACTTCAGCCATTACTGCAGTTAAGAGGGCCTTGCATGATAGGTTCTTGATGACAAACATGGGTCCATTACCCTTATTTGTTGGTCTTGAGATCAGCCATGGTGCCACAGACATCAAACTCTCTCAGGCTAAGTATTCATGGGATATCCTTGAGAGATTTCACATCACTGACTACAAGCCAGCATCGCCTCCTTTTCTATTTGGGGTCCACCTTGAGGATGGAGGTGACACTCCATTAGTTGACAGTACTCTCTACCAATAGCTACTGGGGAGATTACTATACCTCATCCATTCTAGACCAGATCTCTCATATGCAGTAGGGGCAGTTTCCAGATACATGCAGAAGCCACATGAGCTGCACTGAAAAGTTGCAAAGCGCATCCTCCGATATGTGCAGGGAAACATCACCTTCGAGATTCACTATGCAGTAGGCACTCCATTGAATCTCCTTGGCTTCAAAGATTCTGATTGGGTGGGTGACAACGTTGATCGCAAGTCCACCTCCGGATATTCACTCAGTCTAGGGTTTGGCCCTATCTATTGGCGAGCAAGAAGCAGGTTATTACTGCCCTCTCTTTAGTTGAGGTCGAGTATAGAGGAGTAGTGAACATCACCATTCAGGCTCTGTGGCTACAACACTTCCTCCCTGAGTTGGGCATCCAATTCCACCAGCCCACTGTCATCTGGTGTGACAACCAGAGCACTTTCAAATTTTGCAGGGATGCAGTACAACAGCAACGGACGAAGCACATAGAGATTCATATGCACTACCTCAGAGACTTAGTACATGATCGGGTAATTGATTTGTAGTTCTGTCCTTTAGCAGAATAGACTACAGACATATTCACCAAGACATTCACTGAGAATAAGTTTCACTCTCTGCGCGATTGTCTTGGAGTGAAGGACACAGTTGCTTAGCAACTGTCTTTTCTTCCTCTTTTCATTTGATTACATTGTATTTTGAGGGGGAGTTTTTCCCACAAGGTTTTCCCTCTTTCCTCAATTTTAGTACAAGTTTCACTGTATTTTGGGTAACCTTTGGCCATTGTTGCTAGGGATCATTTTCTATTTTTCCCCATAGTGGTGTTCACGGGGGGTGTTGGAGGTACTACACACCTAGGACCTTCATTACTGGCACATGTAGACACTTAGTTAGAGCATTCACTGACATGCAAGGCTTCAACATTGGAATCTTCACCAGATTGGCACCTTTGACTATCCATGCATGCGTGGGACTACATGCAAGATCCTTTCTGCATGATTTACTCCTTGATTTGCTCCTCCTTTCACTCCGCAATTGGCTAGTTCTCTCCAGAACTTGTTGTAAGTGTCGAGTCCTCTCATTGATCACCACTATGGCCATTACCTTGGGATCTTCACCTAGTGATGCATATTAGTTGACTCTCATGTAGTATATCATGAGCATTGTAACCTATTTTCTGTTAATCAATCATTCTTTTTGTTCTTTCGATTTTTTTATTGTTTTTACTCTGCAAATCTGTGTGTTCAACCTTTACTAGCTAGATTCATCTGTGCAGGTTTTCTAACACATTTACAAAGATAAGCCGTGATACGACTCCGAGACTATAGAAAATTGGAGGAATTCAACCTATCCCCTTTGTATTGTATCGTATTATGTTATGTATAGTTATATATATGCTTTTGTTTTTCACTAGCTGTATTTATTTCTTGTGTATACCCAGCGATGAGGGGGAGCTGATCAACAAGGTTGTTAAGAGAGTGAAAAAATAGAAAAAATAATCTTCACAGTGGCCGAATATCCATATGGTGTGGATGAAAAGGTTGAAGATTTTGGAAATACAGTCTTACTGTAGCAGTAGAGCGGGAAACCTCTGGTAGTGGGAATTTTTGGGATGGGTGGAGTCGGAAAGACAACCCTTGGAAAAGAACTCTCCAATAAGAATAGTTCATGTTACAATAAATCCTGGTTTTTATCGAATGAAAATAGAGATAAAAACTCTTTACAAAGAAAGCTTTATAAAATGTTGACTGGATCATATCCGGGAACAAACAAATAGATGAAGCTATAGAGAAACTTAAAGTACATTCAAAATTTCAGGATGTTGTGCATTTAGACAGTGTAGATGATAAGGATTAGGTGGTTTCATTTTTGGCCTTCAAAACTGTTCTCAGCTCGGATAACTTAATATTGATCACATCCAGAGATAGAGAAGTTCTCACAGACTCGGGAGTACATAACTCATTAAGTTGTAAGTTAATTGCCCTAAAATTTAAATACTTAACATTCCTGAGAGGTTTTTCTGCTGACATGCCTTCGACCAGCCCAATCCACTTTGAGGATTTGAATCTATTGTTGATGAGTATTTAAATGCATGCGAAGGACTGCCTTTATCTTTGAATGTGCTTGGGGAAAGTCTTAGCGGAAAAAATGGCATACATGACTGGACACATTGCTTGGAAGGACTTCAACAAAAACTTTTGAGTGAAATAGAAAATACACTCAAAATTAGTTACGTTGGACTTGATACAGATGAAAAAGAAATATTCACATTGTCAAATTTTTAAGAGGAGAAAAGAGGGATATGGCAATAAAAATATGGAATTGATATGGCTAGAATGGTGGGCTGGCAATCCAAAGTCTATAGAACAAATCCCTTGGATTCCAAAGTTTACATAACAAATCCCTTGTAGAAGTGGATAGTGAAAATAAGATTAATCACCTTCCAACATGGGAAGAAGGTGTTGGAAAGGTAGAAGAAGATAGGCATAAAATAACACAAATAAAACACACATGAGGTGTGGCTTTTCTATTGATCACAGAAAAACTTGATGATTACAATGAACCCAGTGAGGGGTATTTAAACATTTTCCAACTAGTGACTTGCCTAAAATAACTTGACATGCAACCACACACTAAATTCAATTTTATTCAAAATATGAGTTAACTCAACTTGACTCAATTAACTGACTCTCTCATTTTAAATAACTCTCCATGCAGGAGTAATTAGCTATCTTTAACACTCTCTCTTAATTATGACCGCTAAACTAAAACATGACTCGTGACAACTCAAACATGCCTGCTAGTCTATGTCTCAGCTAGGCTTACAACACCCAACTTTCCTTTGTAAAACTCAAATAATTCTTTTGCTAATGGCTTAGTGAATATATCAGTCAATTGATCACTTGATTTACAACGCTTCAAGTGGACTTCTCCATTTCTTACAAGTTCTCTAATAAAATGATATCTAGTATCAATATGCTTGTTATTTTGATGAAAGACACTATTCTTGGATAGTGCAATGGCTGAGGTGTTGTCACAATATATTGATGTTGATCCATGTTGTTTCTATTTGAGTCCATCCAATACTCTTCTTAACCACACTACTTGACATGTTGTTGATATTGCTGCTACATATTCTACTTCTTCTGACAAAAGTGTCACAATAGGTTGCTTCTTATATGGCCATGAAAACACACTTGAACCAAGATGAAACACCTAATGAGGAGTGCTCTTCCTATCATCCAAACGGCCTTCAAAATCACTACCTATATATCCAATCAAATCCTCGTTTTTTGTGTTTGCATACATTATGCCACAATCTCTAGTTCCTAGTATGTATCTCAGAATCCTTTTTCTTACTCTCCAATGTGTGACTTTTGGAGTCTCCATAAACCTAGAATTCAAGCTAACTTCTTGCATAATATTTGGTCTTGTAGCTGTGAGATACATGAGGTTGTCAACCAATATTTTAAACAGAGTTGGATTAACATCTTATCCTTCACCATCCTTACTTAACTTTGTACCTGTTGCAATAGGTGTAGGGGCACGTTTACAATTTTCCATCCGAAATCTTTTCAGTAAATCTTTGGAATATTTATTTTGACAAATAATATTTATTTTTTAAGATTTCTCAACTTCTATTCCAAGAAAATATTTCATAAGTCTAAGACCTGTCATCTCAAAATTTTTCTTCATGGCTGCTTTGAATTCATCTAATTCAAAATCACTTGTATAAATCATGTCATCAACATATAAACAAACAATCAAAATATATCCATGCTCATTTAACTTTGTGTACAAGGTAGGCTCAACATTGCTTCTGCAAAATCCATTCTTGTTCATGTAGCTGTCAATTTTGTTATATCAAGCTCTTGGTGCTTGCTTGAGTCCATATAGCATTTTTTTCAACTTCTGAACATTATCTTATTGCCCTTCAACTTCATATCTTGGAGGTTGTTGCACATAAATATCCTTCTAGAATTCCATTCAAGAATGTTCATTTCACATCCATCTAATATACTTTCTACTTGTCTTGTGTTGTTGCTGCTAAGACTTCTCTTACAGTGTCCAATCTGGCTACTAGAGCAAACATTTCTCCAAAATCTATTCTCAGATGATGCTAGAATCCTTTTGCTACAAGTCTTGCTTTAAATATGTCAATTTCACCTTTCTCATTCAACTTTTTCTTGTACACACATTTCACACCAATGAGATTTTTATCCTTTGGCAAATCAACCAAATCCCATGTATCATTCTTTTCAATAGCTTCAATTTCTTCATCCATGACTTGCACCAATTTTCATCTTTGGTTTCTTATTCAAACAAAGAGGGTTGGCATGAAAACAATTCAAAATTTGAACTTACATCCAAATCATCATAAATATATTTCAGACTTCACGTCTTTCTCTTACCATTTCTTGATTCATCACATGATTGATTTCTAGAAAAAAAATGATTAGTTGATCTGCTTGAAGATCCATGTTTATCATAAAATCTTGGAGTCCTTACTGGTGTGACTATATTTGGTGTCTTCTTCAATGATTCTTGCTTCTCCTTTTCTACTACATTCTCTTCTTCCATCAATGGCACTTGTGCATCAACTATTTTGTCTATAGTCCCATTCCATGACTCTTATTCCTTGAACACAACATATTTGCTAATTATGGTTTTCTTGGTGACAAGGTTATACAATTTGTAATCTTTTGATTGCTCACTATAACTAGGAAATATGCATTTTTCAATTTTATCATCCAACTTACGGCTTGGCACCTTTGGCATGTGTTCATAAGCTACACATCTGAACAATTTGAGATGAGATATGCTACAAGACATACCTGACCATGCTTATTTCGGTACTCTACTCATCACACTCTTTGTAGGAGATATGTTTATCACATAAACAATACATGCAATTGCTTCTGCCCAATACTCATTAAAAAAGTTTCTTCCTTTCAACATGCTTCTTTTCAAGTTCATAATTGTCCTATTCTTTATCCCTGCTACACCATTTTGTTGTGGTGTGTATCTAGTCGTAAATTGTCCTCTAATTCCATGTTGTTTGCAGTAATCATGGAATGCCTTCGAATCATATTCTCCACCAAGATCTGACCTCAATACCTTGATCTACTGATCACTTTGATTCTCTGCTAAGGATTTGAGTTCTTTTAACTTTGTAAAAGTTTCAAACTTCTACTTCAGGAAGTAAACCCAAGTATTTTTGCTATAATAATCAATGAAAGTGAGGAAGTAACAAATTCCACCAATCGACTGTGTCCTCATAGGTCCACAAAATTCTGTATGCACTATCTCAAGAGGCTACTTTTCTCTCTAAGAAACTCCTTTCGAAAAACTCTCATAGCGTTGCTTTCCCAAGATGCAACACTCACAAGTACTAGTAGGTTCTTTGATGGGAAGAAACCCTCTAACCATTTGTTTCTGTTGTAACAATCTTAAACCAGAGAAGTGAAAGTGTCCAAACCAAAAGTGCCATAACCAATAATCATTAGAAAATGTAAATGTAAATGAACTAACCTGATCATTGTAATTAATAATTAGAGGAAGAGTTTGTTCCTCTTGAATTATTGATCGGAGAGTCCACAGTTTTTGTATTTTTGTACCGACGTTTTGTATTTTTGTTCCTCGTAATCTGTGCCTTTGCTATCAACTACTTTCTTGGGGGATTTTCATATATAACACATTCTTATCCTTGAAAGATAATTATGTATCCCTTCTATGTCAATGGACCAACACTTATCAGATTATGTTTGAGGCAAGGGACATAATATACCTCTGAAATTTTCTTTGGCTCCCCGTGTTTGGTCATGATATTGACCACTCCTTTTCCATCTACATCCACAGTCTTGTCAGTCCCTAACTTTAGCCTTGTCTTCACAAATTGATCCAAATTTGCAACCAAATTCTCTTTTCCTATCATGTGGTTACTGCAACCACTATGTAATAGCCACACATTATTAGAACGTTTATGCATGGTATGACAAGCTAGGAAGATGGAGTCAATATTCTCTATAGTGACATTAGCTCTCTGCTTTCCTTAATCAACTATCCTCTTCAAACAGTCACGGAATAGTGATCAAATTTATTAGAATAATAACACCTCACCTTGGGTTTATCAACTCTTTGATTGTTGTTGAAGATTTTTCTATTGCTTGCACTTTCTTGTTCCTACTGTTCTCGGCCATCTCTCTGACCACCATGTCTTCTGCCTCATCCTTTGCTTCTCTATCTACCTCTACCTCGACCTCTGTCTCTTGAAATAGAAACCTCAATTTTAAAATCAGTTTCCAAAGTGGAATCATTATTTCTGTCTATCCTTGCCTTATGAGATAGATGTTGTCAAGGCTTCAAGTCGGAAGCACTTGAGGGAATTGAAAAACTGAACTTTTAGTATAGGTGTGCCTAGATGTGCGACGGGTGCCCGCGTTAGGTTAAAGGTGACTCGAGTGGAGCGTTCTGTTAAAGGTGACTTGGAGGGAAGACATTCAGTTATGTGCAACCCCACTGTTGGTTAAAGGAAACTCGATTAGTTATGTGCAATGAGTGGGTGAGCATGTATAGTGGGTGTGTGAGTGGGTGGTCGCTCACTTATTGTAACGAGTGACTGTGTGGAGGCAATTGATGGCAAGTGATGTGAGGGGTGAGTCGTGTCCAAGGTGATCCATGGATAAGTCGTGACTGAAAGGCGACGGGCAAGTCGAGTTGCGGATGAGTTGGTCAGCTCTGGTGAGTGAAGTGAAAAGTGTGGAATTTGTGTTTGAGTCGGTTGAATGATGGGTGAGCTGATCTTTGAGGTGGAAGTGACGATTCACATTACAGATGAGGGTGTTGTGGTGATGGGCAGGTCAGCTACATGTTGGGAAAAATCATAGGCATCACAAATGACACGAGATTTGGGTGAAATACATTTGGTGGGGAAACGTATATATTGGCAGTGAGTTGGAGAATTTTATACATCAATCATCCACTCGTTCAACATATACAAACAAGTGTGAAGGCGCAGAAAAAATAACCGAGGAGCTAAGGGTAGAGGCGAGCCAAGGGGAAAATGGTTGGGTAGTGTTTGGGCCACAGGAAGTTAGCAACTTGAGAAAAGGTTTATGCATATCACAAGAGGGTGCAAAGGGGCTGAGTGTTATGGGCACTGTAGCTGGCCATGTGCCCATGCTATGGGAAGAATAGCTGGGCTGCATGAGACTTGTGGAGGCAGATCAAACTGATAGAAAACTGAATGACGTTTTGTGAATGGGTGAGCTACACGATAAGTTTCAAACTGGGCGAAATCAATAGAAGTGCGAAACGCAAGAAATATCTCAGGCAAGAAGTGTCACACACTGGGCAGAATCGGCAGAACATTGCAGACGAGTTTCGGAGTGTGTAATTCGAGGTTTCTGGGAGACTGTGGGTAAAGGAAGTGCATAAGGGTGGCATCGGCAACACAGTGGGCAGTGTTGCACAACCATGGACGACAAACGGGTAAACTTGAGCAAGTGTTCAGGTCAACTTTTGGTGGTAGCACGACTTTGTATAATATTGTATTTTGAAGTAAAATTGCATATTTATATTATAGTTGGGTAGACTTAATCGAGAGTTTCCCCTCCCAAGTATATGTGCGTATACTTGTATATTTTGATCATTATTCTGCTACATATATAATTGAAGATAATTGAAAGAAGGTAAATGATGAATGTTATTTCTACTGCATTGTGAACACTTAGAGAAAATTGATTAAGTGTTGAAGTAGGTGCAGTCTGTGTACTTGAGTATTGGTGAAAAGAAAAAGTATGGCGGTGCCGCACCCACCTATGTGTGGTTGAAAGATTACCACCAGGATAGGGGCCTGACATGTCGTATCAGAGTTAGGTTTTGTAGAAAGTGAGCTTTGTTGTCTTAAATCCTAAGTGTCTTGAGATTTGATCGCAGTGCGACATAGTTGAGCAGGGGCAAAGTAGGGAGCTTGGGTCAAGCTGAACGAAGGAAGATTATAGAAAGGGATTTTCAAAAGCTTGAACACATGACAGGTTATTGGAAGGATGAGAGGCAACACAATTATGAAGCTCTTGTGAAAGAGTGGGAACTCTTGGGGTACATTAGATATGGGATAATGGATGTGTGGAAGGCCTTAAACAATCTTCATGGAAGGTGTGCTGAACTTGATGAACTTAACAAAAAGATACAACGGGGTGATTTAAGACTCAAAGAACTCATGGATGAATGAGTTTTCTTAAGGGAGAGAAGTGCCATGTTGCAGGACAAAGTCAAGGGACTTAAGGAAGAGATCAAGAGGGACTTTCTTGATCATAAAATCATTGTTATAGAAGAAGTTGATATTGAATATATTGAAAAACTTGGAGATTACTACTGGGAAATATAGGATGACTTATAGATGGTTGGGCCACTTCGAGTGGAGGAGGTCAATGTGTGCCAATTAGGTGCACTTGAGAAGCATGAGAAGAAGGAGAAGGTTGATGGAACTCAAGATAGACCAAGATCAAATTGCTCGAATGAACCAAAAGGGGAAGTTACATACCTTAAGAGGACAGTTAGGTCGAGGCACAAGTCGAAAGACAACTATGAGGTGGAATTGTTGAAGAAGGTTGTTGAGGTAAGATGCAAGACAAAGCCTATGGAGGATGGAGATGCCTTGAGGTTGAGTTTTGTGCAGGTGACCATACATGGGAAGAAGTTTGTTGCATTGGTTGACACGGGAACTACACATAGTTTCCTTAGCAGGAAGGTAGCAAAATATTTTGGAAAGAAAGTTGAAATGGAAAGGGAGTTGAGTGATTTCAAAGCTATTAACTTAACCATGAAAGTTGTGACATGTGTTTTGAAGAACACACAAGTGAGAGTATGTTCGTGGTTTGGAAAGTTGGATTTGAGGGTGATTGAGATGGATGATCATGCTATGGTTTTGGAGCAAGATTTCTTGGAAGCTACACAAGGCATACTGATGGTGGACCATGACATACTCATGATTACCACTAGAGGGAAAACCGTGATCATTCCAATGACAAGGAAGAGTCACTTGGGATATAGACCAAGGATTACTTCGATGAATTTGTATCCAAAGGAACTAAATGTGAAGCATGATTATGTGGAGCAAAATGAGCTTTGATATGTGAATAAATTAATGAAGGAGAAGAGGATGATGGAATTTTTTGCGAGAAATATAAAGGAAAAGAAGGATGTAGGTGGAAATGGAGTTCCACCCATCATGGAGAAAATGACAAATGCATATTCTACTGGGAGACTTCACCATCAGATTGCTGATGAGGGAGGAAGTTCGAATACTTCTTCTAAGGCAAAATATGGAGTGGAGTATGCAGGTAGAGGTCCAACTGCCATTATGGACTATTATAGGTATGTTATGGGTATATATGAACTTTAGTTGACAAAAGCCAAGCTTGAGAAGCTTGGATGTACACATGAGGAGGTTGTTGTTGTGCATGAGTAATTGAGGACACAACATCAATCAGACACATGGGTGGATGAGAGTTAGGGAGGAAACTTCTTGGCCCTTGTCATGCACTAGACCTTTAGAGATGGGTGGGTGCAGTACCTTGGTGTGGAGATAGGTATCTGTACCACAATGATAAAGGGACCTTTAGGGAAAGGGCCTCTCACACATTATGATGATGCTTAGATGGATGTGGTTGATTGGACATGACCATGGAAAACACATGGATGATAGCATCTATGAGATGAGATGGATACTAATTCATGAACCTGGATATGGCTTACTTAGAGAATTGATGGACAACATGTTGCAGATGAGATGGGGACTACTTCATAGACCCGGATATGGTTCATTTTACATTTGGATAGAGATGGGATGGGTTCTTGATCGAGTTGATGTTGTGACAGGATGCTGGAGAAATAACCAATGGTGGCATGAGGGGGAAAATTCTCATGGATTAAACGTGACAATTGGACTGATCACTTGACTAGTTCAAGCCGTGGGGGCATGTAGTGCACCGAACTATGCTTGAGATATGTCTAGGATATGGCTCAAATGTGTTGTGTTGGGATGGAGTATCATGGCATAAGTTCACATGATATAGATACATGATGGATTGGAATGATATCTGTTGCAGTGAGAGCATGTAACTTAAGTTGGAGGAACCAGCCTTCCATGATGAAGCACCATGAGGAGATTGCGACAGATGTGGTTGATGATCATGGATTGAGGACACTTTCCTAGATTTTTAGTCATGAACCTTGTAGGAGGTTTGTGCGATGGAGAGTGGAGTTGGGTGACATGGACATTGGATGTTGGAGCCAATGACACTTTGTGACATTATGAATTTTAGATGAGGATGGTGTTGTCAAGGATGAAAACCTTATTTAGAGATGGGGAGGATGCCAAGGCTTCGATTTGGGAGCACTCGAGGGAGTCAAAAAACTAAACTCGTAGTATGGGCATGCCTATATGTGCGAAAAGCGCCCGTATTTGGTTAAAGGCGAATCAGGTCAATTATTCGGTTAAAGCGACTTGGAGGTGAGATGTTTGGTTATGTGCAACACCACCATCAGTTAAAGGTGAATCGGTCAGTTATGTACGAGGGGTGGGCGAGCACGTATAGTGAGTGTGTCAGTGGGTAGGCACCCGCCCATTGCAACAAGAAACTATGTGGAGGAAACCAATGGGAAAGTGACGACCAAGTTGTGACCAAGGCAATCGATGGGCGAGTCACATGATGGGCGAGTCGTGACCAAGATATGGCAAGCAAGTTGGGTCGCAGACGAGTTGGTCAGCTCGAGTGAGTGAAGTGCGAAGTGTGGAAGTTATGTTGGAGTCAGTTAAGTGATGGATGAGCAGAATCGTAAGGTGGACATGAAGGTTCATATTGCGGATGGGTGTGTCATGGTGATGGGTAGGTCAGATGGATGTTGGGTCGACCCATAGGAAACCCAAACGATGCGATCTTTGGGTGAAATACGTTTTATGGAGAAGAGTATATGTTGGAAATGATTTGGAGGAGTTTGGAAATTGATAATCCACTCGTTAAACATATGCAAACAAGTGCAAAGGTGCAGAAAATATAAATGAAGAGCTAGGGGTAGAGCCAAACCAAGGGGTGAACAGTTGGGTAGTGTTTGGGTCATAGGTAGTAAGTAGCTTGGGAAGAGGTATATGCATATCACAGCAGGGTGTAGAGGGCCGACTACCATAGGCACTACGGCCAAGCCATGCACCCCCTTTTGTAGGTAGAACAATTGGGCTACACAAGAGTTGTGGAGGCAGGCTGAATCGACAGAAAACTAAACAACGATTTTGTGAATGGGTAAGTTGCACAATAAGTTTTGAACTGGTTAGAATCAGTAGAAGTGTTGAACGCAAACAATATCTCGGTCAAGGAGTGTCATATACTGGGTAGAATCAGTAAAATGTTACAGACAAGTTTGGCAGCATGTGATTCAAAGTTTCTGGCAGACTATGGGCAAAGGGAGTGTGGATGAGTGGAAACAATAGTATGGTGGGTAGCACTACATGACTGGCACGACTACTGAGCAAACTTGAGCAAGTGTGTAGGCCAATTTTGGGTGGTAGCACGACTTTGTATAATATTGTATTTTGAAGTGAAAGTGCATATTTATATTATAGCTGGGAAAAATTAACCAGGAGTTTCCCCTCCCAAGTATATGTGTGTATACTTGTAGATTTTGATGACTATTCCACTGCATATATAATTGAAGATAATTGATGAATGTTATTTCTACTGCATTGTGAACACTTAGAGAAATTTGGTTAAGTGTTGAAGTAGGGGTAGCCATTTACTTGAGTATTGGTGAAAATAAAAAGTACAATGATGTCGCAGCCATCTATGTATGGTTGAAAGACTACTAGTGGGATAGGGGTGTGACAGAAGTGATCCCATCAACTAATGAACTTTTAACATTTCCAAATCCTTGGCTTCTTCTATTGCTGCTACCACAACGTCAAATTTGGTAGACAAAGAACTGAGGACCTTCTCAAACACTGTTTGATATTTAATATCATCACCATAAATTTTTAACTGATTTATGATAGTCATGACCTAATTCATGAATGAATCGATGTCCTCTATCTCCTTCATTTGCAAACCTTCAAAAAAATTTCTAGTATTATTCCTTGCCTCTGATAATAATTTGTTGGAAAGGCAGAGGAGGATACACACAAAATAACACAAATAATTCACACAAAACACACACGAGCTGCGGCTCTTCTATTGATCACACAAAACTTGATGATTACAATGAACCGGGTGAAGGGTATTTAAACCTTTTCCAACAAAGACTCACCTATAAAACACATAATAAATTTGACTTTACTCAAAATACGACTCAACTCGACTTGACTCAACTTGACTGAACTCGACTCAGTTATTTGACTCTCTAATTTTAAATAAATAATTAGATATCTTTTACAGAAACGAGGCTTGAGGTTCAACACATTATCTTTGGTGTTGCACAAAGCATATTGGTGATCTGTTGTAGGTCTCACATAATTCAAACCTTTAAGAATTTTTAGTAGAGGAGGAATGACCTGTTATAGAGTTTTGTGAACCCAACGTTTCAGACTACTAAGTGAGTCCATCATCAGGGGATGCGTCAATAGATATTTTCAGATCTTAATGATGTATCCAAGAGCTAGAATTTATTTAGCTCTGGATAATCTTAATTTCTCAAATTCTGATGCATTGTCCATCATATCCCTTCCATGGTAAGATTTGATGTTGTTAAATAATGAATCCATACAGGTGAAGATAGTTTTTAGTAGAGGAATGACCTGTTATAGAGTTTTGTGAACCCAAC
This sequence comes from Pinus tabuliformis, assembly GCA_031772625.1. Taxonomy (NCBI): domain Eukaryota; kingdom Viridiplantae; phylum Streptophyta; class Pinopsida; order Pinales; family Pinaceae; genus Pinus; species Pinus tabuliformis. Next base: position 533,090,462 of record CM062810.1, on the reverse strand, counting down.
GTTTCAAACTACTAAGTGAGTCCATCATCAGGGGATGCGTCAATAGATATTTTCAGATCTTAATGATGTATCTAAGAGCTAGAATTTTTTAGCTCTTGATTATCTTAATTTTTCAAATTCTGATGCGCTGTCCATCATATCCCTTCCATGGTAGGATTTGATGTTGTTAAATAATGAATCCATATAGGTGAAGATAGTTTTTAGTAGAGGAGGAATGACCTGTTATAGAGTTTTGTGAACCCAACGTTTCGGACTACTAAGTGATTCCATCATCAGGGGATGCGTCAATAGATGTTTTCAGATCTTAATGATGTATCCAAGAGCTAGAATTTTTTAGCTCTGGATAATATTAATTTCTCAAATTCTGATGCGTTGTCCATCATATCCCTTCCATGGTAGGATTTGATGTTGTTAAATAATGAATCCATACAGGTGAAGATAGTTTTTAGTAGAGGAGGAATGACCTGTTATAGAGTTTTGTGAACCCAACGTTTCGGACTACTAAGTGAGTCCATCATCAGGGGATGCGTCAATAGATATTTTCAGATCTTAATGATGTATCCAAGAGCTAGAAAAGCTCTGTAAAATTTCTAATTATTGGTATAGGTTCCATATTAACTAGGTAGTGGGACTTAAGACTACTCGTGATCATGTTTCAACCAAAGTGCGAGCAGTCAAGACAACTTGTTATCATGTGTCAAGGTACAAATTAAACTTTCGTTAAGTTGCACAATAAAAAAAAAGAATAGAAATTTACAACTTCTTGATGTTGAAGGTGGTGACTTGGCAAGCATTTTGGAGAAGCTGCACTCAAAAATCTCATATGGCTTCGCTAGAAAAATTGCTCCTACTCATTTCTGCCTGACTAGGTTCGAATGCATAATAAGGGTTTTAGAAGTGAATAGAAACATCGTGAAAAACTTGTGGAAAATAAAGTCTCAAGTAAATAGATAATTGTTGGGTTAAATTTTGTGCATTCATTCACTATTGATTTCGTAACACAGGGCCTCCAACAAATTTGCAGGGCTTTGTAGACAACAATCGTCAAAATATTTCTCAGAATTGAATCGATAATCATTTTACAGACACATTTGAAATTGCGAGAGCTGGTCATAACTTCTCCCCTTTTAGAGTTACCGAAGTCCATAGGGGAGTTGAAGCACCTTAGGCTAATTAGCCTCAAATGCTCATTAGGTAATTTCAAAACCTTTCCGAAATAATTTTTTCATCTGTAATCATTGATACACTTCAAGTTAACAAACTGCTTAGAAATAAAGTCACTACGAGATTCCTTTGAGTCTAACAAAACTGGAACACATCGATCTGTCTGGATTTGAAAAATTGGAGAGGCTTCTAGATTCCTTCGATCATCTCTTGTCTCTAAAAGTAATCAAGTTAAGAGATTGTTCATAAATAATGTTGCTACCAGATTCCATGGGGAATTTAACAAACCTTGAACACATTGATCTGTCTTGTTCCAATATTTTGGTACAACTTGCAAATTCCTTTGGATATTTAATCAGGCTTAAATATCTAGATTTAAGTCATTGGAATGATTTAACCATCGACAACAAATCACTTGGAAATATCAGGACACTTGAATACATACATCTTTCTGATTGGGAGAAAATTGGGTTATTGCCTCTCCAGGTCGCCCATCAACGATCTCTGGAAAAACTGTATTTCCTTTCCTATAGATGGTGCCACCTACTATATATGGAAATTTGAAGGAATTGAAGCACTGTAAGGGTAGTAATTGCAAGGAATTGGAATGTTTTCCAATTCTCGGTGAATTGTTGACTCAGTTGGCTAAGTTAACACTCAATGTGTGTGAAATCCCCGAACAATATTTTCAAAAGAATGAAGGGGAAACATAAGCATTGACATTGAGACAATTGAGTAGGAAAAGAATAGGTAATTTGGGCTCTTCCATTCACATGTCTAAGCTGTTAGGAACAAAGCACACATTCAATAAAGAACAAAATGGTTGAAGATGATTAATACATTAAAAATGGAGAACATAATACATTATCTATGAGAATGAAATCGCACTTCATATTACATAGGGCCTTTGCCCTTGGCTTGCATGCCCCAGGAAGAGGAAAATAAAAATTTATAGAGGAAGAAGGAGGGTCTAGAACCTGTATGTGATTCAGATGAAGATCTGGAAATCAATGGGCAGTGTGGTAGGTTCGGTGTGGGTGTGGTGGTGATGGCTGAAGACGGCGCAAGTACTAATATTTCAGAAGAATAAGGCGTCGACATCTTCATTTCAGCATGGGCAGTGGATAGCACTGAAGTCTTCTTTTTCTTCACATTTAACATTCTCCCACTTGAAGCCGAATGAAGAATCTTGAATCAGGTCACACCGAGTCCTACCAAGCCTCTACATAACTCATTTTTATTTCTTGATAGAATCTTAGTGAGCATATCATCTTGGTTCCTATCTATATGGATCCTTTCCAAGGATAAATTCCCTTCCTCCAACACATGTAGGATCCAATGATACCTTAAGTCAATGTGCTTGGTTTTTGGTGAAATGTTGGGTTTTTAGCCAAGTGAATGGCACTATGACAATCACAATATATAACATACTTGTCCATATTTATTCTTATCTCTCCTAGGAATCACTACATCGAAAACATCTCCTTACAAGCCTATTTTCCAGCTATGTAATCTTCCTCTGTTGTAGAGAGAGCTATTATTCCTTTTAGCCTTGATACCCAAGATACTACTACACCTACAAATGTATACAAATAACCTGTAGTGGACTTTCTGGTGTCTATATCTCCAGCAATATCTGTGTCTCTAAATTCTTCAAATGCAATATCATTTTTACCAAAGCATAAACAATAATGACTAGTACCCTTGAGATACCTCAAAATCCATTTTACTGCTTACCAATGTTGTTTTCCTAGATTTTCAAGAAACTTGCTCACTACTACCATTGAATATGCAACGTTTGGTCTTGTACATACCATGGCATACATAAAGATGCCAACTATTAAAACACAAGGAGTCTTTCTCATCTCTTCCCTCTCCTTGTCATCACTAGGACATAGCTCAGTATTCATCTTGAAGTGGGATGCAAGTGGTGTACCAACTAGCTTGGCATTCTTCATATTAAACCTGTCAAGAACCTTCTTGATATATTTTTCTTGTGACAACCATAACTGGTTGTTTTTCCTGTCACACATGACCCTCATGTCCAATATCTATTGTGTTGGACCAAAATCCTTCATTGCAAATTTTTAGCCCAAGCCTTTCTTCAACCTATTGATAATATTCTTATCATTCCCAACAATCAACATGTCATCCACATATAACAGTAATATGATATACTTTCCTTGATCACACCTCTTGATATAGACACAATTGTCAGCTTCCAACCTATGAAAACCATGTTCCAACATGAATGAATCAAATTTCTAATATCATTGTCAAGGTTCATGTTTCAACCCATAGAGACTCTTCTTCAACCTGCAAACAAGGTCTTCTTTGTATTTTTTTGTGAAACTTTCTAGCTGCTCCATATAAATTTTTTCCTCTACTTCTCCATGAAGGAAAGAATTTTTTACATCTAACTGTTCACATTCTAATTCTAAAGAAGTAACAAGAACATGAATGAATCTAATGGATGACATCTTAACAACAAGTGAGAAAATTTTAGTGATGTCAATACCTTCCCTTTGGCAAAATCCTTTCACCACCAACCTTCGTTTATAGATCTCCTTCTTTTCATCACCTTCATGCTTAATCATGTAAACCCATTTGTTTTGTAGATCTTCTTTAACTTTTGGAAGATTTACCAACTCCCAAGTTTTATTTTCCAACAAAGAGTTCATTTCTTCCTCCATCACTTTCTTCCATTCTTTAATGTGCTCAACTTTACAAGCCCATTGAAAAAAATTAGGCTCACCTTCATCAGTCAATATAATATAGTTTGAAGGAGGATATCTTTGTGAAGGCTTATGAGGTCTAGTAGGTCTATGGACCAACTGTGGTGGTGAATTATCAGGTTGAATCTCTTGTGAAGTTTCCCGCAAGATTCCTTCTTCTTGGTGTTCATCATTTTCCACTTGCTGTCCTTCCTGCTCCTTAGTTTGTTGTGTGATGTCTTCATGCTGCTCTTCAAACCTGTCAATAACTTTCTTGACCAACTCACCTATAGTCCTCTTAAACATTTCTGAATCATTAAATATAACATCAATGCTTCTAATAATTTTATGTTTGACTCGATCCCATAGAAAATAACCAAATTATTCATCCGCATATCCCAGAAAAATGTATTTCATAGATTTATCATCTAGTTTAGTTCTATTTTCTTTTGGAATATGTACAATGCTTCACATCCAAATATTATTAAGTGAGAATAATTGAACTTCCTACCAGTCCAAACTTCTTTAGGGATACCGCCTTCTAAGGCTGTAGTTGGAAATTGATTTATAAGGTAACAAACTGTCCTTACAGCTTCAGCCCAAAAATTCTTCTCCAAACTAGAATTGGAAAACATACTTCTCACATTTTCCATAATGGTGTGATTCATCCTTTATGCGACACCATTATATTGGGGAGTACCAGGCACAATCTTCTCATGCTTTATGACAAACTTGTTACAATATTCCTTGAATGCATTTGAGAAATATTCTCCACCATTATCTGTTCTCAAACACTTGAGCAATTTGTCAGTATCTCTTTCAACAACAACATGGAATTTTTGAAATATTCCAAACAATTCACTTTTACTTTTCAGAGGGTAGGCCCAAACCTTCCTAGATGCATCATCTATAAATGTTACAAAATATTATGCTCCTCCTATTGACTTAATGTTAGTAGGCCCAAACACATATGAGTGTATCAATTCTAACAAATTTTTCTTTCTGTCATGGCCACCTCTAAGGAATGAAACCCTTCTTTGTCTACCATATATACAATCCTCACAAAGATCAAGATTGTAGGATTTCAAACTTGGAAATAAAATATTACCAACAAGGATTTTTAAGCCCTTCTAGCTCATGAGACCCAAGTGCTTATGCCATAGATCTGCTCAATTTCCTTTTTTTTATGACAACAGCCAAATCTAATTTTCTTATCATTGCCTACAATGTGTATAATGTTCCTGTCTTGGGTCCTTTTTTCACGACCAATGCTCCTTTTCTAATTTTTCGGCCTCCTTTTCCAAAGCTTGTGGAATAGCCTTCATCATCTATCCATCCCATAGAGGTCAAACTCATGCACATTTCTGGTACATGTATGACCTGTTTCAACAATATATCTTGTCCATCTTTCATCTTGATCTAGACATCTACCACTCCAACAATACTACAAAAGTGATTATTCCCCAAATGCACTCTACCATAACCACTGGGATTATATGCAACAAAACTATCTTTACATGGGGTTACATGATGAGATGCCCCAGAGTCAAGGATCTAATCAAATCTACTGCTAGATGTATATAATCATGCATCTTCTACTGAAATAGTAAATAACACATCACCATACATGATTACATTAGTAGTCTCACCTTCATTTGTGTTGGATGACTTGTGATTTGTACTGGTTGGTTTTTCATCCCTTTATCCTTTCTTCTAGCATTGACATTCTTTCTTCATGTGCTTTGGTTTTCCACAATGAAAGAAAATAAGACTGCCCCTTCTTGATTTCGATTGACCTCTCGATCTTGAACTCCCTTGTTAACCTCGATCAATTCTCCTACCAAAATCAACTAGAGCTAGATCTTTTCCTCCCTAGTTTTCTGCAATTGAATTGTGTCGCAGATTCTCATTCACTAAACTGCTTCTAACATCATCAAACTTCAAGGTCCTTGTAATTTCTAAAGTGCTCATAGCTACAATTAAATTTTCCCAGCTATCTAGCATAGAACACATTAACAAAATAGCTCTAATTCCATCATCTATAATTATTTTAATAGAGGCAAGCTGAATAGTAATAATATTGAATTCATTCAAGTGCTCAGCAACTGAAGCACCCTCCTTCATCTTGAGATTATAAAGCTTCTTCATCAACAACACTTTGTTTGACGTCGTGCTCTTCTCATATAGATCATGGAGCTTCTTCCATAATCATTCTGCTATCTTTTCTCTAGACACATTGAAATACACATTATTTACTAGATATTGGCGGATTGTTGCAATCACCTTTCAATCTAGCTTATTCCACTTTTCATCCGTCATCAATGAGGGTTTCTTTGTTGTGCCCTGTATTGAAAAATATTGATCTTTCAAATTACTATATTCTCCATCTGTGATTTCCATAGGGAAAAAGTAGCCCCACTCAACTTTACCATATCAGCAACTGATGTCTCCATTCTCAATCGAATTCACTCCAAAATAAATCAAAGCTCCACGTACAAAATAAATCTTTAATTATTAAACCTTACTAACTTTTAAATAAAGAGCCAGAAAATTTTCTCCCAGTAGCTAAAATAAATGTCCAACAAAATATGAAGACTTCCTTTTTAAAACTTTACAAAAATCAACCATAAAACATATACTATATATGTTTCACAATACTTATAAAACATATATAATATCTTTGATTATGAAATAATTATAAAACATATATCCTTTTCACTTATTAATAAAACCGTATCCATTATTATGAAAAGGTCTTGTTGATGGGGTAAATTATCTTTTCGTAAAATCCCAAGCACGAGCCCTTTCCAAATTATGTTCTCCTGTGCTGAACGATGTAACAGCTGCTTAGCCTCCACAACTTTCTTTTCTAGAAGCCAGGCAGTGTTTTCTACACATGCGCCGATTTCCCCTACTATTTCCTCTACCTCTTTGCGGCCTTCTGCCATGGGCTTCGGCCTGAAGAATTTCAGGATCTTCTGTTCCTCCCTCTGACGCCAATCTCTATATACTCGACAGTACTTGCAGGTTCTCCACTGCTTTTATTTCAATGGTGGGTTCCGTTTCTTTTTCTGTTCGCTCTGATACTAATTGTTAGCGACAAAGAACACATATTAGCTGAGCACATATAAAAAACATAATAGTTGAAAACAGATCAATACATTAAAAATGGAGAATAAAATATATTATCTATAAGAATGAAATCACACTTCATATTACACAGAGGCTTTGGCCCTTAGCGTGCATGCTCCAGTCAGAGGAAAATACAAATTTATAGAGGAAAAAAGAAAATCTAGAATCATGCAGGTGATTAAGATGAAGATCTAAAAATCAATGAGCGATGTGGTAGGTCCGGCGTGGGTGTAGCAGCGACGGATGAAGACCGCGTCAGTACTGATGTTTTGGTAGAAGACGGCACCAACATCTCCATTTCAGAGTGTGCAGCGGATGACACCAAAGTCTTCTTTCGACTTCATGTTTAACACAAGCATGTGCAGCTCCAACACATCGAACTGTGCAAAACCGAAATATCAGAGGTATCATTTTCCGAAGGGTTTTGCCTCACCCTTCGACTATTTCTCATCAACTCTTGTAATCATCTTGTAAAGGTTGGAACATTTCTCGATACACTGGTAAAACTAGAATTGACTAGGTGTAATAAATTGAAGGAAATTAAGGGGTTTTGTGGCCTTGCAAAACTTCAAATGTTGAACATTGTTAGAAAAATTGACAGAATTTATGCACAAAGAATTTATGCGGAGAGGCATAGGGCTATGACTTTCGCAAAGCTTCATTCGCGCAACTAAACTTCACGCAGCGTGAAGGTAATTTCATGCAGCTCTATGAGTCTTGATGAAGTTATACAGAGACTTAAGAAAACTATTCACTCACTAGCAAAAATAGAACAAAGTAGGTTTGGAGCAACACACTAAAAACTTAGTATTGAATTCTAAAACATGAAAATAGATTTACATGAGACTACAACTCATTCACCAAGTAAAACAAGGGTTTTCAAGCGCCCACCAAAATTTGCTCCATCATTTTCTCTTCAGAGAGCCTTGCTCTTTTTCTCCAACTCCCTTACACTCTCCTCTCTGTAAAATGACTTTTACATTCATATTTAACTCAACATACGATTTTACATTTAATTCTTGACAAAACAAAATAATTAATATGATGTTGTTGTTGATTTTGATCAGAATCACGCAAGTGTTTGTGGAGTGTGGGCAATAGCTGTTGAATGAATTCTTCCCATATATATTTAGCAAAATGCATTAAATGTTTTAAATTCCTTATTGTGTTTCGGAATGGTTTGTCCCTGGCTCTAGTCCTTCCATATTCAAACGGAGACGCAACCTGCAAAAATACTTTTGACAAGTATGGTTGGTGTCAGAGTGCTTATTGCGGTGGTTGGGATTATTATTTCCAACACTCCCCCTTAATCACAATTTATGCTATTGACAATTCCCAAACAGTTTTTGAAATAAACAAAAATTTCACATGCCAATGGCTTTGTGAAGATTCCCTGTGACCTGCAGTGCTGCAACACAATTTCATCATTGTTAATCAACTCTCTAATAAAATTACATTTAGCTTAAATATGCTTGGTCTTTTTGTGGAAGACAAAATTATTTGACAATGCAATTGCTAAGGTGTTGTCACAGAAAATAGTTGTTGCTCCCAGTTGGTCATGATGAAGATCCCTCAACATCCTTCTTATCCAAACTGCCTGACATGTTGTTGTTGTTGCTGCAACATATTCAGCTTCTGCTATTGACAGTGACACTATTGGTTGCTTCTTGGAGGCCCATGGAATGGTTCCAAAACCAAAATGAAAAACATATCCTGATGTGCTCTTTCTGTTATCAACACTGCCTGCCCAATCACTGTCAGTGTAACCAACCAACCTGAAATCACTTGTTGCTATGTACAAAACGCCATACTCTTTTGTCCCATTGACATACCTTAAAATCCTTTTAGCTGCTTGCCAATGTGTCTCCTTGGGTGTCTCCATGAACCTTGACACCAAACTTACTACATATTGTTGGCTACTTGGGGCCTGATCCAGGTTTAGCAGTGAGTTTAGCCAAGCAAATCCCGGTACTACCGGCCCTTTCGGCAACAGTCCATGGTGCGCAGACTGAGGTCTCACCCGAGGTAGTATGAGAAGGTGTTGGAACTAGGTTTCCTCACCCTAGGGATGTCTTGATGAAGTTTGGGAAGTTCGTGAACGGACCCTGCATGCTGGCGCTGCTCCACGCAGCCGTCTGTCCTTCACGACTTGTGCAACTGCTTCCGCATAGCCTTGCAAAGGGTGTGAAGAGACGCTTTCTAGATCCTTTACCCTCACTGTGCCTTTATTATAGACCTTAATTTAATTATGTGGCCCCAATATTCTTTATTAATCATACAACATTCATAACCAGTGTGCACAATCATAAACTGTAAAGAGATGCATAAATATCACAGAAACAATAAACACATTGTATTTCAGAATCAACTTACCTTTTATTAATCTTCTGCTCAAGTACAATCCCAACTCCGCCTTGCACACTTAGCTGCAGAGGTCCATAGACATAGCTGTGGACTCTACCAGGCCTTTGCGCACACAGCCGCAGAGCCTCTCCTTACTACTACAACCTAAGACTCAGACTTATAGACTCATAACAAATTCCCTATTCAGAAACCCATAATACTTCACAAAGCTAAGATTTTTACTAAAAGCTGACTTTCCCCTTAGAGCCTCGCTCTACTTATACAATTCCATGGTTGTGGACCATTGGTAGGCTAACACACTCTACATTAAATTACAATATCTTAGGGTGGACAACCCTAGACTTTCGCGCTCTGCGCCTACATTTTGCGGGGTCTTTACATTACATTGACCAAAACTCTGGCTTTAAGCCCCAAAATTTGCTATGGGGGGGATCTGCTGCCCAATAGGCCACCAACACAATCATCATGACTCATCCCGAGTCACTCGGCAGGTGCGTTGATCTTCGCGCGAAGTCCATCCAGCAACTTCTGCGCTTCGCTTACATCTTCACCACACTCTTTTGCTATCTGATATACCAGTTGTGCACATATCTCCGATGCATCATTGTCAGGTGCAATTCCTTGCCTAAGTGTATATATGCCCTGCACCCGTGCCAGTTTTCCTTTGATCTTGGTAGTGACCGTGAATGCTTCCTTGAGACAAGGCTGGATGCGTGCTTTAAGAACTGCTTCTTTCTGATGCGCGACGTCCACCTGTTCCTTTAGAGCTTGGGCTTCCCTCATCTTGGCCAGTCACTGAGTAAGGGAAACCATCTGCGCGGTCCCCCAAACATTGTCATAGGCCTACTACAACTCTCACGCTGTTGTCTCTAAACGCTGTAGCATTGGGTATTCTTGCAGTGACGTGAGGGTGACGAGTGAGTAATCTAACAAGCCCGTGCAATCCTATATAGCACACTTTATTGCTTCCAACCCTGATTGAATGGCTTGGTGCCATTGCTCCCTGACCTTAAGGGGTGTAGATGGCTGTGCCTTCAACCGAAGCTACGGGATCTGCAGGTTGAGGTCCAGCTAGATCTTCGTTGCTTCCTCCTTTGCCTCGCGGCATCTGCTGGCCAATTTGTGGATCTGTATACCTAATGGTAAGTCTGCTGCAATCTCTAGCTAGGGGATGTGGCGACCTGCTTCCTCGATGATTTTCTCCAACTACTGAGTTTGTGCTACTACTTCATTGTGTTGGAGGGTCAGTTTCTTGTTTTTGATTCACTGTTCACTGAGCATCTGCACTGCACATCCTTCCCTAGCGTGGATCTTTCTCATTGCTCCATCCTACAGCTGGTATAATATCTCTCACGGGAGGAGAGCCAGCTTTACGACAAGTCCCTTGAGTCAGCCTACCGCGGTTTTGTCCCCCATGTTGTCCGCTATCATTGGGCCTTCCAGCAGTGTGACGGTATTAGCCATTTTGGCCCGCATCAACTGCTTTGTTGCTGATGTACCCGTAGCCCTCTAGACAGCTACCATTCCCTGCTCTGGGGGTCGTACATGAAGTTCCTAGAGTTGTGCCCTGAGTGCCCCCAACACATTCTGCTGCTCCGTCATTGCTTCCTGGAGCGCCTCCTTGGTGACCTGGCGAACTGTATTGTCGATGTCATACAGGTCACCCTCGGTTAGTGTAATGGGTTCCCCATCCAATTTGGAAGCCTTGGTCTTCTTCCTGGGCCCTATCCATTCTATATTGTGCAGCCACTTTAGCTGTGTGGATGATGTGTGTGGGTCTGTGCCTACCGCTGTGTCATTTGTCCCTTATCCTGTGGTCAGGCCTCTTTCTTCGTATGTCGTGTTTGCCTCAGATGCTAGAGCTATTGCTGCCTTTTATGTGGTGGCCTTCGCGGCCTCGTAGGAAGCTCGTACTTCTTCAATTAGCTGCTCGTTCCACTTCTATTGTGCTAGCAGCCTCGCGGAATCCTTCTGTTTTTGAATCGCGCGTCGCCAGATCTGGTGCGCACCATTCCAGTGGCCATGAGTCGATCACCGCGAAAATAATGTCATCAATTGCGATGAAGGGGAGCGTGGTCCATTTCTGCTCTTGATCCTTCCGCGCCCTGATATACACATTGTGCATATCTTATTTAAGGTTTGCAAAGCTCCTCAGATTGTCATATACTGTGGGGTATAGGCATGGTCGTTTGTTGATCCACATCCATATGCTCGCCTCCATTAGTATACAGAAGATCTTGATCTTGTGAATCTACATGGCATGCCTTGTCGCCCAGAGCGACGCGTATTTTGCTGCCTCAGGCAGGTCCTGGTCAAGGGGAGGAAATTGACTATCCTCAGGAAATTCTCCTCCAACCAACATGATGGATAAGAGCAACCACGCATAGTGGAAGGTCTTACCCTACTCCTAGGCCTCCCTGCAGTTCATCAGGAACTCCTCATAGAGGAACTGTGCCCAATTGAACCATACCCCTTTTGTGCATTGCTCGGTCAACGCGATGACTGTTGCTAATACCTCGTTGCCATGACATTTTCTCATCACTTTTCCTGCCAGCAACTGGGTAGCGACTCAGACCCATTTGTTTTGAATGCTATTAATAACATAACCCCTCTGTTTTTTCTCCAACTTATATTTCTTTTTCATGGCCTTTGAAATCACCAAGTCTCCACTTGTGCCAACTATTTCTGCGGGGTCCCTTCCCATACAAGGAAGCTGAGAAATCCTATGTATAAGCTCCGTCGTGATGGGAATGGGCTCCTCCAGCCACAAGTACCCATCGTGCACCAAAAAAAGTAGTTGCCTGATGACAAATATCATGATTGGTGCCTGATGAAAGTGTGGAATCCATAGGAGGTGGAGTAGCCCAGCCTCCTCCACCCTACGCAGCCATTTCCGTGGCTACAGTGCTATAAATACCCCCTCCTTGCTTTGTTTCATCAGTTGACTAGTTTCCAAATGAGGGAACTTTTCACTATTTGCGAGGTCCCAGTGTTCAAACTTCATCATGGGTACGCGGCCCACAGCTGAACCTTGAAACAAAATTCCCTAGGGGAGGAACGGGGTTTTGAGTGTGCTTTTAAGGGCATCCAAATCTTTAGGTACCTTTACTCTCCCTTTCTGCGAGAGGGACATACTTGGGCAGCTTTGTTGTGGTGCATACTAGCGAGATGTCTTCCTCCATTTCATCCTCTGGTTCAATCTGTTCTGTGAATGCCTGGACATCCTCCTCATCATCATCACTCTCAATGGTAACCGTTTTGCCCTTCTCTTCCATGGACAGCTTACCAAACCGTGGGTTGCATGGACACATATGGACCAGTCCTGCTCCCTGTGGATCTTTTTTAGTCCTTAGCATTCGGGGCGATTTTGGGATTTCCAGCGCATCCCCCACTGGTGACATAGGGCTCTGCACACCTCCCTTGGTTGTTGACATCATTTTGACCAGGGAATCATGTGTCTCCTTCATCAAAGCTTCAAACCACGGACTTGCTCTCACAACCTCCAAATTCGTAAGGGTCATACCTGCTTGATAACACAACAGCGGAATTCTAAAAACGCCAAGGGTTGTTCGGTGGATAGCCACTTGTGATTTATAGGCCCTTTTGAATTCAAATTCGATTGTTCCCTCCACATTCAGCTCATTAATGCGAGAATGGTGGTAGATCGTTTCAAATTGAGTTCTGACGCCATGTATCAATTGCCAACCGCCCGCTCCTTGTTGTCTTAACAGGGATATCTTATCATGAATAGTGACCCCAATGGTCACTTCCTAGTCTACTTGCGTGATAGCGTGGCCTCCCATGCTCGAGTGTGACCTTTGGGACAGACTGGCTCTACCCGCAGTCCTCTTATCACGCTGATCCCATACAGACTCTTTTATAGTCCCGTGCTTTCTTCCAGCTGCTTGGAGCATTGAGACTGTGCTTTCTACGGATAGTAAGGTGGTTACTCCACCTGCGCAAGGCTTCCCTGTACCTTCCATCCTAGTTCGCGGGTACCCCGCAATTACCCTGATGTCAGTCAGCACTTCGCTTTCTTCTTTACATGGCGCGCTCCCTCGATTCCTTTGTCTAGTGAGGTGTGGCCACAGCCATGGCAGCAAAACCCCATATCCTTCCAATGCGATAATGTGGCTGCCTACCCTTTGTTCTGTCGAACTTAGTTTCTCGGTGCGGCCTGCCTGTGTAATTTCGGTTTCTAGTTTGTTGATTTCTTTGTCCAAGATCCTGCTTTTCTTCCTTAGCCGTACTTGATCTTCTTCGAGTTCACGAATTTTCAAGTACCCTTGCCGAATGTCTTCCTGAATCTGAATATTTTTGGCCCCACGCGATGGCATAATACCTTCGTCTGGGTCCTTACGACTCATAATTATGTGAGAACTCCTTCCCCCAAACCTATGGCCTCGACTCTACCCATCATCTTTAGGATCATTTCCGCACTCAAATTCTTGTACATGGCCCTAGAGGCCCATCGAATTGCTGGTACACGCTGGTCCCAATTAGTCTATCTGGCCTAGTGAACCTTATTCAAGATCCCTCATAGCCTCTTGAATTCTTCTATGTGGAATTTTTGCAGTGCACGACACTTTTGCTGCTGCTGCAGCTGGTTCTAAGTGTTGATCCTTAGTCTGGGATGTGCTTGCACAACACACGTCTGCACCCATCGACACAGGTGGGCGCGCAGACTTCTCTGTCCCAGCTGCCTGATTCTTGTTCGGCGACGGGGGCTTCCAACCCGTACCTGCATCCTCCCTTTACCTACACGCCAACTTACCATGGTCTCTTGTCCTGTACTCCCTCCCTATACAGGTGTCGTGCACAGTATCCCTTCCAGCATAGCGTATTGTTGTTGTTCCGGTACTGCACTTTCAACCTTGTCCAGGAATTCCTCTACCACCATCACATCGTCATATGTTGGTGGTTCCCTTGCTTTTGTCATTACACGACAGAATGATCTAATCATCATGTTGCAATTTAGTGTCATTACCTCATGCAACCGGTTCTACCAGCGTTCTACTTCTTCATCTAAATCCAAAGTATAGGAATTGTCATGCTCCCACGAAATTCTCCCATCTGCAATCGGGTTCACTCAATCCTAGTCTTGCACCATTATTTGGTAAATGCAATCTAGCTCATCATCACTGTCATCGTTTCTCACAGGTTTAGTGTAGTGCGTTCCTTCGACTGGATCTAGCAGAACTACTACGTGTACGGACTTTTTTTTCGAATATCATCTTCCGCTTCTTCAGGTTGATGACGCCATTCATATTAGTGGCCTAGTCTATCCCTAGCAACGTCGGGATAAGGATTGTTGTCATTAACAATCTCTATTACTTCAAAGTCCATCTGCGTGCTCGTGCCTTCGATATCAATTGTTACCCCTTGCAACCTCCCTATGGAAAAAATCTTTTGTTGGTTTGCCATTCGTAATTGAATAGGAGACCACTATAACGCGGGCTTGCCCATGCATTCCCATGTCTATTTAGGTAACACATTCACGTCGGTCCCCAGGTCCAAATTACGTGATCCATTTCGTATTCTCCAATTTGCGTCGTCAACCTCATTTCCCTCCCGGTGTGTAATGCATGCTTCCCTAATTTCCAAACTACGCGAGGCTCCCCTAATCCTACACACCTAGTGATCAGCTCCTGTAGTCCTTCAACTGCCCTATTATCGCAGAACACCTTCATAGAAGGATCCATTCCTGGCTCTGATTGATCCTTACTACCTGAAGTAGAGGCCTCCGTAAAGCTCTTCTTAGCTTCCATAAATGTTTCCTTTGTGCATTCCAAATCGAACTTAGGTTCCTTTGCAAGAGCCTTGCAAACCAATGTATCTTCCTCGGGTTGCTTCCCCTTATCTTCCCCTTTGTTCGCACCACTCCTAAGCACTATATTTACACTTGGGTCTTTGTCGCAAGGTTCAGATCTCATCATTTGGATATTCTGAGTCGTAGGAGGTTGGAGTAATCCTTTCTCGCACATCTATGTGATTAACGTAGGAAAATCCACTAGTTCATGATCAAACTGAGCACAGTACGAACAAGATATTCTCGTTGGGTTAGAACAATCATGAGCGTAGTGTCCTAGTTCTCCGCAATTGTAGCAAATCAACTATTCGTGGCCCCTTCCTGGCCCCATTCCTCCTCGTCCTCGACCTCGGCCCTGAAATCTAGCGCGCGCCATCCCTGCGGCTGGGTCGAGGCCTTGTGTTTCTATCTGTATTTTATATGCTAGGGTTCGCTCCATAATCAACTCATAGCTACAATAGGTATGCTCATCGTGGCCCACCAACCTACAAAAATTACAAAACAATTGCTCCAGAGTCTGTGTATACTTCTGCAAGAGATGAAAATTATTCGTCACGTGCTTTCCCCCTATCTAACAGATCATGCACCATAGCACGGGTGCCGCACTTGGCCCTGCTTGTCCCTCTGGTCTCAATAGCATTGGCCCCCCTCCTGCCAAGTAGTTCGCGAATACTAGGCAGTGATCCTTATCATGGCCCTAGTCTTTGCCTTTAATACACCACACTTCCTTGCGTGCCTCTGGCCGCAGTGCCCTGTCTTACTTCAAGCTTTGCATTTCTAAGAAGAGATTATGTAGCTGCACATGGATTTGTTGAACTCCTAGCCCCGGATCCTGTATCGGTGTTTCATGCAACCTCATTGCCATTTCCAATGCTTCGGCCTGGGTCGAAAGCTTCTGTTGTGACATCGTTGTCCTCAGGTGTGGTGTCAAAGACACCACAAACCATGCGCGGTGTTGTGCATCTGTTAGCATCATATTAGCCTCGCAGATCATACTCTTCAGCTGTTGATCCAGATCCCATGGGGTCTAGCTTGGAAGCATTGCGATCTCTTTAAATCCGATGATTGACTATGTCTCTGATTTCGGCCGGCTAAATTCTCTATTTAGTGCATTCTAGATCTCGGCTATTCTTGCATTTGGGTGATCATTCGAGTGCTTGATATACCATGTCAACGCACGATCTTGCAGCGTGCTCACCAATGTGGCCTTCTTAATGTTGTCATCTGTGACCCCTTGTGCGTCCCACACTGCTCTTACTACGAACCAGAACTGATCCAGACCCTCATTTCCTACTCCTCTGAATATGGGTAACTTGATTGTGCTCGCCATGATGAATTGCGGTGTTGGCGGAGGTGGGGTGGGTGAAGATGTAGGTGAAGGAGGTGGTGCAGGGCATGGCATAAGTGGAGGTGGTAACTGTGGATTGCGCTGACTTATCAAACTAACCGCACTTCTCGGAGAGACCCGAGCAAGCTCTTCCTCTCTCTCTCGTGAAGGTGAAATCAAGGGACTGTTTCCTAATTGCCCACTACCTTTGTAGTTTCTCTTGCTCCACATTGTTCCAAACATTAATTTATTCACATCACCCATTTTTCACATAACAACATCTTAATCCAGGTATTCTGGGATTTAATTTACCTACCTTGCAGACCTTTGACAAAAAGTTGCTCTGCTTCATTGTAGCTTACGGTCATGTCTATTATAAACTTAGTGATAAATGCCCCTATTATCTGGTCGAGCCAATGTTGCACAGCTCACACAATCTTATCTTCTAATTTCGCTAGTCTGTGCACTAATTCCGGAGTCCACACTATCAGTTGATCGAGCTTGTACCTTCCTTGGCTGTTAGCTAACCTCGCAATCCACTCATACAATTCAGTAGAGAAAGAAGCAAAGAAGATCTCGTGGATTTCCGTATATGTGTAGTGATCCAGCCACCTCTTCTTGGATATCTGTGGAGTTCTGGTTTTCTGTGTCACGAACTCGTGAAGCTTCTTTTCCAACCACTCTTCAATTTCCTCCTTTGTAGGGTTCCAATGACACGATATCAGACATCCCTTAGGTAGATCCCGGTCCTGGCAATGGAACCATTTGTTGGATACTTGGGCCATGACCCAAGTTCAATAGTGAGTTTAGCCAAGGAAATCTTGGTACTACCAGCCCTTTCGGCAACAGTCCATGGTGCACGGCATGAGGTGTCACCTGAGGTAGTATGGGAGGGTGCTGGAACATGGTTTCCACACCCTAGGGATGTCTTGATGAAGTTTGGGAAGTTCGCGAACCGACCCTGCACATTGACGCTGCTCCGCACAACCATCTATCCTTCGTGAGTTGTCTAACTGCTTCCGCTTAGCCCTATAAAGGGCGTGAAGAGATGTTGTCTAGATCATTTATCCTTACTGCGCCTTTATTATAGATCTTAATTTAATTATGTGGGCCCGATATTCTTTATTAATCATATAACATTCATAACTAGTGTGCACAATCATAAACTGTAAATAGATGCATAAATATCACAGAAGCAATAAACACATACTATTCTAGAATCAACTTATCTTTTATTAATCTTCTACTCAAGTACAATCCCAACTCCTCCCTACGCACTTAGCTGCAGGGGTCTGCTTACGCAACTGTGGACTCTACCAGGCCTCTGTGCACACAGCTGCAGAGCTTCTCCCTACTATTACAACCTAGGACTTGGACTTACAGGCTCAGAATGAATTCCCTATTTAGAAACCCATAATACTTCTCAAAGATAAGATTTTTACTAAAAACTGACGTTCCCCTTAGAGCCTCGCTCTACTTATACAATCCCATGGTCCGCGGACCATGGGTAGGCCGACACACTCAACATTAAATGACATTATCTTAGGGCAAACAACCCTAGACTTTCACACTCTGTGCTCGCATTTTGTGGGGTCTTTACATTACATTGACCAAAACTCAGGCTTTAAGCCCCAAAACTTGCTATGGGGGGATCTGTTACCCAACACATACATTATATCCAGCCTAGTGGCAGTCAAATACATCAAACTGCCTATCATGCTTTTGTATAATGTCGGATTGACATTGCTACTGCAATCTTCTTTGCTTAACTTCAACCCTATGACAGTTGGAGTTGGTGCGGGCTTGTTGTTCAGCATTTTAAACATCTTCAAATGTCTGCCACATACTTCACTTGTGAGATAAAAATTCCATTTTCTATTTGCTTCACTTCTATGCCCAAAAAATATCTTAAGAATCCCAAGTTAGTCATTTCAAATTCACTCTTCATGACTTGTTTGAAATCAACGATGAGTAAATCATCACTACCTGTAAAAATCAAGTCATCTACATATAAGATGACAATGATAATCTTACCTTTGCTTTCTTTGATGTAGAGAGTAGGCTCACCATCACATTTGTCAAAACCATTGTCCAGTAGGTAAGCTTCTATCCTACTATACCATGTACATTGTGCTTGCTTCAACCCATAAAGAGATTTCCTCAACTGATACACTTTGTCTTCTTGGCCTTCTACCTCATAATGAGGCGGTTGCGCAACATACACTTCCTCTTTTAGCACTCCATTCAAGAATGTTGATTTTACGTCCATTTGATACACTTTCCATTTGTGTTGTGTGGCAATCACCACAACTATGTGCACTTTCTCCATGCACGTAACTAGCGTGATCCCTTCCATGATGCTGCTTGTATCCTTTGACAACTAGCCTTGCTTTGTGTCTTTCAATCTTTCCCTCAATTTTTCTTTTGGTCTTGTAGACCCACTTCACTTCAATGACATGTTTTCCTTTCGGAAGGCTCACTAACTTCCATGTGTCATTCCTTTATATTGCTTCTATTTCTTCCTCCATTGCCACATCCCACTTTTCTTCTTTGACTGCATCTTCAAAATGGATTGGGTCCTCTACATGAAAAAATAATCCAAATAAGGAATTGAGACCAGCGCTTCTATCAACTTCATCTTGCTCATAAATTTAATTTAAATTTCTTAATCTTGGTCAAGATCTTGTGCTTGTTGAAGAAGGGCTTGACATGTCACTTGGTGTTGTTCTTTGCGGTGTGCTTGGAGAAACAGTTGCTTGGCTGCGCGAAACTATCCTATTATTTTTTGATGGCATTGCTTGTTGCCTGATTTGTTGCACTTGAATAGGAGTAGAGGGAGTCAATGTTGAGGAATTACTTGTTGCTATTAATTCCTCTTGGTCCTCATGTGGTATGCATGCTTTGACATTGACTGTCTTTTCTAAACTTCCATCCCATGCTTCCTCTTCTATGAACTACACATCTCTGCTGATTATGACCTTCTTGGTTAATGGATTGTAGAGTTTGTATGCCTTGGATTCATCACTGTATCCAACAAATATGCATTTCTCCCCCTTGCTTTCCAACTTCTGTCTCAACTCATCCGGGACATGTGCATACACCACGCATCCAAAAAGTCTCATGTGAATGACACTATGTTTTGTTCCACTCCATGCCTCTTCAGGAACTATATTATGGACAATATTGCTTGGAAATCCTTTCAAGATATATGCTGCACAAGCGATAGCTTCACCCCAATAGTAATTTGGAAAATGCTTTGCCTTCAACATACTCCTTTCCATCTCCATAATGGCCCTATTCTTCCTTTCTGCTACACCATTTTGCTGAGGTGTATACCTTGTTGTAAATTGCTTGTGAATTCCACGCTCCCTGCAAAAATGAAGGAAATCATTTGATATGTATTCTCCACCTCTGTCAGTCATGAGGACTTTGATGTAGTGTCCGCTTTGCTTCTCAACAAGAGCTTTGTATTGGAGAAAGCTCTCAAAAACTTCACTTTTCTGTTTTAGGAGATAGACCCATGTCTTCCTTGTGTACTTATCTATGAAGGTCAATACATAGTGGTTGCCACCAATTGATGGTGTTTGCATTGATCCACATAAATCTGAGTGGACAATCTCCAAAGGTGCCTTTGTCCTTACTGACTTTCCTGCTACAAATGTCTCTCTATGTTGCTTCCCCAAGATACATCCTTCACATATCTATGAGTGATAAACCCTTCACCATGCATTTTCTATGCAAAAAATTCAAATCTCCAAAGTTGAGATGTCCAAATCTCAAATGCCATAACCAAGTTTCATCTTTTACCTCTGCTTGAATGTTTACTTGTGTGACATTTGCCTCTTTTCTTCCATCTTCTTGTGAGTTCATTCAGAGTTGTGCTTGTGCACCTTCTTTCTACAAATCTGATTTTAATTTTAAGGGAAACATTCTATTGTTTGTCATATGAACCTTTGCAATCAGCGACCTGCTTGGAGGCCTATCCAAAATTGTGCATACATCATTCTTGAAAAAGACATTGTAGCCCTTTTGCATGAGCTGTCCAATGCTTATGAGGTTATGTTTTAGACTGGGGAAAAAGTAAACATTTGAGATGTACTTCTTCTCCCCCTTCTTTGTTAGGATATTAACTCTTCCTTTTCCCATGACAGAGACTTTGCTATCAATCCCTAATGTCACTTCAGATTTCACACTCTCATGTAGATTAGAAAATATTTCTATGTTTCCTAACATGTGATTGCTACAGCCTAAATATAGATACCATATATCACTCTGTTTTTCTTATGGTACATGATAAGCTAAAAAAATTCTATCATGGTTCTAATTTTCTCTTGTGAAATTTATACTTGGTTTGTTACTAATGTCATATTGCTTCTTTCTACATTCATTTGCATAATGACCATACTTCTTACAGTAATGACATTGGACTTGAGATTTATCATACCTCTAACCTTGTGCTTGATTTTGGCTTGGGCCTTGACTCGTATTTTGATTGCTTCCCCTTCCCCTTCCTCTGTGTGGGCTTCTTCCTCTTCCTCTAACATATGATCTTCCTCTGCCTCAACCTTGACCAAATGATACATGTGTCTTGAGGACATGCTCCAATGAGGAGCTTGTTGCTCTATTCAATATATGTTCATGATAAATCAGTGATGCATTAAGCTCATCCACTGAGAACTGTGAGAGATCCTTTGTCTCTTCTATGGCCACAACAATGGCATCAAACCTTGCTACAAAACTTCTGAAAACTTTCTCAACTATTCTTCTTTTCTCAAGTGTCTCACCATGAGACCTGATTTGAGTAACCAGCCCACTTACATGTGTAAAAAATGAGTCTACATTCTTAGACTCTTTCATACAAAGTGTTTTAAAATCTCTCTTCAACATTGGCATCTTTGTTGTCTTAACTTTTCCCATGCCTTATTAGGATGTCTGGAGGGTGTCCCATGCTTGCTTAGATTTCGTTGCTGCTGCAACCCTTGGGAAAATACTTTCATGAACTTCTTGGAAAATATAAAATAGGGTTTTTGAATCCTTCTTCATGTTGTCCCTTAACAAATCTCTTTCTTGTTGAGATAAGGCATTGTATGTTGCTGCATCTTCTAGTTCTTGAAAACCATTCTCCACCAAATCCCAAATGCCTTGAGAAGAAAACAGGACCTTCATTGTAATAGCCCAATAATCATAATTGTTTCCATTAAATTGGGGTATTTGAGGATTAGTCAAGATTGTGCTTGATATTGCCATTTCTGAGCTGGTAAATATGCTCTCAAAACAATTTGCCCTCATAACAATTCTTACTGCTAGTAAAAACAGTTGTTTTTACACTAAAAATATTTAACCCGCTCTGATACCATGTTAGAAAAATTGACAGAATTTACATGGAGAGGCACAGGGCTATGACTTTCGCGAAACTTCTTTTGCATAGCTCAACTTCGCGCACCGTGGAGGTAATTTCACGCAGCTTTATGAATCTTCGTGAAGCTATATAGAGACTTAAGAAAAATATTCACTCACGACAAAAATAGAACAAATTAGGTTTGGAGAAACGCACTAAAAACTTAGTATTGAATTCTAAAACATGAAAATACATTTACATGAGACTGTGGCTCATTGACCAAGTAAAACAAAGGTTTTATAGTGATTTACACTTACACAGAATAACGCATAGTAAAACACGGTAACTGTTGTTTTCATGCGCCCACCAAAATTTGCGCCATCATTTTCTCCTCAGAGAGCCTCACTATTTTTCTCCAACTCTCTTACACTCTCCTCTATGCAAAAATGGCTTTCACATTCATATTTATCTCAACATATGATTTTACATTTAATTCATGGTAGAGCAAAATAATTAATATGATGCTGGTTTTGAGTGTGATCAGGAGTGTGGGCAATAGTCGGTGAATGAATGCTTGCCCATATCTATTTAGAAAAGTACATTAAATGCTTTAAATTCCTTGTTGTGTTTCAAAATGGTTCGCGCTTGGCTCTAGTCCTTCCATCTTTAAACAAAGACTCAACTTGAAAAATAATTCTGACAAGTATTGCTTATGTCAAAGTGTTTATTGCGGTGGTTGGGATTATTATTTCCTACAAACATTAGGAACTATTAAAGATTAGAAGAGCTATCTAGTACTTAAGCCTTAGTATCTTTGAATTTGTTGGATGTATCTAAATGTAAGAACTTGAAGGGATAAAGATATTGGCCCAATTAACAAAGCTCCAAAGACTTGATATTATTGATTGTTCTAACTTAGTGGAACTTCCAGGTGTTGAACATTTAATGTCATTTAAATGGATTGATGCGTCAGGATGTCGTAAACTGCAGTGGAGTGACAATGTTGTGAAGCAGCTCCGCCAAAAATTGGCACACTTCAAGATATGAATTGCAAAGTATGAAGTTGTATATTTAAAATTTTTAATTTTATGAGGAGAAGTTGAAGGGTGAGGATTGTATTATTTTTATATTTTATGAGGAGAAGTTGAAGGATGAGGTTTGTATTATTTTGAAGGAATATGATTTTTCCATTCTATATGTGTGTGGGGGGATTTTTTTTTTTTTTAATAATAGATTTATTTATATATAATTGAATTTATTTTGGATTATAAAAAGAATAAAATATATATTTTTTTATTCCAATTAAATTTATTTTAATGTGAGTATCAATTTTATTATAATAAAAAACAAAAAAAAAAATATTTATAATAACATTTTTCAGAAAAAACCACATAAGAGATATTGTCGTCGATGTGTTTCAAACCAACCAGTGTGGTTCGTCTTCAGGACAAGATGAGGAATCAGATCCAGACATTTACATAAATAGATGTAGAGAGCTGTTGACTAGCCGTTAGGGATAACAACTAGTTTGACTAAGGGTAGGAAATAGAAAGGGTTTTGACCAAAAAAAGTTAAGGGAAAAGAAATTAAAAATAATTGGAAAAAATAATGATGTAAAAAGTTATAATTTAGAAAAAATAAAATAACCCCTTATAACTAAATTAATCATTAAATAATTTTAAGAGTCATACTATTAATAAATGATATTCTAAAAAGTATTAATATTTTAATCATATTCATATAATTATTAAATAATCCTAGATAGTCTTAAACTAAATAATAGGAGGATTAACATTATAAAATTATATAATATAATCATATTGAATAGGGTAAAAAAATATATATTATAATGCTAGGAAATATAAATTTATGATTATAATTCCAACATATTCTTAACGAGTTAAGAAAATAATGTGTTTATCTTTAATAAATTGAAAACAATAAAATAAATTAAAAATAAAGAGGATTGAAGAGTTATTTAAAAAAATTATAGCGTGATGATTGTAATAGAACATCTATAATAATGTGCAAATGACATTATAAATTTTATTATAGGGGATGTTAAGTCATGGCTCAATTATTAGAGGATAAAGGAGGAGATCATCTTGGATAATAAAGATGATATTAAAAACACACTTCCAAATTTAAGATGTGGGACTATAAGGAGTTAGAAGGGAAAAGGAAGATAAAATATTATAAGGAGGTGATCAACCCCTCTCTTGCTAACCAGAATTATCTTTCTGTCTTGACCAATGCTAAGAAGAAAATGAACATTGTAAAGATAAGAACTAACTCTCATGATCTCCAAAGTGAAATCAAGCTTTGACCTATTCCCAAAAACAACTTGGGACAAAATAATTTGTCGCCTTCGCAATACTAAGAGAGTTGAAGATGAAAAAGACTTTCTATTGGTTTGCCTGAGCCTTAATCAAATTAGTTCTTTGTAAAACATTTTCCACACTACCAACCTTCCTGGCTTGTTAAGTCACGAAAAGTATAGTGATCTCGGAAAGCTCATCTCCCTTCTTTTTGATCATATCACTAATTTTCTTAAAGTTTGACATACCATATTGGTCTTCGTGGACATTAACCATCATTATAATTATAGTAAGAATACATAGATTTAAATTAAATTATAAAAATAATATTATAATAAAATATGATTTATATTTTTGGAAAAAAATAACATAATAAATTAAATATAATTTAATATCAATTTATTCTTAATAAATTTAAAATCAAAATAAATAAATAAATAAAAGCTGAAAAGTATGTTTCTAAAAAAATACTATAATTATACTAATATGTTAATAACAATATTTAATAAAAATATCAACAAATAATTATGAAGTATAAAAGTAGCAAATGCTTCTCATCATAATTCAATCAGAGAAATAGCTACAATGCAACGAATCTTAATTTTGTTTTGAAACTCAATATGAGAAAATAATATTATTGTTACTAGTCTTATTAATTATCATAAATTATTATTAACCATTATTTTAGATTATTGATAAATTTAGAAATTTATTTAAAAGAAAGTGTTATTATTATTATAAATTATATTATAAAAAAATAAAAAAATTATTATGAGAAAATTATTAATTATTAAGAAGAAAAAAAATTATATATATATATATATATATATATATATATATATATATAACTAAGAAATTTCACCTTTTCTTTTTATTATTAGTATTAATCCATCGTCAAAAATAACTTTTATATGATTAAAAATTAAAATAAACTTAATTTATTAATTAAAAAATCTTAAATATTTGGATAATATTAATTATTAAGCAGCCGACCTTCATTTTTCCCTTTAATCAAATCAGCCGACCTTCTTTTCCTTCAAACTACTTACCTCATTACTATTTATATCTCACTTTTGAGCTCTTCTACTATCATCATTCAATAATAGTCCTGATGATGGATCCCTGTTGGGATTTGAAACGTTGACAATAAATGGTTTTTACTGTGGGTTCTCCGGTTTCTAAGTTAGAAGATATTAACCACAGAAGTCTTAAATCCAAAATATAACTATGCTACAATTTGTTCAACCAATTATAGAATTTGAAAACTTGATAGAAGACTAAGAAAATGTAAAAAATTACCTTGTAGAAACAAACATGCACTGCCTAAAAATGTTTGCATCGACTTCTTGCCCCTAAAAGCATGGAAAAAGAAACATAGCATATGGATCAAAAACATGAAGCACTAAATATAATTTATAATGTCTCCTGCTTGCAAAATTCTTACCAAGTCTAAAATTGGTAGAACAAAGGTATTCACACAACTAAAGTTTTCCTTTTGGACTTAACCTTTAAAGCATGCATTTATATAAGTTTTTTGGCATGAGGGGAAAGTTCCAACAGCTAACATATTCAATTCACATCTCGCTCATCTATCACCCATGATAATAACCCGAGGAAGAAGCTTTCTAAAACCCTCATGACACAACATAAAAATTTCCATTTTGTATCATAAGACCATCCTATCTCTCACTTCTCATTAATTATGCCCTTATCTTTTACTGCTAATGTGTAAATCATTACATGCGCTCCCACAATGGGACATTAACCTTTCTATTAAATGACATTGAAATCCACGCCTTGTGGCTTCTATTATTCTATGGAATACGACAATTTTAAATGATTCTTTATGAGTTCGTCTCAGGGAATGACTATCACAACGATGTTGTATGAAAAGTTTCCCACCTACAAAAATTTTACCAAGTCTAAAATTGTTGGAACAAAGGCATCTGTGTAGCTAAATTCTGCCTTTTGGTCTTAACCTTTAAAAAGCATGCCTTTACATAAGACTTGTGGCACGACGAAAAAGTTTCCAGTAGCTAACATACAAAACTCCTACCTTTGTAATCACAATAGGTAGTGTGAAAGTAGTTGATAGCGTTGATAAGGAAACCATGAACGGAAAATTGCGAAAAAACAATTTCACAAATTAGTACATGTGTCAAAGAAATGTTGTAGGCAATGGATGTGTGTGTAAGAAATGCGCAGAGGCAAGAATGGAGTTGACCATGCAGAAGAGGAAGTGTTGTGAGGGACAAGGACATACAAAGGTTAGAGATGTGTAGGGTTAAAGAGTGTGTGGAAGGAAATAATCTATGAAACTAAAGTCTATGTATAGGGTTAAAGAGTGTGTGGAAGGAAATAATCTATGAAACTAAAGTCTATGTAGAATAGAACTATGTGTGGAGGTAGAAGGGTAAATATCATTTGACTCCTTCCACAATATTGCAGAATTATGAAGAAGTCAAAATATTTTATGTTTTACTTTGATGCATGCAAGACAAACATAGAAGTGAAAGTAATAAATTATCTTTAAATTCACATAAGTTATTTAATTAGAAATTAATTAAATTTTTTATATTTCAATTAGAAATATTTCCAATGGTATTTATATAAAAATTAAGTGTAAAGTTAGTAATAATAGTTAATGTCTATAAATCTATGTTATAAGTCTCACTGCTTCAAAAATATTACTAACTCTAAAATTGGTGGAAGTAAGGTATCTGTGGAATAAGGCACATGCAAAGGTAAGGCATGTGCAGAGGTAGAAGGGCAAGTTCCATTGCTCTACATAAGGTGCAACCAAATTCAAAATATTTTATTTATAATCATGTTGACAAAGAGACCCAACTATTTAGACTTCGGTGTAAATGTTAAACAATGAAGTTGTTATGAATAAATTAAGAAGAGGTAATAAATGAATTAAGCAAAGTCTTTCAGTATAAATCACATAAGAGAATTTTTTGGCCGACATGTTTCGAACCAACAAGTGTGGTTCATCATCTAGTCCCGATGATGAACCACACTTGTTGGTTTGAAACATGTCAGCCAAAATATTCTCTTATGTGATCTCTACCGAAAGACTTTGCTTAATTCATTATGGATCACAGAAGCTTGAATACAAGTAATAAATGGTCTATTTATCTTCTTTGAAATTTGACCCAATTATTTAATGCACATATGAATTGATAAAATAATGCAACTATTAAAATAAAGTAGAGAATTAAAAGAAATATATGTTACCAACTATGCATATGCTACAATTTATACAAGGAGATCACCTTTGCACTACCTTTCAACAATTATGCTTAAAATAATTATAACAAGAAAAAGTAAATTTTTGGTCCATTCTCTAGGCATTAATACAATTAGACACAATAACCAACAGGGCCACAATTGCAAGAACTCAATCAAGATTTAAAATCAATACTTTACATCGAATAAAAACTTGAGACCTAAAACTCCTGTTGAATATTTATATTCATAATGATCAACAACAGAACATTAGATATAATATAAAGGCTAAGAGCAGGTTTTTGAAAAATCATGGTTAGTTAATACTTCTACCATAGGATTTAGAGCCATACAAGAATTTATACAAAATGTCATCTCAAATTTATTCGCAACATTCGTGAGCAAACTAAAAATTTACAAGGTAGAAAGTACTGTACTACAACAGAGCAATCAAACAACAAAAAAATAGACCATGCTTCCTAGCAAAGCACTATAACTAGAGTTGAATATAGTCCTCAAAGCCCATGATTTATGGCGGTCAATGCTTTTATCACGGAGGTTGCTGAGATATAGCATTCAGAATTTTTTTCCAACTCAGTCTACTAGCTCACCCACAATGTCGTTCTCACATGTTCCTGCCTCATCTATCAACCACTTGATTTCAGAAAATAATTGCAAAGAAAAAGTCCTAAAACCTAGTTTCAAATACTTCATGATGCCCAAGATCAAAGTAAATGATGAGCTTGGTTTATTCTTTGTTAAGTTTCATTATTACGTGCACAATGTAAATGAACTTATGTTTGGATATTAAAGCATGTCAAATATTTTTTTATGTCGACAATGATATTATCCATTGAAATTATAAAGGTTTCATTTATTGAGAATCCACGTAACAAGAAAGCATTCTTTGAAATGTTTAGTTTGTATTCTGCAAAGGATATTTGCATAAGTTTTGAGAAGAACTGTTCAAGAAGATCCCTTGGAACGGTGTAGTTTAGCTTGCTACTTACATCCATGATTGTACACTACAAATTGTGTTCATAAGAAAATAATGTTTTGCAACCACAGTTTGTGCATTAAAATATGTTATCCAGTGGACACTCCATTTTTCTAATAATTTAAGTTACACTCAATGTAGGGTGGGAAAAGCATATAAGCTCGGTTGAGTATTCTAATAATCTACAAGAGTTTTTTTGTTGATAGACATACATTTTTGTTAAAATTATGGTGGCTATAGAATGTAAGAAACAAATAGGGGAAGGATCAAATAATTGAAAAAAAAAACAATAGAAGAAAACATATAAAAGGTTAAGATACAATATAAAGCTTGCCTGGAATTTTTTTTGTTGCAAGAGTTTGTCAATAAGATTTTGGTGATTCATTATTAAGTGGTTCAAAGAAACTTTATAGACATGTACATATGCTATGTGATCCTTTTTATCCACTTCGAACCATGTTTTTGAATAGAAACACGATTATATTTTGGCTTGCTCTATTTTCACACAATCCAATAATTTTTTTAATGTTGTTCACTTGAATGCACTTGGTAAAAATTGAAGTGAAAAATTCAATTGGTTGTAACAAAGAGAGCATGAAAATATGAATTATTTTAGAAAGTCTAAACATAAAA
Source organism: Pinus tabuliformis (assembly GCA_031772625.1). Classification (NCBI taxonomy): domain Eukaryota; kingdom Viridiplantae; phylum Streptophyta; class Pinopsida; order Pinales; family Pinaceae; genus Pinus; species Pinus tabuliformis. The sequence continues at coordinate 533,061,435 of CM062810.1, read as the reverse complement.
GAGAAGAAGGGAAGAATAAACAGCACAAAACTAAAGGAAAACAACACACAAATACTCTAGATAATACCATGGCATTGTCATTGCTTGTTTCACCATCTTTGTCATATATTTCATATTGATGATTATTTTGTTGGCATCCTATAATAGGTGTTGCAAAGCTTCCAATTGAATAATTTGTATTCGCTTCTAAAAGTGAACATTTGTAGTATCTGGAGTAAGTCAACTTTCAAAATAAAGCATTGGTATTATATTAGCAACGGGGGTTGGAGTCAATGAGATGAAGTGAATAGCGTCACCCCTTTCATATTTGTGTTTTTTATGACATTGAATGCCAATGTATGAGCACTTCTCCCAACAAAGAAATAGGACAAGAATTGAAAAATTAACTTATCACTTATGTTGACAATTATTATATGTTCTCCATGTATGTTAACAAGATTAGTGTGTATGACTTGAGCCTTTAGTGGTGAGCAAGATATTGCGATAGAAACAAGGTTATATAACACCAAGATATCTCCTTCAAAAATATTTTTTGAGTTTCCCATGTAAATTCCAATTGTGGACAATGCGATTGTGTTTTCTTTTTTTTGGTTATGAAAAGAAAAATAATTTCTCTTAGTGTTTTGTATATTTTTTATTTTTCAGAAACACTAAAATAGAAAAATAAATGCAAAAAATATTTAATTTAAAAATGCAAAGATTGTCCTTTGTTCTTGATTGTGGAAGAAGAAAGAGCGAACTATTTATCCATATGCCTAGTTTCATTGACACCCATTCCATTGTTTTCTTTGCAAGCTGACACTTTTCTCTTTGTTACACTTGTATAAACACAATCATGAAGAAAATATATTTCTAATGTCCCCAACCGCTTAAGAGACATAAGATAGGGTTTCAATAGCCTAATAAAGTTCTCCTAGGCTAAGGCAGGGGGGCTTTTAATAAGGAAACATGATTCACCTAGGAAACATATTATAAATACTTAATGAGTAAAAAAGGGGACATATACTAGGCTAATGACAAGTCATTTTCATTTTATAAGTCAAAAGGTTCCTAACGTGACTTTATGAAAATTAAAAGGGTAAAATGACAACAAAAGTGGCCACTAAATTATACAAGGTGAAATGTGAGGAATCTCTCCTCATTCTATCACTTGGATTTGAGAAAAGAAGCTCTCATAGAGTTTTTGGAGACAAGCTTAGGGTTTGAGAAACCCTAGCCACGATTGCTAGCTGTGTTGTTAAAACTATACACCCTAGTTGTTTCAAAGAGTGGTATCACTCAGATTTCACCATTGCGCTATCAAGGAGAAGAATATTTACAGAAGATGATGGAGTTAAAAGGTGCTATTGGTTTATTTTATCTTTTGTAATTTGTTTTACTACTTATCTATTTTCACGGAGCATTTCCTGGAGTTGGAAAGCCAAAGAGAAGCCAAAGTTCTGAGGATGAATGTTACCAAGATTGAGCAAACTTGTGGGTCAAATTTTTTAGTTGAACAACATTCAAGTTTTCTTATATCTCATAGGATGATTTCACTATAGCGTGTGGCTTATTTTGTTGGCTATGGGTCGATTTGTTCACTATGATAAAAGGACGGGTTATCATGTCTTGTTGTTGGCTAAGCATACCATAACAGAGGTTGATTTATCATTCCTTGTTGACCATGCTATTACTCTCTATTTCTTTCATTTTAAGGTTGAGTCACCACTGCTAATAGAGGTCAAAATTATCCTCTTTGCTAGCTTTCATATGGTTCCATTGTCATTTATTTTATGAGGACAAGTTTTCTGTGTGCAGTTGTTCATTATGTTTGTACCTACGTTGAATATTAATGAATGTTTTGTTCATTTTGGGAGGTGTGCCTATATTGTTAGCTTGCTAAAGTAAACTCTAGGTTCTCAACTTATTTTTGTACTATACATTCATCTTTACAAGTACAAAAATGAAAGTATTTGGTGTTGGTGTCCATGAGTTGTTTCTAGTGGTTAAATCTATTATTATTGGCTGGTGTATTGCATATAATGATGGTATCACTCTTTGATATATATATATATTTGTTGAGAAGTGCTTGAATACCTTTCCTTAACACTACACATCTCTTTTTGGTATGAAGCTTATTAGAAATACACCTGCAATATTTCACCATTAAACTATTTGAGAAAATATTTCATTGAGAAAACTCCATAAACTCACAAAATACAGTGATAATTTTGGGCCAATTCCAAGAGGGAATATTATAGTGGCATCAAATCATGTTCTTGGATAGTTGTGTTGTCTAAGGGTAAACCATTAGTGATTTCATGACTTTAGAATAAAATCATTTTAGTGGGTTGACCTATAGAAGGTGCTTTCAAGTTAGAGTGCCCACTCCCATTTTGGAAGAGGAGAAATCTCTCGAGAAGAGGAGAGAGAAAGAAGAAACACATAGAAAGGGGAAAGGAACAAAAGAGACACCTGAAAAAGAAGAGCCAGACATGGAGGATAGGGAGACTCAAGAATTCAACAACTTTCTTAGTACATTGAATGATTTGGCTAAAGCTCAAAAGGAGATGGTGGATTCGATGACTAGGATAGCAAACAAAGGGACTTCCATCAAGAAGGAACCTATTAATGAAGAAGGGTATAACAGTGTAGAGGCCAACCAAGTATGTAATACCATACATATCCATTCAAACTTATACAATAAAGCACCTAGGATCAACATGCCTCAGTTCATACATGAGACAGTAGAGGACCAGACAGAGAAGAAAAGTCAAGGGATCCCTTACGCAGATTACTTGGTGTAAAGGTAATTGATACATGAGTTCCAAGTTGTTATGAGCTTCATTGACTTTTGTCACCTCCAATTAAAAAGAATGCCTAAGGCAGCTTAGAGGGTTTTGAGGTAGAATCAAGAGCTACATAAAACATTGGGTAAGGTGACCATTCCATGTTTTGATGGGTCATCCAAGTGCTGAGTGTTGGAATTGAACTAGGTTCGGTCTTCATAATTGTACTTATATAAATATGTATTTCTATATAAAAACAAAAGAAGAAAATTATTATTATTTTCTAGCATGTTCTTCATGTGTTTTTTTTTGTTAAAATAAAATGTAAAAGGGCATGCTACCTTGTAAAAGAAGAAAAATTCAATTTTTTTAAGTGCCAATAGTCCCTCCAATTTGTCAAGTTGGTCCTCCTAACCATAAACTCATCTCTACTATTTGAGGAACCTTTTTGGATGAAGGAACAACTATATATTAGCACCTTTCCTCCATCATTCAACATACAATTCATGTCTCTTCTATGAAAAGTGAATTTGGGTCTCTTCTGTGGAAAGATAATCTGGGTCTCTTATGTGGAAAGAAAATTTGGGTCTCTGGCATGGAATCTGAGGCACATAAAGTGATTTTTCTATTGCACCTCGTATGTATCTGAATGCGAGTTACAAGAGACATATCATCTCTGTGATGAAAGCTACAAGAAGACACCAATATTTGTGTGATGTGAGCTACAATATATGTGTGATATGAACTATAGGAAGACACCAATTTCTGTGTGATGTGAGCTACTATCTTTGTGTAGTGCGAGCTATAAGAAGGCCATCACTTTTGTAAAATATGAGCTACCTATCTCTGCGAGATGAGGCATCTAAAGCTCAGAAAAAGAACATATTGGTTAACTATATTGTGGACAGAACATGGACGAGTTTGGATAGTTGACTTGACACATGGATAACTAGTTAGTTTGACTTGGATTTATCTTGTTGACAAAAAATATATAAGGAAAGAATTGATGGGTTTTTCCCTGGCCTCTAGCCTAATTTCTCATGTTCCTTGCCTTTTTTGCATTGTATTTGTATAATATCTTAATGACCTAATGAATGAAGTAATTGCTAAATGGAAAAAAAATTATATAAACTATCACAAGTAATTATCATGATGAGAAATTCAAAATTTCAATTGAATTTCCAATATGGTATCAAAGCTAGGCTCAACGAAGTTGAAGAAAAATGAATTATTAAGAGGAATCTAGCAAGGTGAATCAATTTCTCTTAAGAAACAAAAGCATGAGTAAGTCCAAGAAGAAGATGAGGTTTTGATCTAGGAAGCCAAGTTTTAGCGTTTGAACAAGTCTGAGTTTCTCCACTAGATGGATGTAAGGGTCACAAGTCTATTGCAATAGGTTAAAGCTCCTATTTTTCCAAGGTAGGATGTCTTAAGGCCTATTTTCATGGATATAAGAGGCCCTAGAAATCTAATGTGAAAACATAAGTAAATAAGAAGGATGTCACAATAGCAGATGAATGGCATAAGGCGTTATTTTTAAGTCATCCAGTAAAGGAAGATTCTATATAGGTGTGTTATTGATCAATTTTTGTCTCCAGTATGTTAGAGATCCATATAGCCCAAATTGATCAAAAACACCAAAACTATGTTGAACAACAACATGACCGTGCCTCTCCTGAAAATCAAATTTAAAGACAAATGAACAAGTTTGAAGTGAATCTCTGTGATTTTTATGACATGGTCTGAATCTATGACACTACATGGTTATTATCTCTACAATTGACATTCAAATTTTCTGTATAGAAGTATTTTTTTCATTTCTATGGTCTGACTGAATATGGAGCAAACCCATATACACATCCAAGCCTATTCTCTTGATGGAAATCTCAGTGAGAATATTTAAATTGAAACTACAATTTATCTGAGGTCTGTAATAAGTCCAAGATCTATAGATGATAAAAATTTCATCTTTGACTATATTTGTGTATAGAAACTTGAGCTCATATGTCAGGATAAGAATCCATTTTCTAAAAGAAATTTAAGTTATATTACCTATAGCTACTATGGAATTTGAATCACAGTGATATTGTTGTGATAAGCATCCAAACCTCTTTATCTCCAAAGATCTCTTCTGTGGAATAAATCCTTGAAATATACAGATCCATGATATGATCATACATAATAAAAGGAAAAAATATGTGGTACATAGAGCTAACCTAATGTCTCTTTGAAGAACAACTTGAATAAATTCTTAACTTATAGTACAACTTGAAGCATGGCATGTCAAAGTAGCAGTAATTCCTTTTAAAGGATCAAGGTAATATATGAAGGAATACATTCTCTAATGAGTTGATATGACAAACATTATGTGACCTATGATCTTGATCAATGGTAAGAGGATGAGTTCCTCTTCAAGGTCAAATTCGAGTGCTACCGTGTTACTAGCCAAGTATATCAGATTAAAATTCATTCAGTTGAATTTAAGGTTGTCGCATTTGGGCACAAAAGATAAATTGTAGATTGGAATTTTAGTGTTTAAGAAAATCCTAGCTAGATGAGGAGAGATTGAAGAGAGAAATAATTTATCAATCTAAAATTAGTATAGGGCTTGAACAAGAAAGGTTTAGGGTTTGTATCATAGGATTGATTGCTTTTGTTGAAAATAAGTAGATACCCTAGCCTATGCATGATGATGTGGATGAATTTGTATTACAAACTAAATTCTGGATGGAGTTGACTAGGTTGCAAGTAAATGCAATAAGTCCATAGAATAAGAGGGAGACAATTCTTATCCAAAGATAAGTATATTATATCTCTCTTTCATGATTATTACTGATATTGTTATTATTAGATAGTCTCTTGTCTTTAAATTCTTTGCTTGATTATAAATTATTCTCTCATGGCCTCCTAATGTGGATTGTAGGTACACAATGAAGGCTACTAAAGCCTTGGTGGTAGATGGAAAAGGAAAACAAAGATGTAAGAAAGAGATTCTATGTGATGAGAGATATTGTAATGAAAAAGATCTAGTATTAGAGGGAGAAAAATTCCCTTGATTTATGACAAAACATGATTGGTTGGAAAGAAGTACAAAGAAAATAACATACCTAAGGAAGAATTTTTTGAAGGGATGTTTTGTCAGGTACACTACTATTGAATATTTATTGTATTCATGATTTCTTTTATCACATCTGATAGATGTATAGATCATCTTCTTTGATGAGAGAAGAAGTTTACATAAAGAGCTACCTCAGTCTTGGAAGGTATATGAAGAAGCACTATGCTTGTGAAGGAAGGCTTTGTAAAGACTCCTCTAGAATTGATGGATCAATGAACCCTTGTCTCCAACTTCAAAATTCAAGGATATTGACTTTGTAGCTGGTAGCATAAGTGGAAAATTAGGGTTACCATGACAAAATCAAATTTAGTGAGAATACCCAATCAGGGTAATTAATGTAACCAAGCTGAAAAATCAAGTGAAGGAAGCAGAGAAATTTATGATTGATCCAAGGAATGTATCTCAACATGTGTTGAAGTACGAACATGGTACGATTGGCCATGGCAAAATCAGAGAACCTTAGCTACAAGGCAAGGAGTATTGGAAACAAAGAGATTTTATATATTGCCTATAACTGGGCATCGAACTTATGGATGAGTAGAAAATAAGATATATGTTGTACTCAATGGTTGTGTATATTGTAGCTTGAAAGGTGATATGTGAAGCAGTTTGGCTCCAAAAAATGTTTGATGGACTATTTGATGATGTGTTAGATTTGACCGTGATAATTTATAAATATTTTCAGAGAACGTGGTTTTCTTGGAAGGTCTAGGCACGCTATGATTCAAGAGTATGGTGTATATAGGAGCCAAGAATCTACAAAAATATGTCCATAGTTGAATAGGTAGTGTTGTAGGGAAAAGTATCCGACTCGGATGACCCTAACCCACTCTAAGGGTGACAGTTCCTTAGCAACAACTGTAAAGCAAACTACTGAAGGTTTTCTTCTTTATGAAAGCAAAAGAGAATGGAGAAAGCACTAACCGTTGCCTTGTGCTTAATGTCGAATCCAAACTCTCCTCTTTGGCCGCTTGCTCCTAGCTCTTTGTCCTTCTGCTCGCCCAGCTACAATGAGATCCTGCAAAACAACAAAGAAGGAAACTACAAGAGGCATGCAATCATAACTGGTTCATGGATTAGTGTAAACCAAATATGCAATCATCACAATATACAATTGAAACAAGAGCACATAGAAGAACCTCAATAGCTTTTATTAATGAAGAAATAAAGGTTCTGAGAGGATTACAACCATTGCAGGCTCCAACCCAGCAACACCTCCCAGCAGAAAGAATTGCTCTTCTTCACCTCTCTCAAACAATCACCCAATAACTCAAGAATGAAACCAACAGCATAACATTACTTTGCACCAAAATTCCAGCCTCCGGAGCTCATAGGAGAGAGCTCAATATATAGATGAATTGAGAAAGGATGAGTCAGCTTGCAACTGATGTGTAGCTGCCTTGTGTCCTCTCTCTCTTTAGTTAATCTTTAGTTGATCTTCAGTTCTTGAGTCCACTTGGTGAACCTTGCTTCCACTTGGAGAAACAAAGCCTCTGACTCATCACAAGGCGAAATACCTGATCCAAGTGTCAATTTTGGAAGATTCCAAAGCTATGACTCACTCTGCCACATGTCCAAACTCACCCAACGCAGGTGGGCTTTGTTCTGCCTGCTTTGCAACGCAGGTACACCATGGAGCAGTTGTGTTTCAGCGCAGAAACCCAATGGAGCACCTGCTTTGATTTCAGGATTGCTTGTTTTTGAGTGTTTTTAGGTGGAGAAGTGATCTGAGAGCTGTTGGTTTGCTGACCTTGTTCCTCTAGGGGTAGGAACATCATGTTTAGGGAACTTTGGATCCCTTGGATTATTGACAATTCATGCTTGTTGCTGTAAGGCACAAAATTGTCTATAACAGATGCCCCCTAAAGTATGAGGTCGTTTATCGGGTGAAATGCTTTATTGAGAGGATCCGAAGTTCATTCAATCTGCTGAGAAGTGTCCTGTAATAAGATACAATACAATACATTATTTTTCATATATTTTTCATGATGTAGCTGAGGCGGGCATTCCCATGCTCAGCTTTATAAATACATTTTGGTACATAGAATAGACGATCGTCTGATGCTAGACTGATAGTTCTCTGCCGAATCTATCATCCTTCACTGATAATTCTCTGCCGAATTTATCATATTTTGAGAAGGATGATCATCTGTTGCAATGATGTACATATCAAATGTCTTTATGTCCTGAATATATATCGCAGCCCGGATGGATGAAACTAGATCCGGGGTCTTCAATCTCTTCCGATCTTCACTCGATGTACAAGTCGATCCACGTGAGAATTTTTTGAAGTCGAACATGGAAAGACATCGCCTGATTACCGGTCAATGATGTAAACCGTTAACAAGCGCGAGAGGAATCACCGATAAGGATGATGACCCTCAAGGTACGGCAGTACAATCTACATGGTGGGAATAAAGGACTTGGCGTCGACCACCATGCAAAATCTTCTGGTCGAAGGTCATTGATGTATACCTTTCGCCGGAAGTGAGAAACTTGCCATTGAGGCATGCAAGCTTCAAAGTACTGAGGGGGGTGTTCCTAGATCAACTCCTTGGATAATGAGCTGATGTCGACAAGGAGCGATCCGTCAAAGGAGGGCCTTAATGAATCCCACATCAGTGACACGGAACGGAGCTAGTGATTATGATGAGGTGAAAACAAACTGTGATGTATGATTCAGGGTGGCGGTCATGAAGTGGATGAAGGATAATGTATGGCAGTGGGTGGAGCAGGGTTGACTCTTTACAGAACCACATCTCTTGAACATATAACGACACTGATGTGATGGATTGGTAGCATTACCCCAATTGTGGACGGTGTGGCGAGGACCATGGTTCTGCGACCGGTGAATGAAACAACCCAACCCGATGCGGACGGAGGACAAAGTGTCATGTTCAAGAGCGACTTGCTACCATTAATACTGTGAGGTTCTCCCAATTTTTCCCCAGTCATTGCTGACCAGTACCTCTTTATTTTTGTCAAGCTTGAGGAGGATAACATATGCTTGTTCTAACCTGCCCTTCGGGCAAGCCCATCGCTATGTTTTAACGAGCCTAGCGATAGGGAAACTCGTTCTCGTCGAAAGACAAGTTTGTCGCTATTTAATCATTTTAACGAGTCTAACGACAAAGAAAACTCGGTCCTTTTCATTTTTAGAGAGTCTGAAAAGGTACGAAAAGTTAACTCCAAAATTCCTTTTTCGTCTTCTAATCCCTTAAGTCCGAAAACGTATAAAACAATACAGAAGGGATGAATTTTCGGTTGCTTTAACGAGCCGAACAAAACAAGCGCTCGATCGTTTTGTGCAATAATCCCTCAGGTCCAAAAAGATTAAAATCTAGAGGAGGGATAGCTTTCCGGTCGCTTTAACGAGCTGGAAGGCCAAAACTCGGCAAACTTTTCATATTTTACGAGTCAGTGAAAAGAGCTCAAAGAAGACTCGTCTTTTGAGGAACGAGTGATGAACAGGGATAGCAGCAGATTCCAGGTACAGGTTGGAATTCTCCAATCACGGCAGTGTCACAAGGATGGCTAAGTGAAATCACTCTTCGCAGCTGTTCCTCAAAATGGGTAAACAAACATATGGAGGTGAACGATTGGCCAAATGAACAGATGGAGGTGATGGCATATAAAACACGACCAAGGGCTTTTAATTATGGCTTACAAAGGTTACGTTTCTCGAGGTTGTTTACCGGTTCATTTTTTCTGGATGAGCTTGAACTGCTAGGGAAAGATTGCTCACAAACTACGTTTATTTTTTAACGAGCATGAACTTCTGCACAAAAACTGCTCGATTCTTGCGTTTATTTTTTAACGAGCATGAACATTGCTAAAACTGCTCGATATATGGTTTACTTTTGATTTTTACCATAATTAGCTTCTCTTTTTCATTGATAGCACTGCATTTTCCATTTGCTGCAACAAACTAGTTAGAAATGGGTAATATTTACTTGAAAATGAGATTAACTTACAATATCTACCTTGAATTACGTAAGAAAGCAAATAAAAAGGGTTTTACCTCTCATTTTACCATTTCATTTGCATTTTGCTTGTTGGAGCTTTGGAGGAGCCTCTTTCCCCTCGATTTTCACCAGCTGATTCCGGAGGATTCTGCGGACGATTTTCGGCGCCGTTTGGACCAGGTAGGAGCTAAACCTTAGCTCTTCATCTTCATGGTTTCATTTTCCTGTTTTATGCTTGTTTTGCTGCTTTGTTGAGCCTCTGGGGGTTTGCCAGGGCGCCCCCTGATCAACGCAGGTACCTCATTCGAAACCTGCGTTGGGATCTAAGCTGCTTGAAGGCAGCTTGTCCCCCAACGCAGGTAGTACACTGGGCACCTGCGTTGGGGCATAAAAGCAACAATTTTTCACAGTTTTTGATGAAATTTTCGCCAGTTTTTCATCAATTTCAGGAGCTGACTCATCCTCTTGTTTGTTTTGCAGGGATTCTTGAGCAAGATGGCCCTAACATGGCGAGAACGAGAACATGAATTAGAAGATATGATTTCCCTTCATGATCCTGTTACGGTGGGCGCATTGCGAGACTGTGGTTTACTGAAGTTTTTCCGTATCTCTAGCATGAGAGCACAGATTTCACTACTGCAGTATTTACTTGATGCTTGGGATCCTGTTAACCAAGTATTCCAGATCAGGAACAAACCTATTCCATTGACTGTGACAGATATTTACTTCTTGACTGGCCTATCAAGGCGGGGTGCTCCCATTTCTTTATCAAGTACAGTTCGGGGGAATGATTCCGTGAGAGATTATGTTCGCCAGTATTGCAGGGAGGGGTCCCAGCCGAGCAGAGACAGCAAGGTGGTTATCCGTGATGTTACTAGCAGGCCTCTCAGGTCCATTCTGTATACTCTTGGTAGGATGGCCGGTAGCGCATCTTTACATGTCGCCAACAGGTCTCACATGCAGCACGCCTTGGAATGCCTCCAACCGAAAATCTTCAACTGGAGTGATGCAGTGCTTAGTCAGATGAAAAATCAATTGAACAAGGTGAAGGACGGGAAGCTGAAGAACTTTGGTTTTGGTTCAATTCTGACTGCCTTTGCCTTGGAGAAGATCCCTCTGATGCAGCCTCAGTACATTGATCTCGGAGTGCCTTCTCCTACCGAGCCACGTATGCAGCGATGGGTTGATCACATGTCCAGGCATGCCGGTCAATCCCAGATTTCTTTCAATGCTGCTTTCTTTAGGTGGTTCGATCGCCAGGAGATGGCTTTTTCCGAGTTCCCATATGTTGGTATGGATTTCCAGGGCGATCTGGATATGGTACTGCCAGACGGTGCTCAGTGGGATGCTACTGGTAAGAACTTCAACCATATTACCATTCATTGTTTTTGTTCATAATGTTCTTGTGCTTTATTCTTTCAAGACTTTAATTAAACTCATGTGTGCTTGCAGATGTCGGTCATGTTCGTCCGGCATTTCGTCCGAGGCCACCTGTTACTGTTCCGGCAGAGGAACCTGCTCGGAGAGTTATTATCCGTGATCTTAGCGACACAGAGACCCTTACAGCTGTGCAGGGGCAGGTTGAGAACCTTACCCGTGGTCTTCCGGATGTACAGGTTGACGAGTTACCTTTACCGATGCAACAGCATACTATCGGCGTACCTAGACGATGGACCCGTCTTCTGCACATGATCGCACATACTGTGGCTTACTATCAGGAGCATCACTAGGCTAGGGTGCCCCCTAGCATTTTGAGTTTTTAGGTCATATGACCAATTTTGTCTTGGTTGCAGAACATCATGTGTAAACTTTATGAACAGCTTATATATATATTTTGATTTTCGAGTCTTATTCTGGTTTCTTTGGATGATTCATATGTACACTTTTTATGATGTGTCCTTTATAGATGTTGCAAATGTCTGTCTAACACATAGTTCGCTAATGAGTCTGTTAATGTGTTTAGATTTCTTGAAATATGTTGATATTGAATTGAATCAAATCGTCTTTCCAAGATCTTTACTCTTAGGAACATGCGATAAATAGCTGGATTACGAACAGAATATGTACCATTGAGTTGTAGTACTACGAGTTGTGAGTCTAGCCTGACAATTAGTCGGCGTATGCCTCGTGCGATGGCATCAGAGAGTAGTTCTATCAACGCGCTATATTCAGCGATGTTATTCATTGATTGCCCAATACATACACCTCTGAAACTTACTAACTCGCCATTTGGATTAAAAATGGCCCACGCTGCGGAGGATAGGTTTCGCGAACTACGACTTGCTCCGTCGGCATATCCAACACATGTCTCCATGAGGTTTGACATCTGCAACGAATGCGAAAAGGGAATCACTCAACCAGAGTAAGAACTTTAGCGAAAACAAAATATAACAAAAGCACGCAGGTTACTATTTAAGCATAGTAACGCTTGAGGTACAGCCCGTTCCGGGGCTGCGCCAGTGGAATTCCGTCGTAATCTATTAACTCGTAGGCTCCTTTTGCTAATACTCTTTTAACAATATAGGGGCCCATCCATAAGGGATTGAATTTACCTGCTCCTAATTTATCGGATTCTTGGTCATAAAGCAAGACCAAATCACCTTCTGAGAAGACACGGGGTTTGACATTTTTGTCGAACTGAGCCTTGACTCGTTTCTTATGGGCTTCGTTAGCCATAGCGACATCACGACGGGTTTCATCCAATTGGATTAATTCCATGAAACGAGCCTCTTCTTCCGAAGTTCCGGGGAGGAGATCAATTGCGAGTTTAAGTGACGAAATTTCACACTGGATTGGTAAGACTGCTTCTAGACCGTACACCAATTGAAAAGGTGTGAAACCGGTCGCGCTTCTTACCGAGGTTCGGTAGGCCCACAAGGCTACATACAGGATTAGGTGCCATCTTCTTTTATGAACTCCGATCATCCTCTGCAACATACGCTTCAGGACTTTGTTGATTGCTTCAACTTGTCCGTTGGCTTGTGGATAATACGGAGTAGAGCTGTCATGAGATAGCCCTAGTTTGGCAGCTAATTCGACCATCATGTGATTGCGGAAGTGCGATCCATGATCTGTAACTATAGCCTGGGGTACATCGAACCTGGCGACTACATGATTGAAAAAGAAAAGGGCAGTTGTTTCACCAGTATTGTCCAATGTAGGCATCGCCTCGGCCCATTTGATAAAATAGTCAACTGTGACTATAATATACCCATGCCCCCCGGTCGAGGTGGGGTTACATTGCATGAAATCGATGCCCCATTTGGCGAAAGGCCCAACCGCAACTATTGGTTGCAGCGGTGCGGGTGGTCTTCTGGTTTTGCTATCAAAGATTTGGCAGGAATGACAACTTCGGACTGCGATTATGCAATCTTTGAACATTGTTGGCCAAAAATATCCTGCTCTTAATATCTTTTGGGCTGTAGCGAAACCTGATTGATGCCCCCCACACGCACCTGAATGACACTCATTCAGGGCTTTTTCGGCTTCTTCATGGGTAAGACACCTCCTCAGAACGGTATCGATACCACGACGGTAAAGAGTATCACTGACGATTATGTAGTCTTTTGCTTGGTATCGTATACGTTTCTGTTCGGAGTGAGAGGTGTCAGGCCGAAACATTTGGGTTTGGAGATAGATAATTATATCTCCATACCATTCATCGCTTGCAGATATCAGAAATAAAGTCTCGTCCACTATAGACTCTTTGGAAGTCTCGTCGTTGGACGATGATGGGAGATCGCATAATAATTCTGCGAATACTAGAGCTTTCTTTGACTTGTATTTCACAAATTCCAGATCAAACTCTTGAAGGATTGCTATCCATTTGGAATATTTGCCCCCCAGCAACTGTCGCGACAGTATATAAGTCATGGGGTTGCAATCTGACAGAATGGTAGTTTTCCTAAAGAGCATATAATGCCGAAATCTCTGTACCGCTTGAACAGCAGCGAGCGCTAGCTTTTCAACGTAAGAATATTTACTTTCTGCATCATTTAAGTTTTTACTTAAATAATATACAGGATGTTCAACTCCATCGACTTCTTGTACTAAAACCATCGCAATGGTTGTATCTGCTGCAACTAGATACAGGTTAAAATCCCTAAGATAATTTGGGGCGTACATTAATGATGCTTTTACTAAGGACTCTTTCAAAGCGTCAAAGGAAGCTTGCGCAACCTGGTCCCAATCGAAGGGCACATCTTTTTTCAGAAGACGTGTATAACCTTTAGCAAGTTCTGCGTAATTTGGAATGAACCTCCTCAGAAAGTTTGCTTTCCCTTGGAGTTTCTGAATCTGAAGCAAATTCGAAGGTGGAGGCAAATTAATGATTGCCTGAACCTTACAGGGGTCGAGACGAATCCCATCTTTAGAGACTACAAAGCCAAGTAAACGGCCAGAGCCGACGCAAAACACACATTTGTGAGGATTGAATCTTATCTTGTAGTGTCGGCAACGTAAAAATATTGCTCTTAAATGCTGCGGATGATCAGTCCGCTTTCGTGAATGAGCTGGAAGATCGTCGAGATACGGTTGAACAATGCTCTTGATGTCATGGAAGGCGTAATTCATAGCCCTCTGAAAAGTTGCCCCTGCGTTGTTCAAGCCAAAGGGTAATTTTCGGTAAGCGAACGTGCCCCACGGACATATAAATGCAGTTTTCGACTGGTCCTGTGGGCGGATATTTATTTGATTATACCCGGAAAATCCATCCATAAAGGAAAAGATTTCACATCGGCGCATTCATCAATTATCTGGTCGATGAAGGGTGTAGGGTAGTTGTCCTTCGGACAAGCTTGGTTTACATCCCTATAATCGACGCACACTCTTATCGTCCCTTTTTTCTTCATAACAGGGACAATATTCGATACCCAATCAGTTAGAGGAACCGGGTAGATGAATCCAGCATGGAGAAGTTTTTCAACTTCTGCTTTAATGGCAGCGACTTTCTTAGGGTGCACCTGTCGAAGCCGTTGTCTTACTGGTTTGACATCAGGATACATTTTAATTTCATGTTCAACGATACTCGAGTCGATGCCTGGCATTTCATCGTATGACCAAGCAAAGACATCTCTAAATTCACGAAAGAGAGCGTTATATATTTTCAGTTCTGAAGGGGAACAACCTTTGCCAACATGGATATTCTCTACAACATCAGGTTTTGTTGAGATATTTATGGCTATAGTCTCTTCGATATTTGATAATTTTCGCTCGGAATCCACCGTGTTTACAGTATTTGTTAGGAATTCAAAGACTGAAGGGTGGTAAAGATCTTTCTGAGTATCTTCCTCGTATTCTGGAAGAAGGGAACGATGGTGGTGATCATTCCATGGTGCCCCCTCAATCATCATTGATTGTAAGATTCCTTCGTCAGTCCCATGTACTTTCGACCAAGGATCTAACGGGGTACCATATTCCCTATATCTATCTACCCAAACGCTCGACGAGCGTTGATTTGGGTTTGCCTCCCACACATGAAACATTGATTGCTACAATATTTCAATGGGGTTTGGTGGCAACACCATTGCATGATCCATAGCGACTCTGCCTTCTGTGACTTTCAAGGTGGATACCATATTGCATGTTGCTACAAATGGTACATTTCCTATGCAAATAGGAGGTGGTAGCGCGAAAGTTCCCATCATAGTGGGGTCTTTCAACAGACCTACTCCAATGTCTTGAATCGAACGGTCGCTGCCATGGATCATGGGAACGCTTCCTGTAACTTGTGAACCATTAGGGAGGAAGTTTTGTTGATCGACGACCGTAATCCCTCCTTCAAAGGGGAATGCGATCTTCCTAAAATAAGTCGACACAACAGCTTGCATGGCATAAATCCATGGCCTTCCCAGTAGGATGTTATAGTCAAGATTGCCATCGATGACTTCAACATCTATTTCTACTGTTTTGCCCCCTAGTTCAACCTTCAGGTTACTAAGGATACCGTAAGGGGTATATATCCTCCCGTTGAATGCTTTTAACGTTTTCGATGATCGCGACAAGGTTGGAGATCCTAAAGTTTTCCAGCAACTCATCGACATAATACATGTCGATGCTCCCTCATCAATAATCGTTCTATGAACTGTTTTGTTGAGGGCTTTCACTTGGACGAGGAAAGCTAATTGAGCCGGCAACTGAGGATCATACCCTTTATGATCAAAGGATACCAGATTGGAATCTTTAGGATCCACCCCACCAATTGCTGATAACAATGCCTGCCTTTGGGATGGGCAATGCTGTAATACTTCAAGAGTCGACATAGCAGATGGCGATTGCGCCAAATCCTCTACTATGTTGTAATGCTGTGCCGCTCTGGCACGAGGATTGAATGTCGACTTGTGTATTACTCCCTTTGGCGGTTTTATTGTTAATTCATGTGTGATGGGGGGTACAACTTCTGTTGAAGTTGTCGTCGAACTGCTAGGTTGATCTGTCCCTTTATCGCTCGACACCTGTGGATTCCCATAATCTTTGCTCCTTGTCGAAATTAAAGCATCATTTTGCTGTTTCGAAATCGACAACATAAGTACTTGGGACGGGGAAGCGTTTCCACTATCAACCAGATTTTGACCTGGGTTAGGAAATTGATCACTTGACACAGTTGAGGTATGAGGACTTTTAAAGAACCTCTTTAGCTCAACTTTTAATGGGCAATCCTTAGTGTAGTGAACTTTTTCATCGCATATTTGACACAGAAACCGTTTCCTATTCCCAGGAGGGTTTGAAGAATTTTTCTTAGGGGATGACCCACCTTGTTTATTCTTCCTCCCTTTGATTTGATTCTTCTTGCTTCCTGGTTGATTGGTTTCTTTGCCCCTATCTGTCGATACGGAATTTACTTCCGAAGCAAGAACTTCTTCATGCGCATTTTGATTCGAATCCTTACGGGCCTTCTTTTGATTGGTCCTTTTCGGATTCGTGTTTGCCGTGCCAATCACGCCATCGCCGGCATGAGAGTCACTGTTTGAATTAGGAGGAGGAGGGATTGAAAACTCTGGTCTAGGGGCATCTGGTATTTTGTCATAGAGCGTGCCGGACTGAGTATATACTAAATCCAAGTATTGGGCACGAGCGATAACTTGCTCTTCTGTTACGACTCCTCCCTTTGCTACATCTTCCGTTATCGCCGGAAGTAATGACTTTATAAACCACTCAGCTAAAAGCTGATCAGGAACGTATGTTTTAACCATTCTTCGTCGACGTCGCCACTCATGTATATGATCTGATATATGAGTTGCGGTTGTCTGTTTGAAGTTAGTCAATATCTCTGTTCCCGTTTCGTACCTTATTGGTAATTGAAAGTGGGTCAAAAATGTCGTGGCAAGGGAGCCAAAATTGTCGAACGAAGCTCTAGGCAATTATATATACCATTTTGCCGCTGGACCTGTCAATGTCCTCTGAAAGAGGCGAAGCCTTATCGAATCGTCATTCAAAGTGTTCGACGAACACCATAGATGAAATGTCATCACATGATTCGACGGGTCTTCACCTGGATTTCCATTGAATTTAGGAATGTCGGATGGGAGTTTGTGTGGAATCACTGGCCACCAAGGGGCGTAAGCAATTGGATCGTTTGTTAACCGATGTAAATCAGGCAACTCTAAAGTCGCCACGAATGGTAACTGCTGGTTCAAGTTAGGTGAAGCGTAACTAGGATACGATGGAATCGCCTGAACAGTCGGTCTTTGCATACCAGCATAATGGAGTTGATGTTGGTATGATGAATACGGTTGATGGACTTGACCACTATAAAGTGGTTGATTTTGACCATTTTGAATATATGGTTGTCCAGTATTCGCAAATATTTGCTGTTCAGAACCTTGGTACACTTGTTGGAATTGCGGCTGTTGGTATTGAATTATCCACGGTTGCGACACCATGGGTTGTTGCGCTACACTAACCATTGGACCAAGATGTGGGGCAGTTGTACCCAACTGTACTTGTGTTGTCCCACCAGTAGGTGATTGTGGTTGGGTCGCAGGGTCAAGTGGCTATTGCATGAGAACCTGAGCAATCTGAGGTTGACACACAACAGGCATTGTTTGAATTTGCGACACGGTCACAATAGCCGGTGTAGTTGGGATGTTTGTCACAGGTACACACTGTTGCATAGAATATACAACTCTCGGTGGCTGGGATAGCACAGGTACCCAACTACTCGTTGCAATTCCGCCATAACTTGAATAAGGTTGAGAGCTCCCGTATGGGTACTGCCCCCCATACGGTAGCAACCCAGAACTCAAGCCAACTTCCTGCGTTGGAGGACTGGATGGCCTAATTAGATTCCCAAAAGGGTCAATTTGATGAGCCTCACCATGAGAGTTACCAGACATTACTCCGGAACAAGCAGGAACAGACCATATTGTCGAGATAGTCTCTTGCTGGACTCCTTCTAGCGACTGCGAGCTAGTTGGAACAGATGGTATGCCGGCGAACATTGTTGGATTTGCAGCAGGTAATTCTGCCGTCGCCGTGTCATTTGACACAGTCCTAGATGTCGACGGTTGTTCAGTCATTTTTAGTCTATCTAATTGATCACCTAGTGATTCTACAGGAACTTCCACTGGTGATGGAAAAACTTCTGTTGTAGCAGGAAATAGAGTGACCCCTACTCCAATTTGAATTGGAGTGGATACTTGCGGTTCCTCTATAATTTCCTCTATCGTAATCAGACCAGGTGGAAGAGGAAGACCGTCACGTCCGTAAAATATTTCCGGTGCCGAAGAAGGGGTTGTATCGACCGCGACGGATGTTTGAGGAACAAAACTCTCTGGACCGGTTACAACTGGAACTGGTTCAGTCATACGAGTATTTGCCCCGAGACTAGGATCAATATTACTGTCCCTCTGTGGCGATTGAACTTCTTCTATTGAGGCAGGGTTTCCGGAAATGTTTGGAGTGACCAGAATCTCAGATGTTGTTGGAACGCTTGTTCTAACTTTTAAAGGAGATTTTGAACTGGTTCGACGAGCTCGCTTTGTCCGGATTGTTATCGATTCCGGAGACAAAGACGGTCGACTCGCAAGCCTCCGAGAACGACGGATATTCAATTGACTTTCTTCCACGATTGCGGATTACTCGATCAACTAAAATATAAAGGGGAAAATTTGTGTTTCCGATTTGAATGAATTTTATTAGACGCTTTTAAACATAACTTTTCTTTTTCATGTTTTAAGAGTCGAGAAAAAGCTAAAGATGACTCTAGTCGCCTTCGATGTATTAACGAGCCCGAAGTGACAAATGCTCGGTTGGACCTTTTCAGTTATAGAGTTTGAAAAGGGCCAAAAGAAACTGCTCTGGAGATCTAGGCAGAGGGTGTGCCAAACCTTTCGCGAAACCACAGAATACGTTTTACGGTATGGGTGGTCGATCTTCGTGAATGCTGTGTTCACTGCATCGCGATTAGTAGGGCGGCCGACACGGCTTCCTATGGATAAAGGATAATTGCCTATAGGGGTCTCCCAATATATACGCGACGGTACGTGGGAGCACAAGTCTGTATTAGTGCCACCGACTCTCAGGAGGAATCACCCACCTTCGTAGAGATCGACAGTCACTATGTTTAACGACGCCGGAACACGTCTCTACCTAGACCTCTAGATGTTTGCGTTATGTTTCAAATGCGTTGTTAGGTTCATTCAGTATATTTTAAGTTGATCTTTTTAAAGTTTGCCTTTCAAGGTTCACCACGAGATGTATATGACAAATTCCTAAATGCAGCCTAAGATGAGAAGCAAGCTTTTTCAAATCTTTTTGACTGATGAAAATCTTAACTACTGAGAGAGAAAGAAGGCAAATTCTTTTCACACAGTTCATACAGCACAAACTAATGCACTTTCTCCTAAATCTTCATGCAAACGTTTTCAAATGCAAAATGCACAATGCATGTATTTTCTTTTCCCTTTCTTAATGTGGATGGATACAAAAAGAAAGTGGTTATATAACTTTGATTTCGATTTAAAGCGACAGTAAACAAGCTTGTCCAAAATCAAAAGACGCCTTACGATTCACTTTGTTTAATCACTGGAAATACATGAAATCAAACCATACGAACGAAAGTAAAGCGACTAATCAGCTATGGACAGCAAACAAGCTAACTCTTTAGACCAGCAAAACGCCTAACACAGGTTCAGATCTAAGAGGCCAAAAGCATGACTAGTTTACTTTTCGTTATGGGAAATTGTAAATGAGCAAGAAATACAAACAACAAGTACAATTTCATTATATAACAGAGGCAGAATGATGGCAAGTAATATTGGTTTCAAAACAGGCACAAGACTGACACTTAGCAGCAAAACTAAGTGAAAACAGGCAAGAGAAAAGAGGAAACCCCAAATGCACTAAGAAAATTTGGGTCAACGCAGGCTCTGCACAGTCAAACTGGCTCTCAGCGCAGGTAGCCAGTTCGGGACCTGCGTTGCAAAGCAGGTAGCCTGTGTACTACCTGCTCTGGAAAACGAGAGTTGTGTTTTCACAGTTTCCGGGTCATAATTTTCTCAAAAATGCACGCTTTTTGCTCAAATCAGAAGCATTCAGTCAAGCAAACTTAAAGGGATGATCTAGAAGATGCAAAGCTATCACTAAGAGCTTACAAGGATCTTTGTAGATCAGCTCTTCAAATCATGAATCTGCTCAGCAAATGATCAAGAGTAGCAGCCCCTCTACTTCGCTTTTGATATAGTCAAAAGCTTTTCGATTCGGTACTCTTTGGTTCAGGATATGAATAGCAAAGATACTACAAACACAATCAAATGGATACGATCCCCAATGGAGTCGCCAGTTTGTTGTAGGGAAAAGTATCCGACTCGGATGACCCTAACCCACTCTAAGGGTGACAGTTCCTTAGCAACAACTGTAAAGAAAACTACTGAAGGTTTTCTTCTTTATGAAAGCAAAAGAGAATGGAGAAAGCACTAACCGTTGCCTTGCGCTTAATGTCGAATCCAAACTCTCCTCTTTGGCCGCTTGCTCCTAGCTCTTTGTCCTTCTGCTCACCCAGCTACAATGAGATCCTGCAAAACAACAAAGAAGGAAACTACAAGAGGCATGCAATCATAACTGGTTCATGGATTAGTGTAAACCAAATATGCAATCATCACAATATACAATTGAAACAAGAGCACATACAAGAACCTCAATAGCTTTTATTAATGAAGAAATAAAGGTTCTGAGAGGATTACAACCATTGCAGGCTCCAACCCAGCAACACCTCCCAGCAGAAAGAATTGCTCTTCTTCACCTCTCTCAAACAATCACCCAATAACTCAAGAATGAAACCAACAGCATAACATTACTTTGCACCAAAATTCCAGCCTCCTGAGCTCATAGGAGAGAGCTCAATATATAGATGAATTGAGAAAGGATGAGTCAGCTTGCAACTGATGTGTAGCTGCCTTGTGTCCTCTCTCTCTTTAGTTAATCTTTAGTTGATCTTCAGTTCTTGAGTCCACTTGGTGAACCTTGCTTCCATTTGGAGAAACAAAGCCTCTGACTCATCACAAGGCGAAATACCTGATCCAAGTGTCAATTTTGGAAGATTCCAAAGCTATGACTCACTCTGCCACATGTCCAAACTTGCCCAACGCAGGTGGGCTTTGTTCTGCTTGCTTTGCAACGCAGGTACACCATGGAGCAGTTGTGTTTCAGCGCAGAAACCCAGTGGAGCACCTGCTTTGATTTCAGGATTGCTTGTTTTTGAGTGTTTTTAGGTGGAGAACTGATCTGAGAGCTGTTGGTTTGCTGACCTTGTTCCTCTAGGGGTAGGAACATCATGTTTAGGGAACTTTGGATCCCTTGGATTATTGACAATTCATGCTTGTTGCTGTAAGGCACAAAATTGTCTATAACAGGTAGCTAATGTAAGGGAAGTATGAGTACTTCTGAGACAGTCTTGGGCTTGTGGATTTCTCCTCCCATGTTGAGAGGGAGTGAGGTTGGACACCTAGTTCTGCTTGTGTCATGTACTGTGACCAAAAATAATAGCCATAAGTCAAGTAAATGGACATGGATAACGAGAATTGTGTATTGGATAAGCATCTTGGACATACATTTTTGAGTCATGTACTGTGGCTAATTATGAGTAACACCGTAATAGGGACTTGGTCAAGGAATGGTTCAGTGGAATGACATTTCCTTGGAGGAAATGGTCGAGTGAAGGACATATTTTGGTGAACCTAGGTGGAGTATGTGCTTTGGAGAGGCAGTGTGGTGTCCTATTTAATGCCTTCCACCTTTGTTCTCTGATCTAGTGGAGAGATGGAGCTTACTTGTCAAGGCATTGGTAAGTTGATAATATTTGTTATCATGATGTTATCATTGATGATTCCTATCAATTTGGATCCTTTGTTATAGAAGTCTTCAACTTGAGAATATCCTGATGAGTTATTATGAATACCTCCCTAGTTAAGAGGGAGTGTTGGAATTGTAACTAGGTCTAGTCTACATAATTGTAATTGTATCAATATGTATTTTTATATAAAAACAATAGAATAAAATTATTATTATTTTCTATCATTTTCTTCATGCTTTGTTTTGGTCAAAAGAAAATGTAAAAGGGAATGTTCTTTGTGACCCTTGTAAAATAAGAAAAATTTGATTTTTTAAAGTGTCATTAGTCCCTCCAATTTGCCAAGTCGTCCCTCTTAACCATCAATTTGAGATTTGTATTTGAGAGACCTTTTCAGATGAAGGAACAACTATATATTGGAACCTTTCCTCCACCATTTAGGTACAATTTGGGTCTCTTCTATGAAAAGTGAATTCAGGTATCTTTCGAGGAAAGCGGATTTGGGTCTCTAGCATGGAATCTAAGGCACATAAATCAAGTTTTCTATGTCACCTCATATCTCTATGAATGTGAGTTACAAGAGATATATCATCTATGTTCAACAAGCTACATGACGAAACCATTATTTTTGTGATGCCAAATAAAATATTTGTGTAATGTGAGCCACGGGAAGACACCAATATTTGTGTGATGTGAGTTACTATCTCTGTGTAATGTGAGATACACGAAGACCATAATTTTCATAAAATATTAGCTACTTATCTCTGTGTGATGACACATCTAAAGGACAAGCAAGGAGCAGAGTGGTTAACTATCTTGTAGATAGAACATGGAAAAGTTTGGAGGGATGACTTGACACTTGGATCAATGGTTAGTTTGACTTGGATTTCTCTCATTGACGAAGAATCTATAAGGAAAGGGTTGATGGTTTTTAATCTTGTGGGTTTTTCCCTAGCCTATGGCCTAATTTCTGGTGTTCCTTGTCTTTTATGCATTGTATTTGTATAATTTCTTGATGAACTAATGAATAAAGTAATTTATAAATGGGAAAACATATATATAAACTTTCACAAGTAATCATCATGATGAGAAACTCACTCCTCCAATCAAATTACAACACTCAACCAGATCATGTGTCAAAAAGGTGGACACCTACCTTTAGTTACATCGAATGAAAGAGGTCGAATCCATTAACTTGGTGACATTAAATCTAGATGGAGATGCCCATTAGTGGTGGTATCACGAGTTAGTGATTATGGGTCATGCCAACATCATCACATGCAGTAAGTTCAATTAGAGGCTCATAGAGAATTTTTACTGGAAGAATATAGACATTCATTTTAGAGAACTGGCCCAACTCAGATCGATAGGAAGCATAGAGGCATACATATCAAAAATTTTTAGATTAGCAATTATGGTCACAAACGTATAAGAGGCTCGGTTGGTGATTTTATTTGTGGAGGGGCTATTTGAGCCTCTACAAGGTTGGGTTAAGGGGTATCAGCCAACCACTCTAGGAGATGTAATTAACAAAGATAGGGACATGTAGGATGTTGTTCCTATGAGAAGATTCACTCCTAATCCTTCCTTTCCCCAAAAGAGACAAGAAGTTAAGAATTTTTAGAAGGATTGAACTAGGAAATTGAAGTCAAATGAGGATACCCAAAAGGAGTTAAGGAATAAGAAGCTTTGTTCAACTGTTAGGAGCATTGGGCACCAGGACACAAATGTGCAGAAAAGGACAAGGTGGGAAAGGCCCATTATATTGAGGTGTATTCAGAGACTATTGGCGATAATGAGGAGGAGGAGGAGCCAACACTAGAGCAAGCATGGGAGAAAGGATACCAAAAATTTGGGGTGAGAATTCATAGCCTTGAGAAAAAACCCTTATCGTTGCATCCATGTTAGTATTCCCCAAGTATCACACATTCAGAGTCATAGGATTTTTGGTAGGGAACAAGGTGACAATTTTGGTTGATGGTGGGGCTTCCCATAACTTGATAGATGCATGCATGGTTGATCGGAGAGAAATTTCTACAAAGGAGTTTGATGGCTTCATAGTAGTCATACCGGGTGGCCATCAAATGGAATGGACTAGATATATTACCAAATTGAAGCTAACAATGGGGAATCACACAGTGACAAATGATTTATTTGTGGTTGACGTGTCATAAACCAATGTGGTGCTAGGAGTTCAGTGTCTCTATTACATTGGGAAGTATACTACATACCAGTGGAACATGGATATGGAGTTTATATATCCAGGGGATGGTAAGAAGGTCCTTTTTAGGGCTAGGCATCTGTATCCAACAAAGATAGTATAATCTAACAACATGGAGGTAGTGTTGCGACATGGTGACATTGAGTGGGTAGTCAAGTGCTTCATTACAAACAATGGACAAGGAAATCAACAATGATTACATTTATGTGTTTCTCCATAAATACTAAAAGTTTTTTCTGACATTCCTCTAGGAAGACCACCAAAAAGAGGTTTTGAGAATGTTATAGAGTTGGAGTAAGGAGTAAAATTCATCATTACCAGCCCTTACTAACATTCCAAGGTCTACAAAATTGAGGTTGAGAATTCCATTGAGTTATTGAGGTTGGGTCATATTATACTTAGTTATAGTCCTTTCACTTATTTAGTGTTTATGGCTAAGAAGAAGGGCAATACCTTGTGGCTGTGTATTGACTACCAAGCCCTTAACAAGAGGATAATAAGAAATCGATATCCCATCCCCAGAATAGATGATATGATGAACACGCTTAGGGGAGAAAAATACTTTTCGAAGATAGATCTTTTTTCATGCTACCACGGGATCTGGGTTTGGGAATAGGACATCCCCAAGGCTGCCTTCAGCTGCCACCATGAGAACTAAAAGTTTCTAGTTATGTCATTCAGGCTAACCAACACACCCACAACTATTCAATCATGTATGAACCAAATGTTCAATAATGTTTTTTTGAAAGTACTTGTTTGTATTATATGATGATATTTGTATGTACAACAAGACTTGGGATGAATATCTCATACAATTGGATGAGGTATTGGGGATTTTAGAGGAACAAAAACTCTATGTGATAGAATCCAAGTGTGAGTTTTGGATTACAAAGATGCTCTACTTGGGGAATGTAATTAGAGAGGATGGGGTGTTGGTGCACCAAGATAAAACTCTAGGGCTACTATTGAGTGGCCTACCCCATAAATTGTGACTGAACTGAAGAACATCCTCGATCTTTGCACATACTGCAAGAAGTTTGTTAAAGGATTTTCATAGCTAATAATTCCTTTAACATACCTCACCAATAAAAGGGATTTCAGTTGGACCGTTGAAGCACAATAAACCTTTGAGAAGATAAAGCACGTGATGACTTTGTGTCTGTTAGGCCCCTATACTACTAGTGTAACCCCTTATTGTTATTAGTACAACCCCCTTATTATATTGATGTAACCATGCAGTGCTCATATTGTTACTATTGCGCCCCATAGAAGCCCACTATTGTTATTATTGTGCCCTTACATTATTATTGTTAAGTCAACTTTGATTATATTATGACCCATTAGACTCTTATGTATAGAAAGGAGGTCTTTTCATTTGTATCATCCAAGAATTGCTCATTTGTGTAATGTAAAGGAGGTTGCCCCCTCGAAGAGGCTGAATTCTAAGGTGTTCAACTATCTTTTCTATCTTTTTGTGAGCTGGTTTCATAACATTCGGTATCAGAGATTTGGATTCTAGGGTTTCATTACTCCAAACAGGTCATCGTGGGATTTTTTCTATAACTCTTTCGCTACAAAGTTTCAAAAGCTACAACAAAAACCCATTTGAGAAGAAATCTATCTGAACCTTGGCTCCAAATTTTAGATCCTGTCTCGCTATATTTTCGGAGATATAGTCTGAGGAATTTAGGGTTTTTGCAGACCCTCGAATTACATTCCAAACATGTGACCTGGGGAAAATAATTATAACTTTCTCTCTGATCATCGGATTGGAATTTCATAAGAAGTTATAGAAATAAGACAGACTGTAGTTTCTTTTGTACATTTTTTAGATCCAAAGGTCGTAACAGTGAGACGTGTCACGTTGTACAACTTTGCTCTACTGAACTAGTCTATAATCAGGTCACTGTGGGAGATTTGGCATAACTCTTCCTTGGAGAATCCAATTTGCATAAGACTGGTGGCATTGGAAAGAGGACACAAAGTGCTACTGC
Source organism: Pinus tabuliformis (assembly GCA_031772625.1). Taxonomy (NCBI): domain Eukaryota; kingdom Viridiplantae; phylum Streptophyta; class Pinopsida; order Pinales; family Pinaceae; genus Pinus; species Pinus tabuliformis. Next base: position 533,035,083 of record CM062810.1, on the reverse strand, counting down.
AGATCATGATTTCAGAACTGGAAGATCCAAAATTACAGAGTTACATTCATTTCAAGAGCGAGCTCCTAAAATAAAAAAAAAGCAATATGAGGAGGTTTGATGGCAATGATCCGGTAAATTGGATACTACAGATCGATAAATATTTTGATCTACATGGTATACCACTGTTACAAAATTTATGTATTGCATCTAATTATTTAGAACCAAATCAATTTTAATGGTATAAAGGGCTTTTTTCTCATAAACCACTTGTCACGTGGTCAATTTTAACAGAGGAAATGATAGCACATTATGAGGATACAAAGAGAAAATCCTTCTTTAGCCAATTGATAAATCTCAAAAAAAGGGGTTCAATTGAAGAGCACATTGAAGACTTTAAAAAATTGAATAGAAGGGTAAATTATATTCCAGAGAAGCAAAGGATTGATGTCTTCATAGGGAATTTAAAGGATAATGTTCAACATGAGGTTCGTTTTTGGGAACCTGATTCATTGGAGGAGGCATTCAAGTTGGCAAGAAAAATTGAAAGCGAAATTATGAAAACAAGGAACCCCACCACTCATGACTAAAATTATGGAAGTGTTTCTTCTCTTAGCCTTCCACAACCTACAAGGCTTACACCACAATAATTGGAAGAAAAAAGAGAAAAAGGGCTTTGTTACAATTGTGATAGAAAATGCACTAAAGGTCATGAGTGTGCTGAGAAGAAATTATTTTACACAGAGTATGAAGAGGAGGAAGAAAAGGATCAAGAAACATCAAAAGAAGAGGATATACACCAGGACACAACCCCAGAGAAAGAAGAAATGAATCCGACCATATCTTGTAAAGCATTGGCAAGAATAACCACTCAAATTCTCAAGATAGAAAGACATATTTAGAAGAAAAAGGTTCAGGAAGTGAAAGATCACATTGAGAAAGAAGAAATGAATCCAACCATATCTTGTAATGCATTGGCTGGAATTACTACTCCTCAAACTATCAAGATAGAAGGACATCTCAAGAAGAAAAATGTTCAAGAAGTGAAAGATCACATTGAGCATCAAGAAATGAATCCGACCATATCTTGTAAAGCATTGGAAGAAATTACCACTCCTCAAACTCTCAAGATAGAAGGAAATATCAAGAAGAAAAAGGTTCAAGTAGTGAAAGATCACATCGAGCATCAACAACAAGTTATCCAACTTTTAAAGGATAACGCCACTTTGGTGCAGAATCAAATGAAAAAACAGGTATATCAACATCGTAGTGAAAAATGTTTTGATGTAGGTGATTCGGTATTTTTACGGTTACATCTCAAGCAAGCTATTTATGAGAAGAAAATGTTGGCAATACTACATGCACTTAAGAAATGGAGACCTTACCCAATGGGAAGACACTTCAAGGTAAAAATGGATCATGATAGTCTTAAATACATTTTAGAACAAATATTATCATTAGAAGAACATAAAAAATGGGTCACAAATATGTTGGGTTATGACTTTGACATCATCTACAGAAAAGGGAAGAATTTTTTTGTTGCAAATGCACTCTCAAGAAAGGATGAGGATGTGGAAGCATTGTTTTGTGCTATTTCTATTCTCCAACGAAATTGGATAAACAAAGCAAGGGATGAATGGAAGAAGGACGAAGAAGTATGGCCACTTATTCAAAAGTTGCAAAAGATCCCAATTGAAACAATATTTCCAGAAATTGAAGAGGAAGGGAAAATCATATTGGAACCTGGAGCAGTCATAGAAACAAGAACCAGACAGCTACGAAATCGATCAATTTCAGAGTATCTCATCAAGTGGAAGAACTTACCCACTGAAGATTCCACATGGAAGGACAAGAATTTTATACAGAAGCATCAAGAACTACTCAAGCATTGAGGACAACACTTTTGGAAGGAGAGGGGCATGTTAGGCCCCTATACTACTAGTGTAACCCCTTATTGTTATTAGTACAACCCCCTTATTATATTGATGTACCCATGTAGTGCCCATATTGTTACTATTGTGCCCCATAGAAGCCCACTATTGTTATTATTATGCCCTTACATTATTATTGTTATGTCGGCTCTGATTATATTATGACCCCTTAGACTCCTTGTTATAGACATTTTTGTGCCTTACAGCATGGAGCATGAAATGTCAATAATCTGAGGGATCCAAAGTCCCTAAACATGTTGTTCCTACCCCTAGAGGAACAATGTCAGCAAACCACAGCACTTCAAATCAGTTCTCCACTGAAAAACACTCAAATACAGGTCAATTTTGGATCAAAGCAGCTGCTCCACTAAGCATCTGCGCTGAATGTCAAAAGCTCTATGGTGTACCTGCGTTGCATAGCAAGTGCAACAAAGCCTACCTGCGCTGGGTGTACTTTGACATGTGGAGGAATCTTTTCTCAATGTGCAAGTGCCCAGGAAGCTTCCAAATTGACACTTGGATCAGAAGATTCGCCTAATGATGAGTTAAGAGGTTCTAAAACTCCAAGTGGAAGGTAGAAACTCCGAGTGAAGGACTGAAGAACAACTGGAGTTGAAGAGGACAACAAGTCACACATCAAGCTGACTTATCTTCACTCCAAAACTCTATATAAGGATCTCATCCCATGGGATCTAAAGGCCGGGAATTTTGTGCAGAGAATTGTTGTTGGTTTACAGTCGAGAGTATTGGGTGATTGCTTGAGGGAGGTGAAGAGCATATTTCTTTCCGTCGGGAAGGTGATGCTGGATTGGACCTCTTACGGTTGTATCGCCGCCTGAACCTTACTTCCTTATATTAATAAAGCATTTGAGGTTCTTCTATTCGCATGTGTTTCAATGGTGTATTCTCTTACTTGCGTATTTGATTTATGCTAATCCTTGAATCAATTATGAATGCATGCTTCTTGTAGTTTCCTTTTCTTGTCTTGTTCGCAGGATCTCGTGTAGCTGGGCCCGTGAGAAGACTTGGAGCTGGGAGCAAGCAGCAAATAGAGGAGATTGGATCGACCATTTGCGGAAGACATCGGTAAGTGGATCTCTTCCTTTCATCTCTTGCATGTTATAAAGAAGTAACTTTAGATAGCTTTGCTTCAGCTGTTGCTAAGGAACTATGACCCTTAGGGTGGGATAGGGTCATTCCGTGTTGGATACTTTTCCCCACAACAGACTGGCGACTCCGCTGGAGATCGTGTCTTGTTGGTAGCTTGTGTTTCTTGCTATTCATTTCTTAAACAAAGGGAGTACCGAATCGAACTGCATTCGAATCTTTCAAATGCAAAGTAGAGGGCAGCTACTCTAGCTCAGTGCTGGGCATGTTTATGATTTGAAGAGCTGATCCACAAGGACTCTTTTTAGCTCTTTGTGATAGTGTTCATCTTCCTCAATCATCCTCTAGTGTATACTTGTCTGATAGCCTCTGATTTGGCCAAAAACCATTGATTTTTGAGCAAACTGTGACCCTGAATCTGAGAGAGACGAGAGTTGTCTCTTCAGTGCAGCTGCCACAAAGGCTACCTGCGCTGCAACGCAGGTCCCGAAGGGGCTACCTGCGCTGCATGTCATATTGACAGTGCAGTACCTGCGCTGATCCAGTTCTGCCTTGTGCAACTGGGGTTCCCCACTGTCTGTTGCCTAGTTTTCAATATTGTTTTGCAGCCTGTTGTCAACCTGTATACCCAGCTGAAACTACCTTTCTTTGCCTTCATTCCACCTCAGTTGTATGAAGAAACCGTGATTGTTCTTATTGTATTTCTCGCTTTCATTCACAGTTTCCCGTAGCGAAAGTGAACTAGTCTTGCTGTGACCTCTTGGATCTAGACCTGTGAGAAAGTGTCGTTGTGATTCTAAGAGCTAGTTTATTGTTGTTCATAGCTGCTTGAGCATTTGCTTTCGTTATATGGTTCGAATTTCAGTATTTCTTGTGTTGAAACAAGTGAATCTTAAGGTGTTCTTTTGATTATTGGACAAAAACTTGTTTGCTTTCGCTTGAAATTGAATTCGAAATCGTACAACAGCTTTCTTTTTGTAATACATCAACATTAAGGAAGAAGAAAAGAAATACTTGCATTGTGCATGTGCATTTTGACAGTTTGCATGTCGATTTAGGAAAAGTGCATCAGTGTGTGCTCTATGATCTGTTTGAAAAGATGATGTCTTTCTTTTCCCTCAGTAGTTAAGATTTTCATAAGTTGAAAGAATTGAAAAAGCTTGTTTATCATTCTTAGACTGCATTTAGGAGTTGTATCATACATCACGTGGTGATCCATAAAGGCAAACTGCTAAGCAAGATCAACCTAAAAAGAACTGAATTTATCTAACAACGCTTTGAAACATAACGAAACAAAGTAGAGGTCTAGGTAGAGACGTGAACCGGCGTCGTTAAACATAGTGACTATCGATCTCTACGAAGGTGGGTGAGTCCTCCTGAGGGACGATAGCACTAATACGGACTTGTGCCCCCGCGTACCGTCGCGTATATTGGGGGACCCCTATAGGAACAAAGCCTTTATCCATAGGAAGTCGTGTCGGCCGCCCTACTGATCGCGATGCAGTGAACACAGCATTCACGAAGATCGACCACTCGTACCGTAAAACGTATTCTGTGGTTTCGCGAAAGGTTTGGCACACCCTCTGCGTAGAACTCCAGAGTAGTTTCTTTTGGCCTTTTTCAAACTCTATAAATGAAAAAGTCCATCCGAGCATTTGTCACTTCGGGCTCGTTAATACATCGAAGGAGACTAGAGTCATCTTTAGCTTTTTCTCGACTCTTAAAAAGTGAAAAAGCAAGTTGTGTCTAAAGCGTCGTCATATAAAATTCATGCTAAACGGAACATAATCACCCCTTATTCCTACGTTGATCTTAAGGTTGAGAACATGGAACACACCAACCAAGGGATCCCACATGATGGGACCCCTAGTCCTTTCTCCTCTTGGGGAGAAGTTGGTGCGCCCCACATGGCCACATTGTCGCTTCCAGGACTGACAATTGGCCTGCCAGTTTGGCTATTCTCAACCACTATAGTTCAGAACACCACGGTTCCTGAACAGTCGAGTCAACAGTTAGACCAGTCTAGAGCTACCCTCCAGCCTTCCACTTCTTATAAACCTTCCTCCGATCCTTCTTCTTCGAAAGGTCAAACCGCCGAAAGCGGAGCTCCCGTAGAAAAGAAGAAGGAAAAGAAGAAGAAAGAAAAGAAGCAGAAGGAGCCAAAGGCGCCTGGGGGCAAGCAAAAGGCATCTAACAAAAATCCACACACAGCACGGACCGGGCCCAAATCGCCATGTGTCATATGTAGAGGGGACCACCTCCACCGTGATTGTCCTAGTATTCCCCGGATACTAAGGGACTGGTCCCCTCGTTTGCACAGTTCGGAAGCATCAACCTCTGACAACCAGGTTGAATGCTTACCGTCGACCAACGAAAGTGAAGGTCCTAGATGATGAAGGGGAATGAGATTCCCCTGCGAACTGTGTGAAGGCAATCACACCCTCCGCCATTGTCCCTTTTTAGACGAAGCAAAGAGAGTTTTGGAAGATCAACCGGTTGCACCGTTGGTACTTCCTCCTGGATACCAAAAACTTGCGCCAAGTCCTTCGTTGGTCGAAAATACAGCTGCCCCGCTCATAGGGCCAGCTGAAGTGTCAGTCACTGAAAGTGAACCTACTGAATCCGGACCGGACGAAAGTCCAAATGTCGAAACGACAGTTGACCCGGTTCTCCCTTCAGAAGTTTCATCTTCAAATACCACAGTCACTGAGGATTCATCTTCAGCTGACACCCCTACCGAAGAGAGTAAGGATGACACCGTCCAGATTCTTTTCATCAACACCGATTCTGATGAACATCAGGGCAATGTGCCCACTCCTTTATCGCAGGAAGGAGCATCGTCAGGATCATACCCGGCCGTGTATTCGGTCCCACCACCAAGCAACCTGGTTGTGTCCTTTGATTGGAACCAACTAGGCAGACCCCGGTTACCAGCCAGTATACCGTTTAGAATTATAGTCCAAATATACAAAATGGTGATGGTTGGGACTATCATCGATGAAGGGGCGTCTGTGAGTATCCTATCCTCTATTGCTTGGAAAGCACTGGGTTGCCCAGCGCTTTTGCCTGAGATAAGGAATCTCTCGGGTTTTGACAAAGGAACCAGTCGACCATTAGGGATTCTACCTAATGTGCCTATTACCTTGAAAGGGAAGGTTGTCAAGATGAATTTGATGGTCGTCCAAGGACCCTTGGATTATAACCTACTCCTTAGACGAGACTACATATATTGCATGGAAGCAATAGTCTCCTCACTCTTTCGAATAATGTGTTTTCCATACGAAGGAAGAATGGTCAAGCTTGTAGACCAACTTTCATTTCCGGGATCACGCATCGCAAATAGTCACATACCTATCCTGAATGGTCTATTTGATCAAGAAAGGTCTCTACCTCCGGTTCTTCTTCCTGATGAGTGCGAGTGATTCGGGAAAGTAGGGCCGGAACCCAGGGGGCATGCATCCTGGTCTGCTGGGGTCATAAAAAACCTTGGGTGTAAAGTAGAATTTCCGCGGGAGAATATCACTAGTCCGTACCCCGTCCCCTCCTTCATCCTCGTAAAATAGAAGGGCCGGTAAGAGCTCTCATGTCGAAGAAGGGGCTGTTAGGAATGGGGTTGTTCTGGAAAAAGATTCTTTTGTTAAAGTTAAAGTGTGTGGCGGAAGCGCCGTCATTCACCTTTGTCTAAAAAAGTAGGCTCTGCCAAAGAAGGGGATCCGTTTGCGGCAGCAAGTAGTAACCATCTTTGGGTAAAAGGCAAGCCTCACCCATTAAAACAAATGTTTTCAAGGATAAGTAGGGGCAGCCTCCAAAGAAAGGGATTCTCTTGCTGCAACAAATTGTAACCATCTTTGTGTAACCTAATGATAGACATCGCCGAAGAAAGTTTTTGTTTGAAAGAGTTAGCAGAACGATCTTCGGATAACCTGAAAGAGGTAAGCCTCACCCGTTGAAGACAAGGGTTTTTGACGGATAAGTAGGGACGACCTTGAAATTAGACTTTATACCTGGGGGCATGCAAACCTCTTGGAATGCAAGCACAGGCGGCTTTTAGTTTTAGGTAGGACTAACCCCGCTAACCCATAGATAAGCCGATACCCAGCTTGCATAAAGAGAGGATATGGAGCAAAGCATAGGGAGATGAAGCTCCTTAAAAAAATAACGATCTTCCAGGAGACTTTCCTACTTTATGACTGGTAAAAACGAGCAGTTTTGGCAAAGTTCATGCTCGTTAAAAAATAAACGCAAAAACGAGCAGTTTTGGCAAAGTTCATGCTCGTTAAAAAATAAACGCAAACATGAGCAGTTTTGGCAAAGTTCATGCTCGTTAAAAAATAAATGCAAAACCGAGCAGTTTTAGCAAGAGTTCATGCTCGTTAAAAAATAAACGCACATGTGAGCAAGCTTCCCCCAGAGTTCAAGCTCATTAAGAAAAATGAACCGGTAAATAACCATTTGAGACTGTAAATTCATCAGCCATAAAAGCCTTGGTCGTGTTTGTGCACCGTCACCTCCACTTTCCATTTGGCCGATCATTCACATCCACTTGATTGTTTACCTATTTTGAGGAACAGCTGCGAAGAGTGATTTCACTTAGCCATCCTTGTAATACTGCCGTGATTGGAAAATTCCAACCTGTACCTGGAATCTGCTGCTATCCCTGTTTATCACTCGTTCCTCAAAAGACGAGTCTTCTTTGATCTCTTTTCACTGACTCGTAAAATATGAAAAGTTTGCCGAGTTTTGGCCTTCCAGCTCGTTAAAAGGACCGGAAGAGCTATCCCTCCTCTAGATTTTAATATTTTTGGACCTGAGGGATTATTGCACAAAAAGATCGAGCGCTTGTCTAGTTCGGCTCGATAAAGATATCGAACATTCATCCCTTCTGCATTGTTTTATACTTTTTCGGACTTAAGGGATTAGATGACGAAAAAGGACCCCTGGAGTCCACTTTATGTACCCTTTTCAGACTCTCTAAAAATGAAAAGGACCGAGTTGTCTTTGTCGCTGGGCTCGTTAAAAATATTAGATAGCGACAAACTTGTCTTTAGACGAGAACGAGTTTCCCTATCGTTAGGCTCGTTAAAACATAGCGATGGGCTTGCCCGAAGGTCAGGTTATAGAACAAGCATATGTTATCCTCCTCAAGCTTGACAAAAATAAAGAGGTACTGGTCAGAAATGACTGGGGAAAAATTGGGAGAACCTCAAAGCTTAATGGTAGCAAGTCGCTCTTGAACATGACACTTTTGCCTCCGTAAATATTGGGTTGGGTTATTATCATTCACCGGTCCCTTCACCATGGTCTCGCCATACCATCCATACATGGGGTAATGCTACCGATCCATCACATCAGTGTCATTATATGTTCAAGAGATGTCATTCAGAAAGTGTCAACCGGGTCCCATCCACTACCATACATCATCTTTCATCCTTCCATGACCGCCACCCTGAATCATATTTCACAGATCATTTTCACCATCATCACTAGCTCCGTTCCGTGTCACTGATGTGGGATTCACTAAGGCCCTCCTTTGACGGATCACTTCTTGTCGACATCAGCTCATTATCCAAGAAGTTGATCTAGGAACACCCCCTCAGTACTTTGAAGCTTGCATGCCTCAATGGCAAGTTTCTCACTTCCGACGATAGGTATACATTAATGACCTTCGACCGGAAGACTTTGCGTGGTGTTCGACGTCAGATCCTATATTCACGCCACGTGGATTGTGCTGCAGTACCTTGAGGGTCATCATCATTATCGGTGATTCCTCTCGCGCTTGTTAACGGTTTACATTATTGACTGGTAATCAAGCGATGTCTTTCCATGTTCGACTTCAAGAAATTCTCACATGGATCGACTTGTACTAGAGTGAAGATCGGACAAGTTTGACGACCCCAGATCTAGTTTCATCCATCCGGGCTGCGATATATATTTAGGAGATAAAAACATAGACATGTGCAGCAGATGATCATCCTACTAAAAGGATGATAATTAAAAGTAGAGAATTATCAGTCTATTATCAGACGATCGTCTGTTTATGTACAACAAATGTATTTATAAAGCTGAGCATGGGAAATGCCCGCATCAGCTAGATCATGAAAAGAAAGTATGAAAAGATAATGTATTGTATTGTATTTTGTTACAGGTCACCTCCCGACGATTGAATGAACTTCGGATCCTCCTAATAAAGCATTTCACCCGATAAACGACCTCATACTTTAGGGGGCAACTGTTATAGACATTTTTGTGCCTTACAGCATGGAGCATGAAATGTCAATAATCTGAGGGATCCAAAGTCCCTAAACATGTTGTTCCTACCCCTAGAGGAACAAGGTCAGCAAACCACAGCACTTCAAATCAGTTCTCCACTGAAAAACACTCAAAAACAGGTCAATTTTGGATCAAAGCAGCTGCTCCACTAAGCATCTGCGCTGAATGTCAAAAGCTCTATGGTGTACCTGCGTTGCATAGCAAGTGCAACAAAGCCTACCTGCATTGGGCGTACTTTCACATGTGGAGGAATCTTTTCTCAATGTGCCAGTGCCCAGGAAGCTTCCAAATTGACACTTGGATCAGAAGATTCGCCTAATGATGAGTTAAGAGGTTCTAAAACTCCAAGTGGAAGGTAGAAACTCCGAGTGAAGGACTGAAGAACAACTGGAGTTGAAGAGGACAACAAGTCACACATCAAGCTGACTTATCTTCACTCCAAAACTCTATATAAGGATCTCATCCCATGGGATCTAGAGGCCGGGAATTTTGTGCAGAGAATTGCTGTTGGTTTACAGTCGAGAGTATTGGGTGATTGCTTGAGGGAGGTGAAGAGGAGATTTCTTTCCGTCGGGAAGGTGATGCTGGATTGGACCTCTTACGGTTGTATCACCGCCTGAACCTTACTTCCTTATATTAATAAAGCATTTGAGGTTCTTCTATTCGCATGTGTTTCAATGGTGTATTGTCTTACTTGCGTATTTGATTTATGCTAATCCTTGAATCAATTATGAATGCATGCTTCTTGTAGTTTCCTTTTCTTGTCTTGTTCGCAGGATCTCGTGTAGCTGGGCCCGTGAGAAGACTTGGAGCTGGGAGCAAGCGGCAAATAGAGGAGATTGGATCGACCATTTGCGCAAGACATCGGTAAGTCGATCTCTTCCTTTCATCTCTTGCATGTCATAAAGAAGTAACTTTAGATAGCTTTGCTTCAGCTGTTGCTAAGGAACTATCACCCTTAGGGTGGGATAGGGTCATTCCGTGTTGGATACTTTTCCCCACAACACTCCTATATATAGAAAGGAGGTCTTTTCATTTGTATCATCCAAGAATTGTTCATTAGTGTAATGTAAAGGAGGTTTCCCCCGAAGAGGGTGAATTCTAAGGCGTTCAACTATCTTTTCTATCTTTTTGTGAGCTGGTTTCATAATAGTGTCCTCTCCAATCATTGTCAGATTTAACCCGTCCACTTTTGTTGGAATGTGACAATTCAGGGATGGGAATAGGGTCCTTTTTTATGCAAAACTAGAAGCCTATAACATTCAAGAGCCGCAAAATATGAGATTATTAGTGACATTATTCAATTTATGACAAAAACACATTGGTTATTATGCATGCGCTAGCCAAGTTTAGAGAATATCTTGTGGGGAATAGGTTCAAAGTAAATATAGATCATAATAGTTTGAGATTCCTCATGGATGAGAAGGAGCTGAGTGAGAGACAATAAAATTAGATCAAAATTTTGTAGTCTTATAACTTTGATATCAAGTATGTGAAGGGGAAAAAATGTAGTGGGATATGCCCTTTCGAGGATTCCAACATCTTTCACTCATGGAGATGACAAATGATTGGAAGTCATTGTTGCCTGTAGAGTATTCCAAAAACAAATTCGATTGTGAATTTCTGGAAGGATTGATATAGGATGACATATACCAAGTTGTGGATGATGTCATTTAATACAATAATTGAATCTATCTGGTGCTAGAATCACAATTAAAGGAGAAGATTAGGAAGGAAACTCATAGTTCACCTTTGGAAGGACACAGGAGGTACTTAAATACCTATAGGAAAATCAGGGAGAGGTTCACCTAGAAGGGCCTCAAGATGGATGTGCTAAGGTTTGTGAGGTAATTTAGCATGTGCCAGAAGAACAAGGTTGAACATACTCACCTGGCGAGATTACTAGAACCACTCTCTATCCTTGAGCGGAAATGGGATAGCATTTCCATGGATTTTATCTTTGGTTTACCTTAGGCACAGGGTAAGGAATGCATATATGTAGTGGTGGATTGTATTATGGGTTTTACACACTTCTTTTCCGTACCATCCAAATATTCAGCAACAAAGGTGGTGAATCTATTCTTAAGGGAGGTCTTTCAATTGCATGGTTTGCCAAATACCATCATGAGTGATAGAGATAGTAGGTTTCTAGAAACTTCTGCCAGTATTTATTCAAATTGGTGGGGACTAAGTTGACACCGATCACTACTTACAACCCCTAGACTGATGGATAAACCGAGATAGTTAACAATTGGTTGGTGTGATATCTCAGGAACTATGTATCTAGCAAGAATAAAGCATGGGTGAAGTGGTTGAATTTGGAGGAGTACCCTGATAACACCACTTTCCACATGTCTATTAGCATGATGCCCTTCAAATCACTATACGAATAAGATGCCCCAACATTTGTAGATCGTGTATTTGAGGATAGCCATGCACTTTTAACTAAATATTGGATTCAGGAGAGTGAGGATATTTGACAACTCCTCAACGACAACTTGGAAATGGCTCAGAACCAACAAAATGTATAAACAAACATGAACATGATACAACACAAATTTCAAGTGGGAGACATGGCATATCTTCATATTCAACCCTATAGGAAGCCATCACTAAGGACAAAAGGGGAAGAAAAACCAAAATCTAGGTTTTATGGGCCATATAGAATCATGAGACGAGTTGGGGAAGTGGCCTATGAACTTGAAGTTCATGAAGCATGTAAGATTCACAATTTCTTCCATTCGTGCCTTAAAAAGGCCTTGGGGATGCATGCAGTCACTTCCACTGATCTCCAACCATTGGACAAGGAGGAAGAAATAATTTTGGTTCTGAAGGAGATTTTGGAGACTAGGGAGTGGAAGTTGATGAATAGGACCATGAAGGAGGACCTAGTGAAGTGGAATTATTTACCTATTGAGGATTCACAAAACTATGATCTTATGTTGTCTTAGTCACCAATTGCAGTCCGGAAAAGTTTATGGGAAGAAGCTAATTGATCCAACTTGGAAACCTTGATTTCCATGGAGTCATAACCCATGCTTATACTACTGGTCTAGATCTTAGGGGCTAATATCTAGGATCCATGAATGCAGAGAGAGAAGAGGAGAGACAACACAACGATTTGTCATGAAATTGTTCTTAGAAAAAAATCAAACATAAATGAAGAGAAATACACATGGTGAATATTTAGCAGCAAATAGAAAGAAAATAATTCTTTATTAAATAGAGAAATTAGTTGCACTACATCATGGGTGGACCAACTTGTCCTCTTACAAAGTGAGGTTTCTTATTTATAGCCTTCTTGAGTTACAATACCATGGATGGATGCCACTTTCCATTCAGATCAATATATGTTCAACTTACATATTACTTTTTTCATTAATAATAATTATTATTGTTCTAAATAATGTAACAATTTAATTAATTCTTATGATTTTTAAAATTTTAACAAAAATTAAATACATGTTTTGACGCTTAATAGTCCTCCTAGGAAGGAATCTAGCAATTGATTTGACTGTTGACCACTATTAGCTTTAACCAATGCAACTTATAATGCTTAATTTTGATAAAATTAAATTCATCTATAAGTTAGACTACGCTGATATATTTACATTCATTAACATGTTTATTTTGGAATAATGCTTCCAAAATTTTATTTTGATTATCAATAATTATTAAGTGGATGGTGGGGATTAATCTCCATTAAATATTTTAGAATATTCTTTCTAGTAGTAACATATCAAAGGTTGGGATGTATCCTAAGAGTAGTTATGCCATTACCACATAATCAAACAAATAAATGAAGTGACCATTTTCCAAAAAATGAGAATAAATCATAATTTGTGTGAAATTGTATTGCTAGATTCCTGCTAGAAAAATCATTTCTTCTATTATTTACACTGTGTCGTGACCTTTTTTCAATTTTAATTAAATTGATTAATTAAAAGAATTGTCATATTAGCATGTGTCATATGAACATGAGTTATGATTTTTTGGGCATGTGGTATTAGTAAACCATGGTACTGGTCCATAGTATTGTAACAAAGCATATTTATAAATTAAAAAATATGTATGGTAAAGTGAGAATGAATCTCCATCATAAAAAATCACGAGACATTTTTTAATAGATGTATATTTAATTCATATATTAATTCTAAAATCCATACTTGAAATATAAATCAGAACACAAATCTTAAGAATTCTGATATCTATCTATCTATATATATATATCTATATATATATATATATATATATATATATATATATATATATATATATATATAGTTGACACCTAATCATCAGGATTGGCAGAATAAGTGTAACTGATGTAAATAAATAATAAGAAATATGAGTAGTCACCAAGAGATGAAGTGAACAGTCTCTCCCTCATGTATATAATAAGGACCAGCCTGAATGAATAAAAAAATGAATTGATTTTGAGGAGTTACTCCCTGGTTTGACATGGTATCAGAGCCATCTCCCAAAATTAGCCTTTGTGTAACTCTTGGTGTCAGTTTCCTGCCTATGTTCTGCCTCTTTTGCAGGACTCACACCTATGCCTGGTGTCAATTGCCTAAACCCTGCTCTAACTGTCTATACAATGTCATATACATTTTATTCTATCTTAATAGTCCACCCTCCAAATCGTGATATCGAAAAACTCCATCTTTATAATTAATACCCAAGACTGATGTACCAGTTACATATGGATACTGGGTATGAGTAATAGGAGAGCTGAGAAGTGTAAATGCATAATCTCTGCCTGTTTTGGGGTGACCCACATGATTCTTCAGAGCTTTCTCATTCTTTTCATCCTTCAAATCTGTTGCCAACATCTTTACAACTCTATTAAGAGAGCTTAAACAACTGTATCCAGAATGGTTGCTGCCCAAAACTTAGATCACTCAGAATTGTAGTAATGCACTCCTGGTCACGTTACTTTATCGCTGGTCCGACCTGCTCCATGGTTGCCTACCCTCTGTGGCTAAGATAGTCTTATCGAGTCTCGTATAGTGATATCAAACCAGATATCAAACCTCGTTCCCGTTCAGAGTCTGGTGGACATACGAGGTCTAGTGGAGATGCAGGGTATCATGGATATGCGGTGAGCATGGAGTCCATTGAATACACGGTCCCCTCCCCACTGTATACGGGGTCTTCGCAAGCACGCAGATACTAGTCTGAAATGTTGTGTGTTAAACGTTGCTTTACAGAAATGTTGTGTGTTAAACGCTGCTTTACAGAAATGTTGTGTGTTAAATGCTGCTTTACAGAAATGTTGTGTGTTAAATGCTGCTTTACAGAAACGTTGCTTTACAGAAATGTTGTTTGTTAAACGCTATTTTATATAAACGCTGTTATAATATATACGCTATTTTCATATCCATTTCATATATACGTTGTTTTTTGAATGCTCCTCACCATACTCCAATATTGAAGAATGCGTTGACCTACATGGTCATGACTATGGTGTTTAAATCAAACTTGTTGTGTTCTCCCATTTTGAAGACCATGTGTGCAATGAGTATTGATTTTGGAATACAATATATATTGCATGATATTGATAATGGTGCGGTAAGCGGTTCCTTTTTGTCAACGGCACGAATGCTTGATATATTGTATGAAAGAAGGTTGAAAATACAATAGTATGTGATGGCATGTCATATATTATGATACGAATGGTGATATTCTATATGGATAGAATATAGTTTTGCTCTTTGTATATTAAATCAATTTCTTACCTAATCAAGAAGGAAGAATAAGGTTGTATTATTTTGAAGAACATTTTTGCTAGTAGAAGTATTTTTTACAGTACACATATTTTTTTGCCAGCAAAAGTATTTTTTAATAGATTTTACAATGCATTCAATCATATCCATTGTGGGAATAGTTCTCACTAGCAAGGAGAACTATCCTAAGTGGTCCTTGATGATAAACCACACCCTCATTTTCAATGAGTTGTGGAAAGGAGTATGTGTTGGAGACGGAGACAAAGAGCCAAAACAACCTACCTCAGACAAAGAGTTCGCCATTTTGGAAAGTAAGAACAGCAAAGCCTATGCATTAATTGTAGCATCTGTAAGTGAAGAGGTGAGTTGCCATATTTCGCCATTTTCAACTTCTTTCGAAGCCTTACAAAAGCTTAAAGAAATCTATGACTCACATTCTACACTTGAAGTTGTTCAACTCATGATTAAACTCTTCACTCTTGAATTACAAAATAATGATCCTCTTGCTCTTGCATCTGAAGTAAAATCTATAATGCATGATATCAAAGCCACTAAAGTTGAATTGGATATTCCTTTTATTGCTTTTCTCAAGACACTTTATCCTACTTACTCCAATTATCTTGAGTCAATGCAAGCAAATGGAAATCTCAAAGATATTACCTTGGACTCTCTTTTGAAAAAATTCACTGAAAGAGAGAAAACTTTTGGAAAGAAGACAGTCCCTGAATCTTCTGAAGAGGTTATGTGCCTTGCTCATAAAGAAAAGAATATTGCCCAAGATTCTTCCAGAGGAAGGGGTGGTCGAAGAGGAAGAGGAAGATATTTCATAGGAAGGGGGGGAGAATACACTCTCAAGGAGAAAAGTCATATTTTCATTACATACGCTGCAAAATAAATGGATCACATGATGCCTCTACATGTAGGTTACCTTGGGACAAAATTGAGCAGCAAAGAAACCAACAGAAAGGTAAAATTAATGACACAGACAAAGGTAAAGCACCTGAGTCTGCTCATTATGTTGTGGCACAATGTAATATCGGAGTAAATGAAGATTTACTTAATGCATCACTTGCTTCTTGGAAAAATTATTGGTTGCATGATTCAGGAGCAACTTGCCACATGAATCATAGAAAATATTTTTTTGAAGAATTTACTAACAATGTTGATGGAGCAGTATACTTTGTAGACCGATCAAAACTCAAGCCATCAGGGCTTGACACAATCAGGCTTAAATTGCCTGGTCTTCTAGACTTTCTTCTGCATCATGTTCTATATCTCCCATAGCTGAAGAGAAACTTGTTGTCCTTGGTCCACATCTGCCAGCAAGGTCACTCCATTCATATGTTTGACGGCAATCTTGAGGTGAGAAAAGCATCTGACCACTCACTTGTCCTGAGGGGAATAGAAGAAAAAAGGCTTCTCAAGCTGCAAGGTACCTCTGCTCGTGCACAACATTTCTCATACAACTCTCATTCTGAAGAAGGTACACTTCCATCAAGTTTATTATGGCATGCTAGATTTTGACATTTTAACTATGACAACCTCCGCTTGGTAAAGTAAAATGGTGTTGCTAGTTTGCCTACAATTCCTAGGAAACTTAAGCAATGTGATGCTTACATTCTAAGAAAGCATAGCAAACAGTGTTTTCATGATTTACATTCAAGAGCACATAGAAAACTTGAACTCATTCATTCAGATTTATGTGGTTGAATGCCTATTCCTTCTGCAAATGGAAATAAATATATGATGACATTTATTTATGACTACACCAGAATGTGTTGGGTTCATTTATTGAAGAACAAATCTGATGCTTTTCAAACATTCAATAACTTTCATACATGGATTGAAAATGATGCACAATCTCATATTGACTCTATTCGCACTGATAATGGAAAAGAATACACTTCAAATGAATTTGAAAACTATCTTTGCCAACATGGGATAAAACATCAAACAACTGTGCCTTATAATCCCCAACAGAATGATGTAGCTGAAAGAATGAATAGGACAATCTTAAATACGGTGCTCTCCATGATGTTTTTCAAAAAGGTAAAATTGTTGTTTTGGGTTGATGTAGTTCGATGTGTTGTATATATAAAGAATAGATGTCCATCTAATGCTATTAGAAACAAGACTCCCTATGAAATGTGGTATGGGCACATTCCTTTAGTAAAGCATCTCAGGGTTTTGGCTCCACCTGTTATGCCTTGATACCAAAGGTACATAGAAACAAACTTGGTGCAAGAAGTCGTAAGTGTATCTTCCTGGGGTATTCAAACACCTCCAAAGCATATCGTCTCTATGGTGAAGTCAATAAAAAGTTTGTTGTATTTAGAGATGTAATCTTTCTTGAATCATCCAAAACTAACAATGTTGTTGAGCGGCAACTTGATCGCTTGAATAGATTCGCAAATGAAAAATCATTTCCAGAATTTGATAATCAGATTCCACATCTCGAAGGGGAGATTCCTATACTAGATCAACCTGTGGGACCTTCTTCTGAAGAACTCTCTCCCCTGCATGAAACTCCAACAACGGATGATACTTTAAGTGATGTAATTGATAGAATTGGGAGACTCAATCTTGATTCGGTCCCAACTCAATCAACGGAGTAGCCTGGACCATCTGAGAAAGGTCCCCCAAAGTGGCTGACAAAGACACTTGAAAGTGTTCATCCTAATTAGGTTGGAAAGACAGGAACTAGAAACTCAAACCGACAAAATGGAGGTGATGTAGATGACTCTGATTCACCTGTTGATATGGATGTTTCTTATGATTGTGAATTGAATTTTTCTACAGACTTTGTACCAACTTCCTTCAAAGAATTTGCTTCTCATGATGAATGGAAAGAAGCAATGCAAAAGGAGTATGATGCCCTAATAAAGAATGGCACTTGGAAGCTGGTTGATGCTCCATTAGGAACCGAACCAATTGGCTGCAAGTGGGTCTATAAGAACAAGTATAAAGCAGATGGCTCACTTGACAAGCACAAAGCCAGGCTTGTGGCAAAAGGTTTTGCACAGAAGGAAGGGGTTGATTATGAGGAGACATTTTCCCCCACAACAAAATGAGGTACCATTCGGACACTCTTTGCCCTAGTAGCTCAGAACGGTTGGAAAGTCCATCAAATGGATGTAAAAATTGCTTTCTTGAATGGAGATCTAAAAGAGAATGTTTTTATGTCCCAACCTAAAGGATTTGATATGAAAGGACATGAACATAAAGTATGCAAACTTGTGAAATCCTTGTCTGGCCTCAAACAAGCATCGTGAGCTTAGTATGAAAAACTAATTGAGCATCTTCTGAAACTCAATTTCAAACATTATGATCTTGATGATGCAACTTTATTTGTCAAGAAAGTTGGAAAAACAGTTGTATATCTTGTGGTATATGTAGATGATCTTTTGATGACATGGAACAATGAAAGCTACATTGCATCCATAAAGAAGGAATTGAGGAAAGGTTTTGAAATAACTGATTTGGGCTATGCTCATTACTATCTTGGTATTGAAGTAACTGAACATCCAAAGTCCATATTCCTTTCTCAAAAGAAGTACATTGGATATCTGTTGAATAGGTTTGGCATGACAGAATGCAATCCTCTTACTACTCCAATGGAACAAAACTTAAAGGTCACATCCATTGAAGGAAAAGAATTTGAAGATGCAACAAAGTATAGACAGCTTGTAGGAAGTCTCAACTACCTAACTACTACCAGACCAGACATTTCATTTGTTGTTGGAATCCTCTCCTGGTTTATGCAAAAGCCTTGTGAGGGACATTGGTCTACAAAAAAAAGAGTTCTAAGGTACTTGAAGGGAACTCAAGACTTTGGAATCAAGTATACACAGGTGGACGAATTCAACTTGATTGGATACTCTGATTCAGACTTTCATGGAAACAAAGAAACTAGGGTATCTACTTCAGGTTATGCTATGAGTCTTGGATCAGGATCTGTCTCCTAGAGATCACACAAACAATCAGTTCTAGCAGATTCCACAACAGAAGCAGAATATGTGGCAGCAGCTGAGGCAACAAAAGAAATTATGTGGCTAAGGAAAATTCTTGAATATTTGCAGGTAAAACAAGTACAATTGACTCCACTCATGGTTGACAATACCTCGGCAATAAAGTTGGCCAAGAACCCAAAGGTCCATGATCGAACGAAGCACATCAATACTAAATATCATTTGATTCGACATCATGTTGAGGCCAAAACAATCCATCTCCGCTATTGTTCGACTAATGAGAAAATTGCAGACATCTTCACCAAAGCTCTTGGAAGAGAAAAGCTTGAACAATTTAGAACGATGCTTGGACTCACCAACATCCCTTCAGATTATGGGGGAATGTTGACACCTAATCATCAAGATTGGGTGAATAAGTGCAACTGACGTAAATAAATACTAAGAAATATGAATAGTCACCAAGAGATGAAGTGAACAGTGTCTCCCTCATGTATATAATAAAGACCAACCTGAATGAATAAAAAAACGAATTGATTTTGAGGAGTTACTGCCTGCTCTGACATATATAAATGTAAGATACAAGGTACCATTACTAAAAGACTCGACTTGTAATTATGTTGGTAGTTGTATGTTAAAGGAAATAGTTCTTACGTTAAAATTATTTTAATTATTTTTTATTGAAAGATTTTTTATTATACAAATTTATATATAATGTGATTAATAAAATGCTAATTTTATATATAAGGGTTTAGTAAAAAAATCATTTACTTGTTATTATTAACGCTTTGTCTATTATAATGAGTTACTAAGTAGTAACATTTTTCACCATTATTATGAGTCTCTCTCTCAAGACATGATTCTAATAATTCATTGATTACTATTAGTTAAGCTTTGACTAATATATTCGATAATGTTTAACTATACATACAAGTCACTTAAATTTTTTTTGTAAAATCTAATTAATTCATACTTTGAAAATTTTATTTCCACCTTCACTGCACACTACACATGCATTCACTACACATACATTAAGCGATGATGAAATAATCATTCTTTTAGCCCAATTATATACCACCCCTAAATTTTATGCAACTTCCATCACTATCCCTCGTCATTCTTTCAGTCCAGTTCTCCGTAACCATCGTATGTATAATTGGCAATGACCGATGGCTTTCCCGGAATGGGCAAGTGGGTTTTGTCTGTGGGCTACTACAAAGCAAGTTTCTTTGTTGGCAGTTACACGTACAACTTTATATCTGCAAGTGTGCATGTCGTCCTTCTGCATTCTAGAGGCACCCCATTTTTCAACACTGATTTATCATATTTTATTAGCACAGTTGATGGATGCTTTGATCGATCTGCTAATGTAGTATGGCTTCCACGACTGCTTTGTGCAGGTGATCGTTACTTTGCACAAAGCAGTCATGGAAGCCATGCAGGTGATCATTATTTTATTATCATTACTTTGCATGACGTTGAGCCTGATTGATTATTGATTTTTAATGCACTTTCTCACTTTTCTATCATCGGTTGTTAAACTTCTGTAGGGTTTCCACGCATCAATCTTTTTTACTAGAACTTCCAGCAATGCGAGCGAGGACGAAGCTCTTCCAAATCTCACATTTAGACACGAGGCATTCGAGATCATCAACAACACCAAAGAAGCAGTAGAAGCCAAATACAGTGCTGTGGTTTCCTTCCCAATGCTATTATCTTATCTTGTGAATGAGAAATGTATTTAATGGCTTCCAATATTTTGTCTAATAATGATATGGCTTCAGGGAGTAGCGATATGAGTGTTGAACAAAGCGCTTTCATCTTATTTCGCCTCTTCCTTTCCACCAGTTTCTGAAAATTCCCAATACATGCCCTGTTCGCATCATGACCATGACCTCCTCTTCCTGCTGCCACTTTCTTACTTCGATGTATTCCTTTCAGTGGGACAGGACGGTTGCTAGAATTCAGCAAAGAATTTTCTGGTGGCTTGCAGTTTAGAATTTGAGCGGTGTTGTCAAAGTTGGAAATGGATTTTTTCCAACAAGGCGTAGGCACCTGTGAAGAATGATAGAATCAACCTCACAAGTTCGATCAAGCTGCACCACCAGTCCTAAAAAATTTGTTCCGATCAGGTCATAATCATCTGGCCTTTCGATGGAGAAAGCATCAAATATTACCGTTGCACGGGCATCTCATCAATACATATTCTAGGTTCAAGAAAATTCGTTGATTTGGTGGACATTTAGATCTGAATACCTTCATCAGTATCGATATTACCTTGACAGTGAGGAAGACACTCTGCTGCCTGAGAGTACGAAGATGAACACAGCTCGTAGGGACATTTATACGAATGACTTCTCCTGTAAAAATATTCCATTCTCAACTCTGCAAGCCACAACGTGATAAATGTAGAGGAGTGAGTGTTAATTAACAAACTAAAAATCAGAATCTTCAACTCTGTCCTCAGTCATATGTATCCTTACAAGGTGGAGAATGTTCTTTCCATTTAGATTGGGGGGACAGTTGAAGTGGAATCATTGTTGTTGACTTTAACTGTACGATAAAAAATAATTAAATCAGTTATTTTTTTAATAATTGTTTTTGTTGGAAATAATAATCCCAGACAGCAGCCATACGTCAGACGTACTTTTTGCAGGTTGCGTTTCTGCTTGAAGACTTTTTTGCAGACATATTTGCAGGTTGCTTCTCAGCATAAGTCAGACGCAAACCACTTCAAAAAAGGGATTTAAAGAACTTATGTACTTAGATAAACAAATATGGACAAGCATTAATTCAACAACCTTGCCCACACTCCAGGAACACCTCCGCCACTCTAATCACACTCAACAACAACATCAAAATTTAATTTCGCTCTGTCATGAATTAAATGTCAACAACATCAAAATTTAATTTCGCTCTGTCATGAATTAAATGTAAAAATTGTCTGTTGAGTTAAATATGAATGTAAAATCCATTTTGATGGTAAGAGTGTATAAGAGTAAGATGGTGTGGAGAGGTTAGAGAGCAAGTAGAAAAAGAGGGCAAGTCTCTGTGGAGAAAATTGTGGAGCAATTTGGTGGGTGCGTAAAACAAAAGTTACTGTGTTTTACTGTGTAGTGTAGTGTTGCGGATAAGTTTAAATCACTATAATTTTTATTTTACTTGATGAATGAGCGGCAATCTCATGGAAATGTATTTCATGTTTTAGAATTCAATACTAAGTTTATTGTATTGCTCCAAAACCTACTTCCTCATTTTGTCGTGAGAAAATATTATTCATAAGTCTCTGAAATAGCTACGCGGTTGTGCGATATTCAACCCTGGAAAATAGTCTCGCCGTGCGCGAAGGTAGCTCTAAGAAATCGGCCTCGCGGTCTGTGAACCTAATTTTGCGAAAATAGCTTCGCGAAAGTCACAACTCTCTGCCTCTCCCCTCCGTGAAAACGAAAATTAAATTCGCGAAATATATTTCTAACATGGTATGAGAGCAGGTTAAATTTCCCTCTGCGAAAATGAAAATTAAATTCGCCAGATATATTTCTAACATGGTATGAGAGCGGGTTAAACTCTGTTAGTGTAAAAACAAGTGTTTTTACTAACAGTGAAAATTGTTTTGAGTGCAGATTGTGTTTAGCATATTTACCAGCAGGTAGAAAGTTTGTTTTCCGCTCAGAAATGGCAACATCAAACACAAACTTGACTAATCCTCAAATACCTCATTTTAATGGCAAAAATTATGATTATTGGGCTATTACAATGAAGGCCATGTTTTCTTCTCAAGATATTTGGGATTTGGTGGAAAATGGTTTTCAAGAACCAGCAGATGTAGCAGCATACAATGTCTTATCTCAACAAGAAAGAGATGTGTTAAGGGACAACAGGAAGAAGGATTCAAAAGCCCTATTTTATATCTTTCAAGTAGTTCATGAAAGTATTTTCCCAAGGGTTGCAGCAGCAACGAAGTCCAAGCAAGCATGGGACATCCTCCAGACAACCTACCAAGGCATGGGAAAAGTCAAGGCAATGAAGCTACAAATGTTGAGGAGAGATTTTGAAACACTTTGTATGAAAGAGTCTAATAATATAGACTCGTTTTTCACACATGTAAGTGGGTTGGCTACTCAAATCAGGTCTCATGGTAAGACACTTGAGGAAAGAAGAATAGTTGAGAAAGTTTTGAGAAGTCTACTAGCAAGGTTTGAGGCCGTTGTTGTGGCCATAGAAGAGAGAAAAGATCTCTCATAGTTTTCAGTGGATGAGCTTAATGCATCACTGATTTCTCATGAGCATAGACTAAACAGAGTAGCAAGCTCCTCATTGGAGCATGCCTTCAAGACACAAGTATCATTTGGTCAAGGTCAAGGCAGAGGAAGATCATATGCTATAGGAAGAGGAAGAAGCCCATACAGAGGTGGAAGAAGCAGCCCTTCAAGCTCAAATGGAAGAGGCAACAATCAAAATCTAAGTCAAGGCCCAAGACAAAATCAAGAACAAGGTCAGAGCTATGATAAATCTCAAGTTCAATGTCATTATTGTAAGAAGTATGGTCATTATGCAAATGAATGTAGAAAGAAGCAATATGATATTAATAACAAACCAAGTGTAAATTTCACAAGAGAAAATCAAAACCATGATAGCATGTTTTTAGCTTGTAATGTAGCACAAGAAAAACAGAGTGATATATGATATATAAATTCTGGTTGTAGCAACCACATGTCAGGAAACATAGAAATGTTTTTTGATCTAGATGAAAGTGTGAAATCTGAAGTGACATTATGGACTAATAGCAAAGTCTTTGTCATGGGAAAAGGAAGAGTAAATATCCTAACAAAGAAGGGGGAGAAGAAATACATCTTTGATGTTTACTTTGTTCCCGGTCTAAAACATAATCTCATGAGCGTTGGACAGCTCACATAGAAAGGCTACAATGTCTCCTTCAAAAAAGATGAGTGCACAATTTTGGATAGGCCTCCAAGCAGACAGTTGATTACAAAGGTTCAGATGACAGACAATAGAATGTTTCCCCTGAAAATAATATCAGATTTATAGAAAAAAGGTGCACAAGCACAACTATCAATGAACTCACAAGAAGATGGAAGAAAAGAGGTAGTTGTCACACAGGTAAACTTTCAAGCAGAGGTAAAAGATGAAAACTAGTTATGGCACTTGAGATTTGGACATCTCAACTTTGGAGGTTTGAATTTGCTGCATAGGAAAGGCATGGTGAAAGGTTTACCACTCATAGAAAAACCAGACAACATATGTGAAGGATGTATCTTGGGCAAGCAACATAGAAAGACATTTCCAGCAGGAAAGTCAGTGAGGGAAAAGGCACCTTTGGAGATTGTCCACTCAGATTTATGTGGACCAATGCAAACACCATCAATTGGTGGCAGCCGCTATGTATTGATATTCATAAATGACTACACAAGCAAGACATGGGTCTTTCTCCTAAAACAGAAAAGCAAAGTGTTTGAGCGCTTTTTCCAGTACAAGGCTCTTGTTGAAAAGAAAAGTGGACATTACATCAAAGTCCTTAGGACTGACAGAGGTGGAGAATACATCTCAAACATCTTCCTTCAATTTTGCTGGGAGCATGGAATTCACAAGCAGTTTACAACAAGATATACACCGCAGCAAAATGGTGTGGCAGAAAGGAAGAATAGGACCATTATGAAGATGACAAGGAGTATGTTGAAGGCAAAGCATTTGCCAAATGACTATTGGGCTGAAGCTATCACTTGTGCAGCATATATCTTGAATGGATGTCCAACCAAAAGTGTCCAGAACATTGTTCCTGAAGAGGCATGGAGTGGAAGAAAACAAAATGTCACTCACATGAAAGTTTTTGGATGTGCGGCTTATGCACATGTCCCGGATGAGTTGAGAAAGAAGTTGGACAGAAATGGGGAGAAATGCATATTTGTTGGATACAGCAATGAATCCAAGTTATACAAACTCTACAATCCATTAACCAAGAAAGTCATAATCGGCAGAGATGTGCAGTTCATAGAAGAGGAAGCATGGGATGGAAGTTTAGGAAAGACAATCAATGTCAAAGCATGCATACCACATGAGGATAGAGAGGAATTAACAGCAGCAAGTAATTCCTCAATAGTGACTCCCTCTACTCCTATTCAAGTGCAGCAAAGCAGGCAGCAAGCAACGCCATCAACAAATAATAGGACAGTTTCGCGCAGCCAAGCAAGTGCTTCTCCAAGCACACCGCGAAGCGCGACACCAAGTGACATGTCAAGCCCATCTTCAACAAGCACAAGAAGGCCAAAATTCATAAATTTAAATGAAATTTATGAGAAAGATGAAGTTGATAGTAGTGCAGGTTTGAATTCCTTATTTGCATTATTTTGTCATGTAGATGACCCAATCCACTTTGAAGATGCAGTCAAAGAAGAAAAATGGGTTGTGGCAATGGAGGAAGAAATAGAAGCAATAGAAAGGAATGACACATGGGAGTTAGTGAGCCTTCCAAAAGGAAAACATGTCATTGGAGTGAAGTGGGTCTATAAGACCAAAAGCAACATTGAGGGAAAGATTGAAAGGCACAAAGCAAGGCTAGTTGTCAAAGGATACAAGCAGTAGCATGGAAGAGATTACGCGGAGACGTTCGCGCCAGTCGCACGGATGGAGACAGTGCGCGCAGTTGTGGCGATTGCCACGCAGCATAAATGGATAGCTTATCAGATGGACGTAAAGTTAGCATTCCTGAATGGAGTGCTGAAAGAGGAATTGTATGTCGTGCAACCGCCTGGTTATGAGATTGAACGACAAGAAGACAAAGTATATCGGTTGAAGAAAACTTTTTATGGATTGAAGCAAGCACCGCGCGCATGGTACAACAGGATAGATGCTTACCTGTTGGACAATGGCTTCGACAAATGTGATGGTGAGCCTACTCTCTACATCAAAGAGGGCGAAGGTAAGATTCTCATTGTTGTCTTATATGTAGATGACTTGATCTTTATAGGTAATGATGATTTCCTCATCAATGATTTTAAACAAGTAATGAATAGTGAGATTGAAATGACTGACTTGGGATTGCTAAGATATTTTTGGCGCATAGAAGTGAAGCAAATAGAAAATGGCATTTTTATCTTTCAAGAAAAGTATGTGGCAGAAATTTTGCAGAGGTTTAAAATGCAGAACAGCAAGTCCACACCAACTCCAACTGTCATAGGGTTGAAGTTGAGCAAAGAAGATTGCAGCAACAATGTCAATATGACATTATACAAAAGCATGATTGGCAGCCTGATGTATTTGACCGCCACTAGGCCGGATATAATATATGCAGTAAGTTTGGTGTCAAGGTTCATGGAGACACCCAAGGAGACACATTGGCAAGCAGCGAAAAGGATTTTGAGGTATGTCAATGGGAAAAAAGAGTATGGCGTTTTGTACAAAGAAACCAGTGATTTTAGGTTGGTTGGTTACATTGACAGTGATTGGGCAGGCAGTGTCGACAACAGAAAGAGCACGTCAGGATATGTTATTCAATTGGGTTCAGGAGCCATTTCATGGGCCTCCAAGAAGCAGCCAATAGTGTCACTGTCAACAATAGAAGCTGAATATGTCACAACAACAGCAGCAACGTGTCAGGCAGTTTGGATGAGAAGGATGTTGAGGGATCTTTGTCATGACCAAGAGGGCGCGACAACTATTTTCTACGACAACACCTTAGCAATTGCATTGTCAAAGAATTATGTCTTCCACAAAAGGACCAAGCATATTGATGCTAAATATCATTTTATTAGAGAGTTGATTAACAATGATGAAATTGTGTTGCAACACTGCAGGTCATAGGAACAGCTTGCTCATATTTTCACAAAGCCATTGGAAGGAGAAAATTTTGTTTATCTCAGAAATTGTTTAGGAATTGTCAATGGCGGCAGTTGTGATTAAGGGGCAGTGTTGGAAATAATAATCCCAACCACCGCAATAAACAGTCGGACAGCAGCCATACTTGTCAGACGTACTTTTTGCAGGTTGCATCTCAGCGTGAAGATAGAAGGACCGAAGCTAGACGTGAATAACTTAGAAACTCAAAAAAGTCATTTAAAGAACTTATGTACTTAGATAAACAAATATGGGCAAGCATTAAATCAACAACCTTGCCCACACTCCAGGAACACCTGTGCGACTTTGATCACACTCAACAACAACATCAAAAATTAATTCTTCTCTGTCATGAATTAAATGTAAAAATTGTCTGTTGAGTTAAATATGAATGTAAAATCCATTTTTATGGTAAGAGTGTAGAAGAGTAAGACGGTGTGGAGAGGTTAGAGAGCAAGTAGAAAAAGAGCGCAAGTCTTTGTGGAGAAAATTGTGGAGCAATTTTGGTGGGCGCGTAAAACAGCAGTTACTGTATTTTACTGTGTAGTGTTGCGCGTAAGTTTAAATCACTGTAATTTTTATTTTACTTGATGAATGAGCGGCAATCTCATGTAAATGTATTTCATGTTTTAGAATTCAATACTAAGTTTATTGTATTGCTCCAAAACCTACTTCCTCATTTTGTCGTGACCAAATATTATTCATAAGTCTCTGAAATATTTACGCAGTTGTGCGATATTCAACCTTCGAAAATAGTCTCGTGGTGCGCAAAGGTAGCTCTGCGAAATCGGCCTCGCTGTGCACAAACCTAGTTTCACAAAAATAGCCTCGCGAAAGTCACAACTCTCTACCTATCTGCTCCACGAAAACGAAAATTAAATTCGCCAAATATTTTTCCAATAGTTTTTGCATGGGTTTGTAGAATAAAGATTTGGTTATCGCGTATAGCTAATTCCCTCGAAAAGTTTTGCAATCAAGTAGATGATTCCATTGAAAAATAATAATAGAGCCGATAATTTTGCTTGGTTTACTTTACCATCTTAAATTTTAAAATACCTTAAAATGTTATTAAGGCATTTATAATTTTTTCCCTTTACCAAATTTCACCTTTAAAAAAATCATTTTTCTTAAATTTTAAAATACCTTAAAATTTTATTAAAGTATTTGTAATTTTTTTCCTTTACCAAATTTCAACAAAAAATATTTTTCCCATTTTTAAGATTAACCAAGGCTTATAAAATTTAAAATAGATTCCCATCTTAAAAATTTTCCTTGGAATAAATCCATCTTAACTGCAACTGCATAACTACCACAAAACTACTAAGTATGAGAAAGATCAAATCTCTCAAAATACAAATGTCATTTTGAATATAAAACTTGAAAAAAAGTTTACATGTCTCAAGATTTGATTTCTACACACACACACATATATATATATATATATATGCAAAATAACATTGTTGAAAACACAAGCATAAAGTAGGAATAATAGTTGTACAATTCAATGGGATGCCCTACCCATGGGCAATGATGATCCAAACCATTATCTTCAACTCCAATGGAAGATTCATGGTGCACCGAGCTTGATTTTCCAGCTTCGATCTTGCTAACACCAACCCAAGAAGGCGACATAAATACAAATCTACTAGTTGCTTCAAATTCTAAAATAGGTTGAGGTTGAGGCCAAACCATTAAATATTTGTTATCTATGTTACATTGTCCTGACTCAAGTGATGACATCATTGTTGTTAATGGGAATTTTGGGTTCACAACATACGTGATTGAGAACTTGAAGTCTCCATAACACAGAAGAAAATACATACTATCCAGTATGAGGAACATAAATCCATGAAGGCCGAACATTTGCAAGGAGTACCACTGATATGAATCCGATGTTAGTGGGTTGTTGGTGGTTTTGATAGTCCAAATAATGTGGCGCAATAAAAGAAATGACAAGGGGTGGGGATTGAGGGGTAGGTGAGGGAGGGAGAATCTCACCTCCAAAAATTGTCATTTGAGCCAACTGAGGCATTAAGAAGGTAGACCCAACAAGACGATGCATGCCATAAAAAACATGCACAAAAATAGCAACAATGTCTCCATCTATATTGGAAGACACATGAGCAACATAACAACAACACTGATGCTCGCTTAATCACTATGTTCTCTCAACAGGCCCTTCCAAAAAGAGTAACTACATAATGATGAGCATACTTTTTAGATACTAGCTGCTCAATTAACACTCAGTAGTTAATTGAAATATCTTTTCTTTTCTCCTCCATTATCTCCTTTTTCTTCTAAACCTTGATGAAATGTTGTGTCATCATGTGAAACTCTATCTCAATTCCTCCACTTTATACCTCTAATGGACAGGACCAATGTAAATAAAACTGAGGTAGAGAGTTGGTGCTAAGGTTGTTGCATGAGGCACGAGTGGTCTAGGATGTTGATAAAAAATATAGAAAAGGTTATTGCATTCAAGCTTTCTTTTTCAACAAGCCCATAGATGTGCTAAGCAAACCCATATGCAACCACATGATCTGTAACCTCATTGTTTATCAATTTAATTGTCTTAAATTGCTACATAAATTATCGATGGGAGTTGGTAAACTTATGAAGTGCAAGTGCACTATATATGCTAGAAGCCTTCAGATTATTAATGTGTATGATTGAGTTATTGAAAATTTATTCTAAGGATGTTTTGTGTTCCTATTTTACTCTTTTAAAGAAAATAAAATTAACATATTCAATCTCAATTACATTCCTGCTCACTCCTTTCTAATGAAAACAAAAATGCTCTTCACACTTGAAAAATGAAACTAAAGCAAACTCATACTATCTCATTAAATTAAGAGAACTTAACCAATCTATTGCAACACAAATTTAATCTCTAAAAGAAAAATTATTCATCTAATATTCTAGCAATCCTTTGCATAAAAACCAAAATGAATTTGACTTCTAGTTAAAACGAAAACTACACATTTTCTCATTATCAATCACTCATGCTTTGAAATGAAATACTGTAAAGAAATCACTCATGCTCTGTAATGAAATACTATAAAGAAATTACTCATGCTTTGAAATGAAATACTGTAAAGAAATCATTTATGCTATATAATGAATACTATAAAGAAATCACTCATGCTCTGAAATGAAATACTGTAAAGAAATCACTCATGCTTTGAAATGAAACTATAACGAAATCTATGAAAAGCGATTACACTACAATTAGCATCATTATAAATCAACTTGAAAAGAATGATTAGTGAAATCTTTCTATCACTATCTAATTGAAATCAACACTGCAAAACGATTCTAAAACATGTAAATAATTACAACAAATGATAAAGAAAAGATATGAAAATGCAAAACCTCACTCTTTGCAGGGACCCTCCACAAAAAGGTGGTCACATAACTTTAATTGAATAGTTATCTACGCATCAAAACTTCATTCTTCATTAACAGGTAAAAACAGAGTTTTAAAACAATACTGTCGCATATAAAATTAACCTCATGTTCATGTTTGTTGCAAGGTATTTATAAAATCCTGTGTCCAATAACTGTTCGAGGATTTTACGCCTACCCTAGCTAACAAAGTTCTAATTTTAGCTTCTAACAAATATCAAAATATCGTTTTCTCACAATTTTCTATTTGGCAAAGCAAATCGTGAAGCACAAGGATTTCAGACTCTCGCTCGCCTGTTCAGCAACATGTTGACTTTTACCCTTTGACCATGCAATCAAACAATCCTTTGATGATCTGATTTGGATGAATAGGAAGAAATCATTAAAGGGGTAAATCTCCACCTATTCATATCTTTCTCCTCTTAGCTAGGACCTCAGATCCTGATAAACATTGGAATCGGCTACAAAAAGATAGATTAACTGCATAATTAGATGAATTCAGTAGCTAATACAAACATTAATTCAATAATAAGGAAAAATATGAATATGAAAGATAAGACAATTAAATAACTTATCATGCCAAAAACCTTGTAGTTTGATGCCTTTTAAGTTGATGATGATGGTCAAAGAGAGGAAAAATTGGTAAGGGAGAGTATCAAAATGAAGCATTCATGAGGCTCTACATTCCCCCACATGGAGGCCATTGCATGTCCTCATGCAAAAATTCAAAACTAGAAGTCTTTCTCTGTCACTGATCTCTCTCAAAAACTTGGGCCAGAACATCCAAATTTATCCTTCTTACCTTTTTTTTTCCAACTGTCATTCTAAGTTTCTTCATCAAAATCCTGCATTTTAGACTCATGGCCTTCCTTTTTAGATATTCATTATTTTTCTTTAACTTCTTGTTCTTTTCATACCATAAACCCATATGTAAATGAACGTAATCATTCTTAGTCCTTTATATCTCATTTTTCATCTTTAATGTCTCATGTTCCTTCTTCAGATGTCTATTCAATGTCTCCAACTCAAAGACTTCTTGTTTTAGAGTTTTTATGAGTGGAGTTTCTTGTGGACTGTTAGACTAGATTTCTCTTCATGAACTGTAGAACAAGATGCCTTTTTTACAAATCTCTTCTCCAGAGACTCAATGTAGTCATAGATTTCTTGTTGTACTGGATTTATTTCTGGTGTTTTTTGGCCTAGGTTATGAATAGCTGAAATGACAGTAGGTGATGGAACTTCCATTTTCTCTTCTTTCTCCAAATTAACAACATCATTAGACTATTGAGATGGTTTTTTATTAAGCCTGGTGCTTATTCTTACATTTGATGGAAGAGGGTTTCTAGTTTTAGTTATTTCCTTCTCTGTTTGAGCTTCCTCTATTTTATTGGATGTGATTTCTTCCTTCTTGCTGAATGTCTCTCTTCTAATAGATTTCCTTTTAATGCATCCTAAAATTTCTACAATAGGAGTTTCATCTCCTGACTATTCTTGTAGTTGTTGTTGAGGTAAGTTTTTAATATGATTTTCATATATTATTTTCCTTCCCTTTTTTTCTTTGCTGTTGCTAGGTTCCTCTTGATCCTCCTTAAAATCATTTCTAAATAGGAAGAGACCCAATTATCTCCCAGTATTTCAAGATGAAATTCAATGAGTATTTTTATAAGGTCATGGTGATACATGGTGTTTTCTATGAATTGGATCCTTTTTTGAACATTCCCAGACATTTTCCTTAAACTATTTAACAGAAAATAAGTAAGATTGATTTCATTCCCCTCGCGAAAATGCATCATCAAATGAATGTGGTAAAAGAACATACAACCAAATCTTCCTTCACAGGTGACAAATTTTTGAATTACTAGTAACAAATTCCTCCATTTATGCTTAAGTGTTGTACTGGGAATTCCTTTCTTAAAAATAGTGATATCCATACCTGGTTTTTTCAAGAAAGTCTTCCATTCTTCTCCTTCAATGCCTCTATTCTTAAACCATCTCTCTCCAATTTTTAACAGTATGGTGGCTTCAGCGATAAGAGATTTTGTCATTGCAAACTTTCTGTGATCTGGATTTAAACAGGAATGCAACAAATTACAGAGATAACCATATACACAAAGATGCAGCGGAAATAATACTTCATTTCATTAATGGAAAATACTGAAATATGCTTACAACCAGAAATGGAAATAAACTAGCTAGGGCGATGGTAGCTTATCTCTGAGAAGAGATGTGATGGCTACATGCCTCTGAACTATATTACAATGAGGCTCGAAGGCCTATTTATTGTTGAGAAACAATGGAAAACCCTTAACATTCAAAAACCTAACCCCAGGAGATGAAACGCCAAACTGTGGGCCCCGTTTGGGGGTAAGTTGGTACATCAACTTCCCGGGGTCGTAACTTTGGCCTATGATCTCCATTTGACGCGTACAATAGCTCATTAGAAAGATCTATCCGAGCACTATCATTGTTGGAACGGGCAACATATGGACCCATGTTGCCCCCGGATTCCCCAAAAAAATTGTTTAGGGCCTCAAAACGGCTCCGGAAGTTCAGGACCCGAAAAACTACTAAAAATAGTAAGTTGTGCTACAATTAAGGAAACTGAAAATGCTGAGAAAGGCAATGGTGGGGGTCCAGGTGGACTTGGCAGGTGGCCACCAATATCCACCTGGATCATTCCTCCCCCCTTAGGAAGCAATGGTCCCCATTTCGTTGAGCTCCTCCATGAGATGAGGAAACTTCTGCTGAACTTGTTCCCTGGTGAGCCACTTGCCATGCTGAAGGAGTTGGCCTGCTTTGACAACTCGATACAGTTGGATATTCTGTTGGCGAGTGTTCTTGATCTGTGTGTCCATGATCCGATCAGTTGCAGCTTGTTCCATGCAATCTGGATTTAATTATGTGGGTTTGAGCTGTTCTGCAATGTCGGATGTGGTGGAGGTGCTCTTCCCAACTCTGGCTGAAGATCAGAATGTCATCCAAGTATACTACTACAAAGGAGTTGGTGAATGGCCGCAAGATGTCATCCATTAGCCTCATAAAGGTTGCAGGAGCATTCGTCAATCCGAAAGGCATGACCAACCATTCGAAGAGGCCCTCCTTGGATTTGAAGGCAGTCTTCCACACATCGGAGGGCTCGATTGGTACCTGGTGATATCCCGACTTCAGGTCGATCTTGCTGAAATATTTTGCCCCCTTTAGTTGGTCTAGGAGGTCATCAATTCGCGGGATCGGGTACCTATTACGGACAGTGATCTTGTTCAGCGCCCGATAGTCAATACAGAGTCTCCACGTCCCATCCTTCTTCTGTACCAACACGATCGGGCTCCCACAGGGCGATGAACTCGGACGGATGTGACCTTTCTGCAGGAGCTCCTGAATCTGCCTCTTGATTTCATCGTTCTCTAGAACGGAGCGCCAATAAATTGGTCCATTGGGTAGTGGTGCACCTGGGGTCAGATCGATGGAGTGCTTGACTTGACAGTGCAGAGGAACCCTTGCCGGGGAGGTGAAGATGTCCTCGTACTCCTCCACAA